>CM050648.1:103499641-104099641 GCA_027574665.1 Rhynochetos jubatus
ATACTTTATATGTGCCATAACCACAGGAAAAGCTTTGATCAATCTTTGCATGTTGTTTGACAAGACAGAACCTCACCATTAGATGCAAATTCATAGCAAATTAAGTGCAAAAAAACTCCACTGCTCACTGAATTTGCAGCACAAGAGCTGCAAAAGAGATTCCCACTCCACTCCCTCATGCGGGAGAGAAGCATCCAGGAGGCAGAGTCCTCATCCCTTCTGAGCTTCACTGGTTCAAAGGAACTCTTATCAACATCCTGTTCACTGCCATCAGAAAGGATTTTCAGTGTCACACAGGATTTTTCAAGCGACACTTTCACAAAACATGATGAAGACCAGACAGGGACTCCTGTAGACAAAATTTGATCACTTTTGCTCATGTCTTGCTCACCAGTAGGACTGATGGTGAGCTGGGCACCCAGCACGTGCTCTCACCAGCCTGAATGTCAGGACATGCATAAAAAAGCATTGGCAGCGCTTAGGAGCAAAGGCAAGTGGGGAAGAATCACCTGAGTATCGTGCTGTTATGGAAAATCACACAGGCCAGCTGCAGGCAAGCATGGCCAACCCTGGTGGTCCCTCCACAGAAGACAACCCATGGTTCAGGAGCAGAGTCAGCCAAGCTCTCCACAGTACAGTCCAGGGTGGCTCACATGACAGAGGCAGAGGAGGCAGTCGGCAGGCTAATCTGAGCCTCTCCACGTGCTTTTACTCTACACACACTAACCTGGGGCTGATCCATCAGCTCACATCCAGTGCTACACTTCCCAACGCTGTGTCCAAGAGCCCCGATTAGCTTCCCTTCCCTCACTGAGCTGCATCTTTCCTGTGTGTCCTGACGAGGACCAAACCTGCTAACCACTGCACCCTGCCTCAGGCAGGAGAGAGGAAGCAGCAGCATGGCTGCTGCACTTCACAGCACATCATGTTAACCAAGCAGCAGTGGGAAAGCCAGGCCTGTGACTAAAACCGTGTTTTAACAGCGAGGTTGGGAACATTAGATATCAGAGGTGGGTAGCCCAGAGCAGGAGGCAGCAGTTAGGCAGCTGCCCAGGAGAGTGCTTCCGTCAGTCCTCATGCAGATGTAGAAAATAAACTGCATAAGGAGGCTCTTAACAAGCCTCCTGCTGTAATTCCCTTGCCCATCTCCAGAGAGTGCTGGGATAGCTGCTCTGCCTCAGACAGAGCCACTAAATCATCCCATCACAAACCTGGAGCAGGTGAAGGTGCTTCCTCACTGTCTTGCATCACGTGTCAAGATCTAAATGGAGAAAACAAATGCTGCCAGAGCCCTGTTCATCACCTTCCCCTCCTCACCAGCTCTCATGGCACTGCCCCTGCACTGGTATCCCACCATACCCATAAGCTTTGACTGTTTTTTGGGACCCAACATGACCGTTTCCAGCAACCATGCTTACTGTAAGTCTATTTGCAAATACCTTTAATTTTGGCTGTGACAGGACTCGCCTTTAAAGGAGGAAACAACACACCAGATTCCCAAGCCTTCCTTTTCCTTCAGTACCTACTACTGATAGCATGGCATGGAAGCACCCACAGAGAGCCCAGCAGAGCAGCAGGTCTCTAAAGCAGCATTAGCACAAGTTCTCCACCCAAATAAAACCACTCTCTGGCAAGTAAATGAGCAACTGCATCGCATCTGGTGGACACATGATAGCGGCTGATAACAGGTTTTTCACACGATATATAATCAAAGCACAACAAATTCTTGTGCTAGAGCACAGCCTTGTGGTGTCCAAACTGCGAGCACAATTTTGGCCTTTATTATCAGAAATAGTTGGATTATTTCAGGGGCTGGCAAACCAATTTGGGTTGTGCTGGATTGCCCCCTGCAGCCAAAGGGTCACAGTGCAGGGCTGGCCTCACATCCTGGCATAAAACCAGAGCACTTGCAAGCGCTGAGAAAAGGCTCTGTGATAATTTTAATAACCTTTTCCTTCCCAGCTGTAACCAGAGAGAGCTGGTTTGATTGTTTTTTTCCAGATGTTCCTACCTGATTACCTGGGCAGCTTGCAAAAGAAACTACCTTTTAAGAAACACTGCAGCCTCCCTCATTCTTTCCTTCTGCTTGTGGATGGCAAACATCTTTTTCTAGGTATTTCCCTCTTTTTATGATTCGACAAGCTGGCGGGAGAGGAGGAAGGGGAACAGGGAATATTTTTGAATCCTCCCAAGCAAAGGAAAGCCAACAAAGGAGATGTCAAGAAAGGCTTTTTTGTCCTCCTCCACACTTAAAAGAAATGTACCCTTGTACAAAAGATACAGTGCAGAAGGCCAGAGACAACTCTGAAGAGCACACAAGAGCACAGACACAGAGAGAACAAGGGTGGGCCCCATTTTGTTCAGCAGCAAAGACAGTACCAGATAATCAGTTATTTTACTCACGTACTTTTGTGTCTGCCTCACCACACTGCTGTAAAACTTTTGAAATATCTTGGTTTACTTGCTAGTAAATGCTGGACTTCAAAGAAATAGGAAATGGATGGTGAATTGCAAAGTGACCTTTTATTACTCCAGCTACAGTTTGCGACCTGGAACGTGACAGAACATTTTTCATTCTACTTAAAAAAAAAAAAAAAAAAAAAAAAACCCAAAAAAAAAACCACCACAGAAACTTCTAAGGATCGTACTTTCAAACCAGCTTCACTCAGGACGTTATAGAAGAGTTTTGACAAAATACCAAAGTGTATTTCCTGGGTTCCACCATGTACCATGGATTGGGATAACAGGAGGTTATAGCTGTGCCTCATTGCAAAAGTCTCTTTCTGGCTTCATTAGCTATCATTATAGGCTCTTTGCTGGCCTCAGATATTGCCCTCTCACTCTGTCTCCACATGTTTTCACTGGCAAAAGCAATCTTCAGTTTCTATAGGTAAGCAGCTACCAGTGTGCAAGGCAGATAACAGCGAGCACCGTCTAATTCAAATCTTCATGCACCTGGTGTTATATGTCAAAAGTTGGTCACCATTTTGGAAACAAATCTGCTTGATTGATATTGTCTCTTAAGTATAGCCTCACCATGAGAATAGCCACTATATAGCATCTTTTGTTCATGTGTTTCATGAACTTGCCTTCATCTAGGGTAATGAGAAAGGATTCTGGTAGAGACTGGAGACAAACTGCTGCCATTTGAGGTTTTGTACTCCCACCAAATGAAAGCACAAGTGTAGCTTCAGGCTTCAAAATATGGTACATTGTCTCCTTTCCAGTGACTACAATATTTATATTACCTTGGGCCCTGATAAGCCTGAAAAGTAATATGGGGTGTATCAGTACATCAATACAATTCAGGAAAGACAGTGACCATTTGTGCTACTACATCCAAACAACGTTGTTTAAAAAGCACAAACAACAAAGACCCCATCACTACTTAGACATTGCTCCCTGGTTCTAAGTCTTGACAGAATTTCTAGGCTGGGCTAGAAATGACCAGATGAAATGCCTGTCACATCATTGGTACTGACATTACATCCAACCACAGCACCTATGCCCCTTTCTGGCATGCTTGGGTGCTGTTAGGCAGCAAATGCTAAAGAAAAACAGGGGATACAGCTCCCCAGATCATACCCAGCACAGTAAATATTGGCATTGCTCCGAGACTGGTACTCCCCAAATCTCCCCCAGGCTCAGATGGAACCTTTGATCCAACTTCACACACATACACTCTTTTTTTTTTTTTTTTTTTATCTTTGAGATGAAGGCTGCAGGGCCTGACCAAATCCTCTTATGCCAAGGATGAAGAGGGGATTAAAACATTGTATTTAGCAGCAAGATAAATATGGAAGGACTTTGGAGAACAAGAAAAGTGAGCTGCAGCATCCATGTGATAACAAGCAAGGCCAAGCTGATGAAATACATCATTGACAGAGTGGTCAGGACACAGGAAATAAAGGAAGAGGAAGAGAAAAGCCTGAGAAGGAGAAGAGAAAAAAAGTTAGAATCCAAAGGGAAAATATTCAGCAGTTTTAAAATTATGAGGAATCTAGCTGGAAAGAAACATATGATAGGAACAGGTGGGAGAGGTAGATAAAAATGGATAAAAAGTCACAATTAGAAATACATCCAATTTATGTAGCAAAGTGATAGAGAATGAAAAGCTGAACAAGCAAAATATTAAAAAGACTAGCACCATTTGCTATAACCATTTTAGGTCTGTTACAACATGACTAGATGAGGGACTCTTTCCTTTTGCTTTTCCAGAAATTGAGAACCATAAGTGTTGGCATGGACTGATACTCCTGCCCAGGCAGAAGAGAAAACCCAGTGTTTAGGGGGATAAACCAGGACTTGCAAGACTTATCATTTCCTTGTTCTGACCTGGAACAAATGGACTGAGCACAGCAAAGGAAAAGAGAAAGAAAATATAATGGGGTTAAAAGGTAAGGCAGGGGAATCTAGAAAAAGAAAGAAGAAAAAAGAAAAATATGGCGAAAAGAACAGGGCAGGAAGTACTGAGCACACAACATTATAGATTTTAAATCCTGACAACATTTCAATAACACACTTTGGAAAAAAATACTGAGTTTAACAACCACAGCAGTGAATTTGATCTCCTTAGCTTGAGAGTTGTCAAAAGTTCCCCAATCAAAGTTGCTCTGATGACATCCTTGCTGGATCCTGGAATGGCTCAGCTTCCTTCCAATTGGCTCTCTGTGTCTCCACATCCTTGCAAGAGAGATGGGTTGTCTTAGTCTATATTTTGCACCAGTTAGTCTATATTTTGCTCCAGGAAGTATGTATTTTCCTTCACCCCATAATACATCAAGCTGAATAAGTGGTGCCAACCCAGTGTCTGCAGCACTGCAAGACTGGCAGGGAAGGGGTGGGGATGGGGACAGAAAGTGTTACAGTCGGGCATAACCCGGAAGGGGGAAGGGTCCAGGGGGCTTCCGGCCAGGGGGGCAGGGGTTTTCATTGTTGTTGGGACCTCCTGTCACATCGAGTGCTGGGTGCTCAGCACAAAGAGAGTGTCTTTTGTCTGACAGATTGATCTAGGAGTCAGGGTTGAAAGTTTTTTTTTTTTTTGCTCTCCCTGCTCTTGGCTCCCAGGCTGATTGAGGGGGGGTTTGCTCCCTTCGGTTTTGGGTTTGGTTTTTTGATTGTTTGTTTGTTTGTTTGTTTTTTCTTTATCAGGGTTTTTGGATTTATTTTCCTGCCTTGCCTGGAATCTGGCTGTGTCCATCCACGTGTGGTGAGATCCTGTGTCATTTGTTCTATTTTTTTTTCTGTTCCTTAAATTACTTATTGGCACTAGCATTGTTAGTAACTTGCTAAGTTTCATGTATATAATTAAATAGTTCTTATCTCAACTCCTACAGGCTTTTCCTTGTTTTTTTTCCTCCGACCCTTCTTCACTGGGAGTGGGGTGGAGGGGGATAGAGTGGTAGAGCAACTTGTTGTGCTAAAACCACGATGTGGGTACATCCCCAGTGACAACAAAATTGCATGGACAGTTTTAAAAAAATCCAGATGAGCTATTCAAAGGGAAGAGCCAAAGAAACGCACCTCCCCCATGGACGAAATAAGGGAAGGTCACACTGCCTACACCACCCCAGCTAAACCAACAGTTAGAAACTTCACTGCCCACTTAGTTGGTGTCTTTTTAGGGAAAGCATTTTAAAAGTGTTTTCCTCTCTGCCTGTTGAGGAATAAAGCCAGCCTTTTGGCTGAACATCAGAAGATTTGTGAACATGAGCATGGAACCTCCATAAACAGCTTAAATCAAGGTTTTCTTCCAAACTTGCTGATACCCAGAGTGTGTGGGAGGAAAATGTAGACATCAGACAAGGGTCTGCACAGTAGAAATCCATCTGGCTACACTCAAAAAGAGGCATTCACTGACTCAGATGTGTTTTTACATTATATACTAAGCTATTTGGATGACAGTAAAACTGAGCCAGTCAGGAATATCATTGTGTTTATATCTGCCAGTCCTGCCAGGATAAAGTTGGTACATCATTTATGAGCATTCAGCATTCCACAAGACTCAGAATATGGGAAATTTATCTATGGCCTCCTGTACATAAACAAACATTGCATTATCTCCTCTGCTGGTACTACTGATATTGTGTGAGAACAGATTTTGTCTTTCATCAGCAGATTGGTGGAATTTAATAACATTTGTGGTCATCCTGTCCAACTGGAAAGACACATCACACCCATCATACTGAATGGCTCATCATCAGCTGAATACATAAATCTGAAAGAGCTGCAGAGTGACAGAATCTTTTAGTAAACATGGATGCAGTTTTCTCTCACAAAAGGGAGTCTCTAATGAATTACAGTTTATCAGTTGTGCACCAGTAGTGTGCTCAGTATTGCACATGACTCAATGAGAAGATAGCCCTTAGAGTTTGCAATCAGGGTATTTGATTTTACAAATGCCTTGGTTGAAATATTCCAGTGCATAAAATTAACCTGAGGTGTCTGGTGGATCTTGTGGTGTCTGATGTCCATGAAGAAACAAAGCAAGTGGCACATAACATGGAATACAGAAGGACTACCATCACAGTTACAGTCTGGAGGTTTCTCTAATGGCAAAGTCATCCCTGACTGAAAGCAGCACAATGATGATTTTATTTTCTCTCGCTAACTCACAAGTCCTTCCACCGTAGGATACAAAAGACTGCAAAGCAGTCCACAGCCTACTGAGCCACACAGCCCTCTGCCTAGGACTATGTGACCGTTAGACATTACCTAAAGGTTGTGTCAAGTTCCTGCTTTCCCTATGTAGGTTCAAACAGGTCTTAGCCCTGGAGCTTTCCTCTAAGTAGTCCCTCAGCTGTGGTATTTCCCCATTACTTCCAGGTGGGATTATAACATAGCTCAAATAAATACTCCCATGGCTGCAGATTCTGGTCTAGATGGCAGCTGCCTACTTTTGCCTTGGCTTACACCATTTCTCTTTGGATGTTTTCCCCAACTTCTGCCTCAGAGATCCTCAGAAGGGGACAGTACAGGCTGTGTTCCCAGCTTCCCTCTCATCAGGGACTGAATTTGGTTCTAACCCAGGTCTGGTACCCCTAAGAAGCCAAAAGGACAGTTACTAATTCATGAGGTACCCACTGAGGTACCTGCATGTGGCTTTGGCCAAAGTCTCCCCAAATTCCTCCCTTAATAATTTCTTGACCCCATGTCCACTTTCAGTCAGCTAAGGACTTGTCTTTTTTCCTCCTGCTGCTTTGCTGTAGGCTGGCCACCTGCATCTAGGAGGAAAATCAGAGGCAGTAAATGAGGTGGAAGAGCGGTTTCTGGGGCCAAGGGAGCAGTGCCATGGGAGCAGCCAAAGCACAGTCAGACACTGCCTGGGCACAGGGACCAGAAACTAGAAAGAGGGAAGGAGACAGAAAGATGGTGATGCAGCGGTTTTAGGAAACAGTCCTATGAAAATTCCTGACAAGGCATCTTTTGAGTTCAGTGGAAGTATGATTTCAACTCCAATTGTCACTACAGCACATGTGTGCCAAAGATACTGTGTGCCCTTCCTCTCCAGTGAAATCTCATCTATTATAACTACTCTGAAGTACTGCTCTATTAACCCTGCTCTGGGTGCTGTGCCTCATTTTGATCACAGTTCTTTGCATGAAGAGTAGAGTAGACAATTAGAATAGAAGTCTGTGTAAAGTTTAAGGCACTATAATAAAACCAGAGCATACCTTAAGTGTAAGAACTGGTTCTAAGCTGATGTGAACAAATAGGAGACAGGTAAACTTCTACCAGTTTTACCCACAGTTCGTCAACACTCTCTCTTTTTCAGTCATGTGAAGACATTGGAAAGGCTGCTGAAATTTGATAATACAATAAATCCATCTTAAAAAGAGGCTGAGTTCTGGAACCATCCCCATTTCCTTCGGAAATCCCATGAGTTATTTCTGAACCTGCAGACACCATTATGTTTTTTTTAAGTTTAATTAACTTCCAATAAAGCTGCTTATACTGGAAATAATAAAACTCTTTTTACCACATCACTCTTTCTTCTTTAACACACATACAAAACACACAGAATCCTCAGGAATACTCCAGGCATTCTAAGAAATAGTACCAAATATTTAATTTTCTATGCTGGCAATGAGAAACAGGTGTAATTAAAATAACACTTTTTAAATTAAGTGACCTCTCTTGACCAACCATCTGTGAATAATTCAGATTTTTTCCCCATTATTACTGAAAAATTAAAACTAGGGCATATAAATGACGAGATCCTCTTTAACTATCTTTAAGCACCAGCAATATATATTTTCCACCAGTTAAAATCCTTAATGATACCAAAAATCTGTCAAGCATAACTCCCCCAATTCATTTGCCTGAAACCATCAATATTTTATCATGCAATTGCAGTTGGCTTTAATTTAACAGTCCAGGTTACTAATCAAACAAAACACCCAAGTCATTAAAAGTTAGCATGCCATTTAGAAAGTGCATTTCACGTTTATTAAAATATCTTTCATGGAGCCATTAGAAGGCTAAAGTTTTAATTACAATCAGATATTTAGTTCTACTTCAGTTATGCTTTCGGCACTCTCTTGCAACTGCCTTGATTAATCTTCCAGACAGATAGCTCATCCATTACCTCCTGAAATTATTTTCCTTTTAACTTCTTCATAATTCATCTTTTTTCTTCCCCCCTCCAAACATAAAATGCATTAAAAAGGTGTGCACAATACCTGCCTGAAAGATGTCATTAGAAAGATTCCATTTCAAATGCAATTTATTCGCAAAAGTACCAAACAGCCATAATTCAAACAGATGTATTGAAATTGAAACGTAGGTTTTCTTGTCTTTGTTGTCATTTTAACTATTTTCCTACAGATGAGAGACTAATATGTGCTGCTCTTTCTCCTGTCTCGGGTTTTGAAATATACAGTTCAGCTGTATTTTGCTTGGGTAATTCTGAGGACACCTCAAGCTCACATACAGCCTCTGTCACATAAAATTTCCCATCTTTTTCCTCCACCTTAACATAATGGTCATATTGCAATACATTTTACCAAACTTCTGTGTTGAGATGATTTCAATAGCTTTTTTCCATCCATTTTAACTAACATTGTGTGAAACCTCAGTCAGAAGTAATGAGAAAATACTCTCATTTTGGCTGATATTTTAGAACTTTGGTGTAACTTCAGCAACTGACATTTACACTATGTTTTGCAAAGATTCACCCTGAATGGAGGTAAAGAATTTGAAGAAAAAACAAGGAAGCAAATTTGGAGGAATTAATCTGGCCCAGAAACCATTCACATCTCCAGCCGAGCTTTCACATTTCCCCTGAATCCACAGTAGAGACAGATTCAAGCCCTCCAAACTCTGCATTTGAGACCTACATCTCATTTCGCATGCTTGTTTCCTGGAGTCATCACCAGGTTTGGATTGCACACAAAAACCTTGAAGAAGCCCAAGCAGACAGCTGAAGATCCGACTTGTTCGTCCACAGGTTTAGAATCTTATGCACATTAGATTTTTCAGTCCCTTCTTTGAGGTTCAACGTTATCCTCAGGCTGAATGGAACCAGAGAACGGCCTTCCCTGACTCCATCCTGCAACATCATCCTTTCCTTTTTCTGTAACTGAAAGAGGCCTATGGAGAGATCCTGCTAGACCTCAAACAGCCCTTGCCAGACAGCTGAAAAAGCTCTACTCTGCACCTGCCTCTGTGCTCACCCCACAAGTTCCAATTGCCTGTTTCCAGGTGTCTCCTGGAGAAGTGCAGGCTGCCCAGGCTGTCCCATGCCCCCATCCCCCAGGTCAGACAGGAAGCCAGCCATCAATGGGGAGAGGTTTGGCCATGCTACCAGCAAAGGCTCACAGGCTCATGACAGCACCAGATAAGCCCTTCATTTTACCCTCCTCCTTCATCAGCTGGATGCAAGGCCACATCCACCTGCACAGGAAAGCCACTGTGCTTGTGTTGCACCAAGACAAACACAAATCATCATCTTTTCTACAACAGCATCTCACTACAACAGCAAAGTCTAGTATTTCAAACCAGCAAAAAATGGTGCAGGGGGAGGCAGGGAATAGACCAGGTCCAATTAAGGTCCCCTACCCTCACTGAGGCAATCAGTGGAATTGGCTCCAGGCAAGCTCAGAAGGAGAAATGCAGAAGTGTTTCAAGACAAAGCTCAATTACTTAGGCAGCAAAATGGGAGATGTTTGAAATGCCTATCTGCACGGCCCTTGTACGGCACTGTGTGCATTGTACTGAAAAGTCTGCCTGTAATGTTTTTTGCCATCGGCAATATTGATTTTTTTTTTCTTTTGAACCCATGCACTCCATTTTTTAACTTAGATTTTTATTGTTGAAAAATACAGTAAATTGTTTTAAACAACTCTGTTGGTGTTTTTTCTTCAAACGTTTAAGAACATGAAGAAGTAAGTTAAGAAATGGGAGCATGTAAGGAGGAGGCAGAGAGATGGGGAATTACAGGAACAGATTAAAGAGATGGATGGGCTATTATGATTACCAGTAACCTCAGGTCTCTGATGAGAATCACATACTCCACATGGACCACGGAAATACAGGAATGGCAGCACCATTTTTAGAAGAAAAGGGAAAAAGCAGACTGTGCAGGAACGATGTTCAGGTTTAGAAGTGGCCCTGAACTGACAAAAGCTCAAGTTTAGGGTTCGAATAAGATCTTTTTACTGGTTCCAATGTGGGTAGAGAAGCGCTACTCTTTCCCATGTGCTGGAGAGAAAAGGCGGCTGAGGTTTCTGAAGCAAAGCTCAGTAACATGGCACCATCTAGTGACTGCTGCGAAAAGCAAGGAGAAGAAACGAGCATTCCCCAAACTACCCGGAGAGTCGTGTTCCCTAAATCCAGACCCTGCTGAAGAATGAGCCTTCAGAGCTTTGTAAATGTGCGACTTCGTGACAGCCAGACAAGTCCAGGAAAATTCTTGCCGAGGAACTGGAGAATGGGGCTGCAATGAGAGACGCAGAAAAGAATGTGGGGTTTATGAGTTGCAGCTCTCAAAAAAAGTGAAGGGCAAAAGTCGTGGTTCTAATACTGATGAGACTGTATGAAACTTGTCTCAGGAAAAGGACTTTCTCTGAGAGGTATCACTAAACCTCCTAGATGCTCAGTTTTTAAAGGAAAACTTTAATTTTTCAAAGACAATGCTCTGATCATCTTTGGAGTTTGGGAACCTCATCGTTATATAAATTGGTTGTTAGATTTACTCCCAAGCAGATTACTGAGCAATAATAAACCAAAACTATAAGATCCTGTAGGCAAAACTATTTAAGAGAAGCTGGGGACATGCACTTACTGATACACCTGACCTGAAATCCTGTCCTCACTGAAGTGCAGTGAGTGTTATCATTGATTTCAATGGGACTATGAATTTTCTTTCTTCCTACATCTGATTATGGTAAGCGCCATATGCTGATGTAACTTACCCAAAGCTTCCCGGTGTACATGCTGCACTCCACTAAATTCACAGGTATACCAAATAATGAAATCTGTTGGAGCTATAGGCAGTGCTGGAGAGCAGAACATAGGAAGAAAATTGATTCACTTTCATATATGGCTTAAATATTGCCAGCTGACTGCTGTGTTTCACTTATGTGAAGCAAAATCTTCAGGGAAGCACACTGACTAGTCTATGCATAAAAATCATTACAGAGCTATAAAGTTGGAAACTGTAGGCTTCTGTCAGCAAAATTCTGCTGTCCTTTAAGAACGCTGGATCTCAAGGAGGTAATAATCATTGAACTGTTTTTCCTAAAAAGTATTTTCATTTTCCTGTAAGTAGCAGAATAAGGGCTGCTGAACCAACCAGAAATGGATTTATTCCTCTGCATATAAAGCGTCTTTCCAATATGGCTCCTATCTCTGTCAGGCCTTGGGCACAATAATAGTAAAAAATACCATCATTGATGCTAATACTTCTAATAATAATAAATATTAAGAAAAAAACCTAAAACTATAATAACCAGAGACCAACAAAATGCTAGTTCCTCTTTTGCCATATTAACAGCAGTTGAAAGCACCACTTTTTCTTTCTTTACTTCTTATCTTCATGGTAAGAGTAAAGGAATGTAACAAGAAAACAAGGGGAAAAATCTAATGCGGAACTAATGTGATATTTGCTACTTATCATCTGACTATTGTACTTGCATGATATTTCTGTTTCTCTAATTTTTAATTTTCTTGTATGTAGACTGAAAGACCTCCAGGGCAAGCCTCTTTCTACATGTCTGTGTAGCATCTAACACAGCAAGATCCTGATCCTCCTTCTGGAGGAACTCATGAAATTAAAATAATCAAATTATACGGCTTATCAAGCTGGACCCAAAGAATTTGGGCACCAGGATAATTAGTTTCTCAGCACTCCTAGGTACTTTGTCAGCTTGCAGAACACAGCGTCTTAAATCAGGTGCCCAACTTCCTTAATAACACACTGGAAAAGCTGGCCTGAGCAGAAGCAATTGCAGGGTAGATGAGGGGCCAGTGCTACCACATAAGCAGGAATCCACATGCCAGGAAGCAATAATGGGATGCTGCAGACCTCCTCACCTCTCTGGTAAATCTGTAGCTACTTTAGCTGCCTAACAACAAACTAGGCAGATGCATGAACATGCACATTACCCCACAGCATACATACTTTGCAGGCAGTCACAGATTTGCCCTGTGTTTTGTGTCAGCTCAAGCAGCACCAAATGTCGAATGGGATCTAACAAAGGCAGTCCTGAGCACAGGTGTTGCTCAAGCAGAGCAGTGCTGTTCCACTTCTGACTTGCTCAGGGCACACACAGACCTGAAAGAAGGTGTCATGAGGTGACTGATGGGAAATGCAATAGGGAAATGCACATATTAAACCAGAGACCTACTGTAAGGAGCACTCCTCTCTGGTCTGGATTCACAACTTTCAGCTCTCTCCTGAGTAGCTAACCAAGCCCTTTCTGATGGATCCCTGTCACCATCTTCCCTACCTTCAGCATGAGAGATTTCAGTACAGCATCCCATAAAACCCTCAGGAGTTGAAATTCGCATCACAGGTGTGCAGTATTTAGGGTCTGGATATTGTCAGTACCACTGGATTGAAGCTGTTCTATTTTTCAAGGAATATTTAAATTCCTTGGGGCAGAAAAGGGAACAAAACTCCAACTACATCCTTAAAGCCTTAATTCCAGAGAGGAACAAGATCCTCATCTAATGAATAAATAGATGTTTGATTCTAATGATTCATTAATATTAAGTGTTGTTTAAAGCAAACTACAAGATCATTAAAACCTTTCTAAATATTACTTTCCTACTTAATAGCCTACTGTCATAAAAATTTTGGTAGCTATCAAAAGGATAGATGACCTAAGGAAATAGAGATACAAGATGTACACAAAATAATTTGTCTAACTATTTACATTCTAGGAAGTTTGAAAAACTTTGATTAAAGAGTGATTGAATAGTCATATGATGCAAGCTCCTCTCAATATGCATTGTAGAGACAGAGTTTAAACTGGGTTCAAACCACACACAAGAGCACAACTTGCTTTTTAAGTTTCTAGAACATCTTGCCTTTCTCTCATGGCCATATACTGCCACTCCTATGTTTTAGGAGTACAGCAGTACATTCAGCTATCAAACATACCAATTCTGTGCAGCAACTGAAATTTGCCTTTTTCACCCATTAAAGATGACATGTAATAGAGAAAATAAACTGAATTTAAAAGTATCATTGAAAAAAAAAAAACTAAACACACAATGGAGTGAGATGACTTCTGCCACTTTAGAGGTCACAGACCACTTCAGAAACTTCTAAGGAAGGTGCATCAGCAACAAGAATAAAGAAATTGCAAAATATACTATATTTGCTCTGAAGATTGATCAATAAGAGTTTGTGCAGAAGACTTGATGGCAGAAAAAAATTCACAGTGAAAGATGGTCAGAAATACTAAAGCTGGTAGGGAGTTAAAGCATAAGGAAACAACATGATAATATTTAATTAGTCTAGAAGGTATTCGGGGTAAAAAAAGAGAATAGAAACTCAGGTGTAAGGACAAGCCAGCAATACCATTTTAACTGGGTTATAAATCATTACTCATGGTTTGCTAATGTCAAGAAAGGAGACTAGAAATATTACAAGATAGGATAATCAAAGTGAACAGTCACCTAAGGTGATATTAATTGTATTTGATTGATGAGAAGGGGTGGGAGAGTGAATAGCTGGCAGAGGGAAAATGTAAAATTTGATGTCTGATGAGGCATGATGAATAATGGTTTTTTTCTTGTCAAAACCCCTGCTAGATTCCCCTCAAGTTGCAAGCAGATATTCAGGAACACACATATAGTTTTAACCAGGGGTCTGATCCTTCACCTAACAAAGGCAACAGAAATTATTATAACTGATGCAAACAGGAGATGAAAAAGCCACAGATAATGTCCTATAATCACAAGCTGAAATTTCATCTTATTTCACAAAATGTACATCCAAAACAAGTTAAAAACAATCCATGGAGGGTATCATCTTGCATGAACAGACAGCAGTTGCTGACAGGAGTTAACAGCATGTTCCAGGAAATCGGGCTTAATCTGGCTTTTGTTGAAACCAATTTCTTTTCATGTATTTATTAACAGTAAGTAGAATTTCTGACAAGATGCTCTAATAGAAAAGCATTAAAAGTGGGTCTTGGATAAATAAAATAATATAGCAGCAACCTAAGTCATTCAGATCTTAGGATAAGGTTATTCAGAGTGTTAATATCAGTGATTTGTGTTTATCCTACTTGCTACATCATTCCAGAAATTGTTCAGCCGTTAGCCTACCCTACATAAGAATTTGTCCTGTTTCACTGTGCATGAGGCTGAATTGCACTTTTTTGGGGGGAAGCAGTAACAGTTACATCTGTTGGCTGCAGTTTGATGCATTCTAAAATTGCTCTCAGTTTTAGTTTAATTGTAGAGAATCAGGACATTTCCTATCATTATTACAATAAAATGAATTTGTGGTGGGGCAACTAATAAACTATTACTCTCTTTAGGTTTTTTCTACATAGAAGACAATTCTGTGTGATTATTTAGACAAGAGCCCTAGGGGTTATACATATAGAGACTTCCTACACATAACAAACCAATAGACGCTGAAAGTCAGGAGCAGAACAGAGATGCACTACAAAAGCAGCAGGGCCTGAGATTTATTCTCTCCAAATTCCCTTTCAGACATTTCTCCTGTATCATTGCTGAAGCAATTGATGCTAGATGTTTAACAGTAGGCTGCAGAAATAAGCAAAGCATGGCCTGAGGATGAACTGCTCAGTGAGCAGAGCCCCAGTCCTTTTGAGTTCCCACCGAATCCAATGAAGAAAGTGCTGAGCAGCAAGGGCTGTGTAGTAAAAATCATGCAGGGAGCCTATGTGGTCTCTATATCCAAAATTTTAAAACAAAGATCAAGAAGAGCCTCAGCCAGTCATTCCATTACAGAGCTTCTTGCATCTCACCCAAAGCATCCATTACAGGCCACCTCAGTGGCCCTAGTGATAGTTTGACTTCCGTGTGCCAGGCACACAAAAGAAAATTAGTGTTTTAAAAGATACAGAATTAGGATTCCCAGGCCACTAAGTCACAGGATTGGAAATGAGACCGCATCGCCAGGGTTCAGGCCCAAGTTCAAACTTCTCCCAAATTTGGAGGGACCAAGAGCCAAGTTCTAACTTAGGCCCACTTTGGGCTAGAGTTAAGATAAACTAATGAGCTCAAGGATCAGCAAAGTCTATGTTTCAATTATTCTAATGGTACCTAGGCTATAGTATATGTTGTTACTGAGATCAGTGAGCAGGCCTGAAGACCCCTGCTAACCCCTGCAGGAACACGAGGCACAAGCGAAGGCTAGGCTGGAAAGGAAAAAGGACTGAAGTGCACAGCAGAACTTTGCTCCAGCATATGCCTGCAATGTAAATTCAAAGGTGCACAGGAGTGTTAGGGCTAATGAACTGATCCCAGGGAACCTTAAGTTTGACAGCTTACCTTCCACTATCTGTGCAGCCCTGTATGTTCCCAGGTCTTTCTAGTCCAATAGCTCCACTACACTGCTGGAGTACTTGGGAGCCTAACTCTGCCAGCTTCTTCTCACTGCAGAGGTGGCTCCAGGCTCTCATTGCAAAGTTCTTGTAACCACAACTCCTTCCTCAGACATGCATGTATCCTTGTGACTCTTGCACACCTACAGCCACAAGCACCCTCTAAACACTTTTCACTTTCTCCGTCCCTTGGACACAGCCTGCATGGCACCTGCTGATATGCTCCAGCATTCACCCCACCATCAGGAAAAGCAGCAACAGCAGGTTTGCAGATGACTTGGAAGCACCTACCTCCTATCCACCTGCACGGGGAAGATGTCAGATCAAGCTCTAGCCTTGTGCATGCCAAAGGAGGAGCCTGGCTTTCTGGGCAGTGTTTGAGCAACAGAATAGGCAGAAGCATGTGTGTACCCCATGCACTCTGTAGATTACCGCTCAAACCGCACTGCCATGCATAATTCAGAGAGAAGACACTGCAAGCTATTAAAGTCTTCTATGTAACAAAGACCATGACGTGGAAAGTACAAGCAAATAGTTACTCATACACAGGTAGCAAATAAATTGAAGTTTTGATTTGCCCTATTTTGAGGAGGTTTTTGTGTTGACTTTTTTTTTTTTTAACATATTCTATTTTTTCTAAATTGCAATGCTTGTGAAAGTACAAATACTAGCACTGGAGTGGCATGAGCAAACTCCACATAAACTTGTAAGTAGATTCCTACAAACATTTCTTCAGCCCAGCCTGAAATACCCCTCCTGATCCTATGCAAAAACTGCCAGTTTCGTACAACTGCCTACTGTCAATGTGACTGTGACCTTCCAGAGATGTTACAGTGGAAGTGAATTACAGACGAGTTCAGTATGCCTCAAACAGGCACTAGGAAGAAAGCAGTTGTTTAGGAAAGAGGAAAGTGCTATCATATATGTGCCTTGCTGGAAACCAGCCCTTCATTTCTCTCTAACAATAGGGTCTCCCATTCTGTGTTCATTTCTGCAAGGAATATACATTCATTTGTTTGATGACATCAGTGTAAGCAACAAACAAAAAAAGGAACTTTCACTTCTTTTTTGGTTTAGCCGTTTCCCTCCTCCCTCTCCTCCCCCCACCCATCTTGTGTGTATAGGTGCGGTTCTTTTCCTCTATTGCCTTAAATTGATTTTAGCATTACGTCTCTTAATCAAAATGATGCTGAGGTTGACAGGGACCCTTTCCAGGTCACCTAGCCCACCCACTGCTTGTCTGAAGATTTCTATTCTCTGTGTTACAAGAATGCAAAAGCAGAACACAGGCAGGAGGCATCCATCCATGCACTTTTCACCAGACCCAAAGCCTTTCTATCCTATCAATTTCTCTATATATTGTTTGGGGTTTTTTTTCAACAGACAAAAAAGGTGTCCTTGTATAGCACTATGAGAAATATGGAATAAGCCGTTGCAGAAAATTCCCAGAAAACAAGAGGGAGATTGCCCCTACACAGCAAACATGCAGAGGCAGATACAAACGAAGCCTTCACAAATTCAGATATCTATTAGCACAGTCTATCGTCGATGGTAAAATTGTCAAGAAAGTCATATTCAACTAGATGTCATGTCCCAGAAACTGCCACATTTGAGGTACCTTTATCTGTAAATGGAAATACACCATTTGCAGCTCCAACTCCTTCCCCTGAGGTACTTTGATACAGCCTATAAAAATAGCCCCTGCTTAAGAAATGTCCTTTACATCTGCTCATGCAAATGTGGGCTGAGGCTCAATGCTGGGGAGATGCTTAGTGGGGTGAAGGAGGAGTGCTCGTCTGTTAAATTTCAGAGAGGATTGATCCATTTTTTTATTTTCAAGACGAGCAAAACATCCCGAGTGTTAAGCTGATACGCAAACACTGTAGCGGTCTGAGGTAAAACAGGGGACTAGATGGGCAGCATCAGTGTAAGCTGTGTCTGAACAATGCACTCGTGCAGATGGGTTGAGGCCAGGCTGTAAGACTTCCTGCTTGCACACAGCAGAGGGCTGTGTTTGGTTTAGCAGAGCTGGGAGTGACAGCCCCCAAACTTAGAAAGATATATACTTATTGCAGAAAAAATACAGGCCCTAATCAGAAACAAATCTCTGGGTCACTGTAGGATGGAGAAGAGTCAGGAAGGACCAGTATGACCTCCTCATCTTCCCTCCTCAGAGCGCCAGACATCCTGCCGTCACTTCTGCTCCATCCCAGTAACTCACAATTACAATGGGAACTTTCAGCCGTGCAACCCATTTTCCCCCAGAACAAACTTACCTCTCCTTTGGTCTTGCCCAGTTTTAATTCTGAACATTAATTAATTTTGCTATACACATTTATTCCAGGAGAGAGTGGCTCCTTTGCTGTCACTGTATAAATCAATTGTTCACTCTTTGCTGTAGAAGTACACACAGTTCTGCTTGCTCCATTACAAAAGGGATGTATCAGCATTGGGAGCGTTTCTAGGACAAACATTACAGATGATTAGAAACCCAAGAAAGTAGAGCAAGCACAATGAAATGGGACTGTTATCTAAGAAAGGAGATGAGTGTTTCAATACATCCTTTAAAACAACACAGATACTCTGTAGCTGATAGAACACAAAGTATTTTATTTGTAATATAATGTGGGATATTCTGAGAAATACAGTATGTACTGTTGCTATAACAACATGCCAAGAGTGCTACCACCATAGCATTAAAACTGCAGATATCTGTGATGGAGTTTGATTCATAAGCAAAGAGAGAAGCCTGGAAGGCTGTAATGAGCAAAAGCCTGAGGTCAGATCAAATAATTTTACTTTCTGGGGAGGAGGGGGAAACTGCAGGATTTGAAGGAAGGAAAGACAACACTGGACAACTATAATGACCACTCAGCCTGAAAAACTGCCTAGCATCAATGCTGCTTCTCTATAATGGATTCAGTTTTGCTGTAATGACAAAAAATGGCCTGTATCAATATGAGGAAGAGCTGTCTTTCAACTCTTGTATGACTAAGCACATGCGGCTGGACCTACCATCTAAGAGGTACGTTTAAGTACAAGCTTTTCTGTTCCCGGCCTATCTTGGGAAAGATGAGTTTGTTTTCATTTTGCTCACTGAGATGTGTCAATACTCTAGAGAAATTACAACTATTGTGGTCTAGATGAATTTATTGATGAGCAGTTGCCTCCCATGTATTCTTGAGAAAGAATAGTTTTGGTATCTCCTGGAGTTTTATCAAGGGAGCTTTTTCCTAGCACTAACATGAGGCAGAACATCAGCAGGGAGGAGCTGAGTCTTTATGGCACGTACTGTTCAGAGGGCTTGGTACTCCATTGCTATTTTCATTGTTTGAGTCACCCAAACACTGAGTGACCACACAGGAACTATTTGTTCTTTACAATAAAGCCTAATGGGCTGTAGATTATGGCATTGTATTTTATATACCTGGCTTTGGTGTAATTTCAATTAATATTGCTGAAACTGTAATCTCACTATTATTATTATGCTGACAAGGAATAAGTTTGCATATGTTGTCTATCTGTCTCCAGAACATCAGCTTTATGATAGGCTGTGAGGTTCACCATTACTGAACTAATCATCCCTCAATATTAAGTTCAGAAAGCAGTAAACACCTAAAATCGTAGGATCTGGCCAGTGCAGATTCAACCTACTCTTTGCATTGCTGAGACCTAACTCCGCAGAGCATAGGATGTGACTACCGCAGCCAGGCCGCCTGCATAAGGCATCAGTGCCTGGCCCTGGAAACTGCAGGAGGGACATAAGAGGTAGGCACTGCCCAGGCACAGTATGGCCCGAATCTATTTCCCTTCTCCACAGCCATCACCGCAGGCAAAATCCAGGAGGATTTAGTGACAGTGGAGTCACTAAAGGTGTATTTATCCATTCATTACTTTAAAGAAGGCACATTCCCATAAGGAAGGGAATAAACTGCGCAAGTGATGATAAGAAATCACCATCACTGATAATCTCTCAGGTTAGACAGACAATAGTCCAGCTCAGCACAGTGGATGCTGCATAGCTGGTCCTGTGCTTGGGTGGAAGCTGGATAACTTTGTAAGGCACAGCTAGCCTCGTTTTTCCATGGATCTTGTAGATTTTGCTATTATAACATTGCTGTCACTCTTCGTTTTTGCCTATTCATCAAAACAAACATCTTGTTGACTTAAAAACCCCACAAACTCATAGATAAGCGAGAACTGCCTTCTCTCTACAGTGGTCTAACTGGTTTTGACCATTAGTATGCTGTTCATTACACTGTCATGGAAAACATAAGTAAACTGTCACCCTTCTGAGTGGAGAGAAACAGAAAAAGGGGCATTGCAATGGCCAGTCTGCTCAAAATCACCTCACCACTCAAAATGCTCACCACAAGGTGGAACAGTGTCACATACTGGTTCAAATATATGGATGTATTGCCCAAAAGTAGCTGGAACAATTTAGATCAAGCACTTGGGTAAAATACTGCTTAGATTCAACATAAACCCACAGTGCAAATAGAGGTGTGGAAGGATCATACCTGAGCCCAACCCATGCTGGCAGAGCTAGCTCAGGTGGACCAGTGGGGTGACAGCACAGACAGCATGAACCAGGTGTGCACATAAACCACCTGCATGTCCCCAGGGATGCTAGAACTACCTGTTTGTCAGTGTCAGGGTAAGTAACCTGACACAAATCTGAGGGATCACCCCTTGAAGCTTTGTTCCCCAGTGTTGTTTAGCTTCCCTGATAAAGACTGATCATAACGGTACCTTCCTCTGGGCTTGCAACCAGTCACTCTCTAAAAAACCACTGCCCCACGTTGCTCAGAATTGCCCGTCAAGCAGGGTCCTCCAACAGAGCAGTCCACAGAGGCTTCATCAGATACTCACACAGTATTACCTGGACACTGTCATCGTCCTACTCTACATACTGTCTATGACAGCAAAAGCAGAACCTACCAGAGACTTCCCACATGGAATGGGATACATCTCAGCTGTACAAGTAGTTTGCTCTTTGTATTTTAAAGACAAGAGCACTGTTGGCAAACGTATTTGATACGGTAAAAATACATACTTCTGCCAGGTTCCACCACAGAGTTAAGACTTACATGGGCTTTTGAAAGCTACAAAAGCAAGTATTTGTTCTTTCCCCATACCAAATGCTTCCAATAATGAGTCAGCAGCCTGGTTGTATAAGCCTTCCCTGACAAGAAGGGGAAACCTCTATTAGCATCCAAAAGCTGTGTGCTGGAACAGGCAGTTAATAATCAGGAATAATTTTATGGCAGACCAAGCCAGAACAACATACTGGACTCTGGCTTACCTGCAGAGCTCCTAGGTAATCTGTAACTAGCACTCTACACTTCTTCCCAAACCAAAACACCTACAGCTGCTGTATTAAAACAACCTCAGCAAATAAGTACGACACAAGCATAACTGAAGATGTTGAGAAAGCTCAAAAAGAACTGGGTAAGCATACAGAAAAAGTTGTTATTCTAAAGGGTATGTTAAAATTCAGACTAAATAAAACCAGAACAGTAGGGTAATAAATATGGAAAGGATATTACCAATAATCTAAAACAATGACATCCTTGCCTCAAAACAGGGAAAAAGATAAGCAAGCTAAGGCTTAGAAAATGAGATGGACCAGGAAACAGACTTTCAACCAGAAAGGGCATAAAGTCAAAACAGTATAGGCACTGAAATGCAAAAGAGTAAGCAAAGAGGGACAACAGTGGAACAAAAGCAGGAGTACAACATAAAGGAGCAGTCTTGTCAACTTTTGCCTTCTAAAAATAAAAATTCTAGCTCAAAAATGCCATTTAAATTAAAAAAAAGAAAAGAAAAGAAAAGAAAAGAAAAGAAAAGAAAAGAAAAGAAAAGAAAAGAAAAGAAAAGAAAAGAAAAGAAAAGAAAAGAAAAGAAAAGAAAAGAAAAGAAAAGAAAAGAAAAGAAAAGAAAAGAAAAGAAAAGAAAAGAAAAGAAAAGAAAAGAAAAGAAAAGAAAAGAAAAACCCAAACCTGCAGGATTTCAAGAGTGAAAAGACTTTCTCCTCCTGCCCCACCTTTTTTTTTTTTTTTAATTTTAATACACAAGATGAGGTTAAGCCCATTCTTTATTTAAGATTTTGACTGTGTGCAGAGCCTGTACTTGGGTGTGCCTTAATTGGCACTGAGTTGCAATATAAACAAACTCCAGCTGTGATGCATGAAAATCCTAGGAGCAGTGGAGAGCTTAATGTCTCTACCTAATGTCTGTTTGGACCTAAAATGAGGCATTGGAGACTCCAGATAAACTTTGGCATGTAACACATTTCTAAGGGGAATTAGGAACTGGATAAGTAAGTGTTTGTCACTGCTGTATTCTGGATACATTTGCATAATGGAGATAGTGGTGAGACCAGAATATTTTCTTCTGTGCTGTGCCCAGGCACAGTCATCCTTTTGTCACCTTTTTCACTGCAAGAGGAGGAGGTCAAGAAGAGGAGAGAGATGTGAAGGAATACTCTATTTAACTTACCAGTGGGTCTACCCTTTAAGCACTCCAGCTACATTCAGATTTGACTTCAAACATAAATGACCTAAAGTATGGATTCATGCAACTGTAACAATAGACCAGTTTTTCAACCTCGATAAGCTTTTCAAACCAAAAAGTAAGCGTCTGAAAGTCAGCTGTGAGTGGGGATAAACAAGACCAAATTTTCAAAGCTTTCATCAAGCCCACAAGCCAGAAAATAATCACTACCTTTCTGCTCTCTGTGCATCACAAGAAAAAAGCACACAGGGAGCACACTCCTGCTGTTGCTGGAAAGCAAGGTGCATTTGTGAGCACAAGCCATCCCCACTGAGCTCCACCAACCTCAGAGTGCAGAGATGTTACTTGACTCCATATCCCCCTGCCAAGGTTTCACAGGCTGAGATAAAAGCACAATTAAAGATAGCATATAAATTCCACACACCTGAATGCACAGTCAAGAAGCAAGGACATTTACTCTTCTCCTTGTCACTACTCCTTACCAGGCAATGCTACATATTTCTGTGCTATTGTTTCGTTACCTGGGCTCTTGTTAATGCCTACTTGCCCAGGCTTGATCACAAGCACTTAGGTCCATAATAAAAAGAAGTCTAACACAAGACAGTGCTGTGCAGCATACCTCCCACCCTTCACAAATGTCAGGAAAACACAACAGGTCTGGCCTTCAGGCCACCGGTTTGGGGCTGCAGAGATTGGCACAGACACCAACCCCACCCTTCCCAGCCCCGAAGACCAGTTGGAACCAGTTCTGGAAAACAAAACAGGAGTTGAGGGTGACCAGGGACAGCAAGGTGGTAGTGGCAACAAGGTCAGCTAGCCAAGAAGTAAGGTCCTATAGAAAAGGAACTACTTCAACTTCTTGTGTGTAAGTAAAGACCTAAGACACCCAGAACACAGCAAAGTTGCTTTCTTCCACAGGTATATGATAAGATATATCATAAGACCAGGATGATCACAGAATGCAAAAATTATTCATCATAGTAAAACCAAAAAAAAATATACACACACACTCCAGGATAAGTCAACATAAACTAGAAAGTCAGTTCCTCCTGTTCCCAAAGCAAAGCATAATGTTGGGGCATTGACATCTACAAACCCCCTAGGCCAAACTGCCTGGAGCAGGCCTAGCTCTAACCCAGCACTGGCTTCCTCAGCTGCTTGTTTGTCAGCCAGGTCATGACCTTCAGAAGTGGCTTCTAGTGAGCAGAAGTCAGTAACGCCACATGCAAGGCTCCATCTCCCTTCAGAAACACTTTGTGAACAGGAACTTGGTTTAATCCAGTTTTCTGATGTCTTCAGCCACAGATGATCATTGCAAATACTGTTTTCATTATGAGCCACTAGACAGGTAATTCATAATCAAAATTTTGAAACACAGGTATCTACTATTACTGGCACAATTATGAGTTTCCACTGAGTAAGACATGAACATTCACTCCTACGCAATCCTATCCTTCAGGTTATTACCCATTTTTCAATACTGTATTATATAAAATGGTCCTTACTTCAAGTCAGGATTGAATCATCCTGTCATCCCACCAAATGCAGGGAAAATTAAGATGTATGAATGTTTCCCACTGCCAATCACTCAACAAGTACGATAAAAGGTTAAGTCTGAAAATTTACTTTCTACCTCCAAAACTAAGACATAAAAAAAAAAAAAAAAAAGCATTTTCCTAAGGAAATACTTGAATTTCCACAGGCCAGTAAAGTCCAAGAAACCCATATGAAAGACATGTTCACACAGAGTATCAAATCGATCCATCCTTCAAAAATGCCTTTGATCCTTGGAAAAAAGTTTTGAATAATCTCAGTTTGAGGTCCCACTCTAACAAGACCTGGAACATAGTATCAACGGAAGGAAAAAAACTGTAGAAATAATCTGATCGTATTACCCAATACTGGGAGAAATTTTTGGCCTTTCATTATGCCAAAAGAGATTGTGTTTAGCACCAGTATAAGTCTGTAGGAATTAAAAATCCCTGGTGTTTTTACTTCTCAGTTATTCCTGGTTACTTTCTGCTTCCTCAGTTGCAGCCAGGCTCTCCATTAAATTAGTGGGAATTGCTTTGCAGAAGATGACAAGCAGTGGAAACCTTTCTCCCTAATTTTCTAGGGCATGCTCCAGTATCACCCATCATGTTCTGGATGCATAATGTTGATGGGGTAACACCATCACCACTGGTGAAGCATGGAGCTGATGGTGCAAGAAACGCCCAAGCTAGATAAGGATGAGGTGGAGTTTTGTATGGCTTTAAGAGGTTTGCAACAGTATTGCAAACTTAATGGCAGTAAGTCCTGCTTGAACTCATCTCTCAAGGGAAAGCACACAGTCTTTTTCACCCAACTTCCTAAGCTCAGCCCAAAGTGCAGTTTAAGCTCTGAGAAGCTTTCTGGGCAGTTTGCCAGAGATATCACTCATTACGAAGTACAGCAAATGGACTTTTATCACAAAACATCTTAATTTCATTCTTCACTTAAATTCAACCTACCTAACTGCCCTTAGTGAGAAGTGAGATTAAAAAAACTCACACAGAGCTGGTCTGTGCTACCACAGACTGAACTATATCCCATACTGTAGTTAGGTCAGGTTATCTGCAGTTCTAAGTCCTGTGCAGAGCTGGACTGTTCAGCAAGGGGTTTCCATCAGCAGTTCCCTGTTGATTTGCCTTGCAGAGAAGGATTTCTGGCTTCAGAGCATCAAACGAGCACACTTCAGCAGCACTAAGTTCACTTTGCAGAAGCATTTACACTGAGTGCAAGGAAAATACAAGTGTTTCTGTTTTAAGAAGAGACATTTACTTGTTTTTTTTACAAATATGCAGCTCCACCTCAGTGGATTTAGTTGGCTTAAGGTTTGAATTTTAAGTACCACTTATGGAGGGAGAATAAATAAGTGGTAAACATGCTGCACTCAGCACACAATACAGCCAATTAGCATGATCTCTCCAAACAGTTCAGACTAACCAAGATGAAATCCTAACACTTGGCACATCCATAACACCAGTCCCACTGACTTGAACAGGGCTGGGTTTCCTCAACATTTTGTTGCAGGCTGATTACTACTTTAATACCAGAGATACAGAATCCCTCCACTAGCTGAAGATAACTAGGAAATTAAGGAGAAAAACAAGTAAGAGCACTAGCTCAAGACAAGCAGAGGCCTGTTCTCTACACAAAGCTTGTTGCTATGCTGTAGCCATTAAGGCATACAGGCTCACGAGGTCAAAACCATGAGGCCCCTCACTGCAGCACAGCCAAGGTGCTGGACTTGTTGCAAATGCGTACTAATCAAAAAGAGCAAGGAGCCAAGGGGAGGCAACAGAATTCATAGTGTCGCAAAATTACTATCTGCTGCTACAATTCGTACATTCTACACTGCTGTTTCTCTCTCCCTATTCAGTTTCCTTTTAGTCATCAAAATAGGGGTTTTCACCAGTGAGCATCAGAAAACCACCCAGGGTTTCTGTGGAATTTGTTGACTTCATGAATTTTTATGACAATCTGACAGTTTTCCCAGCCTCAGTGTGCAAAGCTCTGCTCGCTGCTTCACAAAGACCAGCCCCATCGATATTCTGTGCCTGTCACCTTCCTTCAGCTTCCTTACCTGTATCAGGTAGCCTTGGATGGGTATCTTTGCATTACTTGAAGTAACAATGAACTGCCTCATTTATTCAGGTCATGTATTTGCTACATACTCATTGGCCTTATGACACGGCCTCCTCTCTTTAATAACTGGTATTCATCTCGTCCCCATCTTCGACTCCTCTCACCACCTGGTATGGGTCAATACTGCATACCAGAGCTGCACATGGCTCTGCAAGAGCCATCTAGGGAGAAATACCAATTCAAGCCATACAGTTTGCTCTACCTCATGCATGTGAATGGGCAGAGTTTTGTCTGGAGAGGCAGGTAAGTTAAAAAGAAGAAAAGTTGCTGTCTTATTTTGAGAGCACCCTAAGATCCCTAAGGACTGCTTCAGGAGTTAAACCTGCCCTGTGGTAACTGTGACGACTGAAAAAGAAAACAAACATGAAGATGTCATACCAAGGATTGATTTAGTTACGTGGATGAGGCTTCCTGTGAACACACACCCAGACAATGTCATCCAGAAACCAGTAATGGCAAGGAACTACCTGCCCAGGCTGCTTTTGGGAGAGGAGCACAGCAGGACATAGCCCTGTGGATGACAATAATAAAAGTGCTTTCTGAAACAGGGGGAGGAGGCAGGAACATGAGAAAGGCCTGCTGGATTTGGCGCTAGCATACAGAGGAATCAGCTGGGAAAATAAAGGTGATGGCAACTAAGAAATGATAGATTGAGTGATCCTTTGGAAGGCTGAGTAAGAGATATTAAGATTATCATCAAGACAAGGTAAACATCAAGAAACTTGCCTGTTATGTACTCTTAGCCAGTATTAAGACAAAAAAAAAAAAAATTAGGGTGCCAGTTCCTCAAAGAAATTACACAGAAGCTCTTTATTGACCTCACATAAAAAGGGGGAAGTGTAAAGAAAACAATGTAGGGCATACCACTAAAGATGAGTATAAAAGAACAGCAGGTGTGCTTAGGAACAAAAGTCAGGAATAGCAAGACAAAGGGACATGAACACAAATACTTCAGCAACTAGAGAAACAGGAAATTTAGAATAATAATTCAGGAAAGAAGAGTATCAAAAACTGGCACAAGTCCAAAACACTTAATGGCATCATACAGGATCCTCCACTAGAAGGGTCAGCAGCATGCAGATAGTTAACCCAATGAATACCAACATGAAAAAGGGTAAGATTAATATGGCACATTCAAGTATTTCAAAGAAAAATATTTAGAAATTAAAGTAATGAAATAAAAGCAGAGATTCACAGATGGCTTGATTTTTTAACCCAAAAGCCCCAGTAAGAAGAATAGGTTATGGTAACTTTGCCAACCTTTTCGTATTGCTTGGGCATGATGTTGTTTGTCCTGGGATAATTCTAAGAGGGGAAAACAAAAACAAAACAAAACCCCAAACAAACAACAAAAAAAAACCCCACAACACAAACACCACACAACAGGGGAATTAATTTCAGGAAGTGTTGATGGTCATCCTGGCAAACTCATAGGCATTTTCATAGAATCATAGAATGGTCAGGGTTGGAAGAGACCTTAAAGTTCATCTAGTTCCAACCCCCCTGCCATGGGCAGGGACACCCTCCACTAGATCAGATTGCTCCAAGCCTCACCCAGCCTGGCCTTGAACACTTCCAGGGAGGGGGCATCTACAGCTTCTCTGGGCAACCTGTTCCAGTGCCTCACCACCCTCTCTGTGAAGAATTTGTTCCTGATACCCATATTCTGGCAGACAGAAAGTCTACTGCACCTCTAACAAGGAGAGGAAAAAGAGGAGTTGGAAATTAAAAACCTGTCATGTTCAATTACAAGAAAACTACTAGAATAAATCATATCATCTGTAAACACAACAAAGGTACTAATGCAGATGAATGGTAGGGAACAAATCATACCAAACCTATCTAATTTCCTTCCACGACAGACCAAGAGGCCTTGTGGACAGGGAAGAAGCAATAGATGTCAAAATTCAATTTCAGTAAAGGCCTTTCATGTCATCTAACACAACAATCCCGTAAATAAGCTGCAGAAGCACAGATCAGATCAAACCACCATAGGATGGCTGCAGAAGTCATCAGATATTACTGCTAAGGGGCAGTTATCCATGGTTCCCTGTCAAAAAATGAAAGATGCATTGAGCTGGATATTTCATGGATAACTGCACCACTTCCAACTTCATTCAATGCTTTCACTAATCATTTGGACAATGGAATAAAACTTACTAAATTTGCATACAAGAAAGTAGGAAGAACTGCAAATATGCTGGATGGCAAACAATTCAAAATAAACAAACTGGAGAAACAATCTGGAAAAGAAGACAAACTGATCAGGAATTTACGTCAAGCATTGCATTTATACAGTAACACCCAAGCGAATGAATTTGTGTCAGGAAGTGGCTGCCAAGGTAACAGCTCTTAAGAGAATGGGAAGACAGTAGATATCAAGCAGAAGTCAAATCAATATAATGCCACTAAGAAAAGGCAAACATTTGACAGGGATGTATGAACAGGAATACTTCATGTGTCTTTCAGGATACAATTTTTCTACTTTAGTTGGTACTGATAAGGCCTCAGGTGAGACAACATTCAATTTCAGAAAAAGTTTGAGGCAATTTAGCTTATAGAAGATTGTTAATACTACCTCATCCCTCCAGCCCTCAAGTATATAAAAATGAACAATCAGTCATCTTTGTGCATGGTGGACCATGCAGGTAGCAATAGGCTCCTGTGGAAGCAGGATTATAGTTAGAGATGCGAAAAATTTTCATAATCAGAAAGGTAACAGCCCCAACCCCATAACAGATTACCTGGTTTGTTCCTTTATTTGTACAACCATATGATGCATAAAAAAGGAATCTTGAAGGACACATAAGGACAAGAACAATCGGATCTTTCGAGTCCCAAAACTGCAGATGACGGCCTATTGACCACAAAAACAGGCTTCCTCCTCTTCAAAACCATGTGTTGCTTTTTGCTGTGCTAGCAGTCCCCAAAATGAACCTCTAATTGGAACAGAGCTCTGCAAAAGCACACAGCTGGGAACAGTTGGGCCATTCACCACTTCTAGACAGACAGATGCAGTTTCCTTTTCACTAGTGTAAACTTCTCCTCTCGCTGACTTTGTATTCACAGGAAACGTACTCCTTAAGGGGCAATTCTTGGGGGTTGTCATTGGTTGATGGCTTTGTGAGGAAGTTTTATTTGAACTAGAAACCCTAAACTTACAGCTCATTTAAAAGCAAAGCAGTTGTTTGATGTTTGTAATCCACTTGATATTCTGGCTTGTTATACCAGTACATCAAGCTGGTGTGACAAACAAGCTAATTAAATGGAGAGCAGGAACTATTTTCCACAAGCTTCACCCACACCGTAGAGGTGAGTTCTAATTCCTTGAGTGCTGTCACTCAAAACATGTCATTGCATTTAGAGTTGTTGTAGAGGGGGGGTTGCCTGGATCAGGTGTTGTCACCCTGACATATAAATCGCGTTTTCAGTGGGAAACCTGTCTCATTCCCAGAGTGAATTTTCAATCAGATGTAAAGAAAAGCTGGAAGCTAATGCACCTGGGTCAAAACACAGTGTGGACTGAGGCATACCTAGTCTGGATATGTGCTAATAAGGAAGCTACAGTCTCCTTACTACTCTCCTAAATTCATTTGGATGTGAAAGCAGGGATTGGAAGCTGGATTCCCCAGATGAGTGACCATAAGACTGCACTTCAGCTACATAGTACAGCTGGCACTAACTTCAGCTAGCAAGGGTAACCACATCTCTTATGCTTTAAACAGTACATAGTGAAAAGAGAAACCCAAGTTACACAGATCTTCGTTTTTGTTGAGATTTCAGAGCCCTTATAGTCCAAAGCTGTTAAAAATCACCTCTAGCAAGAGCAGAAGCTCCCTTCCACCCTTTTCAACTACTGGAAAAGGATACAAAATAAAGGTCTAAGTGGCACTTTAAGTGTTCTGCACTGACAAAAACATGTTCTTTACAAAGTGTTTTTTTCTTGTTGATGATGATGCAGGAACAAAGCATTCCTTTTTAACAATTCTTCTTAACCACACATTGTTGGGGAATTCACAAAAGAACATCAACAGCAATTCCATAACAACCAAAAAGAAAGAAAAATATACTCCATGAATACTGACTGCAAAAACAGGCTTGTTTCTCTGGTTTTGCAGTTTCAGGCCTTTCATGAGAACAATCAGCTCCCATACACAAGCTGTTTTCAAGTTTCACAGGGAATAGCCTCAAGCTGAATTAGTGAAAATTAGATTCTCCTTTCTGTTCTCTTCCAGAACCAACATTTTACAGAAAATGAAGATGAGATATTTTGATTTCTTAACAGCAGAGTTGTTCATGACTATGGCATGTTAAGCCTCAAATAAAGTTCCCAGCTGTGGGTAAAGACGAATCAACTTTTGAGCCCAGAAGACAACTCAGGTGACATATTCCAGTGATCCAGTCAGTCCAAACCACCAGTCGATTCACTTCACTCATACTTCCTCTGGTCCAGATGAAAACACTGTGGGAGATGTGTCAAAAGCCATTGTAAAATCAAGATTCAAGAACATCCACTACTGTCTTCCTCCACATAGCAAGTCATTTAATCATATGCAACAATCTGCTTGTCTCAGCAATGCATTTATACATCTCCGTTGTAGCATGTCCTTACTTCACTTCTTGTGTGCTCTTCTTTGGCCTTGTAGTTCACTGACAAGTGCCTTGCTTGTCAGTGAAAAAATAAATTAAAAAAATCACCCTCTTCACCCTCACAGGCAGGTGGTTACAGGAGACCCTCACCACAGCATCATCAGTGTTACTTTCCATGCTTTGTTTTCCTTTGTTACTGTAATTGAGTAGCACTTTACCTTCCATAACTCCAGTCTCCAACTATCAAAATGTAAGTGGTAACTGACCAGGTGAAACAAAATGGACATGGGTCAAGTTTTGCTTCTCCTATCCATGTTCCCTCTTGTGTCTACTTGTCCCAATCTAGGCCTGAAACTATCTGAGAAAGTACATAGTGGTAGAAACCACACTAATGCACAATATAAGGGGTTTATCAGTAGCTGTATGAAGAGTTCAGAGATTGCTGACATAGCAGGCAAAAGAGGTTTTCCCAACAGGACCGCTCTTTGCAGCAGGTAAAGACATCCATGACACTGGTATATCATGGGATGCATATATGTTGGCTTTAAAAGGAATAAATACTACCAACGTAAATCAACTGGGAGACCACCAATCAGTATAGCATCTGCTACCCAGATTGCAGTCACCAGCCAAAGACAGAGAAAACTACATGTCACTCATCTGAACAAGCCTCTTGATTTTCAAAGGGCACAAGACAGAACATTTGCACACTCGTGCACATCACACATCAGAAATAATACTGAAAACCAAGATGTCATGCAGGTGTCTAGAAGTTGTCCACCTCACACCATGCAGAACAGCGCAGAGGGGAGAGCTTACATCTCTGTTCTTCAGCTTGTTCAGGATTCCTCACAAACACTTCCAATCTTTTCAGCATAAACCTGGCTTAATGTTTACATTCTCTTCCCAAGGAAATGCAGAGAAGTTGCACAAGCCCTTCTGCAGGGTTCTTTTGGATCACAGCGTTAGGCATTATCACATTGCACAGGCATACCCTGAAGCTGCATCCTGACCCAGAAAGCTTCCACAGAAGCCATCTCCTATTCTCTGGGTATAGATAACCCACCTTTCCATTTGATTATATAGCAAGATGCAATACAGGGAGCTTTATCTACAGAACATTCGCTTTGAACCAGTAATGTAACATCAGCAAAAGAACAAGCTGTCATGCATGAGTCTGGCACCTGCAACTAGATACTCAAATTCAGACTGAGCATACCTTTGAGTAACTTCTCAGATGATCTGATAGCACAATCCTATTATGCCAACAAGAATATTACGCAACGATATCTTCCAGAATTTCATAACCTTACTGGCGTGTATTAAATAGCAACACTGAAAAACATATACTGAGGCATTAATTTCTTGCCTTGAAGTATAAAAAGCAAGAACAGCTTGAAGGAAAAACAATCCAAATGGAAGAGAGGACAGTACTTAATCATTACAGAAGCAGGAGTCAAACACAAACCTTAGCCAGAGGATTTTTAAATTCTTATGTGATCATGCTTATTTTTTTCTCCCTATGTAGACCTAAAACAAGCAAACAAACTTTACAGGAAAGACAAATAAGATCAATCATTGCCAAGACAATTTTTTCAAAAAAATTCTTTTTAGGGTTATGTAGTACATTTTTTTGTCATGATGAAATACGGGCCTCAGATACGCTGTCTCAAATTGCAGAGAACACAAAATGCAAGGTGTGTCAAGACAATTCCACCTGCAGATATGAGTATGAATGAAAACCAGACAGGTCATACACAATGTTGTAATTATATGAATGTTAGTGAAGTGTTGATCATCTGTTAACACCAACTGTCAGATAGATCTTAGAGCAAGGAGCTTGTAAGGGAACATTCAGACTTAAAGATTCACATCCAAGGTCAGTTTTAATGGAAATGCAACCAGCTACAACTATAAATTGAACTCTGGGCTTCTTCCCCAACCATTATCTGGATAACCTATTTAACAGGATTAAATTAAGGCTCTGGGGAGACCTTATAGAAGCCTTCCAGTACCTGAAGGGGGCCTACAAGGAAGCTGGGGGGGGTGGGGGGGTGGGTGTCTTTTTACAAGGGCCTGTAGTGACAGGACAAGGGGTAAGGGGTTTAAATTGAAAGCAGGGAGATTTAGATTAGATATCAGGAAGAAATTCTTCACAGAGAGGGTGGTGAAGCACTGGAACAGGTTGCCAAGAGAAGCTGTGGTTGCCCCCTCCCTGACTGTCAAGGCCAGGCTGGATGAGGCTTTGAGCAACCTGGTCTAGTGGAGGGTGTCCCTGCCCATGGCAGGGGGGTTGGAACTAGATGACCTTTAAGGTCTCTTCCAACCCTGACCATTCTATGATTCTATGAAATAAAAGAAATACTATGATTCATTTTTTGTGGGAAGAAGCTGTTTATTAATCATATATTTCATTTCCAAAATTCAAGCAATAAAGATGAGAAGGGCCACCTACAAATAAGACAACTTTTCACCATTAAAACACCATCAGTGTAATCCAGCCTAATGAAATTTATTGCTGTGACAAGATTTATATTGTACACAGCACACACCCTTTATGATTAAGAAAGCGCAACAACAACAACAACAAAGTATTCTGTTAATCTATAAAAGCACATTTCAGGCAGCAACAGGCAGTGACAGATCACCACCATGATCCTGCTAACAGGAAAGATGGCTGTTCCCTGCACAGTCACATTGTCTTTCCCAAGGTTCTTATGTTTGGTTTGTAGATGCAAGTGGCACATCCTACATCCAATTTAGCAATTACTGCTCCATGATTATCTGTCTGCAACTAGCATATCCTACACCCAATTTGTAAATGCAAGTGGCACATCCTACATCCAATTTAGTGAATTACTGGTCCATGATCATCTGTCAAAAAGCACCCAAAACCCTACCTATGTTTAGACAGTCAGGTATTAATCAGCAAAGGCACTAATTTAGTAGGAGACTGCTACCAACTTCAGTAAAGCTAGGGTTCACCTAAGAAGTTAAAGGCTCTCCAGTGTTGTCTTAGAGCTATAAACAGAGTTTTTAACCAAATACACATGAAGTTCTTAAATACAGGGTGGAGAAAAATTCTTCTCATGAGTGTGCAATTAAGAAAATCATCTAAGTTGTACAACTAAATTGTTGTCTTTTAGGTTTATTCATTGTTCCTGATTTCAATAGAAGTTGCATTAAACACTACCTATTATTACTAGGCTATTAAAAGTCACAATTCTTTGATCAAGTATCATTTTTTGCTTTTTGGAAGATTCTGAGAAAAGCAACCAGCCTTCAGAAACCCATTAACTTCTCAAAGAAATTTTTACATCAAAGCTCTGCTTTTAAACTTTTATTTTTTAAACACCACCACAAAAAATCGCCCACTTGGGAAAGTTGTCACCATCTTACATTTCAGAATACAAAACTGAAAAAAATCCCTATTTAAAAAAAAAAAAAAAAAAAAAGACAGGACTTCAGCAAAGTATTCAGCTACTTATTGCTGTAGTTGTAACTCAAGCCCATTTAAACTCCTACATTTCAGTCGTTTGTAGCAAGAACATGTTTGGAACACTAGCAGCAATAGAAAACCCCTTTAAAACCTAGAAACAGTTACACAGTTGAGTGAGAATTAGGAGAAACCATTACCATTGGAACATAATAAAGCATCCTGTAAAAGTACAATTAAAGTGGTAGCTAGAAAAAACAGGGTTGATTTAAAGTGCTATCCCAAAGCCTTATGTGAGCCTATGTCAGTACGGAAAAGTCCTTTTCCCCCCCACTGGGTAGAGCCCAGAACCACAACCCTACTCCAAACATAACAAATGCAGTCTTTGCTCCATCTCAATGCCTCACCTCCCCAGCCCTCCTCTGACAGGAACTTCAAATAATCACCAATTCCAAATTTAGGTGATATGCACAAATACACTGTTGAACAAAGTTTGGACAGCAAACAGTACACCTGAGTTCAGTCATACAAACTAACTTTTGTAAATAGCATTAGACGAATATATCCATGTCTCTAATACGAATCTAGACGTTATTTTCTTACAAAATGCATTAATAGAAATACCCAGGCAAATACATACCATACAACAGCAAAAGCTTTAAGCCCCATTTAATAAGATGACTTTCCAATTAAAAATAGAAGGCAATTAAGATTTACTCAAAATTACAATTAAGAAAAGCTTTCACAGTGCAATATTGAAACTGTCACAAAGTTCAGAAAATACTGATATTAAAGTACAATCACAATGTTAAAGTAGACAAAACTACTATATAAGGGCACATCTTCTAAAATGAAAAGGAAAGAACACAACATAGGGGACATCTGACATCCCTGCTCTATATATCTTGTTTCCTAGTCTTCAGAGACATAATTCTGCCTTTCTGATATCGATAGAAGTCTTGTTAAAACTAAGAGCTTCATTCTTCTTTGTAGACCAGATTCCAGAGTCTGATTACTTCTTGAAAACATGTTCTTCATCATTGCACAATTTCAAAGTAGTGCAATATTGCCATGATGTGCTGAGGCATGAACACATAGCCCGTGTACAGTGCCATTCCAACAATGGAAACTAGCATGGAATCTGAACTGCAGTTGAGGAAAAAAGCATTTCAAATAGAAAGTGCATTAGACATCACACAACTATAGCATTAAAATTTTCCTGGTAACTATCATATAACATTACACTTTTAAATCAGACAGGGTCAACTGTATTCAGCAATTACAGCTACAGGAGGAACTGGCTGAACACCAAAAACCGCAACACTTGTAGGAGCAATCAGTTGCATTATGGAAGGATGCCTTGCAAGTTATCAACTGCCTTGTCATGAACACAAGAAGACAGACCAAAGTGTGGGAATGGTGAACGCAGAACAGAAAATGGGCACTGAGAATCTACAAGTTTCTATGTGCATCTTCCTAGGTATTAAGCAAGTCTTGCAGAAGCCAGTCCTGTTCAACCAAGCAGAAAAAAGTCAATCATCACCAAAAAAAGCCAAAAAAAACCACCAAAACAAAACCACGATAATATAAGTAGGTATACTGAATAGGAGTTCTTATTTGTGGATGACCTACTCATTTTTAAGCAGAGAGCCTTAGATGCTGACCTCAACTTCTTGAAACAGTATGACCTAATAAATGTGATCTACGATGCATGAAACATCTGGTGTGAAAGTTGTACTGTTAGGGTAATAAAGTCAGGAAACCTCAAGTCCACTTCTAGCTGCCAGCATCCTCTGTTTTACGTCACTACATTATTTGGTTCATTTGTCCACTTGCATGTCACACTCAGAGTCTTCCTCACAGACAAGCAGCTCAATCTGTGCATTGTTTGACAGTACTTTGGAAATAGAAACTGCAGGAGGAATGAAAAGCATGAGTAACGTTGTGTCTTTCTATTTCACTCACAGAGCCACAAAATATCACGATGTCTGAGAGTCAGCTTGCCTATTTAAACAAACAGATACTCTGTAGTACTTTATTACAGCAGATCACACTGCAAAACAAACGGCACATGAAGTTATCTGCTAAGCAATATTAAAGCCACGACTTTATTAGCTAAACTCCTAAACAGGGACATTTTGTAAAACTTACCTACAGAAGTGAAATGACAGTTTATAATGTACAACTGGACCTTGGTCAAGCTCTAGAATTCAAAGTTTTATCCATAGAAATTATGGCATCAGCTTACTAAAAGATTTCAGAAACTCAAAAGCAGTACTCTAAATTTATAACCTGTCAGTTTCATCCAACCACGTGCACAGATTCAGTAAACTTAGACAGAAACACTATTAGAAGAACTGAAGATTAACAGGCATGATAACACTGGACTCAGTTTCCAGAGGTGAAACCAGAGGAGAAACCAGAGGAGCTGCACATGCTCTGTGTCTTCAAGAAATCAAGTCACCACACTACATGTGTAACAAATGCTCTATGACCAACTTCACCATGGTAAGGTGGAGGTATTAGCTGCGCTTATGAGAGCATAAGAGCTTCTTGGTGTATTTTTAGTCCCAGAAGACTATACAGTATGAGATACTAAAATGAAGGTCAAATCATTGTGCTGGGTTCAGTCAGGAAAGGGTTAACTCCCTTTACTGCAGTTACTAAGAAGTTGCTAAGAAAATGCTGATAAGGCCTCAGCTGGTGCTGGGGAGGGCCTGCACTGAATTCAAGGTCTTTCGTCCGCTTTGGATACTGTAGCTGACCCAAACTGACCAAGGAAGTATCTCATTCCATAGTACGTCATGTTCCGGCTCTTGGGCAGGGAAGGGGGTCTGGTAGCCATTACTCTTGCCATTACTCTCCCCCTTACTCCCTTGCTCGTACTCCCAGGCACTTGCTAACCCTCCTGCGTTAGCTGCTTTGCCAACTCCTGTGCTGCCCCGTTCGTGTGGCACTTGGTGGGTTGGTTAGAGTTCCTGACTGTGCTATCACTGATAAGGTTCACTCGGAATCTGCTGCGTTAGCTCCCGGGCTCTGGCCCTCGGGCTGCGGCTCTCAAGCTGTGGTTCTCGGACTCTCTAGGTCTGACTTTCATCACTCAAGACCTGGGTGTGTATTGGTCAGTGGATGGTGAGAAAGTTGTATCATATTGTATATATTGTATTATATGTTTTATTTTCTATTATTTTAATTATTTATTAGTAGTAGTATTTGTATATATTGATTTAGATTTATTTAATTAGTAATTAGTTCTTATCTCAATTTTATGAGCTTCCTTATTTCTTTTTCCTCCAATTCTTCCCCTCCACTGGAGGATGGGAGGGGGATTTGTGAAAGCGGCTTCATGGTATTTTGCTAGCCGGAGTTAAACCACGACACACATAAATTCACATTTCCATATCAGGACTCAGTTATGATTCTCGAGCACAAGCAGCAGTGTGACATGCAGAAGAGCCACACACCGTTAACTCCCAAGGCCACTGTGTCTGCACTGCATCTATACAGCGCTCAGCAGACCTGGCCCACCTAGAACAAGTGTCCAGTCTGAGGACAAAAACCAGTTTTGTTGACCCAAAACTGAAAGTGATACTTGTGCCACTTAAGACATTTTTAAGTTCAGTGGCAATTACTTCACTGCAGTGTAAAGATTTTATAAAAGTAAACATACATACATACACACTTTGATTTACTTAAATATTCTGCACAAGTGAAAAAGCTGCATAGTTGACACAAAAGGAAAAAACAAACACTCATGACTAATACAACTGCAAGGAAAGCAAAGATGGAGTTTCCTCAGTGATACAGACATGGCACAAAAAGAGGAAGGTATATTAGCAATGAACACAGTGTTTTGAAAGTAAGAACCCCTACTTAAACAACTGCACACAGTAAGTCTGTAAATATGGTAAAAGAGAAATAGTAAGTTATTGCCATTTCGACTAACTTTACACATGAAAAAAATGTCTGATTGCACAGCTGTAACTTGGGCAACCACTTTTACATAACAAAAGCGAGTTCCTGTATAAAACTGGCCAGTATCTCAGTAAAGGCAGCTTCTCACTACCACTTACACCCTTCTCTTTGTTAATGTTTTGTTAATATATCTCTCTGCCTCTCAATATCAACTGGAGATGGCTCAGGGTTATTCATATGAGAAACCATTTTAAGTCAACATCAAAACAGTTACACTTAGGAAATGTTATGGCACTTACGATGCTATAGCAACACTTGAGAGAACATACTGCCTCTATGAAAGGAGTGGATAAAGAAGCAAACCTGTAAATATCCTTTATACAGATGCCTTTCACATTAGCATCTATCAAGTTCTTCCACTCCAAAAGAGTCAACAAACTTACCAGCTCGAGGATTAAATACTCATCTAATAAAAATCATGTGACAAAGCACCATGCACGTTTACTTTCCACTAGGCAAAAATACAAAAGAATTCATGAACAACACCTGTCAACACAAACGTCGAGATTTCACTGCAAAGGCCAGGAAAAAGAACTACCCTAACTCCACAGAAGAAAAATTAAAGAATAACTTCGAGACATAAACTTGTGTCCAAGGACAAATGCGTTGGACTGCTAGAAGCCCAGTGACTGGATGCCGAACACCAGCATGAGGATTACTCCCCAACTTGGGCAGCACGTTAGTTTGCGAAGTTGAGGAGCTTCAGCCCCAGCCCGCCAGGAGGTCCAGCCCCGCTCCCGGGCGGAGGCTGCCGCTCCTGTGCCCGCCGCCTCAGGCGAGCTGCACCACCATCACCACCCCCACCTTCCCGCCACAGCCCCACCCGGCCCGGCTCTCCTCTCACCTCGCTTCGGCCCTCGCCCCCAGAAAGCCCCGCTAGCGGCCATCCGTCCTCAGCACAGCCCCGGCCCAAGAGCTTCTCAGCACCGGGTCGTCCGCCCAGCACCCCACCCGCCGGTAAAGCGGCGGCCGGCCGGCGGGGCCCCCACAGCCGCCCAGCAGCCTCGGGACCAGCCCCGGAGCCGCCGCCGAGCACGAAGCGGCAAGGGGAGGGCAGCCCCCGGCCCCCAACACCGCGCAGGCACACTCGCCCCGCCAGGCCCCGCAGGCAAAGCGAGGCCGGCAAAGGATACTGAAGACGGTGCGCTCCCAGGGCTCAAGCATATAGAGCGCGGTGACCAGCAGATACTGGTAGTAGAGCCGCGACATCCGCTTCCAAGCCGAGTCCAACGCCATAGCGCTCCCCGCCCGCCAGCGGCCTTGTGCTGGGCCCAGGCCGAGCGGAGATGGGAGGCGGTGGCAGCCCAGGACCCGCCCTCTCGCCGCCGCCGCCGCGCCAGAGCCACGCCAGAGTGGCCCCAGCCCCGAGACATGGAGGCTCCGAGGTGAGGCCTGTGGGCTGCTCAGGCAATGCGTATCCACAGCAAGCTTCCAGCGCTGAAAGCCAGGGCACGGCGGAGGCCCACACCAGCACACCGAGAAGAGCCTAAGGAAGACTTGATCACTCTCTACAGCTACCTCCTGAAAGGAGGTTGTAGGGAGGCAGGTGCTGGTCTGTTCTCCCAGGTAACGTGATAGGACGAGAGGAAATGATCTCAAGTTGCGTCAGGGGAGGTTTAATAGATTAACTCCTAATTAGATACTAGGAGAAACTTCTTTACTGAAAGCGTGGTCAGACTTTGGAACAGGCTGCTGAGGTAAGCAGTGGAGTCCCCATCCCTGGAGGTGTTCAAGGAATGTGTAGATGTGGTGCTTGAGAACATGGTCTAGTGGGTAGGGTGGTGTTGGGTTGACAGTTGGACTAGATGATCTTCTAGGTCTTTTCCAACCTTAGTGATTCTGTGACATTGTCACACCCTGCAGAACACCAGAATCCCACAGTATGTGCCAGTTCGTGCCCAATCTGATGAAATTACATGACTGACCATGTGCTTGGAGCAACTGCCCCTCAAAGTCTTACCTGGGAGATGGTGCTGCAGCCTATTTTCTCTCATCCTATTTAATCTAAACTGACTTTCTGGAAATTGCCATGGGAAGTATGGTAAAAATGCTCTGCAAGAGCCTTCAGAGTCTTCAGTTGTCAGAGGGAAAGCCCACCCAGAAAAAAGGCTCATAAATGAGATCTTAAAATTGGCCAACTCTGACTAGCTTAATCTCATATGAATAGGAAAAACAAAGTGATAGATCAGCTGTTGCTAACTTCACACTCAGTGCCAGAAAGCAGAGGCTGTGGGACACCCCTGCCCTGAGTGCTAATTGGCCTAAGATAAGGAGAAATTCTCAGAGATTGGCCTAGTATTGGGTGATTAGAAAGGCTGTTGGCAACTTACACTAGCACTCTAGAAGGCCTGCTGGAAGGTGGCAGTCTGTCACCATGACTAATTAAGCATGAGGTGCAACCACTGGGCACCAGTGCCAGGCCACCAGCCAGGACCTGACATGCCAAGTGTGTACATCATAGATTAGAAACTGGAATCGACCCACCATACTCACCCTACAAATAGTAAATCAATTTGTGATTATGATGTCACCGAGTGATGTGATTCTTCTCTTGCAGCCACCCTACCCCTAACAGGGCTGTTAGCATAAGGAAAAAAAAGGGAATACAGTCGCAGGAAGATTCACGAGTTGTTTATACAGCTGCAAAATACAGCTACAGTACCAGGAGATAACTGAAAAAAATTCCAAACCTGCTGATAAACTAAGTACTGTACTATTGTGTGGCAGAATCCGAAAAGGGGTTTAATTCAACCAGAAGATATTTAGACACTGTACACAGATTTATTTCAGCACAAGAAATGAGAGCATTCACACGACTGATTACCTCCACACAACTGGCTACACGAACTGTTGTCCCTGTTCAAGACCACTGTTGCTTGTTCCAATTGCTACTGGAGGAGTCTTATGTTGGTGCTGCTGCTTGAAAAAGTGTTGGTAATCATGAAAGCTTCCTTTTTATATAAACACATATAAAGCTCAAGGACAAGTATTCAGTGCAACTAAAGCATTACTCCTATTCAAAGCTGCAAGAATGTTAACGAGTCCCAGTCGTGCCTGCTTCAACACTTCCTAAGCAGCAGCTGTGAAGTGCCTGAGATGAAAGGTAATGTTGAAGCATGCCAGCTTCAAAAGCTACATCTGCCTTTACCTATCTGATGGTGCCCACTCCCCTTACACCTTTTCAGTACAGTGCATACTCATGAGATAGAGGCTAACTAGCAAAAAAGCTAAGTATACTGGGAATATTCCTTTGTATGGTTTCCTCTCCTTGCCAGCTGTTTCACCCCTGCTTAGGGACTGCCATCACATATTGTTCCTCCTACTACCACCCACATCAGCACCTGAACCCATGAACTACACTCCTGCATGCTGTGTTTCCAGTTGGCTAGTATATGACTAGCCAACCAAGCTTTCAGCAGATGCTCAACAGTTCACTACATCAAGCAGAGGTTAAGTTTCTGCTGAGTTGAACATTGGAAAGCTGTGTTCTCCTCGTACAATCCTGACAGAAGAACCAATGTATTTTTTTCCTCCTATCACATGTAACACTGTGTGGAATGACTGTATGTAGATTAGTAAGATACAGCACCAGGGACTACAGGAGGTAACCAAAAAGTCACAAGACTTTATTATAATCCAAGACACAAAAGAAGTATGTTCTTCAGGTTCCTACCTCCTAAGTTTTCAGTATTTCTGACAATTCCTCAAAGCTCATGTAACAAATTATAATTCTATTAAAAGAAAAATCATAAAGATGTGACTTCTGTTTTTTCCATACAGACCCTAAGTGAAGTGTTAAAAAATGTCAGGCTATAAAGAGTTCACCTCCTGGGAGCATGCCTGCAGGATGAGAGGGAAGGATCTGTTGTTAACATTGCAGTGAGTTCACAGACTGAGCAAGAAGTCAAAATATCAAGTAGAAGCTCTTTATGCTTCCATAAAGAAGCTGTAAACCTAATAAACAGAAAAAGCATACAAATTAGTTCTACGGTCACGGTTCTGACCATAAATTTCATCTTAAAGTGTGTCATTAGAAGGAAAAAGGACAATAAACTCCAGTATTTTCTTCATATACATATATACATTAAAAACTCTTAAATGTATTACTAAACATTAATATGTTGATTTAAATGATCCATGCCAGAAAACTTGGTATAAGCTAATCTTCCACTCCATATAAATCAAAATTTCCAGTTTTGAGATCTTAATGGGCTAGAAATCCAAATATGACAACAATTCCTTCTTTAACAAACTTATCTATGTGTGCAAGTCTACCAAGAATCCCAGCCTAAAAAAGCCCAACATCCCAACTGAGAGTTGTTTATCACGTGCCATAGAAATAACCAATGCAGCTACAGAGAGCCAGTATTTATTCTAAGCAGCAGTTCTAGTACATGTTGAGATAATGGATAGTATACATACAAAGAATGATTATAATACACAGATCTTACATTATATTTACAAAATTTTAAATCCTCAATGATGTAACTACCTGACAGTGTGAAAAAACATTGCTCGCAAATGCACGCAGTTAACTGTATTCCTTTCGTAAGCTTTGCATAAATCCAACCACTAGAAAATTATCTGATGAAAATGTACATTTAAAAGACCATATAAAAAAAAAAAAACAACCTAACATGCCTGCGTTTCTGATACTTCACACAGGCTTAAACAGTGCAGGATTTTTTCTCCCCTTGGCATATTAGCAGTGGCTGGCTAAAACATTGAAGAAGTGAAACACTTCATCTTTATCCATCACTGCCACTTCAGTTGAGCATTCAGTACATAATACTGGATGATACACTTCCTCTTCTTCATTTGATTGTATAGAGGTAGTTTCTTTGCTGTGCTTCATTTTCTTGCTTCTTTTCTTTAGCTTCTTTCTGTATTTCAGAACTTCCTCTTTGTTAACAATGCAGTTCATCACAAACATGGCTCTATATTGTGTTTTGTAAGATTCATGTCTACAAAGAGAAGAAAATGCAAGTCCTATCATTGGTAACACTCTGCTTCCAAGAAATCAGTTATCATCACTGGAAATGGGATTAAAGACAGGAAGTACCATGCCAAAGGGCTGAAAGCCAAATAAATATGAAGTCTTATAAACAGAAATCACAACTACAAAAATTATTAAAAAATAGAATTGTAGCCATCTGTCTTGGTTTTAAGGCGTTCTTGCTGAAATACCCCAGAGTACAAGGGTATTGATGCTACATATAGCTGATGATAGAGATCATGAAGTTGTGAGTGCAAATGACTCAAACACCAGCATTTATATCCTAAAATGTCTTGCAAGCCTGAAATTCTTTATTTATGAATAACAAACATTAACACATCACACTTGAAAAAGCATGTCTATAATAAAATATAAAAAAGTATTTTCAGCTGTCACCAGTATAACAACTGTATAGCTGGCATATGTAGCAAAATTCAGGGCTGCAGTTGAATTCAATTCAAGTGTCCCTCAGGCTGCAATTTTACAGCAGCCTAAACCAACATAACAGGTGGCTGCAGAAGTCCTATCTCAACTTCTGCTGGCTTTAGTGCTTGTATAATTCTGTGCTATTTCAGTTTATTAAAACTACACAAGACCAGTCTGACAATAAAAATGGACAGTTTTCCACCAGCCCAGCAAACTGAAATACTCAACAATATAACAGGGTCAAGGAATACCATAGCCCGCAAAGGGAAGAGAATGAGGAACAACACCCAGTACTTAGATGATTTTAGGCCCCTGCGGAGTTTCATCCTCAATCACCAGAACTACTGAATAAACTACAGGTAATTTATTCCTCACAGCACATGATTTCTTTCTCCTTTATTCCCAGGTTCAAAAGTCCTCTCATTAGCGGTACTAATTAGGTTTGCAGTGCAGTCAGATATTGGAGAGCTGCAAAACACACTATGGATTCTCACCTAAATGCTTTCCAGGCACTTGTTAATATAACTGTACTCAAAATCACAACTGCTAAGACTCAAACCAAGTAAGAATACACTATCTTGATTTTGCTTAATCCTTCCCTAAACCAGGCACTTTCATACAAAAATAATAGTTAACCTGGAATAATTCTATTCCTCTAAACATCAAGCCAACATATTTAATAAATCAAAAAACCACACCACCCACAACTCACGTTGAAATTCTTGTTTAGTTTCTGTGAATTTTTTTTTAATATTTACATTCTCCACTATGCTAAAGTTCTACTGTGTTCTTCCTCATCTCCATGTTACAGGTTAAGCTGATAATCATTCTTACAAACTAGCATTCACCCCTAAAACTGATTTACATATACCTGCCTTATAGTAGCTTCACCTGGCAAGACATACTTGATCAAATTGAACACACTGAGAATACAAAAAAAACCCCACCATTCCGAAAAGACCCCTTATTGTTCACCAATTACCTCTGACAGTCCAGACATAATGTTGTCATGCAAGCAGGGCAATTCAAGACAGCATCGCTATTTGGAACAGCTGAAGGCTTTGTCTGCTGCAGTGCTTTTCTTTGATTATGGTACCTACCAATTCAAGAGAGCAAGAAACAGTGCAATTATGTGCCCTTATTGTCAGAGGTATTAATTCAACCTCCAAACCTTTTTCATATTAAAATACACCAGTAAATACTTGGCTCCTTCTTGACATCTGTTTCACTAACTCAAAGCACATAAATACACTGGAGAAAAAAAATCACATACCAGTATCTTCATTTACTTTTTACAGAGGATTCTTATTTGGTGAAACAAATACATCTAGCATGAGACTTGGTGCCTAATAACCCTCTCCTCTTATGAGGCAGTTGTCTCAAGCACAATCTTGGCAGGCAACATGCATTAATGTTATCCTTTTCAACAGATTTACATGCAGAATTTTACTTCTCCCGCAGCAACCATTTTTCTGCTTCACTCGTCAAAAAAGCCAGTAGAGCAGTTTTGTGGAACTGATATTAATTTAGCAATCAAAGTATCATAGGGCATTAAAAACTGAAATTAGCAAATCTTACAACCTTTTCATCCACTATATGGTTGTTTAGATGAGATCTACAGACAAAACCAGCTTACTGAACTGGGAAGATTTGATTTTGAAAGACTGCAAGTTTTAGAATTATGTAATTTGGAAGACTCAAATTCCATTCCATACATGTAAAAATTTTACAGGCTTTAAAGTTATATGCTGTAAATTCTAACAAAAAAAAGAAATATTTACACTATATAGACTTGACAGCATAGACTTTTTCTCTATGTTCACCATTATCATTTCACTTTTTCATTTTACGTTAAAAATCCTACAATTCAAATATTTATGGTCTCTTACCCCCTCCTCTGTAAGTCTACCCACTCTTGGTCTCGACTGTCTTCTTCTGGGTCATATAGCAGTTCATCATTGGAAAGAACCAGACGTTGCTGATGTTTTCTGTTTTTCCGTATGTCCTGTGGAACTGGAAAAATTTGTGCAAGCACACATTACATCCACGATTCTCTGCTTAAATAATGAGAATATCAGTTTTTCAGTTTTCCTTTTCCATACTCACAATAAATCTAAACTAAACCATAAAAGATCTAGCTCATCTCTCCTCCAAACGCACAACCCTAAAGCATTCATGCACCTTACATGCATTGGGATACATCACAAAGTTGCAGAAACTACATCGAGATGATAGAGGCTGGTAATTCCCCAGAAAAGGCCACCTTCAGGAACTGCCCCTTGGTCCCCCAAGAGGATTCTACATGATCTGAGAGACAACGTACCACTGCTGTCCTCCTCTCCTCAGCCATTTACCTTCTTTATCTTCATCTTCTGAATCAGAATCAAAGTAAATATCATCATAGTATTTTGAAGCGGTGGCAGGTCCAGTCTGCCCGGTACTTGAGGAAGTACCTGTGTGTGACATTAGAGAGACAAGCAGTAAGAATACCCGACCAAAAGGACAGCAAGCTTACTGACCAAAACAAACCTTCGTTTTCAAGTTACCCTATCCAGAAGTGCTCTGCTTTAACTGGGTGTGTTAAGTAACAGCTCTCCCAATTTATTCCCACATTGCTGGTGTTATTTCATTTACAGATGCTCTCAGAGCAAAGCTGCTCAGTCCCTCTGAAACGAACCTCAGATATAGTTCAAAGGAAAGTTTCTCCCGAGGTACACTCCCTTTAGGCATAGATGACACCACATCAAATATACCTGCCTCTGCCCTATACAATCCAAGCAATCTCACAGTCCATAAATCTTCAGTCACGCAAAAGAAATACAGGTGTGGCACATTGTTTCCCAAACATTAGACTACAAAAATATTCACTAATAAAATCCTCCAAAATTTCAGGGCCACAGAAGTTCAAAAAATACTTAGATGAATTGCCAAGCACATCTGTCACAGCCAGTCTGCACCAATATTTTGTATTGGATGACTGTGGTGATTTAACCACGGCTACACCTTAATTGTACAACTAAAACCTAGAAATCAGATTTGCCCACCAACACAGAAAAAACTATTAAACATACTGAATGCAGTCAAGTCCCTACATTGAAACAAATACCACACTGACTCTCCAGGAAATTAAAAACACTTCACTAAGTGTTTGGTAGTAAGTAAAGAAAACTTGTGCTCTTCAAATGCCAAAGCAATTCATCTCTTGCACCCATAGTACACAAACACCAGAATATGTATATTATTAGTACAATTTTACTATTTGATGCAACATGTAATTATAAGCAGGTAAAGGAGAAGACATTAATATTTTTCCCCCCAACTGATTTGGGATCTCAATCTACCACATGCTACTGTTTTTTTCAAAAAATGGCTCCAGAAAACTTCAAGGGGCTTAAAGGAAGATGGCATGGAGCCACTAGACAGACAAAGTCCAAGAGAGCAACCTGCTCACAAGGCTTCTAAAGACAACTTGAAACTGAAGTTATAGAGATATTAGAAATAAGGGGGCTAATCCAACAGAGAAAAAACATATTAAAGCAAGAAGTCAGACACAGCAAAGTCAGTCTTAGAAAAGATGAAACAGAAGTGGCACCTAGTGACCATTTCTGCAGAAGTGATCTACCACTTTACGATTTTCTGTAGGCTTCAAATGGCACTCCACTGTCACACACACCTCTAGTTCACATCTTAACTAGACACCACTTAACTCATTATTTCATATGCAAGCAGATGTTAAGTGTGATTTACCCATTTCTGGTGATTTCCATTTGTCTTCCATAGTCCTCATGGTGATGTTCAGTTCCGCCTCCATCTCCTTTTGGAACTCATCATCACTGGAAGACTCGCTCTCCCCGGTCAGGCACTCCCGTATCAGCTTCCGCTTCTGGTCAGGAGTGCCATGTAAGAGCACATCCACCTCATCTTCTGAGCTACAAATATTATTTGTTACACACCTAATTGTGATCATCAGCTTAAAACATTGACCAAGTTGTTCAGAGAATGAACATCTGAACTGTGTTGCACTGAGAAGCATTTAATCGTGTATTTATGGGAAAGGTATTTATTAAAATGTTTTATGTGCTTGTTGGTATTGAAACTCTGGGTTTAACGCAAAGTAGCTTAAGGTGAGTGGCTGTGGCCTGCCGCGACTCCTCTGCAGCTCTGGCCAGCGGGCCTCGGTGCAAGGGCACAGATCTGTTGGCAGTTATAGGGTTAGAAATGCAAATACTTCGGTTTTAAAGAAAATCGCCGAGGCTGTAGCGAAGCCATCCTCCTACAACCCTCGGGCGGCACCCCGCGGCCCTGCCCAGCAGTCGGGCCGTGAACGAGGCCTGCCGCACTCCGCAAGACACCGCCGGCCTCGCCGCCGGCCTCGCCCAGCACCCGTGCCCGCCGTCCCACCAGACCCCAGCCAGGTAACAGCAAAGAGCGGCGGCAAACGACTGCCCGCTGCGGCGTGGTCGAAGGTTCCCCAGCTCGCCCGCCTCAGGCACAGCAGCGACGGGCCGCCCTAGGCCCGCCTGCGGCGGGGCTCTCCAGCACCTGCTAAGCGCTTGGTCCTCGTCGCTGGGCTCCTCCACCACGTACGGGTCATCCTCCTCCCACTGACAGCTCATGGCGTCCCCAGCCACACCGCCCTTCACTGCAAACTGCACCGGCCCTGTCACTTCCGGGCACTCCTCCGGCTTCCGGCGGCCAAAGCCCGCCCCAGGAAGACGCCGCCGCCTCATACCGCAGCAGCCAGCGGCGGGACCCCGGTCGCTTTAGGGCAGTGTCGCGGCCAGCCTCCCTGCAGGGGCGGATTGCGGCAGCGACGCCAGGCAGACTGGCCGCTGCTGGTATCGCTCTTCCTTCCTTCTCGGGTGACGTTTGAAGTATTTTTCTTCAGAGTTAGTGCGCCCGGGGTTAGAACTTTAAGAGATTGCAACCAATACCAACAGGCTTGAAAAAAAAATTTAACAAGCTGGTAACACTGAACAACGAGGACTAATCTAAAAACTGTTCCCATATCCTGCTTAAAATACTTACAATTTTGTTAAGTGTACATAACTGTAATCTCTACCCCTTGCAGTCTATTTATAGATGAGTTCCTTAGAAATTACACCTGTTCTATCTGGAAGATGAACCACAGTATTGTGGTAGCCACTCCTGGAAGGTATGTAGTACCTACACTTAGTTGCTGACAGCCACTGGGAAATCCAAGTCTGAGGATATGCATACGCAACTCACCTCATGATGAAAGCAGCATGTTCAGGCACGAAACTTTTCTACCTTTGAAGTGTTCTGATGGGGAAGGGGGCAGGGTGAGCATATTACACTGTGCAAGTCACCCTATTTGGGAAAACAACAAACCGCACACCTCCGCACAGCAGTAAAGGGAGGCTGTAATCACAGACACATTGACTTACATTGATCTGCATCTTCAAACATCCTGTTCACCCAAAATCCTGCTGCTCCATCGAAGGTCTACATACCCATATAAAGCAGCAGTCCTACCCTGGAGAGCAATTCATCAAGTAAAGCCTAATTTTATGATATCCTGAAATTCTGCAACAGAACAGCACCTCTTGGAAAAGTTTCATGGTTCAGGTAAAAGAGCCAAAGCCAATACAACAAATAAAAACTGGATTGATAACTCTAAGTTAGAAGTCCAGTTAGCAGAATTAGAACCTTTTTTAGGCATTCCTTTATTGGGTATACCTTTACTTTTTATAGTCTGAAGCAAAGCTTCTTACCTGTATCAAAGTGGAGCAGTATTACCTTTCACTGATATTTTACGCACTTCCCGGACTCCATTCCGCTACTTAAGTTCCCCTTTCTGGAAAGAAACTCAGGATATTCTCTGAAAAGCACTTCTGCCAAAGAACTTGCAGAGTCAGCCACAAAGCTCAAAACAATTTGAGTACACTGGATAAGAAAGTCACTCACAAACATAGAGGCAAATGGATAAACCTGAGAATGCAAGTGAAAAATTACTGGGTGAGTATTTGTGTCAGACCAATCCAATACTTACTCAATGACTTTACAGGATGAATAAAGAAAAAGCTAATTAAATTAATCTGATTTACTATAAAATATTAAGCTTACAGATAATACATCTGCATAATTTTAGAAAAATCATCAGTTTCATGGTTTATTTTACAATAATTGGATTAGTCTACAAGTTAAGGCAAACATAATAATGCATTTGCTTTTCTTTTTAAATCATAGTTATAAAGGTTACACAAAGTTCTCCAAAATTTCTAAGAAATGTTCACAATTGGAAAAAAGTAAGTTTCTTTATATCAGTACATGGAAAAAAAACCTAAGCGTATACAATACCATTACAGTAACAATATTCAAATAGCTAATGGTAATATTTAGGCCATTTGAACAATGTGCTTCAAATGGTGAACTTCAGGAATTACTTACAAAGGTAAATAAGGTTGGCAGCCATATCATAGTATCCATAACATGAACATAATTATATTGGCTATTTTCACAAAAACAGAGCATTTGGTTTTGGAGCAATGAAAGCATATAATGATTAAATAAACATGAGTATGTATGTATAACAAGTATACTGTTGCTTCATATAGTCTGGAGCTACTTTCAGGTGTTTGTTTTAATTCTTTTGAAAGAAGGAGCTTGCTTATGAGCAGTTTGTCAAACATTTTCTCCAGGGAACTGTAAATGCCTATTTAAAGTCACAAAAACAAAATCCAGAGGAGGGCAGCCCTTGTTAGTGGGAGGACGGAGTGTAGCTTATGTGTCACCATTTAACACTGCCAGGCAGCTCTGCAGCAGCTGCAAGTTACCCTGTAAAAATAAAGAAAAATGTGACTACATTTCCCTACTTTCTTTTTTGCTTGTGGCAAAAAGATGTTTTTTTAAACAGCAATGACACCATTAAAGGAGAACAGACAGGTATTACGTTTATACACAAACATTTACACTAGTAACTTTTATCTTAAAGAGTTTTTTTGAATGTAGGGGCATTGTGTCATGGAACTAAATAAAGACAACTTGAGATTCAAACACAAGCATTTAGTAGCACCATTTCCATGTTTCTTCACAAGTTTCTTACCAAAGTCTAGTCTGGCCACAAAAACTATTCACTACAGAGCACTTTCTTAACAATGAAGGTAAAAGTTACAAATTTTTCATTTTTTATACAGTATTGCCATTACTCTCTCAATAGAATAGTATTTCCAAAGCAGAAGTATTCATATATTATACTGAATTCATCAAGAAGTCTTAACCAATTCACAGCACTCGGTATCTCCTTGCTATACCGTCCATCTAAGCTCCTAGCACTGTTCAAGTACAGGCCTTATTTGAGAGAAAACAGACTGATTTACAAGCTTAGCCCAATGATTTAGCCATCAAAGTAGAGTTTAGCCATTAGAGCAAGAGCTACAGAAGTGATTATGGGAACATTAATTAAGCTTTCTCTCTAAGGCCAAGTTCTGCCCTTCCTTACAAACACCTATAGGTCAGCTTTTAATCCTATGTAAAGCATTCTGACTCTACCATAAAAACATACAGGCTGACCTTAAGATTTCTTAATTAATTTACAGAACTCACACTTAAAAAGATGCTCTTGTGAATTAAGCAAATGTGGTAGACAAGTAAATGAGAATTTACTTTCCAGGAACAAAAACCTAACCTGGTATGCAGAGTTCCTTGTGCATTTATTTATCCTCAGATCACTTTAAACTACTGGCTATTCACTATTAAATAGTTGTACTAGATTTGTTCCCAAAACTGAAATCTCCATGTAGGAAACAATGTTAGGTCATTGACAGTGTTAAGAGTAAATCCTCTCAGGTTCAGATAAAATGCAAGAACAAAACAGACCGAATGCCCAGTTATAAACATGGGATAAACCTCTTCTAAAATTTTTTTGGATCCAAAAAGAAACTTGTACAGAAAACAAAACAAATGAAAGCATGTAATTAAACAGTATCAGTAGCTGTGATCTGTATGTCAATGATAAACAGTCAACACAAGTACTAAAGAAATTGGAATTCTAACTTTTTCAGTTGAAAGCATCCCAAATGACCTATGATAGATAAGCTGAAGAACACATGAACCTCAGCCCAAAAAGGTGAGAAATCATAACTCTGTCCCCACATTAAGATTCTTACAGTCCAGATTAAGCAATTACCTAAATTCAAGGCCTCAAAGTAGAAGATTCTCAGTTGTGCCTACTGAACCCTTTTCAGTCTTCTCCAGAAAACTGCAATGTTGAATTGCATCAACATCTTTTTGTCCTTTTATGCCTATACTGGCAGAGGGCAGTCACAGGCTATTTACAAGACTTACAATTCTGTGATATGAACAAGTTCAACGTACATGAGATGCATGGGGACTTGGTGGCCCATTTTTGTAGTGTACAGGATTCATAAAAATCTAGTCTGCGTTACTGAACAGATTATTTTGGCTGTAATGAACTAAGGAATAAAAAGGAATACTTCCGTCTGAAGTATATTTGTGGACTGCATATGTCACCTATAACAAAAGTGTGACAGTGACCTTTTGGCCATCGTTTTACTGGCCATCGTTTTACAGCCCATCAGCAGCATAGAGTGTATTTGCAGTTTACCAGCCACTATGCAGCACTCTAAAGAAAAGACGGCACCAAGACATCCTTTATACATCAGTCATTTCCAGACTCAGCCAGCCAGTCTACTGAAATTTTTCAAACAGGCAAATGATTACTTTTTATTAGATCAAATTTACAAAGTCCACAAGAACAACCTTATTTAAATTATAACAAATTAAGGACAATAGAGGCTGTGAGCCATTACTCTTTCTGGCCACAAGATCTGACTTACTTCACTTACATCAGCACAGCTCAAGAAAGTCCTATAAATTCAGACTCAGAAAACTATTTCTTGCCAACTCAGACTTCTAAGCTCTAGATATTACAGTTACTGGAAGAACCATGGTGACAGAAACATCCTTTTCAGAAAAGTAAGAATTGCTGACAAAGCAGTTAATCAAAGCCCTTAGCACTGGATTTTGCTTACTCCCTTCTGTCAGTTCCAAATAGCTATCTGTTGCTAGTAATGCAACAAATTCTTTTTCCACAAAAACCCATAGAGGCAAGAGCATATATATTAGTATTTGTGGAAAAAGATCTTTAGATTTTTTTTAAATTTTTATTTGAAGGAAGTGGCTTACTCAGTTACTCCGCGATTCATTTGTCAAAAGATTCTGAAAGTATAGCCAAGGCTATAAATGTTTTAAGCATGTAATTATAACCTTAGCAGCTTCACCAACTATCAAACTTCCCTTCTTGAACATGAAGTCCAACATAGAAAATACGTCAAAATCTGACTGTTTAAAATACTGAGTATCTTTATGTGCAGGTTTTGTACTAAACACCCAAACACTTAAGCAGGTCTTACATTAACCACAGCTGCATGAAGTCACGAAGAAACACAGAGCTATCAAAACACTACCTAGAGGGATGGTCAGAGTGGCCATAGAAAAAGAAACATAAATCTGTTTAGTATAGGTCAGAGACCAAGCTTCAGTTTAGCAGCTATTTAAAGTAAATCTAAGGCCCATGCTGCTGATAAGAAGGCAGCTCTCATTCTCAGACCCTCACCGCCAAAACTGTGTGTCACAATGGATACTGTGAAAACAGGACTTAAAGTGAAGTTCAGAAAAACCCAGAACAACCTTTAGTTCCATCTTACTACATAGTTGCACACATAATAGTACCAATGTAAGGGAAAGGAAGAGCGTCATGCATCATCATCCTTCTAGGCAGTAGTTTGCACATGCATCAACTTAAAGCAGTCTCAACCCACAGTCTGATTTTTAGGTTTTTCAAAAGTCTTGAGCTGCAACCAAGAAAGGATAGGGGATATTAGCAGATAAAACCAAGTAGTATAAATAACTGGGCAGAGAGGGTGTATTTTGTATTTGTATATAGTGTCCTTGATTTCCACAACGCACTCCAGTCTTCCAGAGTCATACAGCCAGATACAGCTCAGGAAAGGTGAGCTGTCTCTCAGAACCTTCTCTCGATACTTTGGTCATTCTGACTTCTTCAGCGCAATGACCTCTCTGGTTTCGTATCTGCATTTTTCTTTCTGTGCACAGCACATATTGCAGCCTTCGTTGCAGCTGACTTCTTCCCAAAGACAGCCTTTTAGGTGAACCCCAGCACCTGCTGCTGCATCAAACTTCACCTCTATGCCTTCTGTGCCAGGCAACTCCCAACTCCAGAAGACACACGGCTTGACCAGTTCAGTCACCAGATGCATCTGTATGACATCTAGTCAGGAGGTACTTGTTCCAGAAAAAAAAAAAAAACACACAAACAAAAAACCCACAATAGAAGTCTGCAGTGTTATCTGTTGCCCCCAGCCCCCACTCTCGAGTTAACTTTTTTTCTGGAAAGGAGCACTTAGAACTGGATAACAGTTCATGCTGCAAAGTTTGGGAGCACTGTGCTCCGCATGCCATTGACTAGCCAAGCAATTTCTGGGTTTGGGCTGCTAAAACTTCACCTGCCTCCAGTAACTGCAAAAGCATGAAGACAGGGACTGTCACAGTATCAGGCAAAGTATTTTATTCAGCACCTTAAAGCAAGACCTTTTTATCTGACTTCATTATGAATATTGCCTACATGAAATAGTACCTTTCTTTTTGCTTCTACCGGCCCTCTTTTCAGCTCTACTGCAAGAGAAATTAGGTGTCTGCAAACACCCCAGCTTAGCCCAGCCAAAACCAGGGCTACTTAGCTTCCCTGAAATGGAATCATTGTTCCTGATTTGCATTGCAACAAGCATAAAAACATCCTCTCTGGGACAAGGAGAAACCTTCATATTCCCCTAACATTGCTCTTCACGCATCAGGGCACAATGCTATCTCAAAAAACCCCCGAGTCTTTTCATATCTCCTTTTTTTCTTTTATGGAAGTACCTCAGAAAGTCTCCACCAAACCACTTCGTCCTTCAATACTCGTACAGACTAATAAAAACCTATCCATAAGACTGTCCTCAAATATGCTGGTTATAGCACTAGTAAGAAATTTTCCCATTATAGAAAATTGAAAAAAATATTGCACTTGAAAATTCTATAAAAACCCAACTCAGAATCTGTGAAAATAAAAGCAGAGCAACCAAAGTTATTCATCCATAGTAGCTTGTTTTGAATAAATATAAAATACAGGCTTTGAAAAGTTGGAACTTTCAACTCTAGAGAGAAACAAAATATCCTTTCATTCAACAAGTCACAACATTTGTTAACATTTCAAGAGCTGTCATCCTTAGTCAAAATGGCCTTTTATGTTGTACAGCTTTAAATATTCAAAACTGTCTAGTCAATCTTACAGGCTCCATGATAAAGTAGGTGAAAATGGTCAGCAAAAAAACCCCCTTCATCTTCAAAAACAGGACTAGAGTTCAAAGCTTCTATTACAGCCTTATATAATCCTTGTTAGTAAATTTACTAAGACAAGGTAAAGTCACTGACTGCAACATACTATCTGAAGAACTTCATCTTAAACACAAGCTGTGGTGACAAAGAACAGCTAAAAGAATTCAAGCTCTTCCAGGTAAACCGAGGACACCAAGAAACACATATCAAATAAGTTGAAAGATATGGAAATTAAAAAATTTCCCCCTGCCTTCTGCAGTTGTTAGCTGTCAAAATCCAAGAGAATATTACTACAAGATTTTAACTTGCACAGGGTGTAAACACAAGTGATTCTTTAAGGACACTTTAGAAGATAGACACTTTTTATTTTTTTAAGCATTTCACTCCAAGACATGCAGGGACTTCAGCAAGGGTCAGTTACAAGAGATGAGAAACAGTCAATGACTGAAGCAGGACAGAAGCACTGTGGATTCATTCCCTTATTAAAGCACAATATGGAAAATGAATAAAAAAAAAAATGTTGCAAGTACCACTGTTAGAACTATTAATTTTACTAAAACCTGTAACCAGTACATTCATGATCAAACATGGGGATTTTTGGGATACTCAGGGCTGGATATAGGCAGCTTTTACAAAGAAATAGGAAGGCTGAACAGTGCCAAGTATTATGAGAAGTTTTAAGACTTCAGGGGAAATACAGATGAATTTCTCATATAGCACATTGAAGTAAGCATTGTTCATCTGAAAAAAAAGGAGTTGAATATTCCAGACCTTACTGATTACCAGCCAAATATCCCATCAAGCAGAACTTGCATCTACAAAGACTAAAAAAAAAAGTCCCCAAAACAATCCTTTTTACAGTGCAATAGTTTCACAAACAGTGAGTTTGACACCATCAACGCTACTGAAAAGAGCGTAGTGCAGTAACAAGTTAACTCAGCAACACTATACATCTCTTAACTACAACATCTATCAACAGATATATTCTGAGTTAATTCAAAGCTTGGTAGTCAACTCACTTTCAGATTTTTGATAATGAGAAATGCCAAAGAGTTGATGTTTAAAAGTAAGACTCTTGTCAGCAGGTATTCAAACTCTCCAGTTATAAATACCAATGAGCTAGAGAAACATAAAACTGAAGACAAAATTATCTTAAAGGAGATGAGTTTTCCAAAGGCACCTCAAGCTTGGAGAATTTCACCTATTTTTTTTTTCCCCTCTCCATTATTCAAGAAAGTTCACCCTTTTGGATGATGTTTATCTTCAAATTCCCCTTCTCGAATGTGAAATGCGTATCACACAAAAAATGTAGCCTTTTGGTTATTCAGGCATGTAATATTCAAAATCAGTTGAAATACAGGCCAAAAAGGATCACAGTTACCTTAGCATGCTTTAATTCCAGTTCCGCTAGTTCCACCAAATTTTTTCTGAATGCCGCAACTCTTCTTGTCTTAAAGTCTATCAGTTCTATAAAAAATAAAAATGGATTCCTTAACAGTATTATTGCTAGTGCTCTCAACAGGCTTTTCTTCAGGATGACAGAGGTAAAAGGTAAGAGAAGGCAACAGGAAAAAAACCACTCAAGTTTAACCTCAGCACATTCTGGGCTCAAAGATACTGCTGCACCATTGGATGAACGCAATCCATCATTACAGTTCCTCATCTCTAGCTAACCTTTTGTGGACATAAAGTTCTTTTGAAAAAGACGACTCCAGTGTGGATGCTTTCAAACATTTAATTTTCTTATTCCATGTGCACTGTTCTCTCAAGGCTGATATATAAAAGTTTCATATAAAAGTTTCTAGGAATCATTAACCAGATTTACAGGGTCAAACAAATCTTAAATGATAAAAACAGAAGATCGTGGTGTTTAAACCTTGAACAGATATGCCCCAAATAACAAGTCAGATGACTACTGACTCACAACAATCTTAGCTTAAAAAAAAACCAGTAAGTTTCCAGGAAAAAGGTAACATGTAAATAAGGTGCCTTTTATCTAGAGCTACTATAACACTGCAACTTCAGTGAAATACCATTTCATGATTTCTCCCTTTTCTAAATAGTATCATCTCTCCAACAGACTGTTGCCTTCACAGTAGAATGCATAAACCCAAAAGGGGAATTTCAACACTAGTTCAAAAGATTAGGTTTGCCTTTACTGCCAGCAATTATAATTTTGTATCTTATCCTATTCATATAAAAAAAAGCGCTTAACAAATAATTTGCACTTAGAGTTTGCTCTGCCTAAGGGAGCTATGAAAAACCAAAGGAAAGTATCATTTGAACTTTCTAAAATAAGTAAATACTGATTAAAAGGTAATCATCTTAGGAAACAGAAAAAAAACCTATTCTCATTAATAATATCATAAAATCTGTTAATTTTCAAGCAGTAACATAGGATCAAAGATTACCCAAATACCTTGTTTTGCTGATTCAGATATTTTCTCAAATTTCTGACAGCATATTTGCTGAGTTGCTTCAGCTTGCAGCACATCTTTATTTTTTGCTCTTGCTTTATCCAATGCCTTATTAGCATTTTCATAATCCACTAGTGACCTAGATCTTCTATATAACAGATCCTATAAAGACCATAAAGAATGTATAGAATTTACAAGAATCTACCCAATGATTTTAGTATACACCAAGTAATAAAAAGATATTCAAATTAATTTTAGTCTTCCTTGCTATATTTCAACTCTTACTAAATTATTTGCATTCACTTTACTTCATCCTGCAAGTCACAGGAATATTTGTACTGAATCAGACACACAATATCATTTGGTCTGCATCTTGTCTGACAGAAGCTAGCAACAGACAGCTTCAGTGATATCCCCAAAAGCCTAAAGAGGGGAAATCGTGGGAAATTTCACAGCTTCTTAGATTAGAAATAAACTGTATTTAGATTATGTATTTGAAATACATGCAGGGGCCAAGAAAAAGCAATAGCATTTTTTGTGCTACAGTTACTGATGTGATCTTCTAACTACAGACATTTTCTGGCAAATGCTTTCTCATTCTGTCATGTTACTTAATGATCTTACATCAAAAAATACTAAGAATGAAATTTTCTGTAGGTATAGAATATCAGATGTGGCCCATGTTTTTTTATCAGGACTTGCAGATCATCTATAGTATCCATTTTGAATATTAAAAAAAAGTAGAATTGCTTGCAGTCATAAGCAGCAAACCACTGCAAACACATGAACAATTCACTAACAGCTCTTCCACTGTTTTTTAATTATCAAGACCAAATCATACAGTGTAAGTGAATCACACAGTTCCAAAGAGTTAGTCCCACAGTTAGCAACTGCACTGTTACTCCTGATATACAACAGAACTTCATTTTTCTACAGCTGAAGGAGAAATTGCAGGCTAGGGTAACGTGCTGCTGCTTCTATTTACTGTGTATTTCTCAAGATGCTCCTTTATGTGTCTCACTTTTTTTTTTTTTTTTTTTTAAAGAAACACTATTTCACAGAACAAAACCCACATGAATTCACCTTAGCAGCTTGAGATTCCCTTAGATAGTATTTCAGAAGATCAGAAAGTTTAAGATCTTCATCAGCAGATACCCGGGACTCTATTTTCTGGAAAAACATAAGTAAAAGCATCCAGGCTTCATGTATTCACTTTTATGATGTAAATACAACATAAAATATACAGCAGTACATGGCAGATTGTCTTCTTCAAAAACTAAGATCATACATTTTCAACACAATACTTAAAAGATGCATTTTAAGAAGCACTAGCAAGATTTGGTGTTAAAATGTAAGTAACAACCTACTGTGTGAGCAGCAATTGACAACTAGCTTTCTACAACAACGATTTCTTCTCAATTTTAATTATATATATCATACAATAGGAATACAGCAGAGAAACAAAAACTTATCTAGTATAAAGAGTTACACAAGAAGTTTTGTGTTGTTTTTGAAATCAAAGAAAGCTAATTTTTAAGGCACCTTTGCAGACTAGTTGTGTATGAAATATTCCAAAAGCCAAATAAACTTATTTGCATGTGTTTGAAACAGACATTTCTGCAAATTTAGAGCAGAGTCTGCAAGGACATTTTTTAAATATTGGTTAAAAAAATCTGAAAGACAACTCTTTAGGTCAAAGCAAGTAAATCAATTAACTTCATTTTCTTTAAAGTACATATTTATGCAGATAAAATTGTGTTTAGGAAATGCACACATTTTTCATTTGGAAATTTTCCTGGTACATGCATCTTCTATTCTACCAAGCTAAACAAACAAGGCAAAAGAGACAAGATGTTTGAAAATCTGGTTAGGAGCATCAGCAATAGTATTTCTGAGTCAAATCATTGCAGAAACATATGTTGGTTCCAGAAAAAAGCAGCACGACCGCCAATTTTTTGATTAAGAATTACATGTCTTCATTTCTTTTTCCGTAACAGGTTCTGCTATAACCAGTTACAAGCATGGAAGGCCTCTAAGCATTTTAGAGTAAAAACAGCTTTACTAGTATATTACATCGAAGACAGGAAGACTGTCTAGAAATGTTTAGTAGACTGAAGACTCCTCAGGATCAATCATTTTGCAAAACAGATGACTGAAATCATGCTTTTTCATTGCCTACCACACATTGCTTAAACACCTCATATACAAGCATCCATAAAACAGCCGCATATTAACATTTAGTTGACACAAGATGTCCTGACACTTCCAGGATGTACACAAAAGATGTATCTCAAAAGGTTTCATAGTACGTACCCTTGTTTTGTCAAATAATTCTGATACCTTCAGAAAAAACCTGCACAAAGGAAAAAGCTTATATTGCAACATTAAACTGAATAGCCTGATTACTTTCTACAACTCAATATGTAATCAGTGTCTGGCAATAAAGATTATTTAATAAAGACACTGCTTAGAATTGTAATGCACGGAACTCAGAGAACATAATAGCTTCAAACTGAAGCACTTCAAAGATCTGGGAATACTACAGCTTAAAAGGTAGGGGACAAACAAAGTGTAATGGATAGATTTTTTTTTTTTTTCTAAAAAGTAATTGCACAGTTCCTTGGGGATTGTTTATGCTTTTGTGATTTAAACCCCAAACACCACCACCCAGGTTAACAGTCCTATGCTATTATCAAGCATCCTTCACTCAGATTTGAATATACTTTCCTTCACACAGTAAACATGATGTATGCCCTACTTTGACTTGAGAGACCTGAGCAACAACATGGCACATCTTCATCACAGGAGACAGTACAAGCGTTCAGTATAACAGCAGACTGAATTGCAGTCAAATCACACTATTTTGACAGAAGACAGGCACAACTCAACTCCTGGCAGATCCTAACTGAATACATAAAACCTCAATACTATAATCAAAGTAATCAATAATATAAGATATTACCACATTTGGCAGTGTATCACCATAACTCAGGTAAATTACTAAGTTAACTTTCACACTCATCTCCTACCTGTTGTCACACTAAATCTAGTAAGTGTACATGTGTACTCCACCATGTGTAAGTGTACTCCACCTGGGGATAGATGAGGACCTGACCAAGAGCTTATGGGTCAGAATTAAAGGGAGGGCAGGAAGAAGGGATACAGCCATACCCCCGACTCGCAGAAGGCAAGGACAGGGACTGGGAGAATCGAGAACCACCCGTGGTCAGCGAGGATCAGGTTTGGGAACACCTAAGGAGCCTGAAGGTGCCCAAGTCCATGGGACCTGATGAAATACATCTGTGGGTCCTGAAAGAACTGGCAGATGGGGTTGCAAAAGCTCTATCCATCATATTTAAGAAGTCGTGGCAGTCTGGTGAAGTTCCCGCTGACTGGAAAAGGGGAAACATAACCCCCATCTTTAAAAGTGAAAAAAGGAAGATCCAGGGATCGACAGGCCAGTCAGTCTCACCTCTGTGCCTGGCAAGATCATGGAGCAGATCCTCCTGGAAACCATGCTAAGGTACATGGCGAACGAGGAGGTGATTGGTGACAGCCAACATGGCTTCACCAAGGGCGGATCGTGCCTGACTAATATGGTGGCCTTCTATGATGAGGTTACGACCTTGGTGGATAAAGGAAGGGCAACTGACGTCATTTACCTGGACTTGGGCAAAGCCTTCGATACCGTCCTGCATGACATCCTTGTCTACAATTGGAGGGGCATGGATTTGATTGATGGACTGCTCGATGGATAAGGAACTGGCTGGATTGGTCGCACTCAGAGAGTGATGGCTCAAGGTCTGAGCGGAGACCAGTGATGAGCGGCGTTGCGACCAGTACTGTTTAACATCTTCGTCAGGGATATGGATGGCGGGATGGAGTGCACTCTCAGCAAGTTCGCTGACGACACCAAGCTATGTGGTGCAGACAACACGCTGGAGGGAAGGCATGCCATCCGGAGGGACCTGGACAGGCTGGAGAGGTGGGCCTGTGCCAACCTCATGGAGTTCAACAAGGTCAAGTGCAAGGTCCTGCACCTTGCAGGTCGGGGCAATCCCAAACACAAATACAGGCTGGGCAGAGAACAGATAAGGAGCAGCCCTGAGGAGAAGGACTTGGTGTTGGTACTGGTGGATGAAAAGCTGAACATGGGCTGGCAGTGTGTGCTGGCAGCCCAGAAAGCCAATCATATCCTGGACTGTATCCAGGGAAGCGTGGCCAGCAGGTCAAGGGAGGTGATTCTCCCCCTCTACTCTGCTCTTGTGAGACACCACCTGCAGAACTCTGTTCAGCTCTGGGGCCTCCAACTTAAGAAAGATAGTTATCGACTGGTTGGAGCAAGTCCAGAGGAGGCCATGAAGATGGTCAGAGGGCTGGAGCACCTCTCCTGTGAAGAAAGGCTGAGAGAACTGGGCTTGTTCAGCCTGGGGAGGAGAAGGCTCTGGGGACACCTTATGTCAGCTTTCCAGTACCTGAAGGGGGCCTACAAGGAAGCTGGAGGAGGACATTTTACAAGGGCCTGTAGTGACAGGACAAGAGGTAACAGGTTTAAATTGAAAGCCAGAAGATTTAGATTAGATATCAGGAAGAAGTTCCTCACGGAGAGGGCGGTGAGGCACTGGAACAAGTTGCCCAGGGAAGTTGTGGATGTCCCATCCCTGGCTGTCTTCAAGGCCAGGCTGGATGAGGCTTTGAGCAACCTGGTCTAGAGGAGGGTGTCCCTACCCATGTCAGGGGGTTGAAACTAGATGATCTTTAAGGTCCCTTCCAACCCAAACCATTCTATGATTCTATGTTCATTAGCATCAACATCTTTAAGCTAGTTAACTAAATTTTACTTTTAGATACACCAAACTTCATATTCAAGCAAATCACTGAAAGTTTAGACAAAGATCTGTACATATAGACCCTCTCCTATTTTCAATGTTTGAGGGATCTCTGTAGATTCCTTCATTTTCCTATAGACAGTAAAACTGCCAGAACAGCAAAACTATTTTTCGAGAAGCTGGTACAGGGAACACACACAAAAATCAGTATAGTCACTCTGAGACTTGTTCTTGCTGCACATGTCAAAGCACTTAAACCACTTCAAGAAAGTGGTGAAAGAGTTTGAGTTTTTTCTTATTCTATGAGGACTTTTCTCTCTCATTTATGTTATTTTCTACAAACTGCAGAAAACTGCATTTTTTTCCAGACAAATAGTAAAGCAAAAGTATTAAAGCAGCCTGTTACAGAAATGAATACTAGAGAAGAAAATATCTTAGTGCAATATTACTATAATCAATTCTGTTATAACAAGAGCTACTGATGTCAGCAGGTCACCCTTAAGACCACTACTTCAGAAATCCCCCCATTAGTTATTAACAATTTCTTACTTGCATATATCTGTGGAGTCCTGTGTTCCTAAAGCATATAATGAAGAACCAATTCTATTATAGTCATCTGCCACATCTAGAAAAACAAACAAGCACTTGTTTTACTATTTTATTCCTCTTTCTGAATATTATGAAGTTCCTCTCTTTATTCAAAAGCAAGTGTTTTTCTAAAAGGAACATGCTTTAACACAAAAGCAGAAATAAAATTTCAATCATGTCACTTATTGTGTGAAGTAATCCTTCATAATAAACATAGCACTCTCACCAAACTGTGAAGTCTGTAATTTATCTAGGAATATTTAATACAATTAGCATCTGCTGGGTAAATTCATTGTGCAATATTGTTAGGCTTTATTTTTATGGAAGATGTACAAACTCAATGGCTAAAGTCTGAATTTAAATCTAAAGTCTAAAGCTATTTGGAAAAAATGTCTAACAATACCAAAGAGTGAGTCTGTGAGCTTGAGAGCAGAAAACTGAACACAAACTCCAAACTACCAAAATACAGTGCTATATGCACCTTTTCTAGCATGCACTGAATTTTCAGGAAACCTTTACCTCATCAACAAGAGGTCACAGGTTGAAGTAGCACTAGTGTTAAAGCATTTAAACCATGAGATTAGAAGCAGGGTTTGCAAAGAAGGCGGCATGATTTGACTTACGATGAATTGCTAGATAGCAATCATAAAACTCAAATCTTTGCACAGATGGCTTTTTAAAAGAGTTTTAGTATAAACTCAATGGATGATAAAAATGTCAACAAATCCAAGCAATGAACAGGAAAATACAGTTGCTTGTTATTTTTGAAGTTTATATGCCTTTAGCAGAAGTTGGGTTTTTTTTTTAAATAACACAACCTTGTTTTAACTGAGTGGATCACCTTCCACACAATTCATTACTCCATACCTCCCAAGAGAATCAGTGCAGTTACTTACAGTGAAGAACGGTATTAGGAAGCCATTAACCTCCCCTTCTACTCCTCATATTTAAATGTAAATATAGATTTTCTGCTGGAAATAGGAAGTCAGTATGTTTACAAGCCCTGTGGCTCTCTGTTGATCATAAGTTAGCCATAAACTACAGACTGCCCATTTCCAAAACAGGCTTCCCAAATGATTGCTCTACTTGTCTAGCCAGAATTTCAAAAGGTGCCATTTGTCCCAGTTCACAGTTTGAAAAAAGTTGTCAATAAAGATCCTGGAGTCTGGGAACCAGTGAAGCCTTGTCATGAGTTTGATTGATCCTTTCCCTTCAGATCCTCTAGAACCCCATTTCTAACAATGTTTCATGTTCTACAACCTATGAAAAAGGCTCTCTTGTAACCTAAAGTTTGGCACCTAACTACCATGAATGAAGTACAGTCTTCGTTTCAACAAAGCAAACAAAACACCAGAAACCATTTCAGGTGGGAACTGAATGAAGACATATGGTCCCTTAGTACTCCATTAAGCCACAACAAACTCTCCACATCTCTTAGGATAGATGCTAAAGCTACAAAAGACTCAGGTGCTTCTCTTGCTGCTGTATGAAGACTAAAGAGCTCAGTAAATTTTTGGATTAATGTCACATTCAATATCCACTTTAGCATCCTTATCAATGGAGATTCATAAAAGGCTTGTGGCCTCGTTTTGTGTGAACCATATTACTGTAGATAGCAAAACCAAAATCTGAATTGGGCACAAACTTCAAGAAAGTAAACAGAATCTAGTAGTTGAATATTAATTTTAAGTTTTTGTGTCTAGATAAATAAAGGTCAACTTTTTTCTGAGCTTCTCAAAACACAATAATCCTAAACCAAAGATTTTCCATTTTCTCATATAAATGCACTGCACTTGGGAAGACTATCTAGATCTTCCAGAAATCACATTAGCTAGCACTCATCTCAGGGGAAAAAAAAAAAAAAAAAAAAAATCAATAGCTATGTGGAGAATCAGTATGAAAAGGGGTCCTGCAACCCAAGCTACTGAATGTACACATTCCAGCTTCCATTCTAAGAGGCTAAAGAACAGAAAGCTAACTTCCCAGTCCAGAACTAATGGCCCAAATAGGAGTTTGCTGCTCAGCAAGGTAATATAATGCCTAGTATGCCAAGAAATTGTACTCTGATGAATACGACCTCATCCAGCCAAGAACAACTTAATTAGGAGTAAAGTCACAAATAGTACTATATTAACTACCTTTACACTTTAAAGACTGAGAATCAGACTTGAAAAAAAATTATTATATAAAGTGTGTTTCTCTTCAGAGGACAGCATGAAGAATCAAAATATCTTCAGTGTCCAAGCTGTTCTTACCCCATCTAGTCTATTACAGCAAAGGCTAAACATTGAAAGTTAGATTAGATTTCTTTAGACTATCTGAAGATCACACTTGGAGAAATGCACTTTTCTCATGCAAAAACACATAATTACTGCTTCTTACAAACCACTTCTGTACACTTTAACCAGTACTGTTTTCATCCTGGAAAAAACTCACTTTTATGTGATCTTGTCATTTTATCAGATTTGGCAGAGGCATCTTTGACACGGTTGTGATATTCTATAAGGAATGTTCTTTCATGCTCAAAGAAGTCATCAACATCCTACAAAAAACAATAACAATTTAAAAAACAGGATTTCAATCACTGTACAGAACAATTGCAGAGTAAATTTGCATATATTGCTGTTGCTGTGACATGAAATATATTCTATTTTTAGACAATAAACACCATTTATTGATTTTCCCATGATTTCTTCTTCACTTACTTTACCATGATCTGAAGTTTTATTAAGAATTTGTAACAAGCATCTTAAAGGTTCAGATAACTAAACCTGAAGTGAAGGAAATAATTTCACTACTATCACATTGGTGACAGAAAAACAGAATAAATGTTAAGTACTTAATAAAAGCCCATCTACCTAGAAAAAGGGGAGGGGAGAAGAAAGAAACTTAGTTGCACAAATGCTGCAATCATAGCAGAGACAATATGAACTCCTAGCTCAGAAGCACAGAACTTGATGACAGGTTTCTTTCAAGCTGGTCAATGTAGGTAAATGTTTAAATTTTCTGTATTACAATTTGAATTTTTTTTTTATATTTATTTTTAAAAACCCTCTAAAATAGCACAGATGCTTAATACATTGGAATAGCCTACAACATGGGCTTTGAACAATGTGCTTATGAAAACTGCTAGTTATTTGGGCTTCATATTTTTCTCCAAGTCATAATTAAACAATGGTTATTATCCACTTCTGAGAAGTTTTGAAATTCAAGATTTTATAACTAGGAACTTTAGCTCCTCTAATTTGCTTGCAAATGGAAAGTTAACACTAAAAAAAAAAGGAGATCAAAATAATCTTCTGTGGAATTTATGCTTGTAATAAAACCAATCTTTCAACTTCTACAAAAGCCAAAATGAAATTGGTGGGGGTTTTTTTTTGTTGGTTGGTTTTGATCTCTATTACATTCTTGCATCTACTGGGGAAAACAGTATCCCCACTACTGCTGTTCTTAGCTTTGAAAGAGTATAACGACGTTACAAAGCTAGTAAAATTCACACTATTTTAGTGACTTCTGAGCTGCAACAGTTGTCAAAGCTAGCGCACCTTCCCACCATACAAAATGACAGGCCAGAACAAAAAGACATAACAGATTATCAATTATCTATGGATTCAAAAAAATGCTTAATTTCATAAAACAGGGGAAAGACTACTGAAAGCACCTTTTCACAGACACAGTCAGATAGCTCTCAAGTCATCATGCATCCAGGGCCACAGGTTCCTTCCCATGCTCTACCTCTAATTCTTACGTTAGACATTTTTACAAAAATCCCTTTTTCGTAGCTATGTAAAATTCTGCTCCATTAAAAAAGGGGACAACACTTAAAATACTGATATGTTGTTTTGATACGAAAACGTAATAAATTTTTTATCTTGATATGTTAAACTGTAATCACCTTTACTCCTGAAACAATGACACCATCTGCTGATTTAACCATGCTTTTGAAGAAGTCTTCAAGTTTCTCTTTCTTATTTTTCCCACGAACACTCAACTGAAAAACAAATAAATTTATCAAGTTAGTTAATTTTCTGGAAGCAATAAAAGCTTTAAAAAAAAAAAGTAGAACTGCATACCACAACTTGCTACTTCTAAACCAGTTTTCCTGTTCTCTGCTTAGACTTACACTCTGCATTAATGGGGAAAGTGGGAATCGAGGACCCAAAATGACAGACTACCTCACTTACTAGAGTATTCTTTATCACCTAAAATGCTATTCCAGGGGAAAAAAAACTCCAACAAACAAAAAAACCCAGCAACATTCTAGCACCTATAGATAATACCAAATGTACAAGGTGTACATTTTAGTTATCAATAATACAGTGTTTATCATGCACAGTATAGCTGTTGAGTTAACCTAAAAAGAACAAAATCTGGTTATATAAGTATAGAATGGCAGATCTTTGACTTTCAGAAACTACAGAAGCATTTACCCCTCACTGTACTGAGGATAATTTTTTTTTCAGCCTACTCACTCTTCCTGTCCATCTATTTCTCCAATTCAGGTAAAACAAGTTTCTGAACCCGTAAGCACTTCTACATCAAGCAACAAGAGGATCCTCTGTAACACAGTTTGAAGTTAAGCATGTATTCAGTTGAACCAATATTTGTAATGATTTCTTCAACATTCAATGCAGATTTCTGCAATTTTAGAAAGCAACTAAAAACTGTTTGCAGAATATGAGCAACCACTAACTCCAACACCAAAGAGGAGTTATGAATCCAGAAAGTGTTCTCCATAACTCAAAATTAGATAGCAACTCACTATGTAACATGTGGATAGCCATGCTAATCCGGTATGTAGAAAAAAATTAACTAAATTTTTACCTATATTATTAACAAAAAGACTTGACTTATCAAAACATTTCATTAGAAATCCTCTCTAGTTTTGTTAGCAACAGAATTTAAACCATGGTTTCAAATCCTAAAAAATAGCAGTCCATCTTTCTTCCCCAGGAAGAAAAAAAAAATTAAAAAAAAATCAGAGAGTGGACAAGTATAATATCATGTGAAATCACCACCAAAAGCTAATCTCTTTAGTCCAAAACATATTGGATTCCCATTAATATTTTTGATGCTGAGGCTAGGGCACATAGTACATTTGGTTCTCCAGGTGGCAACAAAATGAACTCCTACATACTGAATGAATTTATAACTTTCACAATACAAGTATGTTTGGTATGAAGGAATAGATTGTTTGCTTCAGGAGGTACAGCCCTCTTAATCAGTTTTCCATCCCACCATAAAAGTATATCTTGATTTCTTTTGCCAGCAATTCAGTTTTCAATACTCACATCCTGATTATATTCCAAGAATACATGGAAATTTAAATCCTTTCTCAAAATAGGATGTGCTGCCACACGACACAAAAATACTTCATGCATTGCAACTGTCTTCTTGAAGATTGCCAAATATTCACTGAAAACAAGTAACAAGGCAGACGTAAGAATTTCTCATGAAGCAATTAAGTTTCACTTAAGCCTAGTAAGCAGCTTTAAGAGACCCTCAAGTAAGTATACAAAATTATAAGCTGATACAGTAGAGGTTATCACTCCAATATTTGATATATACATAAGAAAGTGGTACAATGCTAACTAGGGGAAAATTTGAAGCCCTAACATATGACAGAGAGCCTTTCCATGAAGACTCAACAAATGCATTCTATTTTTAAGGCTAGCTAACACAGACTGGTTTGCTGAAAGTACAACCTTATTTAATTGTCATATCCCCAACCATCAAGAAACTGAGATTACAGACTATAGCCACTGGTCACTATGTAGCTGATGTGTCCTTCTTCCCCACGTCCATCCCCTTGCCTACTTGCACCCTTCTTATTTATTTAAATGTTCATGTCGCCTTGTTAACTCTTTAGAAAGCAGTCTTGTATTAAAGCACCTAGCCTTTTTGGGCTGAAGCTTGCATGGATGTCTTAATTTCACTTTTAGAACCACTATGGAGCAAGTGCTGCATTTGGTAGGCACAACCAAGAAAAGAAAAAAATCACATTTCATACAATCATAGAATGGTTTGGGTTGGAAGGGGCCTTGAAGATCATCTAGTTCCAAACCCCCTGCCATGGGCAGGGACACCCTCCTCTAGACCAGGTTGCTCAAAGCCTCATCCAGCCTGGCCTTGAAGACAGCCAGGGATGGGACATCCACAACTTCTCTGGGCAACTTGTTCCAGTGCCTCACCACCCTCTCCATGAAGAATTTTTTCCTGATATCTAATCTAAATCTTCCGGCTTTCAATTTAAACCTGTTACCTCTTGTCCTGTCACTACAGGCCCTTGTAAAATGTCCTCCTCCAGCTTCCTTGTAGGCCCCCTTCAGGTACTGGAAAGCTGACATAAGGTGTCCCCAGAGCCTTCTCCTCCCCAGGCTGAACAAGCCCAGTTCTCTCAGCCTTTCTTCACAGGAGAGGTGCTCCAGCCCTCTGACCATCTTCATGGCCTCCTCTGGACTTGCTCCAACCAGTCGATAACTATCTTTCTTAAGTTGGAGGCCCCAGAGCTGAACAGAGTTCTGCAGGTGGTGTCTCACAAGAGCAGAGTAGAGGGGGAGAATCACCTCCCTTGACCTGCTGGCCACGCTTCCCTGGATACAGTCCAGGATATGATTGGCTTTCTGGGCTGCCAGCACACACTGCCAGCCCATGTTCAGCTTTTCATCCACCAGTACCAACACCAAGTCCTTCTCCTCAGGGCTGCTCCTTATCTGTTCTCTGCCCAGCCTGTATTTGTGTTTGGGATTGCCCCGACCTGCAAGGTGCAGGACCTTGCACTTGACCTTGTTGAACTCCATGAGGTTGGCACAGGCCCACCTCTCCAGCCTGTCCAGGTCCCTCCGGATGGCATGCCTTCCCTCCAGCGTGTTGTCTGCACCACATAGCTTGGTGTCGTCAGCGAACTTGCTGAGAGTGCACTCCATCCCGCCATCCATATCCCTGACGAAGATGTTAAACAGTACTGGTCGCAACGCCGCTCATCACTGGTCTCCGCTCAGACCTTGAGCCATCACTCTCTGAGTGCGACCAATCCAGCCAGTTCCTTATCCATCGAGCAGTCCATCAATCAAATCCATGCCCCTCCAATTGTAGACAAGGATGTCATGCAGGACGGTATCGAAGGCTTTGCCCAAGTCCAGGTAAATGACGTCAGTTGCCCTTCCTTTATCCACCAAGGTCGTAACCTCATCATAGAAGGCCACCATATTAGTCAGGCACGATCCGCCCTTGGTGAAGCCATGTTGGCTGTCACCAATCACCTCCTCGTTCGCCATGTACCTTAGCATGGTTTCCAGGAGGATCTGCTCCATGATCTTGCCAGGCACAGAGGTGAGACTGACTGGCCTGTCGATCCCTGGATCTTCCTTTTTTCACTTTTAAAGATGGGGGTTATGTTTCCCCTTTTCCAGTCAGCGGGAACTTCACCAGACTGCCACGACTTCTTAAATATGATGGATAGAGCTTTTGCAACCCCATCTGCCAGTTCTTTCAGGACCCACAGATGTATTTCATCAGGTCCCATGGACTTGGGCACCTTCAGGCTCCTTAGGTGTTCCCAAACCTGATCCTCGCTGACCACGGGTGGTTCTCGATTCTCCCAGTCCCTGTCCTTGCCTTCTGCGAGTCAGGTATGGCTTGCGCCCTTGACAGTGAAGACCAAGGGGAAAAAAAAGAAACCATTGAGCCCCTTGGTCTTCTCTGTATCCTGGGAAACCAGCTCTCCGGTTTTCTTCTGTAGTGGGCCCATGACAACTGCAAAATTGCCCAAGCTCAGCCAACTTGAATTTAAAGCACTTACTCGTTTGTGATTTAATTAAGAGGAAGGCATTCTTATCAATACAAGTTTGCTAGAATCCATTTTGCTTTTCAAATTTAACAAATAAGATATAACTTGTTTAGAAATGAGGAAGGGACTCTTCTCCCCATTCTGAGGTCAAACGGTGAAATGGTAATAAACACTTTTTCTTCCACTATGTGCAAGGAGGTTAAGTTTTACATACCAGCAAACCAGCAGGGCCAGTGTTGGGAGATGTTTGATCTCAGTGAGAGTAGTAATCATTCAGTGAAGACAAAAAAGGAGGATGCAGAGGATGGAGGTGGCAGTAGAAGAAACCCAAAGTTTTCTGTGTTATCCAACCCCTAACCAGACCACAAGAGAATCATGATCAGGGCTGCTGGAAATCCACAGATTCTTTAAAATCTATAGTGTTTTGCCAATTTCCAGTTTTCTGCATATGAAGTGTATATCTACTCTGCTATAAAATACACTGTATGTAACACTAATACAGAGCTTTTTTTAGACATTTGCTCACAGCAGCTGGAATTAAGAGAGAAAGCAGCAGTTTTAAGAGTTCTATGTACATTTCCTGCCAATTCAGAGCGCTAGATAGAAGCAATATAGAGGCATTGCAAATATACACTTGAAAACTGAAACCAATGACAGAAAACGATCAAAGAACTGAATGCATGATAAGGAAAAGTGGATGAAGCAAGGAGAAACTTCACCATGTAACTTAATGTGGAACAAGTAGCCTTAGAGCAGATATTTCAATACACATTAAATTCACAGTAAGGGAAAATACTGTTTTTGGGAAGTATATTCTCCTTGTGCAAAAAATAGGGAGTGTCAAAAAAAGGTATTTTTTAGTGATCTCCATATTTCTTGGGGAACAGAAGGTTGGTATGTATGTTTACAATACCAACGACATGCAAAAATCCCTAGTTCAAACACTATACACATAAATCTTAAAGTTCCATTATGCTTACAAAGTGTGGAGCACCAGAACTAAAAAAACAAACAAACAAACAAACAAAAAAACCTGACAGGTTACCTCCTTCCTTTGCAGGTGCTCTGTGAAGAAAAGGATCTAACTAGTTTTCTCCTTATAAAAGAATGCTCAAAAACAAGCTGATGTTTTTCCTGTTTCAGAAGATCTTCCATGAAATCACTTCTACAGTTTTCCTAAGGGCTCTGACCATGACCACTGAGATAACCCTGGTTATGTAGCAACTGGATTCTCAAGCTTATCAGAGAGCCATTACAATGAAATCAGAAACATGGAACAGGAAACAACATTCAAAGTTGAGGGATAACAAAAAAAAAAAGGTAGTAATCATGTCTACATACGCCTCCAGTTCTTGTTTCATCTTGGTGAATTCTTCTTTAGTCATTGACCCTTCCCCTTCTCCAAGTTTCTGCAATTTCTCCCTTGAGGCATCAAAGTCAGGCCTGGGTGGTGCTGGTGGAATCTGGAATTGAATCAAGTCTTTTTTAATTGCTCACCTTCTCAGTCAAATAACATCCATTCAGTACAGGATCTGTAAATTGCCTGCAGCTTTTTAATATATGGTGCTCTTTTTCATCATTCATTACAGCATTTGTGGATAAACTCTCATTCATGAGTTAGACATGCTGCATTACTACCAATTTTGGCCAAGTGTCCTTGAAGATTACTAAAGAAATAACTAAGGGCTTCAGTAGCTTAATAACAACAGAAACCAAGTAATTCCTAGCTTTCCCAATGCAATGAATTAAAATTTGAAATTGTTACCTTATAATTAGTTTTGGTTTAGCTTATTTGGTAAGGATTGTTTGTTGTTTAAAGAAAAAAAATAATCCACAATTGTTTTCACACCATCCTTTTGTAATGCCCCAAAACTTTAAACAAAAAAAACCCCATTCCATATTGCTTGCAGGCACTCATTCATTCCTGCAGATACATCTGCTGAAATAACAAAGCACACAGTAAACAAGTCTTTAAGTAAATCTTGTAATATAGTATATTAACATTGAAAGAGAAACACTGCAGTCAAACTAAACCTGAATTGTTACCAGTAAAGGGACACAGAACAAAGCTCAACTATGCTTAAATTTTAGTTCACTGATAGTTGCCCATTACATCAATGCTTTACAAAGAAAGAAAAATCCAGTGTCTCCAGTCAACTGTTTGAAATGAATTATTACCACACTGAAGGTCTAGTCACCTCAAATATGTGTCATACCATTCTTAAGCTAGTCTTTAGTCAGGAAACCTCACAGCTTACATTCATCATAATGTAACCACTAGTCAATTAGAAATACATGTTTACCTTCTGTATCAGTAGACACCCCCCAAAACACAAAATGAATACCTAACTTTCACACCAAGATGACAAATGTTCCTATTTGTAATTAAAGTATGAAAGCAGCAACTCTTTTTAATAGGTGGTATTGTAAGGTGACTATTCTGGGGCCTGTGTTCCCACGAAGCCTGAAATAAACTTCAGACCGTGACCTGTTGTGTATTAAAGGTTCTCTGTAGTTTTAAATGGTATTGGAGAAGAAAAAAAACAACACAAACTGATTTATGGTAAAATGATTCTGATCTTCATAATGAAAACTGGAAAAGTCTCATTATCAGAGCTCAGTTACTGCATTCTGCCATTCCAGCTAAAACAAAAGCCACATGAAACTTGTAACTAAGTTAAACATTAGCTTTCAAAAACAATACCACCAAGTTACACAGTTCACCTCTCTCCCACACATTTAACAGGATGAACTAAAAATACACTTGGACACAGATTAAACTACTCGGCCCTTAGGAGTGAAAGGCAAGAAAGTATGTCAGCTACAGTATCTTTCCCCCAAGCTTTCTTCAACCAATAATTTTGTGTACTTGCATGAAATGAAGTATTAGAGCATTTGATCCGATTTTAGAAGGAATGAAAATCTGTTATTTCCACTGCATTTAAAAGCAGTCACAAGTACTTTTGATACGGTCCATAGAAAACAGTGTATATAAACCAAAGAACTGTAATACTTACAATATAGCCAGCATAGTCCTCATTCTCAACAAAAGAATCATGAAGCCAAATAAATTCTTCATGCTGCCGGACAACAGAAAATTCATTTTGTTTGAAATTTGGTAAGGAACTCTAGAATGGGAAAAGGAGGAAGAACTATGAAAACACACCCACAATCCCTACACACACACACACAAAAAAAGAGTTTTTCATTAGCACATGAAAAACAACTTGAAGGAACAACAAAAATATTCCTGTAAAACAATACAATCATCCATGTAAGGATTTGACAAAAAGAAGTTCATATAGCAACAATTACCCTCGTCTTAATTAGTGCAGCAATCAATTGGAATGGGTTGCCCAAAGAGGTTGTGAAGTCTCTGACCTTGGACATATTCAAAACCCAAATGGACAAGTCCTGAGCAATTTGCTCTGGTTCACCCTGATTTAATGGTGGGAGTGAGGGAGGAGATTGGACTAAATGACCTCCAGAAATTTTATTCAACCTCAACTAGTCTGCAATCAATAAACATTCAAATCTAAAATAAGAAAAGCCATAAACAAGCAGTAACTAAAACTGATTCTTGAATGTGTTTCCATTATGAGATATATTTTTAGAATCTGAAATCATGGCTAATCTAATAAAAAACTACACTTAAGAATATTGAGGTATATTTAAGATTCTTACCTGCAAATAAGCATGGGAATGGCATGACAACACATCTGTACAAACTACTGAACATCCCTTTTTTCTAAACAGTTTAACTTCTTAACTTTTTAGCCACCTTTTTCTTATGCACTGCAGTTACACCGTATCCTAAACATGAGATAATGCTACTTTCTCATTTCCTTTGGACTGTGTGACACTTGTTTCAATAAACAGTTTAAGTAAACTTTCTTTTCTATATAATTAAGAAAATATGCGGTGTACAAACCCAGGCTTTTACCTTTGTATGGACAGTGAATTTCACTTTGTCCCTTTCACTGAGTGCATCTGAGATATCCACTTGCAGAGCAGCATCAGTCTGGAGATCTACATTTATTGCTCTAAGCTAAACAAAGAAACATCTATTTAGCTTAAATTATTTTTTAAAACATTAATTATATTTCCCTTATTCTTCCTTTAAGAAAAACCCTGATCCTGCAAATCTGAACATCCTTAAAAGACTGAAGTTAAAAAAAACCCTAATATTAAAAGATTATTTACAGCAGAAAAACAAATCCTTGTAGTACTCCTTACAGCACACATGACCATACAAATAATTTCCTTTCCCATACTCCTTGTTAGTACTCTATTGCCATTCCCGTGTATTGCTAAGTTGGCAGTAATTGAGATGGCCAAGACAAAGTACATTTGTAGACAGCAGCAAGTTTGGCAGGTTTTTCTCTTTATTTTGGTCTTCATTCACCCTGCTCCCCCAAACTGACAATCTGCTCTAAGCAAGTATACTTGTAAAGGTAACTATAAAGGCACTAGCAGTTGGAAAGGTACCTCCCAAGGAGAAAAATGGTCCTGTATTTCAAAGAAGTAAGAGCTATTAATAAAGACCTAGTTTACTCACACTGTCTTACATTATTATTTTGTTTAACATTTCCTATGATATACTGAAAAAAGCTTAAAATAATATCCCAAAGTTCACAGACCTATGCCTCCTTGGTAATAATTTTCTGGAGGAAAAAAATAAAACACAAGTGAAAAAATAACCAAACAGAAGATTTCAATCTCTTCAAAATCAGCATCACAAATGACAAAAGCGCAAAGAAGACATACTTATTTCCACAAGACGCGAAACCTTAACTTCCTCACGAAAACATTCCAAAGTTACATCGAAAAGAAAACTATAGTGATCTAATGTAGAAAAATTGGGAGATGTCACCACCACAATGTGTGGCAGAAACTGGACCAAATGCTTCAACAGTACTTGGTGAAACTATAACCTCACCTAGATCCCAGCTAAAAATTTGAGTCCCCAGACAACTGTACCCTAGTTGTTCCAGAGCAATTTGTCTCATGACAATTTAATCATCATGATCACAGACATTCAGAGTATTTTTACAAGCACTAAGGCTAACTCTGAAATATTCTCCAATCACATTGTCAAAAAAAAAAAAAATTTCAATGTCATGCTCATGAGGCTTACTTTTCAAAGACAATGTATTTTCACAGAATCATACAATGGTTTGGGTTGGAAGGAACCTTAAAGATAATCTAGTTCCAACAGCCCTGCCATGGGCAGGGACACCCGCCACTAAACCAGGTTGCTCAAAGCCTCATCCAGCCTGGCCTTGAAGACAGCCAGGGATGGGACATCCACAACTTCCCTGGGCAACTTGTTCCAGTGCCTCACCGCCCTCTCCGTGAGGAACTTCTTCCTGATATCTAATCTAAATCTTCCGGCTTTCAATTTAAACCTGTTACCTCTTGTCCTGTCACTACAGGCCCTTGTAAAATGTCCTCCTCCAGCTTCCTTGTAGGCCCCCTTCAGGTACTGGAAAGCTGACATAAGGTGTCCCCAGAGCCTTCTCCTCCCCAGGCTGAACAAGCCCAGTTCTCTCAGCCTTTCTTCACAGGAGAGGTGCTCCAGCCCTCTGACCATCTTCATGGCCTCCTCTGGACTTGCTCCAACCAGTCGATAACTATCTTTCTTAAGTTGGAGGCCCCAGAGCTGAACAGAGTTCTGTAGGTGGTGTCTCACAAGAGCAGAGTAGAGGGGGAGAATCACCTCCCTTGACCTGCTGGCCACGCTTCCCTGGATACAGTCCAGGATATGATTGGCTTTCTGGGCTGCCTGCACACACTGCCAGCTCATATCCAGCTTTTCATCCACTGTTACCCCCAAGTCCTTCTCCTCAGGGCTGCTCTCTATCCATTCTCTGCCCAGCCTGTACCTGTGTTTGGGATCGCCCCAACCCAGGTGCAGGACCTTGCACTTGGCCTTGTTGAACTTCATGTGGTTGACACAGGCCCACCTCTCCAGGTCCCTTGAGATGGCATCCTTTCCCTCCAGCATGTCAACTGCACCACACAGCTTGGTGTCATCAGTGAACTTGCAGAGGGTGCACTTGATTCCATCATCCATGTCACTGACAAAAATGTTGAATAGCAGCAGTCCCAACACTGACTCCTGAGGAACGCCACTCGCTTCTTCAATGCTGCTTTTTTTTCTTGAAATATCACATTCTACAGTATAAAAATGCTTTGCCATATAAAGATAAAAATTTTCCTGCAAAATTTTTCAGACTGCATTCTGACATCCATACTCAAGTGAAAAAAATGCTTTAAGTATCAGCAACACAGAGTACAAAGGTTACATATGAGCAGATTTTGATGGTAACGCTGCAAGGCACTGGAACAGCACTAGGAGAGAAGCATCAACTGCCACATCTTGTTTTCCACCAGTTAACTTAATCCTTATCTTAAATCATAGTGATCAGCTCCCACATTACTTTTCTTGTTAACCTTAATGCACAGACAACTCTGCTGCTTATGTAGCAGCAACTAGACAAATATATCTTGGAATTTGTGTATTAAACAAAAATTACAGTTTAGCATATTCTGCCAGGCTCACAGAATATAACACCTTGGTAGCTATTACACAAAGAGCAATAGCTTTTCCTTACAAGAAAGTTGGAAGTCATTAAACGACCACACAGTAATGTATTCACATAGGTGATTCAAGCATATCTTTTTGTTTTCCCAAGGTTTAAGGCATCACTGCCTCACACAAAGGCATATTATCATGCAACAATCCATTGCAGATCACTTCTGAGAAACAGAATCTCCTACCTCCTACTGAGCTTCCAATGTGCTTAACATCTAATTTAGGAAAGAAAAATGTAATCTTACATACCAATGTCTGCCTTATGTCATGACATCACAATTTTCAGCTTGTAAAAAAAAAAGTTTTAGTGGTTACACTGCCTGGGATAGTGTTTGGTCCCCCAGAACACATTAACAAAGTAATGTCAGCAAATAATCTGGATTATCCAAACCGTATTTTTGTAGTCTTTCATGTGTCATAAAAATTTCTACTAAAATGTTTTTTTTCCACCTTTTTAAAAAAGGTGGTACAATACAAATTTTGAGAATCAGTGTAACACCTGTTGAAGTTTGTCACTAGTGCAGCGCACCCTGGACACAGGCACTATTCACAACTTTAGAAACAAAATGCTTACCTGTGCAGAGAAAATTAAGAACTATGTAAACATATCAACTTCACTCATGTCTTACAAGTGTAAAGAAGTATTTGTTTGATTTATACTGAGTGAAGTTTGTAACAAGTTTGAATACCTTAATCAATAGTTAAATTGTGCTGTGTAGCCTGACTGCCAACAGGGAACATTTTCATCTGCAATGGTAACGAAGCATTTATGAAAAGTGTCAAAAACAATCAAAAAGCTGAAGAACTTTAGAAGTATTCATGTGACGCAATGGTTCACGTTGCATTACTAGGAATTAAATTCACACACAACAAACAAGCAATCTCCTCATCACTACTTCCAGAAGAAAACTGCCACCAATGGATGGTTTTCTATTCATGACAAGAACAGAAAATGGAAAACATAAAATGCTACAAAACCTGATTTGGATGAAAAGTCTGATCTGGATGAAAACTGAAATGTAAATACCTTACATTCTGAAAAGAAATGGAGGTGGGATACAGTCCCTTTGTATCTTCCCCCCATCATTAGACACATACAACATAGCACAATTATTTTATATTTAGGTACATGCTCTACACCCATGCTGAACAACCTGCAAAACAGAAACTAACCTAATTTAGCTGTTTTACAGTTTCCTAAGCTGTACCAACAAAGACCCTGTTTTATTCAGAGGGTCTAGAAAATACCAGAGGCCAAAACCAGGGCTAAGCGATGTTACAGTACTAAAAGAGAACACAATGCAAGGAGAGGATTTAGCACCTAAGCTCTTGCTCAAGGATACTTCAAATGATAATGTAGGAAGCTGGTAGAGACAAGGTAAAAATCAAACCTTACATTTCAGGTAATGTCATCCTTTAACAACACTAACTTCTATACTCTAAGCTCTTCCAAAAAGGTTAGAGAAAAAGGACACTTTCTTCAGTGGGTTCTTTACAGGTTGATAAATACACAATGGGGAACAAACAATAGGTTTACAACAAAAGATTACAAAGTGTCACCACAGCATTAAGTTTCTAGCAGATGTCTTCTAAAGGACAGCTATTTTCCCCTAAATGAGTAGACAAGAGCATTAGCCAAGTCAGCTGAAGTTTGTATAGATATAAAATACACAAGACAGTACTAGTAGAGCAATACTATACCACCTGTCAAAGCACATATTGTTTATGTTAGAGAAACCACAAAAAACCCCAAAAGGAACTGAGTTACTCCAGGCGAACTGAGTAGTATCTTCCATGTGAGACTTAGAAAAGCAATTCCCATTAGTTAATTTCTTGCAGACCATTTATAATAAATTTCTTCTACAGACCACCCACTGGTATTTCCTCAAAGATGATTCTCAGTGCTGTTTCCCAATCTTCCAGAAAAGGCTCCACATGGTATAACAGGATTGTTTGAAAACTATTGGTTTATGTGGCATCAGCATAGTTGTCAGCCCACATTTCATTCCAACACCTCCATGTTAAACCTAACTGTAGCTGACCAACATGATTCTGAAGAGTTAGAAGTACAGTTGTCATAGCAGTATCTGAGTTCTAGAGAAGAAAGAGTACTGATTTTCAAAACTAAAAGTTCAATTACTCTAACTACAAGTTCCATACATGCTTTCAAATAAAGGCTTGATCTACTCATTTTTTAATTGTAGAGGAAGGCGACAAATCAGAACCAGGGAAACACTTTATGAAAGCTGTTTATTTTTACTACTGCTATGAAGGAAAAAAAAAGTTATTGTTTTGAACATTAAAGCACAACAAATCCATTCATGAACAGACTGACAGTATTGCTTTTGATTAGATTACCACAACCAAAATCATGTAGATAACAACCTGCGTTTTAAGCACAAGGATTATAAATATCTAAAGGGCAGGTGTCAAGAGAATGGGGCCAGACTCTTTTCAGTGGTGCCCAAAGACAGGACAAGGGGCAACAGGCACAAACCAGAGCACAGCAATTTCCACCTGTACTTGAGGAAAAACTTTTTTACTCTGAGGGTGACAGAACAGGCTGCCCAGAAAGGTTATGGAGTCTCCTTCTGTGGAGATATTCAAAACCCACCTGGACGCGTTTCTTTGCAACCTGTTCTGGATGAACTTGCCTTGGCAGGGGAGGTGGACTAGGTGATCTTCAGAGGTCCCTTACAACATTGACCATTCTGTGATTTACACAGCAATGAAAAAATTCAAAACCCAGAATGATTGAAAATAAGCAACCTAAGAGAATATAGGGAAAGGAGAAGGACACTGTTCTGGTTTAATTCCTCAGTGCTGGATGAAGATGGGAAAAAAAAAAACAAACCTGCACTTGGCCAACTGAGATGATATAAGTTGTCCAACAGCACAAACAAGCTTGCAAAGATTTCTTACAGCTTTCAAATTACCTTATGAACTCTGACCACCTGTAGATTTAGAGGGAAAACTAATGACCAAACAGGTTTCACACAGGATCAGATCTGCATTGTTATGTTCTACCTGCACCTTCAGACAGCCAACCTAACTGTGCACTTCAACGTCTGTTCTTAAATACCATAGACAACCTATGTAAAATAGGTGATTAACAAGCTCTTCAGTCCCTGTTCTGAAGACACTCAAAGGACAACCATCTTTTTTATCCAGGATTCTTACTAAAGTAGCTGTATAATTAAAGGCAAAAGATCTACAGTGGTCAGAATTGGCCTAACACAACACTAGAATTTCTAATTCCAATAAATTGGAACATAAAATGAACCAAAACCCTACCACGAGCATACAGTCAAAAATCACTTAGTACTTAACATTGTAGTCGGTACTTTGTGTAGGGCATGCATGATAAAAGGGTGCACCAACACAGTGTTTTTCAGATTTTGTATTTTTAGTAATACGCAATGTAGCCACTTTAATAACTAGCAATAGTCAAGACAACCTAAACAACCCAGAAGCTGCCCTCCTACCTCGCTCAGAGTCAGTTTTTCTCAAGATACTAAACGATAGGGGTAATCAGTCTGAGTAAGTTCTACCAGAGTAGCCGATTTGTTGCTTAAGTGAGGCAGTAAAGTTAAAGAAAGACAGATGCAGCAGTTAGAAGATAAATGAATGCCAGAAACAGCAGGGCAGAGAAAAAAGGTTTTCTCAGTAGGAAACATAATCATGGCATCCTGTCCCAACAACAGAACTTCTTTTCAATAAAAAGATTATTGCACAGCATGCCCCTGCAATATAAAGGTCCCATGGTTACCGGAGGGAGAACCTCTGAGGCCTAAAGAGAGAAGAGAGGGCAGGCCTGTTTCACCTAGGCCCTGGTTCACAACTAAACATGAAACCTGGTGCTCTCCACAAGGCTGGTCAACCTGGTCTGGACTGCAGCCCAAACTGGGCGTGTGCAGGGAGTGGGGGCCAAGTATCGGAGCAGGGAAGGACAGAGAGAGAGCATATGATTTTCTCGCAACATCCACAACCCCTCCCAAGCTATTCCAAGAAAAGCATGAAAGAACTGCCCTTCCAAAACCTGGGCGACAGAACAATGAAAAAAATCAAGGCAAAGCACAGGCACACAGACGCTTATCTCAGAGGGAGTCTGCCCTATTTGCACATCAGCAGATCCCGGCAGACGAGCACCCTAACGGCCTGCCGTCCCCTCCGGCATCCCGCCTCCCTTCTGCTTGGGCCCGGCAGCAGCTGGCGGCCCCCGGGGGCAGGGGGCCAATCCTGCCCTCCCCACCACTCAGGCACCGGGGTCCCTAACGTCTCCCCGCGGCACTTACACCTCGATCCTCCTCCGAAAGAAAATCTGGGCCGTCGTCCGAGCCTTCCTGCTGGGTGCGAAGAGGAGGAGTCGGAGCGGGCCGGGGGGACGCCGAGGGGCATGGCCGGCAGCAGGGAGGGTGTGGGGAGACAAAGCGCACAGGTTAGCGACTCGGCCGCACAAGCCCGCCCCGTCCCAGCACCGCAGCCGCCCCGCGACCCACCATCATGGCTGCTCCCACCGCTCCGCGCCCGCCTGGAGCCCAGCGGCCAGGCGGGGCTGCGGTGCGTGGGGGTGGGGCTCCCGGACGCGCGGGGCGGGGTGGGGGCCGGCTGCACCTCTCGCGAGGAAGCAACGGGCGCCCTTTGTCTCTGACGGCGCGCGCTCGGCGGTTGTTGAGGGGAAGGTTCAGGCCTCGCCGAGGCTGTGGCCAGGGCTGGTGGCTGCGGGGTGGACGCTCTTCGCGGCGGGGGGAGAGGAGGGCAACCTCCCTCGGTATCGGCCGTGGTTGCGTGTGTCACAGCCGCCTTGGTTATTCCCTTTGCCCCGTGCGTTTGTGCTGGCCTGGGCTGCAGGAACACTCCCAGGGCCTACCGATGCGTCTGGTGAGCTGCGAGGCCCCCGAGTTCATAAAGCATCCACGCTTCGATGGTGAACGTTTCCCGTGCACGGTTTGCTAGAAGCAAGAGTGGCTTTGTACATGTGTACAAAACTGGTAACACTAGGCACACTGAGGGCAAGCATGCAAAACCTCAGAAAATGTGCATAACAGGCTGCCATCCCTGACCTTTGTATCAGATCGCTTTCACACTGTCCTCATCCTCTTCTGATCATTTCTGTGAGAAATGGACTTCACAGCACCAGCCCTTCACCACGTGTTTCACACCACAAGTGTGTATGTGAAACTACACTATGCCATTACACAGTGCTAGAAATTAAGTGGTCTATAATATGGCTCTTATTCATGGGCAGCTACGTGACTGGGATAGATGACTGCCTTTCATTCAGACTAAGAAATGGAGCTGTTAAATGCCCCCTTGTCTAATAACAGTGGAAAATGGCATCCACAGTGTAAATGTGGAGGGTAGGGAGTCTGTGCCTGAGACTGCATTTTTCTGTGCATCAAGAACTGAAACAGCCTCAGGTTGGGGTTTCACAATCGACATAAATCCATCTAAGTATGTGCCTTTGCAGAGAGATGGAAGCAGGTGTGAACATTAACACTCCCATGGGTGTAAAGTCAGAAAGATGAGGGTTATTGATCCAGCTGCAAATTAATCCTGCAACAAATAATTAGTTTCCATCTGAGTCAGCTCCATAATCCAGTGAAATCCCTAGTTAGTTACACAAGCACTAGTTGGACAGGACCACCACTTGCCACAGTAGCACCATGGATTTAGATGCGACTAAGCCAATCAGGAAACTGTACCTTGGGAAATGCTACTCATGCAGCCTCAGGATAAGTGAAGAGAAAGCTTTCTGAGCTCTGTTCTGCTTAGGTGTGCTTTGGAATTCGGAAATGGAAATTGCCTTCTTAGTTTGGCTGCAGAAAGGGGCCTTTGAATATGCATTTTGTAAATAATTAGAAAAGCTGTTCTTTAAACCATTTTCATGTACACAGTGTGTTTCTTGATACAGACACATGCAACATCACCCAAAGTGCTAACTTACTACTTGGGTCAAGAGAAATACAAATATTTTATAAGATAGTGAAGAAGGGCATGTGACCTCTCTTTAAACACGGACCTTGTCATGCTGAAGGGGTAAAGACAGAGTCACACAGGAAACTAATTTCTAGTGGTTCATCTGCATGCATTAGCATCCTGTTCTGTGCACAGTTTGGGCTTAGTACTATACTAACACTCCACCCAACAAACATCTGTTTTGCTGGAAAAAATAAAATCAGTGACATCATGAGCTGGTTTTTTTAAAAAATGTTTATTATGTATTGTTAATACATTTCTGTAGGACAAAGGCCAAGCCAAAGAGCTGAGAAAAGGCTTCACAAGTAATAAAGAGAATTCCCTCTTCCAGGGGACAGATAAGCAGCCCAGCTGACTGTCATGAATCCAGCAGGATAGCCATCTCAGGTGCATCTACAAAAAATAAAGTTACATGGCTTTCCAGTGTGGCTCTGGGAGCAGTTCACTCATGTTTTGAATGGCACAGAGGCTCTTGAGGGGCATATTCCAAAACAATAGCAGTCCCATGACTCTAAAGCTGCTCTGTATCACATTATACCAAAACTGCTAAACAGCAATACCATCCATGATACTAATCTTTCATCCTGCCCTGGTCAACTTATCCCAGCTCCATCTCTTGCCCTACTTTTGTCCCCATGCTTTTGCCCGCTGGCAGAGCAATGTTTGCTGTATGCTGTTTCTGCTTCAGTGGCTGAGATCATGTATGCCATGGGGACATTCTAGCTAGAAGGTGGGAAAAGAGGACTACCTCTTCTCTGTGCTTTTCTGTCAAGACCCAGTTCAATAAGTCTGCTCTGAGGCTGCAAGATCACATTCAGTTTCCTTTGACAGTTGAGCTCACCCCACCTAAGGAGTTTCCATCCTGGCTGTTTGCACATTCTTCTCTAGGTCTACATAACAACAATAAACCAGGTCAATGAACTAAATATAACCCAGCAAGGATGAAATTACATGTTGTAACTGAGGTAATAAGACAGCCCTTTGGTACCATCATATTACTCTCCTACTTCTCCACACACACGGCTGTCTACTTTACACCAACTCTGGTCTTCTGTGGGCCCTGGCTCCAATCAACCTGTCTCATCAGCAGAAAAATTACATGGAAGACGGGAAGGGAAAACTGTTTTGACAGGTGAGTCACATTGGCTCTAATAATCTGTACGGATGGCCTGGAGGAGGATGCAAGAGTTTGAAGGCAGAGGAAAGGAAAGTCTCAAAGCTCTCACATGACATCTTGAGAAGTTATTCTCTTTGCTGACGACGTCTCACTTTTGCTCCAGGACACAATCAGACTCACTCAGCTACTCATTTTCTGGCTCATTTTTCTTCTTTTTTTTCCCCTCATATTTCTTTTTGGCTACTATGTTTTGTCTCACTGTTAACTTCTAAACTCTTGAGGCAAGGATTATTGTTATCCTGAGTTTACAGAGCCATAATAGAAAGAGGGACTGATCCTTCACCAATTAGTGGAATTCCAAAGGTCTTCAGACTTTTAAAAAAAATCCCCCAGCAAGGACTCATAGTGTCAGTAGATGGTGCTATATACATATTTTTAGGAATGCTTTTCGTCGGAGGTTTACCCACCTAGTAACATTTCCTTTGTGTTTGAAACAATTAAAGAAACAATTAAGAAACACGGTTAAGAAATATTTGGCTTCTATCAGGGAATTGCTGCAGAGATCTAAAGGTTTTCCACTCCATGGCATCATGTCATATAGTACTACTGTACTGGATGACTAATCATGGTGTGATTCAATAAATGCAAACATTTGAAGTATGCAAGTGCTATAGTTGTGATATTTCATTAGCTGGTATATAGTTTTAGAAGTGTGAGGACCTATTCTTCATGCACTTTTCTCTTTAGAGAAATCTCTCGACTTCCCTCTCTAAACCTAACTACTCTCAGTTTACTTCAAACAACCTCATGTGGAGCTCAAATACAACATCTTGCAGACAAACTGTGGTCCAGCTTTCTTGTATCTTAGTGCCAGATCAATTCCTCCTTTCGTTTCATATTTGAGATGAAAATATTTCATTCCCTTATATACTTCATTTAAATTTTTTCTACTTCTTCTAACTAAAATGATACTAAAGAAACGTATCATTAAAGCTATATTGCAAGGCTTTTGTTTGTTTGTTTGTTTGTGGCCAAGCAGATGATTACAATTTAAAAAGATTAATCAATATTTCTCTTTTATATCTGTAGAAAACTAGAGCTATTAAGTGTAATGTTTTCAGAAAATTAAGGATGAAGGAGAAAAAGGCTTCAAAATCTTATTATAAAACCAGTCTAAAAAGCTCAGTTAGCAATAGAGGGGATAATAATAAACTTTTTACCTGTTATGATGATAGATCACTTTAAGATGAAAATCAAGACTAACACATGAACAGCAAAGAATGACTATCAAGCTTTTCATATTCCCTTAGGGACATAGAGAGGATGTCAACTGTAGGATTAAAAGAACACAGAGGGGAAAAAAATTATAATATTCTAGAGAAGAAAGCAAAATACAGCTCAGTACAGTATATGCCTAGTAACTTCTAGGCGTTCTGAAGAACAATAGTTTCCATCAGGAAAAAAAAAATCTGTTAGTGTGGAATAGACTTCTGGGAATTCCAATGCATAATGGGGCCATATGCAAATAATAAGGATGTGTGGGTTTCTATTCAGACTGCAGGGACCCTGAAAAGGCTCACTCTGCAGTTTTAAAAATCTTGGCCTCCTTGTGCCAGATGCTGACTGTATGTATGCATATACATTGTAATGCAATTCAGCAACTTCTTCCCTAGAAAAGAATCAGATTTTTTCTTTTTTTGCCTTTTTAAAATTCATTTACATGGCATTAAATACACATTCTGTCTTTGTTAGCCTATATACAGCTACAATGATGCAGAAAAGTTGAACCCTCTGAAGCCTCATTTTCCCAATACCATGAACTAATGCCAAGAAGCTGTAAGGGGAAGAATATACTATCCAGTAAACAGAGGTAAAAATCACTTATCTGAGCTCTGAACCTTTTGAAGTTGTTTGGGCGTTTTCTGTTGGGTTTTTTTCCCCTCCCCCTTTGGACTGCATACTGTTATGAACCCAATCATCATAATTTTTTAACAGATTGTAGGCAACCATTTCTGCACACAATTCATTGCAGATCAGTGCACAGGAGACTGCATCTCCCAAGGTCCTATATGATTGTCTAGAAAAGAGCCTATAAAGAAGCTCTCTCCTTCCCTGGCACACAGAGGTGCATAGAAATGTTTATAAATAAAATCAAAGACTGATCAGCATTTCAACTGCCTACTCTGGATTTAAAGCAATTGAACTCATCTCTTTTCCTAAACTCCAGTCCCTTCTTCCTTATAAACCAGGTGAAACATGGAGCACTTCAGAGAATGTTCTGAGAGAATCCTTTTTTTATCACCCTTCCCAATTCTTAATATGTCTTTAAGAGAAAGCCAGAATTTCTGGCCTCACCTTTGCTCCAGACTATGGGTTTTACTTGAACCAAGTACTAGCACAAAATTCTTTAAATTATTGCAACAGAATTTATTATTATAACAGAAAAATCTTTTTGTTGACATCACAGCTGAAACTTGGGAGATTCTTTTCTCATGTTGCTTCTCAGGTTTTTAGTTTTAGAGCTGCCTGGTTTAATCCTTGGGTTGTGGAGGGCAATAAGAATGCTTGGGGATAGCAGCCTCACAGTAGAGTCTTAGCTCTATCAATCAGTAACTGCAATGGTAGGAGCATTACGGGACACTTCTCCAAAGCAGTTTTATTACTCTTTTCATGTCAGATGCTGGCAAGTCTGAGCTAAAAATACCAGAAGGTCATTTACAGTACTGTTTTTATCAGGGCTAGGGAATAGTAAAATAGTATAAATAAGGCCTTGTTGATGAAAATGTGACCAAGAAGGATAAAAAGCATATTTGCTAACACTGACCTCATACACATCATTCCTCAAAGGCCAGCTCTGCCTCAGCAGGCCAGCACCAGGCAGGACAGACAAAGCAACTCTTGTCATGTCTTGTCACTGATACAATAATGGGTATCAGGAAGGACTGCACAATGCCACTTATTTTGCCAGAACAGACTGAATGACACTTTCTGCCTAATTCAGCAGATACCTATTGTTGGGGACTATTAGTTATTATTCATTCTTTGTCTTTTGCTCCGTTATCTTATTTCCTTTTCTCTTAATACTTTCTGTTTGCTTTTCAATTATATTTCCCTCTTTTTAATATTTAGCATTTTTCCTTTCTAATCTCTCATTCTCTTCCTTTCTCTTTGTTAGACCACCTTGTTCCATGCCCCATTTTCTTTTGGTCTTGCCTGATGGCAACTGTCTGTTCTCTCCAGATCATGGTGAAATGACACCTTTCCCCTCACTCCCAAGCCTTCAAGTCCTCTCTGTAATGAGCCCCAGCTCGTTCCATTTTTGTCTCTCTTAATCTGTCTTACATTCAGTCTTCCATTCTCCTAATGTGCTCCTCGTTGACTTCTTGCTCACTTGAATTTCATTGTTGCCCTCTTTCACGTCTGACAGATAGCCACTCTCTTCTGAGTTCTCCCCTGAAAACCTTGGATATCTCTTAGCATGTCCTATGAATGCCGGTAGAATTAGAGAATGGCTTTCAGCATGAGATAATGTGATGGCCACTAACCTGGTCTGCTTGAGGCAACATTCACAGGCTTGCCAAACAATAACCAGGTGTCCTTTGTCTTCCTACACATATCAGGTGAGCCTTATCTGGCCAGCATCCTAATGACATTCTGACCAAGGGGGTCACGTTCAAAATGATCACAGATGAGCCAAGAAAAAAAAAAAACACACCACATTATTTCTGATACATCTTTACCAAAGAAAAAGCTGAGTTAGATAGGTGCTATCAACCCTTAACCGTTAACCCAAAGCATTAAACCAACGATCATCTGAGGCCTGATTTAATAGGCAGGGTCAGCTCTTCAAACGTGATATCTGACTCAAAACCACAGCTGCTTCCATCTCCAGTTGTGACACTCATTACTGCACAGCTGCATTAGAGCAGCCAACCTAAGACACATCTTATGTTTCATTCACAGTCTCAAATGCCTGCTTGCCCAGTGATCCAGTCAGAAAAACCCAAACAAAACCAAAACAAAACTATGCTGCATCCAAATGTGTTCCTTTCTATATAGCCAGAGGCCTTAGGACTGACTTGAGGGGTAATCAGAAAAAAAAAAAGGGCCACATAGACATTGGCTGGCCAAGTATATCACCCTCTTGCTTCTCTTTTCCTGGCTTAACAGCTATGGAGATGCAGATGCTTGTTAATTTTAAATTGCATTGGGTAGCCAGTTGCAGTAAGAGGCATGGGTTAAGATGCAGCTGCACAGAGGTCTCACTGTTAGCCTTCACTGCAGTTTTACTTATAGCTGTCTGCTTTTGAGTTAGCATCTCATAAGACATCTGGACTTGACTGATGGTTCTCACTGCAAAACAGACAAGACATGCAGGGCAGTCATAATAGCTGCACTGAATAACCAGTTCCCACAGTGTGACCATGCAGCCCATGTTTCCAGACACACCAGCTGTCTGGTTCATCACACCTGGTTCTGGGGATGCTGAACATGAAATGGCCACATAGCACAGTTTGGGTTAAGCCCATCAAAGGCTATGCTGCTGCTGGAGGGGAAATCATGCCTCCCACTGTGCCCCTACTCCTTCTGCTGTCCCAGCTCTCCCTGCTGCAGCCCCAGGGGCAGACAGATGAGTGAGCTGATCCTATTTACCTGCTTTCCTGGCAGAATCAATTTCCAGCCAGCTCACTTGAGCAAGCACAATGGGAACATCGGGAGAATATGAAGGGTAGCACCCTGCTTTTCAGCAACAGTGAAGTTTTAGATTGGCTTAAACAATCAGGAAACCTCTTTTGTGGCATTACTAATAGATTATTTCAACCTTCACTTCAGCCAAGATGAGCCCACAGGTACATTACAATAAAGCACCCTTCTGTGAAAAACCAGAGGGCACACCAGGAAAAAATCATGTGGCTCCTGCTATGGTATTTTAGAGTAGTGTGCTGGTTTTCACCGATGTACAGGACGTGCCATTGGGCAAACACACTGAGCCTGTCTCAGCACAAATTCAGCTGGGATAGCTTGTGACATAACAAAGGTCTTCACAAAGCATGTGTGGGTACAGATAACAAAAGCACTTGTCCATCTGCCTCCAGCCAGCACAACTTTATGATGTTGACCAGGTCAGGCTATAATCTAGAATGAAGGCTAAAGAAATAGCATTTGGATCTCCATTAGCACTTTATTGAGTTGCAATAGTACCCTGGTCAAGGCAAAGATATGTAATATGATACAATCATAGAATTGTTTGTGTTGGAATGGACCTTAAAGATCATCTAGTTCCAACCTCCTGCCATGGGCAGAGACACCCTCCTCTAGACCAGGTTGCTCAAAGCTTCATCCAGCCTGGCCTTGAAGACAGCCAGGGATGGGACATCCACAACTTCCCTGGGCAACTTGTTCCAGTGCCTCACCACCCTCTCCATGAAGATTTTTTTCCTGATATCTAATCTAAATCTTCCAGCTTTCAATTTAAACCTGTTACCTCTTGTCCTGTCACTACATGCCCTTATAAAAAGATGCTGCCCCTCCACACCCCTACCCCCTCCCCCAAACTATATATTTGTAGGCAGAAATTAGAACTGTAATTCTGTATTTGAAAGCAAACAAGCCTTGTGTTGCAATGTAGGGATCTGAAGTGTTCAGTAGTTGAGACACTGACCTGTACCACATATGGTCAGAAAGAGAGATACTTGTAATGTCCATGAGCAGGTCCAGGATCAGGTCTTCAGAGAAGACCTGAGCACTGTTACAGGATCAGGTCTTCAGAGAAGAAATGAGCAGTGTTACAGATGCTTTTTGTCCCAGCTGGTATGGTGGAAGGAAGAAAGGAAAGCACTGGTGCTTTTCTTTTTCCACACCCATGCCTTTTGACTTACGGATTTCTGCATTTGAGTGGGTGGGTGGCTCTGCGAATAGGAACTAAGCAATGAGAACCAACCCAGGAAATTATTCCAGCCTTCTTGCTGGGATCATGCTCTTTCCTTCCCAAGATACTAACCCAAATCCAGAACACTAGTTTGGGTTTGGGAAGGTCAGCTGTGTTATCATAAAAGCTGTGTTCAGATCTGTCCACAATTATCATATCAACTGTGACATGCAGGGCCAAATCCTGCTTATATGTGGAATGACATGGGCACCAAAAATTCTTCAATCCCTTAAGTGTTTGACCCCATGCAAAAGGTGGGTGGTTCAGTGTCCTGGTCATTGTTGCTGAGTTCCCAGGCCTCCCTGTTAGCTGCCTGCCTCTGTGGTAGAGACTGTACAGGTTCACAAAGAAATGCATATGAAGAGCAGAGCAGGGAGCTGTGCCTCAGGATTGGTGAGGCACTGTCATCCAGGCTAGGGAAAAGAAGGGAATAAATTCAGACCTTCCTCTGGAGTGGATTCCTTGCACTTTGTGCACTGGGGCTGTGGAGTATGAGGACCTGGAGAATAGAGCTACAAAAGAAACACAGACTCTTAACAATCTTTATTTTTGAGAATTATTTCAGGGAGATAACGCACATGAGCAAGATAGTCAGGAATGCAACTGCTTCTACCCAGCTCTTCTGCTAGTGCAAATCAATGTTTTTCCATTAAAGTCAATGGACTTTCACTGTTTACATGAAGTCAAGATCATTATGTCCAATATATTGGCTATATATTGGAGTATAATCATTTGATAATACTCCACAATGGGAAATCTTTCACCTTTGCTTCTTTTAGAAAACACAAAGGACCCATACAGTTTCAGATCATTATATTTTGCCAGTCCCACCTTCTCAAAAAAATTCCTTTTGTTATTTCTCAATTTAAGGGGGCAGCTATAACTAAGCATCTGAACAAAACCTTCAGATTTACCAAACCTGCAATGCAGCTCATTTCCCACCATTTAAGGAGATGCTATTCTTGGAATTCGTACTTTGAAATCTCCCCAGCCAAAGATTGGATGCTTTAGGACAAAGGTAGACTGTAAAACCCAATTGCAAATGCACCAAACAAAAGTTTTAGGTTAAATATAGCTATTCACATCTCATAGAAAAAGTTTATTTGCTGTATTTCTTATTTTACATCTCCATATAATCACTCAGTCTTGGCTGATCTTTCTTATCTCTAGACTTCATGTAATCCTGTCTCCCAGTCTTACAGTCACAAAATCAGCTCTGAGCCACCATCAGCTAAGAATTTTGCTTAATCATGAATACTTTATCTTAGAATGTACATTAATTTCTGCTCCATAAAACACCCCAGTGTGCTGTAGTGGTACAATGCTGTATTAAATCTTGCAAGCACAACAGAATTGAGTTACACCAAGTCAGTACCTGTGGGACAAGCTTAGGGGAAAGGACAGCAGAAAGTGTCATGCTGGTGATTCATTAGGTGATGTTTTTTTCCTCTGAAGTGATTCTGAACCAATTGCCCACAGGGCTCTGACTTGCACATGAATCACAAAATTATTTAACTGATTGAGACGTGATTGTGTGTGACATGTAATCCTTGTGATAAGCTAAAGCACGTAACAAGAGCAAGTAAGGTTCAATCAGGTTCAGTAAGGCTCTTTGTTAAATCTACATATTTTCATCTCAAGTCACCTCATAGCAGACTAGCAATTCTTCTAACCCCCTCCTTTTTGCGTCACCTGCAGTTCACTTCTGGTTCTGAATTTAAACCACATCAATGCCAAAATTTATTTTAAGGATGTGCAACATCACAGCTTAGTGTGAAGTGCTATTGATTTGTATCAGGCAACAAGGCTATCATGTAGGGCTCCACAGTAAAGCAACAGCATGCCTCACAGTTTAAAGTTGGGAAAATGATGCTTATAGAATTTGGAATGCCACTCACAATAAAGTTTACAGCCATTTCATTGTTTTCATATTTCCCCTCTTTCATACATTTCTGGTACACTTTAATAATTATTGATGGAATATTAGAAAATCACTTAATTTGTTCTAATTCTTAGCATTTTTATTTTGAATGAAGTACCATATACTAGGGGCTTAATTTATTAACAATAAAAGTGAGATACTGATCACTTAATATTAACTTCTAGAGATAATCATGAAAGGGAATAAATTAACCAGGCAGCTATCACAGCATGTATGTCTGAGCTGAATAATGATCAGGATTTTATGACACATTTGGAAGGGAAACATAATAAAAGATAAAGAGGGATATGGAAGTGGGATAAAAATACCCACTTATCATTGATAAATTATGTTAGACTTGTTTGACGTATTTGATAAAATGATTGCCTGTTCTTTACACAGACAGACACTAGACCTAATCTTGCTGGACACTTGAATGTATTTTGTATAACATTAAGATGAAAATCAAGACTAACATATGAACTGTAAAGCATATAAGAAACTGACTGAAGAGGAGTCTTCTGTCAGGAGAAAGGGGAATTATTAATGGAGTTTCCTAGATTCACTCTGGGAACAATCATCTTATTTAATCTCCACATTAATGACTTTGGCACAAAAAACAGGAAGTAAATAAGCTCATGAAATCTGCTGACAATGTAAAAACAGAAGGTACTGCTGATACAGAAGAGGACTGCACTATCATGCAGGAAGAACTTCATGACCTTGAGGACTGCAGTAACAGAAATAGGATGGAATTTCATAGAGAATAATACAAAGTGATGATTGTAGAGGCCAAAACAAATTTCTATAAGCATGAGGAAAGAGCTGAGGAGGAGAAAGAAGTAGATGTATCAGTCACAGGATACATATCAGACTTTAATGGAAGAAGGCATAGATCCTCCAATCCAGAGGAAGCAATGCACTAATATCTTCATAACATGTAAGGCTTGGTCAAACATGTTCAGGAAAGATGATAGATTCTTTCTGGACCAGGTACTAAGAGGTGCTGTTTGGACAATTAAGAGGATGAAGGCTATCTTACAGGAAATGCCTTGGCATGAACAAATAGAAGATAATATAACATCAGGGGATAAAAAAATGTGAAAGGGAAGGTTATTCAAAGTAAAGAACAATACAGGCACAAAATAAAATGCCCAAGAATATATTTAGGCTGGAATTAAAATAAGGCTTCAAAACATCAAAGCAGGATTCTGGAACATCATCTTCATTGTAGTAGTAGAAAGAAAAAACTAATTTTAAGATGAACTTGTTGATTTGGTGGGGAGGGGGGAGGCAGGGGGCTATATGACTTGATAGCTAGCAATACCAAGTGGTTGGATTGAAAGCCCTATTGGGTGGCATCAGATTCTCCATTCCTTGTCAGCTGGATTTGCATAGAAAAATGATGCACAAATTTTCACATGCACAGCATGGAGTCCTGACTTGCACCACATCTGCTTGCTGCAGGTTTGGAGCTCTGTGATGTCTAGATGTTTTCTCCCTAATTACTAACTAGTGACTTTTTCATACAAAACATACATACAGTTCTGGAGGCAGAAATGTGGCAAAGAAGACCCTAACCAGTAACCAGTGTCCTTCAAGATGTGAAGTTCTGTTGCATTCAGGGTGAGGGTGAATGTGTTAAAACACTTGAGACGATGACATTTGCACCTTGGCAGCTCCAAAGGATGAGGCTTGGCCATCAGGCCAGGCTGCCACACAGGAATACGGGTGTGACACCCCTAACCTGCAGTCCAAACAGAGACTGGAGTCCACAGACCTGGTTAGGGCACTAACAGGTGAATTAGAACCATAACCATTTGCGAGAGAGGTGAATTCAGACTTCTTCCATAATGGGTGGGTTTTCTAATATTTTTCCTTATAATTTTGTGTAAACAAAATGGAGGGGACTCACCCATTTTCTAATTATTAGTTAGAAATAATAATAAGTGTTGGCCAGTCTGGGCTGTGCAATGTTTGTGCGGAATCCAGTGCTGTCAGTGTATGCTAGTCACATTTAAAATATCCATTACTACACTGGGCCATGGGGGGAGACTCAGGCAGGAGACCCCAGCTTCTGCCTTATAAATAAGCCTTGATGTCACTGCTGTTTTCTGAACTTAAATACACAAAAATGAGGTGTGTTTCTATGCACATACAGAACATGAGATAGTACATGGGTACTGATCCAAAAGGGTCATAATAGATATAAATGGCTATATAACAACAGCATTTATTATTGCATTTTGTGCATTTAAAAAGTGACTGCTACTAGGTTAAATTAATAATGCATATTAAAAATAAACTTTTAATAAAAAGAAACATGGCTGCATTCCTTGTATATATTGATAACCATCACATTTCAGTCTGGACTATATTATCTTTGTTGTCTAAAGCTGCAAATCTGTGATGCATGCCCTGAAATACACATAATGCTGGTAAAATATTTGTCTTCGTCTACCGTACATCCAGAGCATTCCCCTGCTGCCATTAACATCACACCATACCGTTCTAATGATTCCAGACACTACTTAACTTGTAATAAGCATTTCTAACTTCCACTGATTTTAATAGAGCTACCCCTGACTATGCCTAGCTTCCATCAATTCTGACCAAAAGAATGCAACTTCATATATACTTAATAGCACATGCATGCATCAGTTGAATTCCAAATACACATCAGGTGAGCTATTTTGAGTGTTAGTCTTGTTTTCTAACTAGTCTGTAGTAAACTTACTTACTTTTCCACTCAAAAGACCACCAGATAACAATTTACCTTAAATGATAACGGAAGACTGAAGTCAAGCAAACAAAGTTTGGCTCACTAACTAAACGAACAAAGCAAAACCCCAACTGTCTAGAAGTGCTGGCCCTCAGACATTCAATGCTCTGTGACGTGCTGTACATGGACCATGCTTGCCTACACCCTTAAGAATACTATGGCATGGCAGGACTCCAAGTCTCTGAAAAGCTTGTAGTTAGGACTTCAGAATTGGAGGAATTCAGTTAATTCATATCATGGATCTTCATGGGGTGGCCAGAACACTGTTAAAAGAAGTGAAGAGAGAAAGCAAGAGTGGGAGTCAGGCATGCACACGTCTGATGTAGTGTAACGCCAAGTTTTACCTTAAGTTAAATGTTAAAATGCACGTCTTGTGAAGCATTATCAACAAGTGAAATCTGATGGACCGAAATTCACCACTGCTGTATGTATGTACAGGAGTCAGAGGACTGAAGAATATGCAGTTTGAAGTATGTACATGACAAGAAGCTGAGATGCAAGTGATCATTGGGCTTTCCAGATTTTTGCCTGAGATTTGCCAGCAGAGACACACATGACTGCCAGAATAATCTCTTACCTACCAGAGACCCAAATGTCCGATGCTTTCGATCCATGTTAAATATATTGTGAGTGTACATAACTGCTGTATAATACATGGACAGAGAATGTCCAATTCTTCCTGGAAGAGCTGGACTTACTGTACAGGATGTATGTAATACAATAGTTTAGCTTTGCCTGAAAATGCACAGAGCAACATGCAGGAGCATAGTGACTGTATGAATATTAAGCAAGTTTAGCTCCCCCACAAACACCCTTCAGACCATATACCAAACTGCCAAGACTGATGCAATTCTCAGAAGCATCTGAAACATTTTGGGCATTGTGCCTTCCAAAAAAAGCAAAAAAAATCCCTTTCCAAAATAAGTGAGAAGAGTAGATCCCTAAATTTACTGCCTGATCATGCAGGTATAAACACCAGCAGAAAAGAGGGAGAACATTCAGACCAGCTTCTGCAGGAATCCCCCTCTCATCCCACACATGTCATTAGATTGCCTTCACTATGTTGTCGAACAGCACCCCTCAGATGGGCCTACTTCATGCATCTTTTCATCACATTTTTTTTCCCTTTCTTTTTTAAGATCAGGAAAAGGAAATAAATCCGAATTGAAATGCTGTTGGTTTCTAGTGCTTATGACTGTAGATAAAAGCCCAAGGAGATGAAGAAGCATAATACAAGGTTCCAGAAAAGAAAGCAGATAATAAACCTCTTAAAAGATATCATGTTAATATAACTTCTGATTATGCAAAAGGCTACTTCATGATTTATTGAAACTCTTTTTTTTAACATGTAAGGTTGTAATATGGCATCTAATCTTTGTAGCAGTTTTCTATACTTTTTATAATACTGAGATTTTCTTGATTTGACTATGAAGCAGTGCATATGACTATGAACCAACAAGCTGCGCAAATAACTTTTAAGTTTCTCTGTTGATACACAGTTTATTTCACACTATTTCTACAGCTTCAGTTTTCAATATAACATAAATCCATGTATCTGTAGCATCTCCCCACACTGTAAGCATTTACCGCTTTGGTGGAAGTTAACAGCTGAAACCAGATGATTGCAAAAAAAGAACAGTTCAAGCTTCTGGCACTGAAGAAAGCATAACATAACCCAATTCCTCATCTAAATGATGAAGTCTGTATTTCAGTGTTAAATCCCATGGACAGAACGGAACTGTTCAAACTTCTTGAGAGATTATTTCAAACTGTTTGCCACTTCGGTAAACTGTAGCCAAGTTTACTCCTTCAACAATTTCTTCATAAAGTACATATTTTTAAGAAGAGAAAACAGTCAATGGATCAAAAGTGAGGGTTTTTTTCCTCGTTTGCTCTATGTTTATGATAAAGATTAAAGCACATTGCTACTATGAGGGAACAGGACCAGAGGAGAATTGGAGCTAGCAGGGAACGAAAAGGATGGTGATGAGAGGAGTTGAAACTGAGGTAACTGCACTAAATGGGAGGAACAGGCCAGAGAGGAGGAAAATGCTTTGGAGGAGAAGGAACACAGAAAACAAGTCAAAGGGAGGGGAAAGGTGCAATTTCATTATTTTCCACTTTAAGGAAACAAAGACACAGCTGGACACTTACACATGTTCCAAGGGAACAAAATGTTACTGTCTATGAAAATGACAAATTCTGATGAGAGGATGTTTTTTATTCCTTCTGCATACAGCACAACTTTTAACTTAAGTATCATTCAATGCATTTAACATCAGTGATAACAAATACTTCATCACAACACCCTTTTTATGAACTTTATGAATGGATGTGTGTTGGGCACACATCCATTGTGACCAACAAATGCAAAAGCCAGCCTGGTAACATTATAGCAATTCCCCAAAATACATTAAGTGAACTGGTTGTTTCTATAACGTTCACTTAAATTTTCAGCCCTAAAAAAGATGTTGAAGGACTACATTTCAACTAGTTATGAATCATCTCTAAAAAAATATAACACGTGAAAATATTGAAATATTCATCACAGGTATACATATTCTATATTTATCTGGAGATCTCCAAGTTTATAACAATGGAAAATTATCTCAGACTAATACCATAAAGAATCTAGAATATTCATCTCTCAAATGCTTGTGAAAGGTTGATGAGATGGACTACGATTACTTAGGGATTAAGCACTACAATAATAATCTCATTACCACTGAGCACTCCTAAATACTCTCAGCAAACCCATTCATCCTTTTTCCTTAGCTGTGATCCCATTCCTGTAGAAAGAAATAGCTCCATATAACCAGGTCAAGCAAACAGTTTACTCTTTCCTACAGTAACTGTATATTTTACATACATAATACCTTCTTCCTCTGACAAATTTAATCCAGTCCATATTAGACTGAAACACAGTGCAGTGTGGGGAAAGTGAGAACACCAAAACCAAGTAACTAACAAAACAGAAAGAACAGAACTTCATGGGCAATTTACAGCATAAAAGACTTGTTAGCAGAGAAAAATTTAAGCTTTAAAAAGCTACTTTCCCCCCCCTCCCCTTTCCCCCCCCCCCCCCCAAATATGTCCTTTGGTAAGTAAAAGTTTTCATCTCAGCTCAAAAACATGTGCATGTTCATATTAATACTGTAAAATGTGACTTACAAAAATCCTATGTTCTTGTCCATTAGCCACTGAACACTATTTTAAGAAAAAACTGAGGGGATTTGTATTGGCACACAATGTAAGATGCTGATGCAAAGAGAAATAATTTTTCTCATCTTCCCACAGTTTGCTATTACAGTAGAAACACTGGTCATTAACACAATTTCTAAAAAAACCCCCAAGAGGTAAAAACAGTAAATTCCAGGTTCCTTAAATATGTAGACAAATAATATTTAATGCACAAACATGAAAATATGTTGTTGCATTTCCTGAATATTAATTAGTAAACCTTTGGAAAAATCTTATCCTCGCTACTTTGAAAAAAACAACCCAGCTGTTAAATTCAAGTAAGCTCTTCTGAATTACAATCAGCACGAAATACATTTTTATGTATCATTATTATTTTGAGCACGGGATAACTGCAGATAAACACAAAGCCACATGTTTCTTGAATCTGGTGTGCACACAGCTAATACTGGAAATATCTTGACTTTGTATTTCACCATTAGAGCAACAGCAGTCCTAGTGTTCCTGAAGATGTCTTGAGCTATCAGCCACTGACTTCTGAAGTAAGGTAGCGCACCAACATACAGTTCCTGAAGTTTTAGAGTAGGCATAGCCTCATGATGTTATAGAGATGTTGCAGGAGCAGAGCTAGAGTGCAGATACTCAGACTCTCAGCACAGCTTTTTACTGGTGTCCACCAGACACATGCACAACCCAAGTTTGACACATTTTGTACCTGCCACAACAGTCACAATAGCTGAAAACAATTATGCTGCCTGGTGCTGTACTTTGGCCTTATGCTGAAAAGGGCCAGGAGAAGCATTCTTATCTCCCTTCTGGTAATCAGGGAAAACTCATAGCTGAGATGGTTAACTGTATTACCGTAAGAAAAAGCTGTAAGTGCAGTCTGGCTATTCTATTCAGAATGAGAAAGGAGATGAAATACCTTAGACATTGATGCCACACTAACCTCAACATATTGCAAGATAGGAAATTCATCCACCTATGCAAGAAAGCAAAGCAAACTTCTCCATGTGAATGCTCCAACACTTCTTCAATCCCATCATGAAGATCTACAGCAGGTGTTTAGTTAGGAGCTCACTGGAAGACCACTTGACTTTTAAGAGTTGTCATCTTTCTTCCAACACTAAGACCAGGCTATAGAAATAAAATTGATTTAAATTATTACTGATTTTGACAATGACTTTTAAATGTTTATGCTGTGTTGGAAGTTTTATATTGGCAATGATAAACTCCAGGCAGTTAAAATTGTAATGGAGTTGAAATGACTAAATTAATACAATGACAGCAAAGCAACTACCAGAATTATCTAAAGGTTATATATATAATATAGCTTGTCCTGAAGATATTTCCAACCACCACACCTGTCTAAGTAAATCGATAAAACTGGGTAGAATCAAAGCCAGGTGGTTTTGTCAGAAAAGGTAAAAAAATTGAAAAAAAAGTGGTTAACACTGTGACCCTGATAGCTGTTTCACTCAGCCTTACCAGTGAACAAGGCATTCAGCCAGCTTCTAAAGTCTTTAGCTGAGAAAAAATTTAAGACATTCTTTTCTGTTTCCACAAATTTTCTGTGTTGGGCTGTTGCACACAAACGCGAACAGGCTGATGTTCTCATCAGAATAACCCAACAGTCAGAGGTGGCATGCAGGGCCAAACATGTCCAGTAGCCATGTAGGCTAATGCCATGCATTTGTTTCCTATGGACACGCCACAAGATGCCTTTCTACTTCAGTCACATGGTGTAAATATTGTTTAGTAATTCTGGTTACTTGGAAGGAGAGTTCTGGGAACTGATTTTAAAGTCTGGATGCAGAGAAATAATGCAGCACTACAAAGGGCATTCACCAGCACAGAAGAATAAAAACCTTCAGGTGACAGATTCTGCACCAGTATAGTCAACAAAGAACTAAAATTATGCTACAGCTTCTTAAAAGAATTTATGCATGCAATGAATTCTGTGGACTGGGAAGCATTTCATCTCTAAGTCACACTTAAATGACAGGGCTAAGATTCTAAAAAATGACCATAAGTTGTATTTGTCACTTTCAGTCACCTAATTAAGAACTACATGAGATCATCACTCTCGATATAAGAGTTCAGTTATTGTATTTGGTATATTCAAAAAATAGAATTGTAGAATAGAATCATAGAATTGTTTTGGTTGGAAAAACCTTAAAGTCCAATGGTCAATCTAGCACTGCCAAGTCTACCCTAAACCTTGTTGTTAAGAACTACATCAACTCGTCTCTTAAATACCTCCAGGGATGGTGACTCCACCACTTCCCTGGGCAGCCTGTTCCAATGCCTGACCACCCTTTCGGTGAAGAAGTTTTTCTTAATATGCAATCTGAACCTCCCCTGGGGCAACTTGAGGCCATTTCCTCTTGTCCTGTCACTTGTCCCTTGGGAGAACAGACCAACACCCACCTCTGTACAACCTCCTTTCAGGTAGTTGTAGAGGGCAGTAAGGTCTCCCCACAGCTTCCTTTTCTCCAGACTAAACAATCCCAGTTCGCCCAGTCGCTCCTCATAGGACTTGATATCCAGACACATTTTTAAAGGGTTGTTCAAATGCCATTAAGGTGCACCACCTATATGACATTATTAACCAAAAGCCCCATAATAGCATGGCTTCATATTTATAGGAGTAAAACAAATTTCACCAACACAGAGCTTTCTGTTAACATTTCATTGCTTAAAAGCATTGAGACAGTGGAGCCTGTGGAATCGGTATGTTCAGGCAGAGCAAAAGATAACATAAACTCAGTCTTTACAGTTGCAAGCTCATGCTGAAACTGAAAGGAAACAAATCCTGTGCTGTAACCCCTTTTTCCCTCACCTCAGATGTACAGGTCTCTGTGAAAAACTGCTCCTTCTAAATCTTCCTCTGCTTCTCTGCACCTTGTTTGCTCCATGCACATTAAATTTTCTGTTGAAACAGCTAAAATGGAAGGAAAACTTAGCTCTCACATTAGCCTTAATAGAAGGTCACAGATGAAAGCAGTGCTGCCACTAAGAGGAAGCAGACACAACTAAAGCTCTCTAAACCAGTTCTCAAAATCACATCTCTTTCAAGCCCATGCCTACCCTGCAGCTGTGCTCTCCAGAGAGTAACTAATGCTTTTAACTTTCTCCATAATAGAAAAGCTTTTGAGGAGCATAATATTACAGCGTTTTGTTTTTCTAAATCAAATCCCTACAATCACAAACAAAAGAGGGGAAAAATAACTACTAAAAGGTACAAGTGGAGACTGTAAAGTTTTGCAGAAGATGGTGGACAGATGGTAGGGATTTGCAGTGACACAGCTGTTTTTAAAAATAAAGAGGTGGAAGAGGAGAAGGCATGATTACAGCTACACACACATTCCTAAGCCTATTTACAAAAGAATAAAAATTAAGGTAACAGTGGAAACTGAAGTTGTTTATCATCTGAATTGATATTTAGAAACTTTAAAAAAATAATCAGCAGTACCTTTAAGTTGCTTTCCCAGCCATTAGTTTTCTAAGTAATTACAGAGTAAAGCTGATGACAGAAATACTAACCACAATGACAAAATTACCTTCAGTGCCTCCAAATGGCACACATTTTTGCAGTAAGCCTTACAACAGAAAAAGAAAATTCTGTCTTATCATCAAATAAACAGCATGTTAGCCATTTGAATTTCCTCTGAAAGGCTTTATTTTTCACTTTTGTATTTTTGTCAGATATTAGCAGATGGCAGAGATAATCAAGGCAAGGAATAGTAAGATGTATGGGGGTTATTACAGATTTAACAGCATGGAAGGCGAGGCAGGGAAATGCCTAAATTCAATAGAGTATCAAGCACTGGATATCAATATAATAAGAATAGAACATATTTTAACTAAGCAGCAATCTGTATAAAAATACTACAGCCACACAGAAAGCTTATGTTATGTAAACACTAAAAAGATTCTTAATCTACAGTGTAGAAGTCTGTCTTCTCCAGAGAATCCAGTGAAGCTGTTTCTTGACCGCTTTGTTTACAAAATTAACTCTCTTCCAGTTAAGCTATTCCTAGATCCAAGAAATTTTACATGAACAGTAGATACCACTGATACCAAAAGGATAATCTTTTGATCCTTCTTCATGGTATCACCTTTTTCACACTGCATCAGCTCACTTTCTTCCAAGTATTAAAAGACTTGTCAGCATAAACATAATTTTTACTTACAAAAAAAAAAAAAAGCTGATTATCTCAACATATGAGCTGTGACCCAGCACAAGAAGGTTATCCAGCACTAACCTACTAAAAATTTCTTTATACCTATCTCCAGAGACACTGGTGCTGGCTTTTGCTACAAGTATTGAACTCAATGTACTGCAGGTGAAATCTATTGCAAAACACCACAAATTCTATGCATTTACTCCACAATCTCGTTTCACAGCATCTGGGCTGCTCCCAATCCAAAAACAACAGCAGTGATTAGTGTAGGTGCTGCCTAGCACACAAACATACTCAACATCTGAAGACATTTAAATTTATTTTATTTATACCAGGTTTCCAAAACCAGAAATATTTCAAAGAAATTCAATACTTACAGACAGGTGCTACATTGATGATCTTTCATCCACCATTAGTGCCATGTTTTCACTCTACAATCATTAACTCTCCATCACAAACTATGGGGAACTCGCTATATAAAGTAGGCAGACATCAGAATTTGGTTTATACTGGAATTGGCGTAAGAGAGTAAAGCTTATTATCAAATTGTGGCAATTGCTATATTCCATCACTCATTCTGAGGGAATGGTACAGCAGAGACTCTTCCACTTAACTAAACATTTTGGGTTTTAACTGAACACACTCAAAATCAATCTCGTGATCTGACTAGGAGCAATTCTTACTCTCAAGTCCCTATAAATATAAGCTTTGCATTTCTAAAATCATCACAAGCATGAACCTCAACTACTCACACTAGTCTTGGACCGGTTTCCCTTTTCAGAGAAATCAAACCCAGATGTCTATACTTGTTCCAGGATTTACCAAGTCAAACAGAACAATTCCTGAAGTATTTTTTTTTTTTTTTCTTAGGAGAAAAATGTCATTTCTGCACAAGCTACTCTCATGAAAATTTTATTTAATATTTCTTTATCAATAAAATAATTGAAGCCAAGATACCCAAGTGTCACATCTACACAGAAGATCGTCAGCTGGAGAGGATTTTCCTTCACTTCTCAATCACAATGAGGCCGTCACCATTTTGCATAATGACAGAAAACAACAGCTGACAAACCATTTTGGAACAGATGCCAGCTGTCTCTCATTTGTTTCATAATTCAAACAGTAATAGTTCTGTAGCACTTCGTAAGTTTTTGGTTTTGTTTAAAAGCAAGCCATCTGAATTGGACCTCACATCAGTCAGTCATTTCAAGACCAAACTGAAGGCAGGCTGATCCTTTTGGGTACAAAACTTGTTTTGGCAGGAATCTTACTTACAAACAGTTTGTGCTTCAATTTTTTATCTACTTGGACTGGGTGAATATACGACTAAACTAGTTAAAAAAAAACAAACCACTTTTAATATTCAACTTAGAAGCCACAGACACCTTTCCAGACTCTTTGCAGCAGAGACAAACGATAAATTTAAACATAGTACTGCTTAAAAAAGTTTACTGTCTAAAATGAAATTCAGTTTATTAAAATTTAACATTTTCAGTTTTGGCTTTTTCTAAAGAAACCATATATACCTTGTGAAAATCAGTTTAAAATGATTTCATTGAACTGTACTGAACTCAAGTCAAACATAAAGCACAAAGTAGATGTTTACATTAAACTGGGCTTTGCACACAATGTGAATAATCAGAAAGACTATTTTGTGGAATAAAAAGTTTTTTTCTTTTTTTTAATCTAGACAACATGCATACCATCAGTTATTTCTCAACCTTAAAAGGTACCTGAAAGGAGAGTTCTGTAGAACAAAACTGACTCATTAATACACTTAGTAAGTCAGTGGTCATCATGCCTTTTTAGTTAAATTGTAGGAAAGTTTATTCTACATAGAACAGCTAACACGTGTGCAAGTTACAGGGATAGCCAGAAGCCTGAAACAAAAGTCTTAAAGTTCTACAGGACAAGAGAGCCTAAACACAGTACCACTAGGTTATTTAAACTATTAACAACAAAAAAAAATTGCAATCATTATCCACTTCCTTGTTAAAAAAGGGCTATGGACTGAACATACAGTGCCCATAATTAAAAGCTCCACATTCTTAAAATAAGGTAATGATAAAGAGCATTCCTTCTAGCAGCATGTACAGCTCAGCTGCGAGTGGCTGCCCAACAGCGCTGCTTTATGCATAGCAGGAGAATCATGTCCAGTTTTGCCATTTGTGGATAATGATGACAAGATACAAAAGCATGTGTTTGCCATAAATAGCTCTGGCTAACGGAGGATTGCTCACAGAGCAGATCAAATGCTCTATAAGGAGAGCATTATCTGGCTCTCAGCCACAACATGTCCCCAGTGCAAGCCTCAGTAGTGGCAAACACTTTCCAGTTCTCTTTACATAGAAGCTAACAAGTAGAGCAGTTCATTTAGGCTTGTAAGAAGTCTGTCTTCACAGCAACACTCAAGAAAGATTATTGACTGTTCATATTTGCATATCATAAAACTATCATTACACATCCTACTGAAAAAGAGAGTGAGCTGTAAGATTTTGTGCAAGGTTTTACTCTGACATGTAGAACTTTAAGAGTATTCACATACAAAACACACTGTGTGGTTAATTACTTAGTATTTTTATCTTTCTGACATAAGTGTTTCATGGAACTAATGGTCTCTAGTAGTGGTAGCTTCTTTAATAGTAAACTAGGATCAGGTCCTTTATCAAATGATCAGAACAGAGCCACAAAGTACTGTAAAGCAGTGCCTAAATCACGATTAGTAATGAAAAACTTGCATTATTTAAGATTAACGATTGTTTATCTTTACAATACTTTCCACAGAAGTTATTTGAAATATGCTTAAATTAAATATACTTTAAAACTATATTTTCCAATGAAAACAAGGCAACGTTCTGTAATAAGCCACAAGTTTTATTGCAATGTGGCTAGTTTTTTGATCTCAAAAACAATGTTCCATTTAAGGCTCTTTTTAATACAGAAATTGCCACCATGACTCATGTTTTCTAAAACATTAGTGTTTCAAGACTCACATGGTAAACTGGTAACTTCTACTCCTGTTCAGTAGTGTACATTCAATGGAAAACAAAAGGCATTGTGACAGCTACATCATTTATAAAGATATGCATGTAACAGGAATGAAACTGAGGTACTACAATAATCTGATGACACAGTTACAGCAACTTAATTGGCATTCCTTGGTGGGGGAAAGGCGGGGGGGGGGGGGGGGGGGGGGAGGGTCAAACATATCACAAAAAAGTGCTTTAAATGCATAGTGTTGTGTGCTGCCATGTCACAAAAATAGGCTTGTCAAGGCAGGTGAGGTGTATGAACGCAGAAGAGCCTCATGGAACTGCAATCAAGTGCAACTCTAAGTAATACTGTATAGCATCTACCATCTGACCAGTGGACAATACTTTCAAGGCATTCAATTAGCTTACCCTTTGCTGTCTGCTAGGCTATTCACATTAACTATCACATTCATTGTACATGTTGCAAGGAATGCCTGCAATGTCAGTTTTGGCTAAGAAGATGACGTGAAAGCATTCCTTGGATCTGACATAAAACTACGAGGATTAAACAGTCTAATAGCAATCACTGGTAGACCGCTTAACAATGACATCTCCTTCAGGGGCATTTGAGAAGGGACTTATTTCTTTTTGAGGAGGGAAGGGGACTGGGACACTAATACTATTCCAATTGAATGAGCTGCAGAAATGGAAGCTCCTTAGATCCAGATGGCACTTGTCTTTTTATAAGGGTTTTCCTTCAAGTGAAACTACCACATTGCCTCCCAGCTTCTCTCCAAGTGTTGAACGATCCTTTATATCATCCAAACCATTTACTTGCCACTCATGTTTAATACCTGAAAAGAAAGATGGACAACAATGAACATCAACATCTAAACGATATTATAATTAATGAGTGAAATGTTTTTTAGGTCTGTACCTGTAAACTTCTTTTTAATGGCATCTTTAGAGCTTGCATAGATCATCTTACTTTTTAAAGGTGCACTTTCAGGAGCCCTTTAAAGAAAAGCAGAAAAACACAACAAACAGTTATTCAGTCATCCAGCGTGAATTCCAAAATATTCAACTTTAACAGCAAGCTTTGCTTTTACACACCAGAATATAAATACCAGGTCTTCTTTCTTAGATTCCTTTGTCTCGTACGTGGCATCATACAAAGCGTATCGGCAATCATTCAAAGGTAGCAACTTTACAAAGGCTGTATAGGGGTCCTCCACAGTATCTCCAATGTCACCAACCAGTATCTGCTTTGACTCCTCTACGATTATTTGTTTTTTGTCGTCACTTAAACAGAAGAGAACAGCTTTCTTTCTTTTTTTAATCTCTTCTGGGGTTGAAGATTTCCTTACTTTCATGTCATTAAAAACCTTTATGACTTCATCATTCACTGTTACTCCAGAAGCCTGTAAAATTAGATCAAAGGAATAATCTAAGCAAAAATTAACAGTCACTAGAAAAGATGATAGCCCACAGTGCTAGATAAAGAAGTCTGCCTGCTCTCTTAAGAATAAAATTATTATACTCAACCTGAGCACACTAAGAATTTAGTAATCTTTGCACGACTGGAGCAGAAGCTATAAAGGAGATGTAAATTCTGCACTCTCGTGTTGCAGATCTCAGCATCTTCAGCTGTGACACTGAATAGCAGTTTTATATGACCAGACATGCAACTGTATTGCTCAAGCAGTTTTCCATTACCTTATTATGCAGTTGGCTTATCTGGGGTGGGAGGGCCGGCACTGAATATAGGAGACGAGTTAGTGGTTTGAGATGGGGCTGGGGGTTTTGTTCGCCAGGAGTTCGGGGTTTTGAGAGGGCAGGAAGGATGTTTTGGGGTTTTTTTTGTTGGGTGTTTGTTTGTTTTAGCGGAACAAATGCTACAGCAGCAGCTCACACCCAGCACTGTCACAACTCTCATTCTGTTGGGTGATGTAAGGCTCTACAAGCAGCAGAAATGTTTTCTGCATTGTGTCAGCATCAACACCGCGCTTTAAAAACTCCTGAATTTCACTTCATACTGTCGCATGAGTATTATTCAACTGCTCCGCCTTCACACAAAAATAACAATTACGATGTGTACAGCTCCCTATAAGGCTAGCAAGCAGTTCAAAACCTGAGCCTAAAACTGCAAGAAAACAAAACACTGACAGGGCAAATGGGGAGCTCACAGGAAAAAGAAAATTATTTAGCAAACCCCACTGCGAGCGAGCGAGCCCCATCTGCGGTGCCCTTGCTCTCCGCCTAACAACATCTGAAGAGGCGGGCGCTGCCAGTGCGGGCTGTTCGGGGAAAGCAGGTGCACGGCTCGCTAGGAGCCAGCCGCTTTGTTCCCGAGGGAGCCCGCCTGCCTCCTTTCCCTGCTTTGTTCGGGGGACGGCGTTCACCTCCGGGAAACGGGCATCCCGCCGCCCCGCATCCTGTAGCCCTGCTTTCGGCCACCCCCGCTCCAGCCCTAGCGGCACCGACACTTCCAGACGATCGCTTCCAGCCGCCCCGCTCCCCCACCAGCCGGGGACACTCCTCGGGCCTGTGCCGCGGGCGGGCCAAAGCAGCGGCTCCCCCGGAGGGACGCCGGGAGCCCCTCTCCCACGTCCGCCGGCGACGGCCGGCCCCCCATCCCTCAGACGCCCAGCAAGGCGCTCGCACGCTCGGGCGATATCGTGGGCTGCGCTCCGTCGCCCAGGCCCAATCGCCTGTTCCTGGCCCCGCCGCGGCCCGCTCCGCCGCCGGCTTCTGCCTCGCGGCCGCTCCCACAACCCGTTCCCCCCGCACCCGGCTAAAATTAGATTAAAATGGCTGCCAGAGGCCGCCGGGCCGCGCCGCGCCACGCTACGCCGGGCCGGGCCGGGCCGGGCCTGCTCAGCTCAGTCCCGCGCCACGCTACGCTGCCCCTGCCCCACCCGCCCTCGCCGCTCGGCCGCGCCGCCCTTACCATGGCGCCGTGTCCCGGGCCGGCGGCGGCTGCCTGTGGTGCAGAGCTGGTACACGGAGGAGAGCGCTGCACTGGGGGCGAGGCGGGCGGGGACTCAGGCCGGGCGGGGGATGAGCCGCGGCGGCCGGGGAGGGCCGGTCACATGGGCCGCGCCACCACCACGTGCCGCCCGGTCGTGCCGCGCCGCGCCAAGCCACGCCGACCCCCTCGGGACAGAGCTGGGCTGGGCCGGGCCGGGCTGGGCTGAACCGAGCCTGCGGGCGGTGGGGTCCGACCGCCCTCCCAAAGCCCTGCGGCAGGGTCCGGCAGCCCGCACGGCTGGGTGAGGTGCCGTCGCTGCCCCGCCTCAGCCTTGCAGCCCTCGGCGACTCTCCTCGGCCGGCTCCAGGCCTAACCCGGCGGGTCGCTGGCTCTTAAGGGGGCGATGCAGCCTCTCAGCCTGGCGTGGACCACAGGCAGCCGGTACTTACGATGGCGGTCGTGCATGATGGCTGCACGGCGCCTTCTGGAGCCAACCCTGAGCGCAGCTGCTTCTTGCCTTGGCCCCTGCTGCTCCCTTTGCCAAAGCACTTTCTGCTGCTCTAAAGTCATGATTTTGGCATCGCCACCCCGTTCACTCTATGGCCAAGTGCTGTCTGCTTGCATGCACGTGACAAGCCGGCATAGGGAGCATTTTGACCTTGCTGAGTGCCACGACTCCTTGTCTCCCCTCAAACAGGAGCTGCGCTGTTGCACAGTCACCTCGGTCTCCGTAGGGAAAGGCCGGGGGGGGGCTGACACAAAGGCAGCACCTTCACTGTTTTTGAAAGAGCTGCTCCGACAATGGGTGGGATGAAGCACCTAAGATGGAAGGAACAGCATTAAAAGATAGGAAGATGACTTACAGGAAAAAAAGGTTAACCCACCCAGAAGTGTTTCACTTGTCCGTGCGGAGCTCTAAAGGGCTTCAGGCACAGGACACCAAACGGAGCATTTTATCTCTAGCCCATCCAAGTGGGCAAGAGGATTGTCAGTACTGGGTGGCTTGCTTCTCCCCGAACCTGCGTGACTGGAAACAGAGATCCCAAGCATGCAGGATCATGTCTACCACTGTACATGTGAGTACCCAGCCTCTGTTGTGGCTGGTCATCTGTCTCTCAAAACACCCAAATCGCTAATAGTATCAGCAAACTAGTGTTTGTCAGCATGCATGTATGTGTATACATATATATACCTTCACACTGCATTGCGTGAGGCACGTGGGATTGTTTCCTGTTTCTCCACCACTAAACACCACCATGTTGACCAGATGAGCCACTGTTTCCGATCTCCTTTTCGAGTTACATCCTGCCCTCTCTGTATGTAGAATTCAGGACTGAATTGCACTTATTAATATTCAAACTTTGACCCATCAGCCTTGAAATCACTAACCTGGAACTATGTTACCCCTCATCTCCTCGCAGCCACACATTCAGGACTCCCCACTGCTGCTGAGCTGACAACAGCAAGTCAACACAACTTTTTTCCAGCTGACGGCCACTCATTTACTGCCTGGTCAGTGCCAGTAAGGTGGGACTCAGGAAGGAGAACCTTTATGGCATATTTGCATTTAAAGAGTCAGCCATTACCCAATTCACTTTTCAAATACAATACTTGCTACTTTTTGATCAAACAAGAACTAGTTAGGATAGGTGAAAATTGTTATAGGAATTAATAGCACAAATCCTAAACCAGATTGTCATGGTTTAGCCCTGTCAGGCAATTAAGCACCACCCGTCGCACTACCACTCCCCCTCACCCCCACCTCCCCCTCCCCCTCACCCCCACACACACCCCCACCCCGCTCTCACAGTGAGGAAGGGTCAGAGGAAAAAAACAAAGGAGGCTCGTAAAAGTTAAGAACTATTTAATTATATAAATAAAACTCGCAGAGTTACTAACAATATTATTGCTAATAAGTAATTAAAAGAACAGCAAAATAGATTATACAGGATCTCGCCACCCATGGATGGTGGTTCCAGGACAGCAAGCAAAAATAAATCCAAAATCCCGAGGAGAAAAACCTCCTCCCTGAGCCCTGGAGCCAAGTGCTCTTGGCTCTTGGAAAGAAAACTTCCAACTCCCCTTTCCAGAGCAATTGCCCTGACAAAAGATGCTAATCTGCTAATCACCCGCCACAAGTTCCGAACAAAGACCAGGCTGCTGAGAGGAGAAAATAAAAAAAACAAAAACCAAACGCGATGATGGCAGGAACCCCGGAGCCGACCCCCCCCCCACACCCCCCCTTGCGGGTCGAGCCTCTGCAAACTTCCCCCCAGCCCGCTCTCAGCACCACTGGTAGAGGGGTAATGGTGACCACTCAGGTTGATGTATTATGGAATGAAACAAAATCTTATAGACTGGAACCAGTACATTATCCACCCCTTGTTTCACACCATTTACATCATGCTCAGACGCCACGCTATTCCATTCATAGCCTGCCTCCCCTTTCCCATCCCATCCCACACAGGTATCATTCCCTCAGTCTATGGACCATCTTGGCAAAATGTCCATTAGTCCATGACTTCAGATTCCATCAGGTGTGGGGGTCACTCAGGACAGGCAAAGGTGGAAGGGTTGTGTGGGATCGTTGGGCGCCGAAGCCAGCTCAGGCCAGCTCACTGCTGTGCTCCTGGCCAGGCTGGACCTCTGTAGGGTGGGGTGGTTTCTGCCATAGCGATTGCCTGTAACATAAAGCTCAAAAACAGGGGTTAGTGGCAGCAATTCATGTCCCTCATGCACTGTAACTTACAGGCTGTTTTCTCCCAGAATCAAATCCCCCTGAGGCACACGGCGGACTTCCCCATCTTCTCTTATTACCCAACCATGTGCGCCCAGGTCCTTGAGCAAAAGCAACCCCACGGATGGGTTTGCCTTTGCCCAAGGCAGGAGTAACCCAAACTCTTTTTCCCAGAATACTTCTAGTATGTACTACAGGGAACCTTATCTCCTTCCACAGTCCGTAGAAGGTTGGAGTGTGTGGGGCGAGCTTGATTGACGGATCCGCTGGTATTAACTAACCACGTGGCCTTTGCCAAGTTGGCATCCCAATTCTTGAGTGTTCCACCCTCCATTGCTCTCAGGGTGGTCTTTAACAGTCCATTGCATCACTCACCCTTCCCTGAGGCAGGTGCATGGTAGGGGATGTGGTACACCCACTCAATTCTGTGTTCTTCAGCCCAAGTGTCTATGAGGCTGTTTTGGAAATGAGTCCCATTATCTGGTTCAATTCTTTCTGGGGTGCCGTGTTGCCACAGGACTTGCCTTTCAAGGCCCAAGATAGTATTTCAGGCAGTGGCATGGGACACCAGGTATGCTTCTAGCTACCCCGTGGTTGCCTCCACCATTGTGAGCACATGGCACTTGCCCTGGTGGGTTTTGGGGAGGGTGATGTAGTCAACCTGCCAGGCCTGCCCATACTTATATTTCAGCCATCACCCCCCATACCAAAGAGGCTTTAGCCTCTTGGCTTGTTTGATGGCAGCACGTCTCACACTCGTGAATAACCTGAGCAATTTTGTCTATGGTCAAATCCACCCCTCGGTCACGAGCCCATCTGCATGTGGCATCTCTCCCCTGGTGGCCCGAGATGTCATGGGCCCAGCTAGCCATGAACAGCTCACCTTTATGTTGCCAGTCCAGATCCACCTGAGCCACTGCAATCTTAGCAGCCTGATTTACCTGCTGATTGTGTTGGTGTTCTTCAGTAGCTCGGCTTTTGGGCATGTGGGCATCAACATGACGCACCTTGATGACCAGATTGTCTAGATGGGAATCAACGTCCTGCCATAGCGTGGCAGCCCAGATGGGTTTGCCTCGGTGCTGCCAGTTTCTCTGCTTCTGTTGCTGCAGCCACCCCCACAGGGTGGCATTTGCCACCATCCACGAGTCAATGTAGGGGTAAAGCACTGGCCGTTTCTCTCGTTTAGCAATGTCCAAAGCCAGCTGGATGTCCTTTACCTCTGCAAACTGACTTGATTCACCTTGGCCTTCAGTAGTCTCTGCAACTTGCCGGGTGGGACTCCACACAGCAGCTTTCCACCTCCTATGTTTCCCTACAGTGTGGCAAGACACAACATTAAACAGGGTATATTGCTTCTCATTTTCTGGCAACTGGTTGTACAAAGGCACTTCTTCAGCCTGTGTCACCGCCTCCTCTGCTAACATTCCAAAATCTTTGCCCTCCAGCCAGTCCATGATCACTTCTAAGATTCCTGGGTGACTGGGATTCCCTGTGTGACATCGTTGTGTTATCAGGGCAGCCCACTTACTCCATGTAGCATCAGTGGCATGATGAGTGGAAGAAACTTGAGATAACTCTCAAGACACAATTTTATGGTTGGCTTAAACCAACACAAGTCCATGGGAATGTCTTGACAGCCCCGTTTCTGGGCATCTACTGCTCTTGCACAGCTTCATGGACTGGGGTGGACTTAAGTGGTTTTAGATCCTCATTGTCAGGGTGGTTTAATATATCCCAAAACAACCTTCATGACACTGCAGCATGTCATGGCATGCTGCGTGTGACGTGCCCTTCCCAGTGTCCCAAATTGAGGCCTGTGTCTTTGCAGCCATACACAATGTTGGGAGGCCACTGTGGCAAATAGCAGCATGGGGTTCCTTTGCCCTTGTAAATGGATATAGCTGTGCACATGCACTGTACATCCTCCAGTGCCAGTGACCACAGTCACTGCCATGGGCTCAGCAGGCTTCTTGTAGTGCTTGTACAATACCATGAAACTTGTGTGTGTGAGTGCCCTAATCTCAGGCTCTTGCAGGACCACCTTTCAGGGCCCTCTGCGCTGCACATCCCAGGCTCATAATGCAAAAGGTGGAGAAAGGGTTACCCGCCCCAGAGTTGCACAGCCAGGCAAATGCTCCAGGGATGACAACTCCAAAATGGTGCATGACTCACCCTCTGGCTTTACTAACATGGAAAGTGAATAATGAATCAGAAGTGCTTGTTAGATCTTCACCTCAAAAGGTGCATACCTGAGGCACCCACAAACTCATGGCTGCTGCTACAAATCACTGACCTGGCAGTCATCAGAGTACAGAAGAAGCAAGGGCTGAAGGAAGAGTATTTTATGACTTTATAGAAATCTCTGAGAAAGGAATTAGTTTACCAGAATCAGAGAGCATTTCTCAGGGGTGAAAAATAGGTCACAGCTAAACAGAAAGGGGTTCTCATTTTCAAGAACATGAACTGCCGGCAACTGCAGCGATCAGAGAAGGAAGTTGTGACAGAGCCCAGTGGTGACCTTGGAGGCCACAGAAATGGACAGTATCCAGCCAAGAGCAATAATGACAAGCAAATGTTATTGCTGGAGCACACTCAGACAAAGCTGTTTTCCTACCTGGGCATCTTGCTGCACTCAGGTAGTAGCAAGTTTCAATACCCTTGTGCCACAAGACCTGCATCCCACCAGGCACTACCGAAATAAATAGCCATATGATTCAGAGAGCCCAGCAGCAGCAGCACTAAAAGCTTTGTGAATAATACCCTATGTGGAGCGCATGCCTCAGAGAAAGCCTTCCAAGCCTACCCTCACCCTCCATGGATGGAAGAAATGACTCACCATGAAGTAGAAGGCACTGTTCATTTGGACTCAACTCCTGGATGCTCATTAGTGTGAAGTAATTATATTGGACTAATTTGCCTTGTGCACTGAAGCTTTCTGAAATCATAGTCCTTTCCTTTTGTATGCTGTATGTCCTCTTTACTTCTCTTTCAACGTCACTAAACTCAACTTTACCATTTCAGCATCATTTCGTGTGGAAGCAAGCCTCAGACTGGCCTTCTCAGGCATCCCCTCTCTCACTTGGTCTAGGCCTTGTCCCAGTGAGTTTTTAACTGGTCTGCTTATTTGAGTTAAATCTGGCAGAAGGATAGAGGTCACAAAAGTAATTAAGATCCTTAATTAAGTAATTAAGTTTCATAAAATAATTCATTTGAGATAGAAGAAAGTGGGGCTGTATGTCCACTAATTCAGCTCAGAAGCTTGTTGATTTCTGCTAGGAGACATCAGATCTCTTACGGTGTAGCCACATGTCGTGATTTCACGACTAGCCTGTTCTACCACTCCCCGCCCCCCCCCCAGTGAGGAAGGGTCGGAGGAACAAACCGAGGAAAAGCCCGTAGGAGTTGAGATAAGAACTATTTAATTATATAAATGAAACTTAAGGAGTTACTAACAATGCTAGTGCTAATGAGTAATTTAAGGAATGGAGGAAGAGGGTAGAACAAATGATACAGGATCCCACCCCAAGAAGGGAAAAAAAGGAAAGAAAAACCCACCCGAAGGGAGCAAACCCCCCACGAAACCGCCCGGGGGCTGAGAGAGTAAGAGAGAGAAAAAAAACCTTTCAAACCCCGACTCCTAGACCGATCTGCCCGGCAAGACGCTGGCTTTGCCCGGAGCACCAACCACTCGCCACGAGGTCCCACAGCAAACAAACCCCCAGCCCCCTCTGCCGGAAGCCCCCTCAGACCCTTCCCCTTCCCAGGGTCGTGTCCAACTACAAGCCTTTCCACCCATATCCCCACCCCCTCCCTGCCGGTCCTGCAGTGCTGCGGGCCCAGGGCTGGCACCACCTATCCAGCTTGATGTGTTATGGGATGAAGCAAAACAGACTAACTGGTGCAAACCTAAGACACCACATTATCTTCAGGAAGAGGACTACAAAGGGAAAGCAGAGGAACTTGCATTGGTGAACACTGAAATAACAGCAAGTCTTAATACTGTTCAGTTAAAAAAAGGAGCAGTCAAGAAAAAGAAATCCATAGGGAACTGCATTTGATGAGATCTGTCACTCAGGCCATTTCCTTTCCTCTTTTGCTCTCCTACCTACCTCCAGAAAATATCGTTTCCCTCCAACAATTCTGTATTTTCAGTGGGAGTGCAAAGAATGCCGGATAAAATCTAACTTATTGTAGGAGTATTAGAGAAAACCATACACCCTCTTTGCTTCTCTGCCAACATCACTAACCTCAGCGTTACCATTTCAGCCTCATTTCTCGTGGAAGCAAGGCCTCTGCTGGGCCCTCTCAGCATCCCCCCTCTCACTTAGGCTAGGCTTTCTCCCAGTGATAGACACTGAGTTTTTATGTCTTTCCTTACACTATAGACACATTTCTTTTTAAAAAATCATGTGGTAAATATATCTGACTTTAAGTGGTGGATCCTAGCACGATGTTGCTGCCTGATAGCAAGACTTCCAGTGTCCCCCATTGTTGTGGTTTTAGCACAATGAACTGCTCTACCACTCCGCCACCACACCCCACCCCCTCCCGGTGAGGAAGGGTCAGAGGAACAAAATGAGGAAAGAGCCCCTAGGAGTTAAAATAAGAACTATTTAATTATATAAATGAAACTTAGGGAGTTACTAACAATGCTAGTGCTAATAAGTAATTTAAGAAATACAGGATCACACCCCGAGAAAGGAAAAAGAAAATCAAACCGAAGGGAGCAACCCCCCCCTCAATCAGCTCAGGAGCCGAGAGCAGGGAGAGCAAAAGAAAAAAAAAACTTTCAAACTCCAACTCCTAGATCGATCTGCCTGACAAAAGACACTCTCTTGGCACTGAGCACCCAGCACTAGACACAAGGTCCTGACAACAAAGAAACCTCCTGTCCCCCTGGCTGGAAGCCCCCTCAGACCCTTCCCCCTTCAAGGGTAGTGCCCAGCTGTAACCCTTTCCATCCACATCTCCACTCCCTCCCACTGGTGCTGCAGTGCCACAGGTACTGGGCTGGCACCACCCACTCAGCTTGATGTATTATGGGGTGAAGAAAATATAGACTAACTGGTGCAAAATATAGACTAAGACACTAATCCACCCCTTTGGTTCACAACATTTACAACAAGCATACCTCTGACACTATTCCATAAACTCCCATCAGGCCGCTCCCCCTTTCCCATCCCATCCCACACAGGTATCATTCCCTCAGTCTATGGACCATCTTGGCAAAATGTCCATTAGTCCATGACTTCAGATTCCATCAGGTGTGGGGGTCACTCAGGACAGGCAAAGGTGGAAGGGTTGTGTGGGATCGTTGGGCGCCGAAGCCAGCTCAGGCCAGCTCACTGCTGTGCTCCTGGCCAGGCTGGACCTCTGTAGGGTGGGGTGGTTTCTGCCATAGCGATTGCCTGTAACATAAAGCTCAAAAACAGGGGTTAGTGGCAGCAATTCATGTCCCTCATGCACTGTAACTTACAGGCTGTTTTCTCCCAGAATCAAATCCCCCTGAGGCACACGGCGGACTTCCCCATCTTCTCTTATTACCCACCATGTGCGCCCAGGTCCTTGAGCAAAAGCAACCCCACGGATGGGTTTGCCTTTGCCCAAGGCAGGAGTAACCCAAACTCTTTTTCCCAGAATACTTCTAGTATGTACTACAGGGAACCTTATCTCCTTCCACAGTCCGTAGAAGGTTGGAGTGTGTGGGGCGAGCTTGATTGACGGATCCGCTGGTATTAACTAACCACGTGGCCTTTGCCAAGTTGGCATCCCAATTCTTGAGTGTTCCACCCTCCATTGCTCTCAGGGTGGTCTTTAACAGTCCATTGCATCACTCACCCTTCCCTGAGGCAGGTGCATGGTAGGGGATGTGGTACACCCACTCAATTCTGTGTTCTTCAGCCCAAGTGTCTATGAGGCTGTTTTGGAAATGAGTCCCATTATCTGGTTCAATTCTTTCTGGGGTGCCGTGTTGCCACAGGACTTGCCTTTCAAGGCCCAAGATAGTATTTCAGGCAGTGGCATGGGACACCAGGTATGCTTCTAGCTACCCCGTGGTTGCCTCCACCATTGTGAGCACATGGCACTTGCCCTGGTGGGTTTTGGGGAGGGTGATGTAGTCAACCTGCCAGGCCTGCCCATACTTATATTTCAGCCATCACCCCCCATACCAAAGAGGCTTTAGCCTCTTGGCTTGTTTGATGGCAGCACGTCTCACACTCGTGAATAACCTGAGCAATTTTGTCTATGGTCAAATCCACCCCTCGGTCACGAGCCCATCTGCATGTGGCATCTCTCCCCTGGTGGCCCGAGATGTCATGGGCCCAGCTAGCCATGAACAGCTCACCTTTATGTTGCCAGTCCAGATCCACCTGAGCCACTGCAATCTTAGCAGCCTGATTTACCTGCTGATTGTGTTGGTGTTCTTCAGTAGCTCGGCTTTTGGGCATGTGGGCATCAACATGACGCACCTTGATGACCAGATTGTCTAGATGGGAATCAACGTCCTGCCATAGCGTGGCAGCCCAGATGGGTTTGCCTCGGTGCTGCCAGTTTCTCTGCTTCTGTTGCTGCAGCCACCCCCACAGGGTGGCATTTGCCACCATCCACGAGTCAATGTAGGGGTAAAGCACTGGCCGTTTCTCTCGTTTAGCAATGTCCAAAGCCAGCTGGATGTCCTTTACCTCTGCAAACTGACTTGATTCACCTTGGCCTTCAGTAGTCTCTGCAACTTGCCGGGTGGGACTCCACACAGCAGCTTTCCACCTCCTATGTTTCCCTACAGTGTGGCAAGACACAACATTAAACAGGGTATATTGCTTCTCATTTTCTGGCAACTGGTTGTACAAAGGCACTTCTTCAGCCTGTGTCACCGCCTCCTCTGCTAACATTCCAAAATCTTTGCCCTCCAGCCAGTCCATGATCACTTCTAAGATTCCTGGGTGACTGGGATTCCCTGTGTGACATCGTTGTGTTATCAGGGCAACCCACTTACTCCATGTAGCATCAGTGGCATGATGAGTGGAGGAGACTCTGCCTTTGAACATCCAACCCAGCACTGGCAGTTGAGGTGCCAGGAGGAGCTGTGCTTTAGTTCCAACCACTTCTGAGGCAGATTTTATTCCCTCATAAGCTGACAGTATCTCTTTTTCGGTTGGCATGTAGTGGACCTCAGACCCTCTATATCCTTGGCTCCAAAACCCAAGGGGACGACCTTGGGTCTCTCCTGGATCTTTCTGCCAGAGACTTCAGGTAGGGCCATTCTCCCCGGCTGCAGTACAGAGTACATTCTTTACTTCTGGCCCTGTCCGGACTGGTCCAAGGGCTACTGCATGCACGATCTCCTGCTTGATCTGTTCAAAGGCTTGTCGCTGCTCAGGGCCCCATCTGAAATAATTTTTCTTACGGGTCACCTCGTGGAGAGGGCTGACAATTTGACTGTAATTTGGGATATGCATCCTCCAGAAACTCACAACACCTAGGAAAGCCTGAGTTTCCTTTTTGCTCGTTGGTGGGGACATAGCTGTGATTTTGTTGATCACATCCATCGGGATCTGGCGACGTCCATCTTGCCATTTTACTCCTAGGAATTGAATCTCTCGTGCACATCCCTTAACCTTACTTTGCTTGATGGCAAAACCGGCTTTCAGCAGAATTTGGATGATATTCTTCCCCTTCTCAAAAACTTCGTCAGCTGTGTCATCCCATATAATGATGTCATCAATGTACTGTAGATGTTCAGGAGCTGCGCCCTTTTCCAGTGCAGTCTGGATCAGTCCATGGCAGATGGTAGGGCTGTGCTTCCACCCCTGAGGCAATCAATTCCAGATGTACTGGATGCCCCTCCAGGTGAAAGCAAACTGTGGCCTACACTCTGCTGCCAAAGGAATGGAGAAAAAGGCATTAGCAATGTCAATCGTCGCGTACCACTCGGCTGCCTTTAACTCCAGCTCATATTGGAGTTCCAGCATGTACGGCACAGCAGCACTCAGTGGTGGTGTCACTTCATTCAGGCCACAATAGTCCACTGTTAGTCTCCATTCTCCATCAGACTTATGCACTGGCCAGATGGGGCTGTTAAAGGGTGAGCGGGTTTTGCTGATCACTGCTTGGCTCTCCAGCTGACGAATCAGCTTCTGGATGGGAAGCAAAGAGTCTCTGTTAGTGCGATACTGTCGCCGGTGCACTGTTGTAGTGGCGATTGGCAACGGTTGGTCTGTAACCTTTAGCAATCCCACAACAGAAGGGTCCTGTGAGAGACCAGACAAGACGGACAGCTGCTCAATTTCATCAGTCTCTATAGCCGCTATCCCAAAAGCCCACCGGTACCCTTTCGGGTCCTTAAAGTACCCTCTCTTAAGGTAGTCAATGCCAAGGATGCATGGGGCATCTGGGCCAGTCACAATGGGGTACTTTTGCTACTCCTCCCCAGTCAGGCTTATTTCAGCCTCCAGCACAGTCAGTTGTTGAGAGCCTCCAGTCACACCAGAAATGCTGATGGGCTGTACCCCCTATAGCTGATGGCATGAGGGTACACTGTGCACCAGTGTCTACTAGAGCTCCTGGGGCTCTGATGTGCCAGGCCCTCGAATCCATACAGTCCAGTAAACACAGTTGTCCCTTTCCTCCTGGCTGAAGGCAGGGCCCCTCTTATACTCACGTGCCTCAGTCATGTCCTGGAGAAAAGGATTATTGGACATGTCACTTTGTTCATCCCGTTTAGATATGGGAGCAGCAACTTTTCTGGCAGGGTCCCCACTAGTAGATGTTTTCCCTTTTAGTTCATTTACTCGTTCCTCCAGGACAGAGGTAGGTTTTCCGTCCCACCTCCTCATATCCTCTCCGTAGTCTCTCAGGTAAAACCACAGAGTACCCCGTGAGGGATATCTGTCATCTGTTGTATTCCTGTCTTGGAGAAGAGAAGCGCTTGCTCTTGATAGCCGAGACGGCCCATGGAGGCGGGGATTGGAACACCTCCTCTCGGAGTTCCTTGAACTCTTTAGACAGTCTCTCCACAGCCGAGATACAGGACTGTATGGGAGAGGAGAGACTTTCCTCATACTCTCGGAATCGGCAGATCATCTTGACTACGGTTGGTGCCTCATCCTGTCTCTAAGTTATTATTGAGAGTACGCTGCAGTATGAGGGTGGTGCACTCCGCATTAACTTCTGCCACATGGGCCGGGTGAAGTAAACTTCGTCGAGGTCAGTAGATGCTCGTGGGTTGTTTGGGTCTCGGTAAACGATCTCCAGTACCACTAGTTCTCTTAGGTACCGGATGCCTTTCTCCATGCTGGTCCATCTGCATAGCTGTTGTGGCACACTTTTTCTAAAAGGGTACCTCTCCTTTACACTGGTCAGGAGTAATTTCCAGAGGCTGATGTTTTGTGGTTTATGTCCAATTGCTTTATCAATTCCCCCTTCTCCGGCAAGTGACCGCAGCTGTTTAGCCTCTCTCCCCTCTAGCTCCATACTACTGGCCCCATTATCCCAGCAGCGTAGCAGCCAGGTCATGATATGTTCACCTGGGCAGCGACTGTAGTCTCTACGGATGTCCCGTAGCTCCCTCAGGGATAAGGACCGTGTGGTGACAACAGCTTCATCCTCCGTCTCCGACTCTTGAGATGGCCCTGCTCCCATCTCATTGATTGTTTCTGTCACCTGGGATGGCCCTGCTATCTCACCATCCTTGACTATGCGGACTGATTTACGTGTGTATTTCTTTTTCTGGACTGGGGCCGTGGACAGTGGTCAACCCTGAAAATAGCACACAAAAGATTGAGGGAGTGAGGCTGCTGCAGAAAGTGGGCTGGTTGGGGGAGAAGACAGACTGGCTATAGCGGAAGGCGTTGCCATTGATGCAGGCATAGTGGAGGTTGACGTGGTAGATTGTGGTGCAAGCACTGAGGATGATGATGCAGGCATTAAAGGCAGTGACGCAGGTGTGCTGGGTTGTGATGCGGACACTGGAGCCGGCGCAGTTGCTGCCGTGCGGGCACGAGCTTGCTCCCAGTGTGGCTACGTGCTGCCCCCTTGCGCATTAAAGCAGGTTGGGTGACTGCACAGACCCTGCGTCTGCCTTGGGCACTGGGAGCGGCGGGGGCAGCGCTCCCAAACATTTCCTTAACTTTACCCAAAGCTACTAAACATTTACTAGCAAGCTGATCCCCAGCCACAGCTCACCCCAACCACATGAAAAATTTCCGAAAAACTCATATGCCTTTGCTATCGGACCGAGAGGAAAGGGGAAAAATTGGAAAAGTTTTTCCACATGCACCCCAGCACCAAATAACCTCTCCTCTATCGGCTGTGTCCCCGAGGGGAGAAAGGGAGAGGTGTAATTGTGGAAAACCTCCAGGAGATAACTCACGATGTACCAGGGGGCTGACAGTATTAAATACAGATAGAGGTATAGTATCCCTGCCAGCATCAGCAGCACACAGAACAGCCTGAACAGCCCCCTCAGCCAGGCTCGCACATAAAAAATCAGGATAATCACTAGCACATACAGAAGCAGATCCTGCCGTTCGGTCAGCAGCCTGAAAAGCCCTGAACTTAGAGCTTGGACAAGCCACAACCACATTATAATCCATGCGCTGTGGGAGTAGACCACGTTTCCTCCTGCGGGAAGCTCCAGCTCCAGGCTCTGTGGCTGGAGCCACATCTAATTGACAGGGTCACATCTGCTGGTTTCAGCAGCCTCTCCCACGCAGTGCGATCCCAAAAATCCCTCCGGAGCTCCGAGCGATCAGTCAGCTTCTTGACAGCTTGGGCAGGGGTGAGGACGGGTCAGGTGCTGGCCGGTGCTGCTTGAGGAGCTGCTCCTGCCCACCGCGGAGCCGAGCCGGGTCCGCCCCGGCCTGCCGTGCCAGGGCATTCCTCCCTCTGAGACGCTCCCCGGGCCGCCGACACACACCGGTGCCGAGGGCGTTACCCGCCGCCAGCTGCCACCCCCGGCGAGGGCGAGCTGCCCGCCCCAACCACCACCCAGGGCTCCAGGAGCCCTTCCCTCCCACCTCCTCGTTGCAGCGAGGAGATAGGGCTGAAAGAAGGTGGGGCAGGACTCTCTCGAGGTGCGAGCCGGTTGGAGTACTTCCATACTTCGCCTGGTGGTCGAGTTCACCTTCCGCCCGGAAAGCGGGCAGAGGGAGGCAGGAGGAAGGTGCAGGAGCAGGAAAAAGGAGCAGCATCATCGTGAGGCGGGCGCGGCCAGTGCGATGCTCTAGGAGCAAAAGCAGACACATCATTGTTTTTTTCGGGGCAGGGTGGAATTTTCCCCCCTCTCCCCACCACTCGTGACTCAGCGCCGTGCTATTAAGTCAGATGTCTCCGTGAATCGTAATGCCAGCCAGCCACTGGGTCTGTCGTTGCTCAAAGGACAGCAGAAGGGAGGTTTAATTAAAATGTGTCTTGTAATGACATCGTTGTAGGGATGGTATTATGACAAAAAAGGAACCAAAAACTCCTCTTAGGAGAGAAATGTGGAAATTAATGGCAGAAAAAGGGCTAAATGGGACGAAAAAATTGCCCTGAACTCTAAAATACAGGGAAACTTTGCTCAGACTTATTAATAAAAACAGAAAAGTGACTTTTAAGTAATTTTATGCACATACTCGACATTCACAAAGGTTTGCACATTGCTACCGCTAGAAAAAGTAACTACCATTCACCCTGCTAGTGTTCATACATTCCTGTATGCCCTGCAAAATGTGTTTTCCCCAGGAGCATTTTCTTCTCAAGTCTCTTTTTTTGCTGCCTCTTGTTTACAGCTGAGATAAATTTACAGTATAACCTCAGGTAAGGAAGGATTTATAACATCAGACACTGCCTATATATATATATATATTCCCCCCCCCCCCCCCCCAGGTGACTTTCACTTCCATGGTAGAGACATGGGGTTTTTTTGGTTGGGTTTTTGGTTTTTTGTTGGTTGGTTGTTTCTTTTTTTCACTTGTAGCACGTTTATTCCAAGGTCTCAAAACTCTTTATTGAAATTATTAATGAAGTATCCCTGCTCGATGAGTATTATTTATCCCATTGGAAGGGTTGCCTGAGGTCACACAGGAAGGCTGTGGCAAGCCAAGGGGCAGGGCAGGGAGGCTTGGATCCCTGTCCCTGCTTTAAACCCCAGACCATCCCTTCTCCAGAGGAAGGAAATGTAGGTAAGGCAAAACAATTGTTTTCATGAAATCTCAATTTCAAGCAAACAGCGAAGTCAGACCTTCCTTCTCATTAAGCATCATCTTCTGACAGCACTAGGCCTGAGGAGTTTGATGTTGGCTGTTATCTCCAACTACTGATGTGTCGGAGAGATGCATATAACTGTACATACAGTGAAGCAGAACCCTGGCTATATAGGAGACAGGGATGCAATACGCTCCATCCTCTCTAAAGAGGGGAAATTTAAAAAGCAGCATCATTTTCTGGGAGGCATGGTAGTTACCGTGCATCTCAGAATAATGTTTATTACAGGGAAATGGCAAGAAGGGAGCCAAAGTGACCTTTAGAAAACCAGGCATATATAGCTGTACTATATGCCAGATAAGTGGATTAGGGGAAGAGCTGCCAGAGTGCTTTGAAAGAATAGTCTGTAACACTAAACAAGATATAGATTTTATTATTTGATTATTCTAATAAAATAAAAATCCAGAAATGTTCTTCAAGCAGCCAAAAAGCAGCAGTGTAATTTGCTAGTTGTATTGGTCACCCGGAAAAACCTCTTCTGGATAATCATAGAATTATTTGGGTTGGAAGGGACCTTAAAGATCCATTCCCTTTGTGTCCTTGTTTCATATATGTAACTTTTTCCTATAAAATGAGCCAATGGCATCATTGTGAATGCCAATGGCATCATGTGAAAATCTCTCACACGAAAAGCATGTCAGCTGTGAAATCAGTATGAAGAAAAACCCAAAACATTTTCTGGTACTGCCAGCTTGTTTTCAGCTGAAATACACAGCTTTTATTTTGAAATAACTTATTCTTGCTCTCTCTGTCTGCAGTAGAGCAGCTGCTGCACAAAGAAGGGCAATGCATGGGGAGTCACTCCTGGGAGTTCCTATTGAGTGCCTTTCCTGCAGCCCACGGCATCCACTTGCAGCTGCAGACAAATCCAACAGCCTCATACTCCATGGTGCTATTCAAGGACACGCATACGAGTAACGCAGAGGAGATGCCATTAATAGTTTTGCTGGTTTCTGTCAGGAATTTCTAGCAGAGCTATAAAACTGTGCTGCTTAAGGTTAGTGGGGATGTTAATGTGATGGTCCCAGGAGGTGCTTCTTGAATAGCAATTTCACCCCTGCTAACCTCTTCAAGTTTATGGCAAAAATTCCCTACCTTTGCCACCAGAAAGAAGTTGTCTGTTATTACAGTGGGTGTTCAGCACTGTCGTCATGTGCCTTGCTCGAGCCATGTGCCTCTTACTGCTGCAATGTCCTTTTGGTATGCACTTGCCTAAGTAGCATTCAGCAATTTTTTGCTCTTTCTCCCAAGTCTTACAAATTAGGTGATAGTCCTTATGCTGGCAGTCTCTGAGTTTCTCCCTCCAAGCTTAGGAAGCCAAATTCTGCTGCCTCTTGCAGTAGGTTTTCAATAGACTTGCCACAGCACAGAAGCAGAATTTTTGTTTATTTTAAAAATCAGAATGGAGGTAAAAATGCGGTCTATTTTCTTACTCTTAGTGCTGTGGCTCAACAGTTGCATCTTCTTTTGCTCTCAGTATGTAAAATTTAGTACATTAATATAATAAAACTTACAGAATGGAGAAGTAAGGACAACAGTAGTGTCACCATATCCACAAGTTTCCTGAGAGTGTTCTGTTCTTGCTTAGTTTTCTGAACACTTGTTCAGCCACAGAGCAGCAATTCCTCTCAGCAGAGGAGCAGGACAGTTGGAAGGGGTAATTTCTTGAATGGCTTCAGCCTGGTTCACAGGAGGACGACTGCCAAGAGTTAGGATGCAGTCAGACATCTCAGCAGATGATAAGACTTAAACTGGTGTGCCTGCAGGGAAAGGTGGCAATGATTTCAGAAAGCTCTTTCCCTCCTGGATAGATGCATGCAGACGTTCAACATGCTGCAGCTGGCTGGCACGTAAAGAATATAATTATTCAACTTTGTTACACTCTTCTTTACAGAGGAGACCCCAAAAAGTGGGCCCCCTGAGTCAGCCAGGGTTCCTGGTGGAACAAGGAATCCTTGTTTTCCTGTGGCCATACAAGTGCAGAGCAACACTGTGCACAGACTGAACACAGATTTTGGGCACTAATCCCAAGTCTTGAAGCCTTAGCCTGATTCTGCAACTAGCTTTCATCACTCCGTGCTTCCCTTCCTACTGGGGTTATGTCATCTTATTGGAATAAGGTCCTTAGAAAATGAACTGGTTCTAATCGTTATCACCACTCCTATGACATTATAGGTCTGATTTATGGAGACATCTTTGCAATACAAAAAATAGTCACTAGGAAAGGATCAAATGCTGTCCAGGACATGGAGGAAGCCAGCACAACAGTGCCGAGACAGGGGACATGAATTTCACGTGGCCCATTCAGACTGGAACTTACAAAAGCCAGAGAAAATGGAGGACAGATGCTTTAGGCTCTGATGTTTTAATACTATTAAAATTGCTCCAGACAGACCCCTAGGACTCAGTTTGCAACATTGCATATGAATGGAAGAAAAATCTGAATTAAAGGAATTCTGATGCACAAACCAAACCTGCTTAAACATTGCAGAGCCCCCTCACAAGGTATGTTGCTTAAAAAGTTGATCTTGCCTTTTAAAAGCACTGTTTTTCTTTTTTTCAGATAACAAGCTAAAAATAAAACATTAGCTACACCTAACATGCTTAATACATGAGTTGAGATCACTTTCTGGTGGTTGAGAGTAGACTTTCGGATGACTGGGGCACAGGAATATTTATAACCGTTGCTGTATCACAGGACCTGCCAGTCGGTGTGAGTGTCCTCAGGTGACAGCAGCACTCTCGAGGGGTGCCAGGACTGCAGAGCCCAGCGTGTGGCCCTGGTGGTGGGATCTGCACAGGAATGCTCGAGAAAGGCAGCTATGAAGATCTGATCCCACAGGCAAATCCCCATGCTGCCCAGAATCAAATGCAGAGCTGCCATCCAAAATCCAAACATTTCAGCCTCCTGGCTCACATTTCTGCCATTGTGAACACATGATTCATAGCGGTCAAGCCACAGCACAGCCCATCTATTCAAAAGCCTTCCTGCAACAACCTAATTCCATCTGTAAGGTGCTTGGACAAAAAATAGGAACTCACACAGATTATTACATATGTTCTTATAGAACTGTTAATCTAGGAAATAGCTATATAAAGCCTAAATACATTGGGAGGCTAGGAACAGCAAATGGACAAACTCCACTTGGACTGTGTATTACCCTAGCAAACCAGGAGTATTCTCTATGAGACAACTTTGTTACAAGGGACATTACAGTGCAAGTGTGTCATTTTCGTTTCCTCCACATAGCGCTGCTAAAGCAGGTTGTACACAGGGCCACAACAACTCCTTGCTGCAACACGATGCACAGTGTTACTAGAACAAAGGCCCTTTCTTTCATGGTTTATTGAAACAAATCTAAGAAAGGAAAGGCGAATGACTATGGAGAAGAATAAGTGAAAGCTGATCTTGTATGGGCAGCGGCCAGTGCTTTGGAGAGCATGCTGTCATGTAACATCCTTGCAGGAAACTTGGCCCAATCAAACATTTCTATCATCAAAAGCAAGTGACCTGAACAGCTGGATATGCTCTGTGAGCAGTGGGGAGGGCACAGGCAGAGCCACCATGCTTGCTGCCTTTCCCTGCTTCTGGCAAAGCATGGGGAACTCTTGCCTGGGGCCAAACACCTCCTACCCCAGCCAGCCTCCTTGCTGTAACCTCAAGCTCTCCCAAGGCAACAGTTGATACGCTTCTGTGTTTGAAGGCCCAGAAAAGATTTTTTTGTTTTTACTTCTTTCATACCTAAAAATTTTTAAAGATGGATTTGCACCTAACAAATATCAATTTAAAATTAGTTTGAGCAATTTTTCAGAAGAGAAGCACTACAAACCTAGGAGATGGATATATTACTGTAGAGAAACCAATCCAAAGTCAGCCTCAGTACACTTTTTGGAAAACATATGCAGACTGTGGTCCTCTGCCACTGAAAACATTTCAGGTGTAATTCATATTGATGTTTAACATTTTAATACACTCCAAACATTAAAAAGCATTGGTTTGGAAAGGTAACTGTTTGCCAGAGTGCAGCTGTGGATGTGTGGCCAAGGGTGGAGTGTTTCACCAACAGTGGATCAGACTAGTTTGATTACTTAAAAAGTAAACCCAAGTTTAAAGGCAGACCCAGCCACATGTTGTCACTGAATCTCAGAGCAGTGGACACTGCTGGAAGCTGGGGGGAGGCAGGAGGAAGATGGACTTTGCTCTGCAGCACCACTCACCATCCGAGTAAATCATGGTTCTGCCAGCGCTCTCCCAGGCACTGCAGATGTACCTTTTAAAGACACAGAAGTGCAGCACTCATGAATGATAACCTTATTTTAATAGCTGGTGGCTTACAGCTGTTGAAAATACAAAACTTTGCACTGGTGTGCACACATACATCTACAAATACACAGACACATTTTAGGGATGGTGCTACTTCAGCATCCCAGGAAACAAGGTAATGGCTTTACTTGTCTTTGTTATTTTTGTGATGCACAGCACAGTCATTTCACCTTCTGCATTTGACTTAATCCAAACATCTTCAAACCCAACTGCCCCAAAATGGAAAGCTTGCTTATTGGTGGTAACTGGAGATTCTCCAAGAGGAGTTGTTATACAGACCTGACACTGTATTGTATATACTGGGCATATATACAATGGAGCACTTAAAGACAAAGTTTGAATAGAGCGCTGTTTAAGGAAGCACCAAATTAAGGGAAATAGGTTGCTGATGAAGGGTGGGAGGATGAGGAAGACATTAGTTGGTCTGGTGGTAGCAGGCTGAGAAATCTCAGAATATTCCCTTGCAGCAAGCTGGGTGAAGCCAAGAAGTGCCTCTACAGAACCAGAGCAAGAAGACACTGTTGTGGCAGATCAGCAGTGCAGGGGAGAGATGGCCTGGAGTTACTGCAACCGAGCCAAATGCTGTGCAGAAAACTACCTGCAGTCACCTGGATGCTGGCAGTTTTTTAGAGTGAGAAGGCTCTTGCAGAGTAGAAATAGTGCTTGGTAGCCTCAAGCGTTAGCTGAAATTGTTGCAATCAGTTATGATAATGATCCACACTAGAGGCAATGTGATCCATGTTAGATATTATTTATTTGGATACAAACAGGTAGAAGATGCAGGACTGTTGCAGGGTAAGGGTTAATTCAGTGGTGACATCAATAATTCAAACATCATAATACATACAAGTAAACTCCTAAATCCTGGATTACCAGTCCAGCAGCAACATGATGTTGGGCAGGATGGTGGTATGGTCTGGTATCCGCAGGGATCTGCTCCCTGCACACGCCTATAGTGGAAATTCCACTCCTGGATGTTGATCATTTTGGAGATGGTTGATTGGGGCAGGTGGCAACTGGTGGTAGCATCATGTGGTCCAGCCACCTCTGCCTCCCTATGATTATACATGCAAGTTCATGCTGGTTTTCAGCTGCTTCTTGCTGTTTTTTAATGCCTGTATTTGCTAAGATTATGCTAAGGTCATCTTCCTTTCCTATTAATACTAATACTTATGTGCTCTCACCTGTGATACTTAAAACTTAATCCTTCACGCAAGAGCCATCCATCACTGGGTGCATGGGAGCAGTGGCCCCAGCCCAAACCCTTCACAATGAAGAGCACTGGCTCGCATCTGTCACACCATCTATCAGACCAAAGCAGCTCAAGCTTTCCAGCATCATCAAAGCTTTCCAGGATGAAACTTCCAGCAGGCGACTCAACACCGGATAGGTCAGTTTCCTAATACAGGTGAAGGCACCTGGCAAAAAATACTGCTACACTGATGTTGCTAGCTGACACTTAAGTATGAATAGCTGGTATCAACTTGACTGCAGCCACTACACAAGGCTACATCCTGCATTTGAACTGACCTTCTTCTTCTGACCTGGTCCTGGCTTGGGTGGGAAGGGCAACTTCCAACAACGGCAACCATTGTATGTTATTTTTCTTCTGAATCTTTGGCAGTTTGTCATGGCCAGATTGTCTTTGAGGAAACACAGAGATTTCCTTGAAGTGAGAGTCCTTTGGGTGGGAAACGAATTCTTCCAATGGAACTGGCCCTATGGTTATGAGAGTTATGTACAAAAAACATCAGAAAAAATTGCCTAGGGTGGATACTCAGTAATTCTTAGCCTTGACATGAATGAAAGGGGCAGAATTTGCACAGCAGGAAAAACAACTGATGTAGCAGTATCTGGATGCCTGCCAGGTTTAAGATAGACTGGAGCTACCAAGAAGGGAAGGACTTTCACTATTGGGTCTTGTCAGAATGCTGCTTGGAGAACAGATGCAGGATCTGGAGTTCACGGAAGCTTGCTGCCTGTTTTCCTGAAAAGTCTGGTGCAGCCTGATTAGTCAGGGTCTGTGAATCAGGGTCAAAGCTGTTGACCCTATCCATTTCTGCATCTTTGTTAAACTGGCTTGGAGCCCCTGCAGATACTGCACAGCCCGTACCCTAGTGGTAACAGCACATGCAATGGTTAATGGCAGTAAGACAAAGGTTTATTTTGGGGGAAAGGTGGACAAGGAGCGTGAATATCTCAACCTCTAAGACAAGGAGGAGGATATGAAGCAATTCACCTTTTTCCAAAGGGGTATGCACAGGGGAAATAAACAGCCATAAAGACATCCTGATAGCTGAAGTTTGAAAAAGTGGAAGGCTGCTGTAAGGTCTCCCCAGAGCCTTCTCTTCTCCAGGCTGAACAAGCCCAATTGTCTCAGCCTTTCTTCACAGGAGAGGTGCTCCAGCCCTCTATCATCTTCATGGCCTCCTCTGGACTTGCTCCAACCAGTCGATATCCTTCTTATGGTGAGGGCTCCAGAGCTGGATGCAGTACTCCAGGTGGGGTCTCACGAGAGAGAGTAGAGGGGGAGAATCACCTCCCTTAACCTGCTGGCCACACTTCTCCTGATACAGCCCAGGATATGGTTGGCTTTCTGGGCTGCCAGCACACACTGCCAGCTCATGTCCAGCTTTTCATCCACCAGTACCCCCAAGTCCTTCTCCTCAGGGCTGCTCTCAATCCAGCCTGTATTTGTGCTTGGGATTGCCCTGACCCAGGCGCAGGACCTTGCACTTGGCCTTGTTGAACTTCATGAGGTTGGCAGAGGCCCACCTCTCCAGCCTGTCCAGATCCCTCTGGATGGCATCCCTTCCCTCCAGCATGTTGACTGCAACACACAGCTTGGTGTCGTCAGCAAACTTACTGAGAGTGCACTCAATCCCATCATCCATGTCACTGATGAAGATGTTAAACAGGACCAGTCCTAACACCAACCCCTGAGGAACACCGCTCCTTACTGGTCTCCACTCAGACACTGAGCCATTGACCATCACTCTGAGTGCAACCATCCAGCCAGTTCCTTATCCATCGAGTGGTCCATCCATCAGATCCATGCCTTTCCAGTTTAGAGACAAGGATGTCGTGTGGGACAGTGTCAAACGCTTTGCACAAGTCCAGGGAGATGACATCAGCTGCCCTTCATATATCCACCAAGTTCGCTATCCCATTGTAGAAGGCCACTATATTCAGTCAGGCACCATCTGCCCTTGGTGAAGCCATGTTGGCTGTCACCAATCACCTCCTCTTTCTCCATGTGCCTTAGTATGATTTCCAGGAGGATCTGCTCCATGATCTTGCCAGGCACAGAGGTGAGTCTGACTGGCCTGTAGTTCCCTGGATCCTCCTTTTTTCCCTTTTTAAAGATGGGGATTATGTTTCCCCTTTTCCAATCAGTGGGAACTTCACCAGACTGCCATGGCTTCTTGAATAGGATGGATAAAGGTATAGCAACCTCATCTGCCAGTTCCCTCAGGACCTGTGGACTTCAAGCTCATCAGTCTCCTGTCACCATCCATTCCTTAGGGAATGCCTACTCTTGCCACCTCTAAGGCAAGATAAAACACTACAGCAGCAAAGAAAACCTACATTGACAGAGCAAGTAATTGTTCAGGTCTGCAGCAGATACAGGTCTTAATGCTACAACATGAGCTGGCACAAGCATGGGGAGAAAAGATGCTGCAGTAGCAAGCCTCATATTTGTTGTTCTACCATCTCCACTCCAACTCCCCAGACCTCTGCTTCATGCTGTTTTCTCCACATACAGCGTGTAAGCCTCCCTGTGGGCAAAACTGGTTTTAAAAGGATTTTAAAGCTACTGACTCAAACTGAATTTAATAAATTTAAGTTAAATACTTAAAGTAAAACTATGAGGGATAAGGACAGTTATCAAGGATAGACTATCAGGACTGTAAGGATAGTTTAAAGAAGCTGCTCTGGTCAGCTAAACAAAACTATGGGGTTTTACACTGTTGGCGTTAAGATGCTAACTAAAGAACCATACAAATTGCACACATACTTCTTACATTGCTCCTTACATACTGATGAACATTTGCAACACTCAGACCAGGTATCACACTGGCTGCAGATGCTGAAAATGCTAGGGGGTACTCACATTGAAACCAAATTATCCTGTCTTGCCTCCAGCAACATCTAAGAAATTCACGGGGAAGATGGCATAGCAGTATAACTCAAAAGGAAATGCCAGAAGCTCAAAATACTTTGAAAAATGTGTCATTTTATTTGTACACTTCCAAAGTTGACTGTAGAAACTTATAGTACTATCCTGTAAATGTACTCATTGCTAGAAGTATTGCCAGGGACAGGGGAAGGTATTTATTGATTGATCATCAAGTTAGAGGGGAAAAAAGAAACAAATAACAAAAAAACCCCAACAACCCAAACCAAAACAAAAAACCCACTGGAAAAAATTTTTAAAAGTTATGGGATTTTTTTTTAATCCCCAAGTACAAATTTTATAAATACAAAACAAATTCACAAATTACTTTGAATGCTAAATAAATATCTACTTAATAAACTTAGACTGACTACCTCCAGCCAGCACTGGTACAGTACTTAAAAGATATGCAGTTGTACTCATTCATGTGTAGTGTTGAGAAGATACGCTGAAACAAGTTTTAAACATATACAGTTTCTTCAACTGTGCTACAGCAGAAGATTTTATCTGAGTTGATAAAGCCCTCAATACTACAGCTCCTACAAAATCTAGAGGATGAAACAAGGTTATTTGATGCAGGAAAAAACAATGTACTTCTGGAAGATATTTGGACACATGAACGTATTAAAAATGTACAAAACCCCTGTAAACCAGTACTGTATCCAATACATCTATCAAAATCAGATACTGAATAAAACTGTAGCAAAGGTAATCTTTCCTACATTCTCCTGAGTGCTTAATATTACATTGAGAATATAGTGCAGGCCACACTTCAAGGTGGTTAAACAGTTGTTATTGCTTTATACAGGTATGACGACTGCATGATTTAAAATTTCATTTTAATGAACATAACATTCCCTCAAAAAATCCTTTGGAAGGCAGAGGTTAGATTCGTGACTTCTTTGTCACAGGAGCGGCGTGGTCCACATTACTAGATGTGATTGGAAGTCCAAGCTTTTGAGCCTGAATGTGAAAGAAAGCTTGAAGTCTAGTTCCAGCTTTTGCTTCACTTGTGTTACGAGGGTTGTATTCAAAGCAGTTCGAAAACATCAGCTCAACATCTTCAATGAATTCAGCTAGTAAATAAAAAAGTAAATTAATTTAGCATGTGTCAAGTCATGAGCGAGCACTGCGATTAAGCAGTCTGACGCAACTGAATCACAGTGATCCTATGTAGGGCTGCAACACAGAAGTGTCTATACATGTGTGTCAAATTTCTATCATTTTATTAGTGAAATGCCATGTAAGCATTCTTAAATTTCTCTGATTATCAATAAAAGAAACACAAATAAAGTAGTAACAACAGTATCTTTTCTAAGTATTTCAGTGTCACTGACATCAAAGGCTTGAAAAATTACTAGCAGTTTCTCAGATGCTCATTTCTTATCTTTCTGTACATCATGTATTTTGCTAGTAGAAGAACTATGTTCAAATAATCGTATTTAAAATATTAGTAAATGATCTTTAAAAGAAAAAAAAAACACACACCAACTCAAAACCCCAAACCAAACAGAATTTCAGCTTTCTAATCTTCTGACACAGCTCTATTTTAGGACAAGAATCCAAAGACAGAGAACAGGGCTCGCTACCTCTTTCAATAAATGATACTTACATGCTAATTTATATTCACATTTATTCACTTTTTCACGGATTATATTTAAGGCAATAGGTTTTTTGATGATATCATAGTAGTCTGGTACCTTAAAAAAAAAAAAAAGAAAAGGAAGCTCAAAGTTCTGCCTATGTAAAAATTAAGCAAATCACACATTGAAGAAAGCATTTTGGTTTTGTTTCAAAATAAACAGAGGGAGGTGGTTGTTTGGGACTAATTTCCTGAGACGAGTATTAATTTTCAGGTATTGCTTTTCCATTTTTTGTATCACTGAAGTGGCAGACCACAAGAAACATTAGTCAGAAATTCAGACAATAAACCTAATCCTAAATACCCTGTGAACAACTAAGAAAAAAGATCACATGAGCAGATAAGCATTATGGTGTTCCAGCTATTCCCATCTGTCAAGCACAAAAAATTATTTCCAAGATTTTAAAACTTTTCATTTTCCTGTAACATATTATGATATTAAAAGCTCCTTAATCATAAGTAATGACATTTTTTACACCACTACTATTCACTATCCTGCAAAAGAAATGAAATACTGAGATCCCCTTTAGTTGTGTTTAGAAGGTAGTACTGGAGTACTGTGTCCAGCTGTGGAGCCCTCAGCATAAGAAAGATATCGAGCAGTTGGAATGATTCCAGAGGAGGGCCACCAAGATGATCAGAGGGCTGGAGCACCTCTCCTATGAAGAAAGGCAGAGAGAATTGGGCTTGTTCAGCCTGGTGAGGAGAAGGCTCTGGGGAGACCTTATTGCAGCCTTCCAGTACCTGAAGGGGGCCTACAAGGAAGCTGATGGAGACTTTTTACAAGGGCCTGTAGTGACAGGACAAGGGGTAAGGGGTTTAAATTTAAAGCGGGGAGATGTAGATTAGATATCAGGAAAAAATTCTTCACAGAGAGGGTGGTGAGGCACTGGAACAGGTTGCCCAGAGAAGCTGTGGATGCCCCATCCCTGGCTGTCTTCAAGGCCAGGCTGGATGAGGCTTTGAACAACCTGGTCTAGTGGCGGGTGTCCCTGCCCATGGCAGGAGGGTTGGAACTGGATGATCTTTGAAGTCCCTTCCAACCCTGATCATTCTATGATTCTATGATGATGAATGTAGGGAAGCTTTCTGTAGCAAAGAGGACACTGGATGTAAGTACCAGAGATAAACAGCCACTCAGAACGGTGTTTATGGGATAAACATGAGGGGAAGAAAAGGATTGCCCAACCCTTAATGGCACTGATCATTTGGTTCACAGATTTTGATTTCCAGGTAAGCACCAAGCTTAGGGTGACTCGGTCTCACTCAGAGGAGGGGAAAAAAAGAGAAAGATGTGTGATCCAAATTTGACCTTTTTTTCCAAGAAAAAGTACCAATATGCATTGTCATGTATGTTTTAAACCCAAGTTCTTGATATAGTAAAGTTACAGGCCATAAACAAATGCAACCTGCAAACGAACCTAGAGAAAGAGTAGAGAAACAGAATTAGATTGATGTATTTTTCATTCCTTTCCCTTTAGGAGTGCTGTTTACGTAAGTACTAAAAAGAAAGGTAATTTTCTCTTTCTGGCTTGCTGTGCACTCATCATTCAGAGTGTTCTTTACACTGTCCTAGAAGCAGCAAAAAGTTTAAACCAAAATTTCTATCACGATGAAGAAAATTTGGGTCACTCAGGTATGGATTTTTCTTTCTGAACTACACAGAGACTGATAGTGACTGATTCAGGCAAACTGGAAAGCACTGAATTCCTAGCACCTTCTTTTCAGGATCAAAATTAAGTTAAATTCTCCATCCCTTCCTAAAAAGCTTCCTCACATTTGCTAGATTCTTGCACTTTCCACTGTAATTTCTGTACTCCAGTAGGCACTAGCCTCCATTTCATTCAAAATTCTCGTCCTCCTCTGCACTCACATCTTTCATTCATGCTTGCACATCATTCTTTTTGTCCAGATACCTTAATCATTCCAATCCCCTCTCTGAGTTTCAAGCCTTCATTTAACTATCATTGCTAATAAAGCACTTTTAAACACTAAGCTCTACATCTTGCAATAACATCTGTGCAGAGTTGCTTCAGAGGGCTTGAAGACGACAGGCACTTTGTTAGGGCAGGATAGTTCCAGCAGTGCCTTACAACCAACAAGCCAGTACAGCCTGCAGAAAAGCAGATGTGGTTTGGGAACTTTTATTGGAATATCTAAAGCAGTGCTTACTTTGGGTACCCACTTGACCATCAAGTATTTTAAAATCTAAACAAGCAGGAAATTAAATTAAGAACTAAGCTAAGAAACCATCTTTTTAACTGCATTATAATTAACATTAGAGTGAAGTTATTCCTACCTTGTTATTTTATTGCTGGTCTGTTCTCAAAATATCTTTGAATAAATTGAAGATTAATTCAACTAATGAATAACCTTATCTTTAGCAGTCCTGTACATTATTTCCTTGTTTTTATTTTTTTTTTCCAAATCAAAGCATTTCACATTTTTAAGTGCTTGATGGCAAGTACATTTAAATTTTCCACTTGATAAGTTATTGCAAAAAAAAGTTATTTCTGGCACCAAATATTTGAGCTGACATGCAAGAGTTCTCCTGAATATCATTGCTTGGCTGTGTCCCCTTGTTTGGGCACTGCTATAAAAATCCAAAGTTTTACTTGCAGCAAACTGGTTTCTTAAGCATTCAGCAGTTCAATCAGTTACCTGGATTTTGGAAACCAGTTTCATGAAAGGCCAGCTATCATCATGTCGGACGAGTTCCACTACAAGTTGTTCAAAAGCTGAGAGTTCGTGGACTCCCCCGTGACGTCCTGAACTTCTCCTGTTCAATGAGGCTTGAGGAGATGATTCTGGAATAAAAAAACAACACCCCACCAGATAAAAATAAAAACCTGACTAGTAAGATTTAAACAACAACAACAAAAAAGCAGCAAGTAGAAGTGTGAAACACCATTATTCTTGGGTACTGAAACTGTAGTTTCAGGGTACAACTAGTTTTGCTTCAGATATTAACTATACCACAGCCTTGTAATTAACCACCAAATGTCTCTCTTGCTGCGCAAAATGCTAAGTACCAGGACTTAGCTGGGTTCCTCCTCCTCCATTCTGCTACACCGCATTAATTCTGGAAAGGATTTTTTCATTTATTTCAATTTTAAACATTTATTAAACACCTAAAGGAAAGCCCTATTAGAGAAAACCAGAACAAGTCACCTGCTTGTAACTTTTACTTCCACAAAACTTCTATCAGGTGTGGTTTTATCTGCTTTCAAGAGCAGTCAGCAGGGTGGTTAGAGGATAAACCCAGAAACTCTCAGTGGTGAAGGACAGCAATGGTGCAGAATACAAGGCTGCCACACTGGAGTACAAGTGTGGCATACTTTTACTACACTTGTCAGTCTCACACTGGGTCCTTTTTGTTTTTAAACGGTTATTGTAGCTTTCCAAGTATTTCCCTGCCATCAAATACTTGTGTCATGGTTTAACCCCAGCCAGCAACTGATTGGTATTAGCTTAACAAGCAAGGACACTGCTAGCCCTATACCAGATGACATTTTTCTTCTGGCAGCAGTTTTGTGTACATACATGTTCCCTGTTTCACCACCTTGCCCACATCTTTGTTCTTCGCTGATTAACTCTTTAATAAAACAGAATCATAAAAGCTGTAAGTAAACATTTGCATGGGTTAAGGCATAAATGTCACTTTCACATTTTCTATCCACTTATTAGCAATTGCTCTATATTGTGTGCAAATATGAAATTTCAAATATGGGTAAGATAAATGCTCTCGACAAATTAAGTATGTGTTCTTTAGACGACTGAATATTTTTTTCTTTTAAGGCTTATTTCTGTCACTGCAAAAGAAGGGAACTGCTCTGTTGGAAGTGGTAAAAATGCCTTCAACTACCACTTCTCATCTCCTTGCTCGACCACACAAATATTTTAGCAAGAAACAGAACATGATTTTCATTCTGGACAGACGTGTTTCTCTAACCTGTGGACTGTCGTTTCCTGCCTCTTCTCTTGGGTTCTGTAGCAGGAAGAGAAACCTTTGAGGCAGAACCTGGATATTTCTTAAGCTGTTCATTCGAGTCTGCGCTATCCACAATTCTAAATCCGAGAGAATTGGAAGGACTGTTTTCCAGTGTGCCATCAGCACTCTTTCTTCCTCTTCGTCGTCTTCGAGGACCGAGTAATTCCACAAATATGTCTGCTTGTAATGAACTTTGGCTCTGACGAGTGGTCCGGCTATTAAGTCTTAAAGAAGGCTTTGTCACTGATGGAGGGGCTGATTTTACATTTCTTAAACCCCTTCTGGTAACTTTAGATGAAGGTTCAGTTTGCTTAGGGGTGTTTGGCTGACTTCGAGAAGCATATCTTGCCTGACGCTGGCTGTTTTGACTTGAGAATGGATTGTTGAGTTTGGCGGCTCTCATTTTTAATGGAAACTTGACCTGGGGTCTTCCTTGCTTTGATGGGCTACAAAAAGTGAACAATTATGTTTTATTTATTCCAAAATTCCATTCTTCACCATTCCTCTCTTTTCCCTCAGTTTTCTAATTCAGCATTTAAAAAAACCCGAACCATTCAAGGTTGGACTGGCTTTCAAGCTGATGCAATCATCCAGTTACCATTATCTTAATATTTATTTAAGAGACTTCAGAGAAATGTTTATGTGGAGCATGTACTTCAAGGAAGCCCTCAGAATTCTGATCACCCTTGCAGCTTTTGCAATGTAAATGCATTAACTGGAGCACCAGCTATCAACTTCTTTTAATCACTTATTTCTCACGGCAACTGTAACTACTAGGATTTTTGAACAATATTATCAGCTACATAAATAAACTGCAGTTCTAAACCACTAAGTACTAAAGTTATGCTCTAATCAGGGTTTAACACTAATAGTCAAGACTCTTTCCATTACAGAAGAGAAAGAAGATCCCAGAGACACGTTTACATCCTAACGAGATGCAAGTGCTCTCCAACTATTGAATCCCAACTGTCAGAGCTGGGATAATCTTGCTTCAGTCAATTCGAAAGACTATACCAAAAAAGAAAACTTCAACTTTTACGCTCCTGACATAAGTATCATAACCATCACTCTACTGAAATTACCATAATGGATTTAGTAGCTTAGGTGGGTTTTCTGTTTGGTTGGTTGATTTTGGTGGTGGTGGTCGGGCTTGTGGGGTTTTAACAGGTATTGCACTAGTCCTCAAATCCCCACAGTGTCCCACAGCCTCCAACAGGTGACCTTGTCTTCCCTAATGTTCCAATACTTATTGCATGGATCTAGTCTCCCAAACTTCAAAACTGGACAAAACAAATTCCAGGTTTTCTCCAGAAAATCGTCACTATTTGAAACGCTCTCTGCTTTATGTTCAAACACTAACTGTCCAGAACTACAGTTCTAATGACCATCTCACCCATACATCCAAGGCTGGAGTTTTCATCATGAAAAGTGAGTTTAAGCCCAGTGGACCTAACTTTTGTTAATATTAAACCCATCAGTAAGAGCCAAATTCATAACAAGCTGTGATTTTTTTTTTTTTAATAAACATAATTTTCAGACCAGATCTTCAAGGTATGTGCTTATGTGAACAATTACTCCAACTAATAATTGAGATATTTCAGTAGGAAACCACTAACAGATATCTATTTACCTTATGTCTTCTTCCTCTTGAGACTGACCCTCCTCATCTTGCTCTTCTTCATAACGCTCTTCCTCACTTTGTCCCATTTCATCATAGTTTGCCTCTTTTTCCCCATCTCCTAGTCGTTCAGCAGTTTCTTCATCACTTTCCATAGCTGGTCTGTGTCTGGAGGAGAGGCGTCTAGAGCGCTGTTTTGGTCGGCACTCTGGACAAAACCAGTCTCCTTCAGGAATGACCTAGAAACAGGAGGAAAAAAAAAAGGAAGCATTAATAATACGTGATGAAGACCTAAGAGCTACTCAATTTTTGTGTGAAAGGAAGCACATTTTTCCTCAGATACCTTCAGCTTGGGCCTGATACACAAAGTATGATAGCCTCGATCGCAGCCATCACACAGCACCATGCTTTCTGCATCGCCTTTCTTTCGACACACTTTACAGCGAGCATTGAGGATGGACTTCGACCAAACAACACTTCGATCCAATGTAGACAGATGAAGGAAGACTTGGGACAAGCTGGTAGAAGAAAGTAGTGACTCTCTCCAACGATCCAAAACTGTTTTATAGGACCGTCCACCATCACCAGCATCTTCATTGAAGAAGGGGATTAAAAACAAAAAGAAGAGAAAAAGCAGAATGACCAAACTTCTTTTTCAAACATCAGGTTATTCTAGACTATGAGGTAAGGTTGACTTTCACACAGATAGCAGTAGTAAACTGGTATAATGTTATAACCTTTGTCTTACTTGACTATTTTCTCCTTAATTTCCAAGCTGCTGAAGCCGTAAGATTTTACTCTTCAGTACCATTTCAACATAGAACTTGCACGTACATAAGATATGACTAAGACATAAGTCTTACTCAGATGTCAACCTGGAAACCTAATAATTTGATTCAATTTTTAAAGTGTAAATGATTACTTAAGATCAAAAAATAAAAAAAAAAAATTCACACTCCCAATTTACTTTCCTTTGAATGTATGTTTTGAGATCCCAAAATACTTACATTTAAAGAAAGTACCTGGCATTAAATAGAGATTTTACTGGCTAAGAAAAGCCAGCTTAAAGGGCTCTTCTTACCTGCATTTGCCCCAGTATAGTCTAGCAGACAATCTTTCAGCCCTCTCCTCAGGCCTCAATGCTTTATTCCTGCCCTGCACTCCACCTTCACAAGAACCTGCATGTATGTGTGGTTAATCAGCTTGGGTGACTGATCTGGTTGAAATATAACTGTTTTCTTGATATTTTATATGCAATGTACCACGCATGAACTTGTGGTATACACCTAGTGGCAAACCAAGTAAGACCTGGGATCGTAATTAAGTTAGAAATAAATGAGGGGGGAGGAGAGAAGGGGTAAGAAATTACATTTTATTTTCAAACAGGTTTGGTTTGCAATCCCGGCCACTGAAGCGGCCACATGCATACACACGGAGAATAGCAAGGGGTGGTACCGAATTGGAATGAACAGCTGGGAATTAGAGAAGCAAGTGGGCTGTTTCAGGAGCTAGAGAAACAAGAAGGTATAAATTACACTCTGCACTGCTGATGATGAGCAGGAAAGAGAATTTCTTTATGAATGTCTAAAGTTGTTTATTGCATTTTAAAGCAAGAAGGTTGAAAGAGTGGAAGAGACAATATAGCAGTACTTTTGATTATATAAATGTCCACAGATTTCCCTTCTAAAAGTCATAGTCCAGTTATCACTGTGAGATCTCCAGCTGATTAAAGATGCACCCCAGTATAAAATGCCACCTTGTTTGCTGCACTAGTCATGGTGGGCACAAGAATGGCCTATGGTCCACCTGTCTGCAAAATGATCTCTCCTCAGGAATAGGAAGAGGAAATATCTAACAACAAATAAAATGAAAGAACAAAAATTAGATGAACCTCTCCTGGCAAGGCCCTTCTGCCTTCTTATCAACTAGCTGCCAGGATTTGCCTAATATTGCATACATTTGCATTAACACCAAGTAACGCAAGAGAAGCAATGAGAGAACACAGAGGATAAACAGACAACACAGCTTCATAAATAAAATATAGCCACTCCTGAACTGCAAATGCAAATCCAGATTTCCTAAAATTTCCTATTACTTCATCCTTAGGTTTCTTGTCTCCAGTTCAGCCTTACCAAGGACAGTGGACAAAGTCCTTTTGACAGCACTGCAGTATGCTTCTCAATGTATTCAATGTATTTTTTAAAATTCAGTAAGAAGAAAATTAAAACTGCTTGTCAGGACACTAGACTCTAACATAAGACCCACTTCAGTTCCCAGCTCTTACGCAGATTTCTACTATAACTCTGAGAAATACACTTCATCTTAAGTGTATATATAGTTTGTCAAGCATTTCTTTTGCTAACAATGGCAGCTCATGCATTATTGCTTTTTTTTGTACTTACTTCTAGCCAGGATTGGTTCACCAATATAGTTCATCACAAAACAAATATTTGTACTGCAAAACAGCAGTTGCAACATACAGACAGAAAATACCGCCCAGGACCTGCTTCATCACATCCTACTGCCGAAAGAAATATGCCAAACGATACCCACTGTTTCAGATCCCAATTTGCAAAAATAACACTTTTTTCTTCTATCCATCATCTTTCTTATTTATATTGTTAACCTGAAGGGAGAAACAGCCTCTTTCTTTGTGTCTGAGCAGCTCTACACTGCGCAGTGGGATACCCGTCAGCTAAGCCCTCCAAGCCTTGCTACAATACAAATGAAGTTGTTTGACAGATCTATGCACTCATCTATCAATAGCTAATTGAGTTCAGGCAAGGGTTTTCCATTTTAGTATTTCTAGAAAGGATATGCTGTTGCACAATGCTGTAAAGTTTCAAAACCAAAACAGGGGCATTAAAGGGGGGGGGGAGGGGGGAGGATTATGTGAACATGCAGATTTCTTTCCCAAAGTGATAAAAAGAAAATACAGTTCTTTATCTCTGGTTGCAGAAAACAACATTAAAAAAAATATTGAGCTGTATTTATTTTACTACCCATGCATTCCTTCAATATAAGGAACGGTCTAGAAAATTATTAAAAAAAAAAAAAACCAAAAAACAAAAACCTGATAAAATATTCAATACTACTTAATTGCTAGCAATACAAGAAACATTTAAAATTTACCATCTCTCTGACTAGTCTTGTCTTCCACTCTCTTCCTCTTTTTATCTCCCCAGTGGTTCAGTTCATCATCTTCTGCATTACCTAGTATTAAATTAATAAAGTTATTTCAAATACCTTTTTGAAGCATGGCAGATTTTTTTTTTTTTTAATTTTTATAATCCATATTTGTGCAGTCTAAAAGTGTAACTAGAACAGTGGTTCCCAACACATGTACATGGAAAAAGGTAGGCAAGGAAGGGTAAGATAATAACATGCATGGAGGAAACATCCTAGGTTTACTTTGACTCCCACTACAAACAAACTGAAAGCTCTTAAACCTTCCCTCCCTTACCTTTCTGTCAATCTCAGGTACAAACAGCTATAGAAGCAGCTTAGTGACTACAGGTTTCTCACTCAGCAAAAGATTTCTCTGGTCTACACTACCACACACCTCCCAACTTCCCAAAAATACAGCCAGTTTACAGGCCCAGTCCTCAAGGACCAAGAGAAGTAGCTCATCTGTCCACACAGAACAACATACTTAAGATATTTTTGTGCAGTAGTGTTCTTGAGCATCAAAATGATGAAATTACTCTCCCAGGAAGTAAGAGCCATAGTAAACCTCATCTGCCCCACATGCAAGGTACTATCTTTGACTGCCTTCTCTGAAGAATAAACAAAATTCTTCAACATAAAAAAAGCCCACTTCCACCCTTCCTGTCCCTGCTCATGAAATTCTACAGGGAAGTAAGGAAAGCACAAGAACAAAGAATGCATATCTACTAATCCTATCCCAGTTCACTGCTGGAAGATGTCTAATGCTATTATGAAGAAGACAATTACAAATAGTAAAGGAAACAGCTTTGGGAGTGGAGGGGAAAAAAATAATCAAAATATAGAAAGATGGAATAGAATAAAGACAAGCAAAAAGAAGGAAAAAGCTGTGGGTGGTTTGGTGGTTGTTTTTATTTTTGTCCCATAAGAAGTGCATGGCACAAGTTAAAAAGGGCATAAATGGTTCCCAATATCACTCACAAAGTTCCCATGAATTAGAATCCAACCTTTTGTATGGAAATCTGAAAGATACTTAATGACTGAAGTCCTGCACTAGTGCAGCAGAAGCCAGGGTTATTTTTTGTGGCTGCCTCACCAAGCTCCAGGGCAACAAAATCACTTAATTTTATACCTCAATTTTCACATTTATGTATTCATCTATGACATGACCTACTTCCCCACCACAAAGTATTTTGAAATGTAAGAACAAGTAGTTTATACCAAAAAAAGGAAGCAAATCCACAATAAAAACTGTTTGTATTTCTTTCCCCTCAAACATACTTTTTTAATCTGAAGAGCAGCACTTCACAGTTTCCATCAAACAGCTATTGGGGGGGGGGCTTTTTAAAAAGGCCCTAAAAAAAAAAAAAGGTCCTTTTTACATTTCAACTCAGAATTTTTGCAGGAAAACCATGTACTGAAAGCTGCACCCCCCTTTTTTTGTAACTCTTCCCAAGTATTACTTTGGGGCTGGACTGAAGAAAGAACAAGCAAATTTTCATAGCTAACGTGTAATGAAAGGATTTCTAATACACAATTCATAATTAAGAAGTTAATACAATTCAAGTCATGTAATCATCAGACAGCAAATTAGTGGCCATCTAGTAGTTCTGCAAGGCAGAGGGTGCTGTTTCTGGGGTTTACTAGATCTCCTTTGGCACTGGTATCTTCCACATCAGTCTGTTCTTGCTCTTCCACTTGATTATTTGGTAAAACACCTCAGCTCTAAACTTATCAGAATCACCAGCAAGGCTCTTGGCAGCCTGACAGAGCCTCAGAACAAAAAACAGAGCAAAGAGGAGCAGCTGGTCCTTTAATTGCCATGCTGGATCCCTTTGTCTGCTCTGCACCCTGGATGACTGCAGTGAACATCACTGTACTGGCTTTAGTGCTATAAACTGTAAGTAAAGTGAAAACTAGAAATTTTTAAATATGACTGTTCACTAACAGGAATGAAACACAATGATGGAGGGGAAGAGAGGGAAAAGAAACTGCAGTTAAGGATCAACTGAAGTAATGACAAAGACAAGGCATGTTCAGGTGGTTTAAAGCAGAAATGCAGGGGTAGTCTTTTAACTAAAAGTGTTCCCCTGTACTGCTACCAAAACAGAACTCCTAGCACTTGCTTGACTTACATTGTTTTACTTCAGTGGTAGTTAAATTGGCCTAAAAAGTTGAGTTTGTCAGGTTTAACATTAGAGAAACTGATATGCAGGCATTTCGTATAGGGGGCAGTTCCATTAAACAGTTGGAACAACTATAACAAAAACCTTTCCATTAGAAAAAAAGAAAGAGCATACAGACACAATGATCTATATAAGAACAGGTAAACAAAACCAAAATCCCCACAAACCAAAACCTAGTGGTTACAAACTAAAAGCTAATTTCTATTGTCAGAGTACTGTTGGCCCCTTCCTAGAGGGGTCAGTGAAAGAGGGCACACAGTTCGCAGCACAAGGCAGTGTCCACTTTTGATTGAAAGGTTTAGTAACACTAGTAATATCTCCTTGTCAAGCTGAGAACTTTTTTTTGCCTGTTATACGTATGAGATTATGCAAATTTTACACTCCTGTTTTTTTAGACAAGTGTAACACTGCAGAGTTATATCCAGAAAGGGCTGCAAACAGTACTGCTGCTTGGCAAACTTAGACACTTTAGAGGCCAGATGCCTCTCTAACACAGAAGTTTCCTTGACACTTTGCAGTTGTGCCTTCTGGTGACGTACAGAAGTTCCCAAGTCAAAGCACCTTTCATGAAACTAACTGCCTAGCAGTCAGAAAGTCATCAGCAAATATGTGTTTTCAGCTTTCTTTACTATGGAGCCACGCAAAGCCACAGCTCCTCCAAGAGGTCTCTAGTTAACAAAACTGAAGTCTTGCCTTCATTCAGGCTCATCTGCTAAAATCAGCCCATTATGCAATTGAAAACATGAGACACTTGGCACAGAAGATGAAGCAAGGAAGAGGGAACCTGACACTTCATGGTTAGGGCAGTAAGCCAGAGCAGAGGGGATCTGGGATCCTTCCTGCTCCCTCAGCCATGTAGGTTATTCTATACATTACAGTAATCTTAGAGTGGTACCATTCTTCAGAGCAGAAGAGATGCACAGGCACAGTATAGTAAGCAAACGTAAGATTTAAGACACGCAAATCATGTTAGACTGCTTTCTCTATATACTTTGTTTGTCACATAGTATAAAGCATCTAAAGGAAAACAGGATTCCAAAGTTACACACAAGAAACCCCACCATCATCAAAAGGTCAAGCAAAACCATGAACCATCATTAGATTATGGTAGAGTTGGGACCACTGAAAAAAAAAAGACACAGGAGGATTGCTAAAAAAAATTTCTCTCCGATACTTCAGCGACACTTCTTCAGTCCTTTTCCTCTAACTCAGGATGCCCAATCTATGGCCATAACCTATTAATAGCCAAGTTTTTTCCCTTAAGGGCACACCATGGTAAGCTTACAGCTGTCAGCAAGGTGCCATTGATAAAACACTCAGATTCTGGAAATGAAGGCATATACTGCACAATGTATTTACAACCTGCACATGCAGAGTAAATGTGACCAATGCTAGATGTACTGTCAACTAACCGTCCCATGCGCATGTTGTAAACCTAGTCATACAGCAGGAAATAAGCCATATCATGCCTAGCTTGGAAAGGACAGACATACTTGAGGTAACCAAACAGCCAAGTAAAGTTTTTAAACAGCTGTGGTTTAAACTACTCCTACAGTCTCCCCTTTTATCTCAATCATTTGTTGCATTTCCCTCTTCTAGATGTCATCACACTGATGACAAAAGCTTGTGGAAGGGAACCCATGCCTGCCTGTCAGTCTCTCTAGCACAAGTCAGCTCCAACTCATCCTCAGAAACCAGACTCCATGCAGGAGCAGCAGAGAGGCAGAAACAGTTTTAGGTCAACTGTGCCACGAAGCACTAACGTCTAGTGTTTAAAACCTGCATTTTCATCTTAAACTACTGCAGCAAAAGTTGTATTTTGTATGCAGTCATTATCAGAGGAGGGGATCAATTGAATAGGCTGTGTATAGCAGCTGGTGCTCTGAAGGAGCCCTGGTATGTGCCATGCTGGTAAACCACACTGCAGTCTTGTGGGTGATAAGTAAAAGTAGCCCAGCCAAGCACAAAGCACATCTTTGTCCTCAGTGTGGCATCTGGAAGGGAAGCCTGGCTGAGACAACTGCCTCAGGAAGGATGAGCCACCTTCACACACTTCCAAGACAAAACCCCAGCTCTGAACTGTGAAAGGATCCTAAGGAATCCATACTTTAGGGATGCCTGGAAAACAAAGTGACTTGGTGCACTTCAGATCCCCTCTCTTACCCTTAGAGCACACCAGAGGAATTAAAGGAAGTAATGTGTGTTCAAGTCAAGCTATAATCGTGCTTTGGTTTTAAGTTTTTCTTGCAACCTATTATTTCCAAGTTTTACAGCAAAATGCAAAACCTGAGGATCTGAAAGTTTGCAATGTATATTTTTACCACATTTTACTCTAAATATGCTGTTATTGCTGTACAAAGTCATCCAGATAAGCCACGCTTATATTGCTTTCACAGAAACAATATAAAGAAAAAGCATACATTGTTATAACTTAACACACATACGAAGAAACTCATTGTATAATTGCATGATACACTGGCCTCACCAGTAATTCTGAATTACAGAGTTTTCCCCCAGAAAGCTTATTCATTTCTGCTTAAGGGTATAATTTGTCTCCCAATGCATCTTTAAAATTGTAGGGCCACATAAACCAGATTGCAGAATGATCCAGGTTAAATAAGCATGTATTTAAGATACACTGTTACTTAATTAATACATGCAAATCAGGACACTCAAGCAAGTGGGTTTGGGGTGGGGTTTTTTGCATTTTTGTTTAATACAAAATCTTACACAAAATTAGAGACATACAGTTTCAATTCTGACAGCTTACCAAGAGGTGCTTTGAGAAACCTGCGCTCAATTCCTTGTTCTATCTGAAGCAGTGCAGATGCCAAGTAGTGGACCACATTATTAACTGGCTGAGGAGTACTTGTACTTGTTGATGCAGCACTTGGAGATTCAGTTTTTAACCCAACGAGTCTAGAATAGAAATGTATTAATTTTTTAGCATATTCTGAATTTAACTCCATAAATATTTGTACAAGTCTCTATGCATAGTAGATTTTTATTTTCACTTGATTTACATGCTTTGACTATGGCAATGAACAGATACTGCACAGGTGTGATTAATTATCCCAGCTCTCCAGTTTGCTTAACTGGTCTAGTTCAATTTAGATCAACCATCTTCAGGTAACAAAACTATCTACATTTCAAGAAATAGGGATGACAAATTTCAATACAGTTATGATTTCCAGAAGATTGGATGCAGCATCCATTAGCTATTTTAGGAGGGATCTCTTTGAAGAGTATAGTGCCAATAATTCTTCAGTGGAAACACTTCCAGTACTGAGGTGTAGCCTTTTAGAATACTTCCATCTGCAGAAGTCAACTACATAGATCCTCACAATTAATAAGATCTTGGGGAAAAAAAAAAAAAAGCCAACAAAACAAAAAAACCCAAGAAAGTAATTTTAGATTGTTAAAACAAGAATTGTTAACTTGTATGTTCTCATCCTTGGAGATTTTTCTAAAATACTAGCTCTTCATGTAACAGGGAGAGAGAGCAGGGAAAAGAGTAGATTTCCATTAAAACAGCGTTCTTTGACCAAAGACTAAGTAATCATTTCAAAGTGTAGTTAATCCTCCTGAATCACAACCATTTAGTGTAGGAGAGCAACTCACATTAATGAAAATAAAATTCCATTTCTACTTGTGGTTTATAAAAAAATAACTAATTAAGACTGTCTGTATTCTACTTTATTCTGGTGACTGAGCAATGCTTTTGGTTGTCCCTGCTCTTTTTTCCACACTCAGAAGCTGTTCATTATATTTTGCAGGCACTCACATTTTGAGACCTTAAAGCAAACAAAAAAACCCGCATAGTTATTTACATTTCACTAGTCAAACTCCAAGGTCTTAATGAGATGTCACTTGCTCTGAAGTGGATAGAAAGGCCAGCATCAAAAGCAATCTGTCACATGACTTCACAATCCCATATAGTCTATGGTTTAATACGCAAGACTATTAGACTAGACTTTATTCAGAAAGGAGTCAGTATCAAATGGAAAAAAAAAAGAATCAACAAACTTCTGCAGTTGAATTGAGAGTTGGCAATGAAGCAAGCACCCAAGGTAACTGAAGACAGATAAATTTTAGCTTCTTAATTACAACAGTGGAATATTTCTAGGTTGTGGTTTTCAAGAAGTAGACGCCTATAAATTGCGCTATTAACAAAGAAGGATGACCCTACCCATTTTGCACGCAACTAGAGAACTCTGATCTGAAGGGCAGTTTTATATGAAAATACTAATTCAGCAAACTGAAGTAAAAAGGGAAAAAAGCTAAAGAACTTTTGATTCCTACATCCAACACAGCATTCAGAAGTCCACCCCAAAATACAGCTTTCATGAAAGTCGAATTGCAAAAAATCTCACAGAATACATAAGCAAATAGCAGGTTAGTACAACGATAGCCTGCAACTAATCTTTTTCCTTGCAATATTTCAACATTCATGTCCTATTAAGACATTTTATATGCATAAGTAAATTCAGGTAGATATTTATTTCTGAAAAGTAGGTAACTTCTGAGAGTTAAATATTTAGAAATCTTCACAGTTCCTATTGTTTGATTCACAACAAACACCTGTATAGTGTAGAGTCCCACATCTGTCTCAAACATTTGTTTAAAAAAAACCAAAACAAAACCTCCAACAAAACACTTTTACAGTTGCAACACGGTATGATTTGAGGTTTCCTCTCTTCTACTGTATTGCAGCTTGCTCTACAGAAGTATCATCTTTCATAAAGTTGTAAGATTACATCTGTTTTGCTGCAGTGCTAAAGGTTAATCCAGACCATGGCCTGTTGCATCGATGGTTCTTTACTGCAACTCATGAAGGGGTACATTTCAACCAGTAGTTTGTTACTATTAGCATTTTCCCTTTTAAACACTCCTACTCCTTCCAGAAAGTGGGGTTTTGGTTCGGGTTTTTTTGGTGGTTGTTCTCCTCCCCCCACCCGGTTCTGGAAAACAAATTGCCAGGTTAATTTTTCTCTGCATTTTAAATGATCTTAAAATGAATTCATGTATTCTTTAGTTGATAGTTAACGTTCACTTTGAGCAGTGTAATATCTGAATATCAGAGGTTGTAAAAATTGGTGTCTTAGTCTTACGTGATAAGAGTAGTGTCATTTAAAAAATAAACCAATGTAAAAATCTCACATTTTACAACTCAGATGTTAAAAAAATACCATTCCAAAGAATTTGAGTGTAAAAATAATTTGATGATTAAAAATAACAGAGCACTGCTGTAAAAAACTCACAAGGAAGAGCCATTATTTAAACCACAGCTCTTACCTGTCTTTCACAATAAACTTATCTTGATCATCAGTTTCCATTTCTTCAGGTTCTTCATTCACAGTTTTAATTATACCATTTTCTTTGTTTTCATCATTCAGAATCTCATACCACCCATGTTCTAAGGCTGCTCTCCAAGACTGTCTGTCTGTAACCTGAAGCAAACACACAAATTTCAAGTTTCTAAAGAATCAAAGGCCACTAACTTTTAGTGCCAATTACTGTCTACACATAATTTAACTATGCTTTCAGTAAAACCCGTAGCATACAAGAGTTCTCATTTAACAGACTCAACGGCACCACCATGCTCCTAGGTATTCTACAGTTCACAAATACCTTAATAGCCCCCAGTGTTCCTTGGTAGATCCTGTCTTCAATGTCCAAAAGAAAGTCCCTAAGTCTCAGTTCAAGCTGCTTGTCTGCAGATACATGAGATCCATCAGGGGCATTTGGCATCCTTCCCCGTCCTAAAGGAGGTCTGAAGTCACTTTGAAGTTTGTCTGCAAGAATACCAAGTAACTGTGTTAGTGGACTTTGTTCCTTAAGGCAGCCACTGGGGGTGGGAACAAAATAGTCAAACTAAACACACAGGTTCAAAAGCCCCTTCCTGAAGCAACAGTGGTCAACATCAGCATCTCCATGCCAACTAAGACATCCGATCCAACCAAGCAGAGTATGCTTTTAAGAGAAGACCTATAGATTAGCATCCACTCATCCCAACACATAGGAGGAGAAATACTTGTGGATTTCAAAGTCATTCTTTGGCCTTATCTAATGCTTCAGAAAGCATTTTAATCAACAACAACTCTGCTATAAGTGCAAAGAGGAAAAAAAAAGTGCACCAAGAATAGTCACATTTCTAGTATTTTTAGTATTTGATGGCCCTTATTTGACAGGAGAACTGGTCAGTTTTCTTTCCTGCATGGATCTTTACCATGGCAACAGTTAAAACAAGTATGTGCAATTGACAAGTGCAAAACCTAATAATTCAAAACAAAATGCAATTTCTTGAATATTACGCAAGGGAGTTTCATTTTGGTAACATCCTCTACCCATTAACATGCCACAAACAAGCCAGCCGCAAGTTTGCGTATGCAGAATTTTATCAGTGATCAGAGCTAATGCCTTGCCAATAGATGGCAAAATACTTGGGTAGAAGAAAAGGGAAAACCCCTAAATTCTATGTCTAGGATGGTTTTAAGGACACTCCTACATTTTGAAACTCATAGAAACAATACTGCTCTGCATATGTCTTCTCCTGTAACAAGCATCTGCCAAAAGAAGAGGGGAAAAAGAAAATAATACCACAGAATCCACTGCACTGATGTTAAGCCACATAAGCAAAACAGCCACACTATTTTTTTCCTTCCAAAGGTTTTAGTATGATCCTGAAATATGCCATTATTTCCTTGTTTACAATAGGACTGTAAAGGCTTTTCAATAGTCGCATGCATTATAATGTTACGAAAGAACATGTCCTACTCAGAAGTCAAGGTAATAGTAATTGCCTCCCTTTCCAATGTTTCTGCCTCCACTGTCCTATCTTGTGTTTCATCATACTGGAAAAGAGGACATCAGATGGTTGATACAATTCACCTTTAACAGATATTAATCTTTCCTCCCCAGTTAATCTTTTTCCCAAAGCTCAAATTACTTCCTAAAGATGTTAGTAAAAAGGGATTGACTCTTAAACAAAGCAGTGAGATAAAAAAGAAAAAAAAAGTTATTTTTCTATTAACATAAACCACCAGAAAATACCACAAAGATACATAAAAAAAAGAAAGGAAAAAGCCAAACCTGTTTTCCATAGAGTGAAGCAATGCTTAAGAATCATTCTTATTTCTTAGGAATTACAATTAAATGACAATTGGGGGTTTCTAGAACATTATATAGAAGTTACAGCTGTGGAAGCAATTAAGACCAGGAACCTCTCATTTACCTGGAATATGGAATTTTTCCACAGGAAAACTGCTTAGTTGTTCATATATTCTACTTTTCTCTTGTAAAAGAGTTTCTTTTAAGGCACTCTCCCTATGTCCTCGGGAATTGAGAGCCTCTAGGAGTTGGTCCAGTTGTTCCCGAGAACTGTAAAAGCACCAACGGTTTGGTTTATATACTGGCCTTGGCACCTCTACACCACCACTGCTGTATGAATCTTGGTCAATATTGGAGGTAGATTCAGAGGATTCCAAAGACTCTCCAGTTTTACTGAATACCTGAGGTTCATTTGTGCATGATTGTACACTATTCTGAAAGGAAGAGATTCGAGGCAACAACATGTCTTCTGTGAGACCAGAATAGTCCTCTTCTATAAACAATCCAGGAAGGGAGGGGAAAATCCAGTAGCGTCGGTACAGACGGTCACGACCTAATGGGGTGATATTTGTGCAAGCTGTTGCATTCTGAATCTTTTCTAACAGTTCCTTTTCTTTCTTTTGTTGCTCCTGTTTTAAATCTTCTTTGTCTTCAGCAGTAAGAGGTTCATTCTTTTCACAAGTGGCATCTTCTTGTCTTACAAATTCTTTATACCCATTTTGCCCTCTCCTTCCTAAAATTGAAAGGGAGAAGTATGATAGCAACACATTTATAAATTCATTCTTTGATCAGAAACTAAAGTAAAGGGCAGGTTTTAGTTCTGTCCCTTTCTGATTATCTGAACTTACACTGTCAAGGACCATCAGCTCAGTAAAGAAACATTACTAAAGAAAAATTCAAGTGATTAATCCCTTTCCCTTGATAAAGAGGTAGCCATCTTTAGCGTACTTTCACTTTGCAGAAACTAGACCATGTCTCATTTGCTGACATTGTCATTTTTAACACCATAAAAAAAGAACCAAAATTTGAAGAACTTAGAAGTATGTTATAGAACCATGCTAGTAAAGTAAAATGCTAGCAATTTCATTATTGAATAGAAATTATGTTTTGGACTTAATTTTTCATACTCAAAATTACAAATTTAAATCCCTCAAAGACCTCAAGAAAGATCAGAAACCCTATGTAAGAGCTTTTATTGCAAACTCAATTGTTATTTTGACACTTACTTAAAATTATATATATACACACACACACACTCTACTACTTTTTCCCTCTCAATCTGTACCAGCTGAAAATACTCCAGTTCACATCTTAGTTTAACAAAGAATCAGGTACAGATCTAGAAAAGAACATCTTGTAATTGACGCACACAATGGTGAAAGATGTAGTAAGCACTCAATTCCTGATTTCCAGCATGACCTTCACTTTCTCCAAATGTAGAAATGAAGTAACACTTGTCTGCCCCTCCCATCACAATGTCTCAAACATAAGACATTCCAGAAACTTGAAACTCTGTTCAAGATCTCACTGCTTTGGCATCATAAAACTGTAGCAAACATGCAAATCTGTATTATTGAACAACTCAATTTCCAGCCCAGGTACCGTTAGGAACTGTAAAAAGTTTGCAACCTTAAGTCCACAGTGATCCACGACTTTCACTGGCACATATACTAGCACAAAGCCTTCATGGGAAAAAGGCACAGATGAGCTAAAAGCCAAAAGCCATCAACAATTCATCCTCCTTTGGCAATATCTATGTTTAGTCACAAATAGCAGGCTGTGCTGTTTACTGCACCACAGCTCCTATTAACACACTGCTGAGGAAATTAGATCTGGGAATGTCTGGTTGCATTCCTGTATAAAAGAATTTGCTTCATTAGCAAAAGTAAACTAAACCCAACCACTCAATATAACATTTTCATTTAAAATATGGGTTCTTGTAGCTTCCTAAAAAAAAGAAGCAAAACCACACCATAGCCTATTAGATGAGACTCCTACAACTCTCTCTTTCCTCTCTGAGTGCACTGCTCATAACTGTAATGGCTTATCAAGAAACAGCCTGTTTTTTTCAGGCAAAAGAGGAATCCAGAAAGCAAGTATGGAAGACAAGAAGAAATAGAAATGTGAAAGAATGTACAAGCTGATCACTAAAACTACATCAGGCCAGCTCAATGCACTTAATAGTCCATTGTGATCAAGTTTGGGTCGTGGGTTTGATTTTAGTTTTTCCTTAAAAAAATTACAGGAAAGATTGATAAAAATTTACTATAAAACTCAAGAACTTCCTGGGTGCACACATGCGTATGTGTATGCAAATGAACAGATACATTATAGTGTTACCTTTTCCTCGTTTTTTGTTTGGTCCCAGCTCTTCTTCATCCTCTGTCATTGTGTCCATGTCTTGCTCTTTACGCTCAGTTTCTTTGCTCTCTGTGCTAGTATCAAGATCTTCCCGTTCCTCCTCACTGATGCAATAAAATAAACAGAGGGTGATCAACTGACCATCTATTAACAGCTGAACAGAATGAAAATAATACACCATAGAATATGGCATCTTCAACCTCTCAGAAGTACTTAAGGTAGTAAAACACCTAAAGCTGATTTTTAAAAAGCATTATAAGTCACAGAATATATTAAACCCCAGAAGAAATCCAATGAATTGTAAATGGAAAGTTCCATATTAAAGATGAAAACCTGCTCTTTGGTATTCACTCTTGCATTTGAAGAGCACTATTATAATCAGATTCTTTTCTTACATATCTTAGTATAGTTCTCCTGATCTGTATACCATTTTATTAAATGCTTATTACACATTTTTCCCCTCATCTAGCAAATATAATTAAACACCTACAAAACTACATGCAACCATGGCATTATTTTTTTTTCTATTATAGTTTCAAAAACATAGTACAAATCTGTCCTTGGTGCATGCTCACCTTTTACAAGCAGATTTATTTAACTAACTCCCTTCCTCAAGCAGGTAAATATATAATGTTGTATATAGACTTTGCCTTTTTTTTTTTCCTGGAATTATATACACCTGCATGTGCATGAATCTTATCACCTGAAACCATACAGTTTTATTAATAGAACAAAACCCCTTGGTTTTACATAAGTCACCTCAATAGAATTGTGAGTATAACAAAAATTTTAAAAATAAAATCACTTTCATAAAGCAATTCTAGAACATTAGGAAGAAAAATAATATCAACATTAAGGGATATGTACTTAAAATATACCTTTGTATATGATCAACTCAATGAAAACTACATAGGTAAGGTCTGGTCACATAAGTGTAAATTGCTATATCATATGTATTACAGTAATATCATGTATCATACCCAACAGATACTTCTACAGCAGGATTTCTTTGCTCCTCTTCCTTCAGCTTTTCTTGTTTCTCTTTCATTTTTAACTCTTGCTCTTTTAATCTTTCTTCTTTCCTCTTACGTATCCTAATAGTAAGAAGAATATAGAAAACCAGTTGCAATCAATCTAGTATCTGATCTGGCCACACCTTTTTTCTTTTACAATACAGCTTTACCTAAAAATAACAGTAACGTGGGAAAGCACAATGCTTAGTGCAATAAAGTTTCACTCCTGTCTAGGGTCTCAAGAACATAAAACCCGAACACTACTACTGTTTCTTACATGCCTTTTGTAATCCAGGAATTACTCCAATTTGTAATAACAAAATTTATCTTTCCATATCATAGTTTTACCTTGCTGCTGCAGCCTCTCGTTCTTTGCGATGCTGTTCTGCCTTTAATTCTCTGAACTCCTGTTTTGCCTGTCGTAACACATCAACTGAGTCCTCAATGAAATCTCGAGTGGAGACGAGAGTCAGAAGTTTCCCACAGAGGGCATGGAGGATCTTCATCTTTTCTCCTAATGAAATTAAGACCAATGTTAATATATCATTATACAACTGATAAATAAGCCTTACTCTTACACACCCCAGACTGAAGACTGGTTCTCACTCAAGGAGAAGCAAACAGTCAACCATTTGTAGTGTACCAGCTGCACATGCAAAGAGGTATTTCCTGAAATACCTGCTTTGCTCAGAGATGTGAGCCTTTATTTTTAATTTATGAACTTTTAGCACTAAAATAAGAACTAAAATGCAGTATTATCTTCAAAACAGAGACAAAGAAACAGGAAAGAGTAATTTCTTTACCATTTCCAAATACACAGAAGACCCAAACCAGAACAGCAATAAAAAGCAGGGGCTGAATCACTCAGATGCTTCTCCCAGAGAGATTCCCTTCTAGAAGTAAAACTAACTTTTTTTTTTTTAAATGGGATTTTTAAAAAGCTACTTAGAAGTGATGAGGATGTCTAGCTCTGCAGTCTCTGATCTCGTGGGACCTGCTTGTGGGGGCCAGAGCATAGGGGATGGGTGTTTGTCTAAATGACCTCCAGGGGTCCTTTCTAACCTAATTTATTCTATGATACAGTAAGTTTTGACTATTACTGATCTGAAGCAGTTATAAAACTGATCACTTGATGGACAATCTCTTAACATTTACTGTCTTTCATTACCTGGCAACAAATCATACACTGAGGTACTTGAAAGTTTCTTCAAGAGACCAGGGTTACTTAATCTCAGCTCCATGCAAGCATCATCAGTAGCATCAAACCCTCCTCGTTTCTGGTAACGGTATTTTGCATTGGCTGACGTTACATCAGCACCTGATGCTAGAATGTGAAGTCTGAGAATCTCAGAAAGAGTACAGCTATCAAGATCCAAGTTTTTCAAATTGCAGCCTGAAGTTGAAAAGAATGAACAGTTATTTTACATAGATATTTAAATGTATATAAATATTAAAAATGTGTTTTAAAATACAGATCAAAATCAGAACAGTAACAAAACAAGTAGTGAAACCCACACATACCCTGGTGTAACTGGGGCCATGCAGCTGCCAAAGTTGCAACTGCAGACAGTGCAGATTTTGTGGGGTCTGCATCTTCATCCAAAGCCTCTGTTAAATCTTTAAGGAAATAAACACTTTATTCTAGTGCAAATTAAAACTTGTACTGTGGAGGGGAGGAAAGCAAGCCATTTTTTAGAAGATGCAGACAGAACAAGGAGGCGGGCCAATATTTACAACAGCAGCAACTCAAAACTCAATTCAAAATCCAAATTGAATTTTACTTATCTTTAAATGCAACTTAAAAATCAGACTACAAGCTAAGGACATGCACCACATGCTATAGGCTGTTCCCAGAGCAACCACAATGCACAAAACATGCACAATTGCAACATAAGAGGCAGCAAAACCAAATCTCTAAACATGCTTGAAAGCAAAACCAAACAACGCAACACCACCTGTATTTCAATCCCTCAAATGAACTGTTATTTTCTATCATCATCTTGGTTTTAGGAAAGACAAGATTTAGATACTGGTTATCGTCATTCACTGTACACATTTAATCTGCAACTTAGATATAGCCTTACTGTTCTGCATAAATACAATTACTACAACACTACAAAGAAACTATACTTCACCAAAACAAGTATCTGCACTTAATAAAGAGTATCACACACTAGCAAACTGATCAGGATAACAGGGCAGTGAGAGGGAGAACAGCAGAATTTCTTAAGACAAAAGTTTCCTCAGCACTTACAGGTATTTCTCCAGAGGACTGGCACAATTTTTTCAGTGTTGTATGCTGTTTCAATAATTTCACTTTATTCAAGTCCAAATCATTAAGCAGTTACAAAGTCACCAAGTCAACAGAGTGCCACATATCCAAACTAAGACTACATAAAAAACAAATCCACAGCTTCTTTTATGATGATCGATATTGTTTATAAATTGTCACCCAGACATGGCAGAATTAACCTCTACACCTCCCCTTCTCATTATATCTATATAACACAGTTTGAGAAAGCACTGTACACACCAAAACTCCAGAGTCATGGTGTTTTCTGTTGCATAAACACTGCCTGTACAGAATTTAAGCAAACATGCTGACTGCTACTAGTTTGGTTAGCCAGAATTACAAAGGCAAAAACATGTAATTCTTTTATGGGAAAGAAGATGTCTAAACAAGAGTGACAAGAAATGAAAGCTCCAAGGCAAGTAAGAGATAATAAAGTGCCCTGCCCACAGTTCTGCTAAACTAGAAGTAAACCAGCAAGTTTTTGCAATTGTCAGCCCCACACAGTCAAATTAAAATATGAAAGTTACATTGTTATTCATCGGACTTATCAGAAAAAAAGTAAAGAATCTAATCAACTATTCTATGATTACCTGGTAATGGAATCCTTGCTTATATTGCCCAAGCAATGCTCTCAGTAGTTAGAAGATACAGTTTAACTGCTAAATTCAACAGTAATTAAAATACAGCCTAAATTTGTTAGCACTGTATGAAGTCTGTAACTTTCTTCAATTAACAAGATCAGCTGGGATTGCTGAAAATAGTGCCCACTTTTTACATAAAGACATTTTATAGATTGGACATAAATCTTAAGAATTATGCATAATCTTCAAGGGAAGAATTAAAGAAACATTTCTGAACTTCACACATCTGTTTCATGGGGAACCACAGGACTGACTTGTCTTGAAACAGGGAGTGTTCCTATGTTCCAATCTAGGTCTAATGAAATAGACTAGCAGAAAGGGTCAAAGCTGCTGCTTTAACTAGTCAGCAAGTTTGTCAGTCCATGACCACAGGACCACATAAATTTGGAACAAAGCCTGCACTTCCTTCTGATCAGTGGTTAGTGTATGCCTCGGAAAACACTGACAACTTCAGTCTTAGAATGAAAATCAAAGGCAGAGTGAATGTGAGATCGTTTACTGGAGAAACAGACATGGTAGTATCTAGAAGTATACATCCACAACCCCTAAATCTTGAAGGACAATAAGTACTGAATTCTCCATTACAGTTGTGTCCAGATGTTGTGGGGTGGGGGTGTTTTGGTGAGTTTTTTCTTGTTGTTTGTTTGGTTTTGGTTTTTTGGTTTTTGTGGTTTGTTTTGGTTTTTTTTTTTTTAATAGCTACAGATGAAGACCTTTGAGAAGATTTAGGAAAATGCCTTGTTTCCTGACCCTCAGGAGAAACATTTAACAGTGCTGAAGGAAGAGGAGGAAGATGAAGACAAGTTTCCCTCACCTCCAAAACATAAGCAGTGCTGTTAAAAGCTTATTATGCTTTGCTGGATACAATTGCAGTAACAATGAGCTTGCTTTTTCTCTATTCCCCCCAGATGCCAACCTCCATGCCCAGTTTAAAGCTTTCGTTTCAGATAAAAGAGAAAACACAAGTGCATTTACATACAATATCCATGCATAATAAGACAAGGTTAAACAAAGGAATGCCATTAATCATGCAATTGAAAGTTAATTCCAGTGGAATTTTAGTTTTTCAGCAGTAAAATTAAAGATCTGACCTTTGGTCTCAGCATCAGCTATTTGATCTTTGGCCACTTCCTCCTCCTCTTCAGCCATTGCCTGAAAGATGGCAGTCAGGAAGAAAAACAGCAATTCACATAGTGGGCCTTCAGTGTCATTTCCTACAAGAGCTTCCTCTAAAACTTCTGTGAATAAAGTTTAAGAAGCGTCACTTTTGCCGCAAAGTTGGAAAATCATTATGTACTGAAGAACGAAAACATTTTTTTCCTTCAGCTATGGTAATAAAAGTTACTTCTCTATAATTTACCACACATATTCCTAAGGCAATGCTGTCAGAAAGAATGCTGACAAAACAACAATACTTTCTTAATTTCTAACTGCAAGAGTAAAGTACAAGTAGACATTTTAATAATTAGATTAACAGATTAATCAAATTAAATTTGATTTTACAAACACTGCAGAAGTGGACTCTGAAAACTGGATTGATACGCACATGTAAGCACTGATATTAAAGCTGCACAGAAATTCTGTAGCACCAGTACTTGGGTGCACTTAAGATGTTTGGTTGTTTGGTCAGAGAAGGAACATTTTGCCACATAAACAACAACTTGCCTAAAGTCACTCCTTCAGGAAATTCATCTTGAAGATCAAAAAGTTCCCCAAAAGCATATAAAAATTCCAAAACCATCAGAGCATCACCAAAGATCTCAGGAGGAAGTCTCGTCTTCACTGGTATTGGAATGGGAAGTTCCTGCAATCCAAATGGGACAACTTAATACTGCATTTGGTTTCTGCAGAGTACCCAAGTGATTAAAACCAAATAGTCTATGATTCTGATGAGCATCTGTTGAGTTTCTTTACATTTTAATGAAAATAGTTCTGCAAGACGTATAATCAAATTATCATGGCAAGATCTGTGGTAGTACTAACTTCAAAAAACAAAGAGCATTCAACTTGGACATAAATATTTTGATGTAAAAGTTCATTCATGTTCATGAAGTTGAATGATTTTGTATCTTTATTTAAAAGGAACTTAAATCCATTACAAGTTAAGAACAGTGGCTGTCAAGATTTTTCCCTTAAACCTGTAATATTTCACAAGAGTTTTGAATTTAAGTTTACTGGAACTGTCTAAACAAGCACAAATAAACGTATTATTTAAAGGTTACCCATTACTGCTTGCAAAGGCAAGCAAACAAAACTCAACACGTTCACATAAAAACACACTCATCTGACATCAGGATATGTAAGGTCATGTCTAATGACTGAGTGTTCTGGTATTTGGGTTTTTGTGTCAGTAAGCCAGTTATGATAGCTAAAGACATTTTACAGGGAGCTGATGTAACCATGTAACAAGACAGTGGTCTTAACAGGGACACCACCTCTGATAACACAGATAACAGTGTCTATAACACTGAGCTTGACTTTCAAATTAACATCTTGATGTAACTTTTCAAGACTTGTCTTCACTTGATGTTTCTTAGCAGAGAATCAAACCATTTTCAGAAGGATGGCTCCTTTGTGGAAAGGTAGTAGTTCACAAACACTAATGAGAAGAATGCCAAATACCTTATTGTCTTCTTCTGACTGCACATTATTTTGTACATTTCTTAAGGCAATCTTTTGAAAAACAGTCTATGGGTGGATCTTTCTTCTTGCCTCCTCACCTAAACTTATCTTTATTCATATGTTTGTCAATTTTCACTGTAGTGATTATACTACTTTCCCACATCTCCCTTTTTCATTTCCAATTGAAACATAGTAGCATAGTTTTGCACAGTTTCTTCTCATTTTGACAATGGTCTTCCCTTTCTTCAGTTTTTTCTCTCTTTCTGTACATAGCCAAGAGTTTTCACTCTCATCTTCAAGGGCCTATACAGTTCTCCTTGCAAATCTATTCATATTCCTCCCAACTAGCACTATCACTTCAATTCATTTAACACTCTCCTCTATTCCCACTTGTCCTCTTTGTGCTTCTATCATGTTGCCCTGTGTATCTCAAAGAAGACCCTGTCCTTGCATTTCTTTTTTGCCTCCTTTCACTATTCCCTGCCAAAATTAATCATAATGAAGTATACATAAACATATAACACTAATCAATCTTTCATTATGTATAGCCACACTATATTCTTGTTTAGAACATTATGTTCTTTGGGGGGTAAATTCTTTTTACTTTCTATAAGTTTCCAGGATCATCAAGAAAGATGCATGTTAAGCAAAGGATACTGCTAGAGTTTAAATCAAAAGAATGCCACAGAGTAACAAGCTAATGTCTTTTTCACCTTTTGCAGCCAAAATTTTTGTTTCTTCATTATTAAAATCTTTTAAGTAATTCAGGTTTATTCTAGGTAAATACTGTATATTTACCAGAAAACTTACCCATACTCAATACCCTCTACTCATTAAGGTCAGCACTTTAAAAATACATCTGTTCCACATTGCAACTGAGAACAGCCTGTAAAGTTTTTCTGAGGATGCAAATGCAGATGCAGACGAAACTATTAACATCACCACTGGGAAATATTACATGACATAGGCGATTCACAACCCCTATCATTCAGATCAGATCTAGATCTGCCTCTCAATTAGGGAACCTAGCTTAGGGACCCTGTAAAGTACAAGCTTGAGCTATTCCAAACCCTATCATACCTTCAGATCATCACATTCCATATCTTCTCTAGGCTTACTCCATTGTTTCAGGTATTCCACATACTTTCTTTTTTCTTCACGCAGTTTCTCTCTTTCCTGAAAGATTCACAATTGTATATAAAATATGGTCAGATTGCTCTATAATAGTTTCTAGAACTGCACCACTTATTATTTCAATCACACTGAAAAATACAACCAAAACAGATTTAATTAGAATGAAATAACCCAATAATTTTTATTTTGTATATGAAAGTATTGGTAAAAACATTTAGAAGTAAACTGTAGTGATACTTTGTTGGATTAGACAGAGTTTTGTGGAGGTGTTTGGGGTTTTTTGGTTTGGTTTTGGGTTTTTTTTGTTTGGTTGGTTTTTTTTTAAATGGAATTGGCTGAGGAAAACATCTAAAAATATAAATATTTATCAAAGTTGCCACAAAAAAAGACCATCAAAACAGACAGTGAATATGGCTGTGATAAAATACAGTGGAATAAATAATTCAGTCAAAGTAACAAAAAGCAAAAAGTTATGTAGCAATTTCCATCCACAGAGAAACCACAGGGAAACCCTCAACTACTCAATAAACTGCGAAACTCATGCAGTACAGTATCTTAAATACTTAAGTAGAAGACAACCATCAAATCAAATACTGTCAAACATTATTGGCAAAAAAAAACCTGAAACGTTACTTCAGCGGGAATTTCAAAGTGAACTTTCTGTGAACTAAATTCTAATAAGAGAGAATGTTATCCAGAAACACAAATCCTTAAACTTATAACTACCTAGTCTTCTAAAGTGCATTTCTATGAACTGAAAACAGTTAATGGAAAATAACTTGAAGCAGATGGCAACTAAGTAAACTAGCAAGCCATTATACACTTCTATAATGAAACACATGTACTGCAAATATATTTACTTTTTCCTTTTCTATTTTGAGTCTCTCCTTCTCTTCTTTCTTCTTCATCCTTTCTTCTTCCACAATCTTCTTTAATTCTTCTCTCTTTTTTTCCTTATCTTCTTTCTCCTTTCTCTTAGCTTCTATAGCATTTGCCTTCTCTCGCTTTAATTTAGCTTTTTCAAAAGCTATAAAAGAAAAAAAAAAACACACCACAAAGGGTTTTTTTTCATAAAATGTTAATTTCATTTAGCTGTGCTAAACAGACTTAGCTTTTTATAATTACCATATGAAAAAGATAGTTATGAAGACTGAATTGTTTCTATGCCAACCAGAAATTCAATCACTTGAAAGTTCTTTAGAGAACCAGAATTTTAATCCTAAGTATTATACATGTTTTACAAGGTTGGCATCAGTGTAATAAAGTCAAATTTCTGTGTTTATGAGTATATAGAAGTTTATTAGTTCTATCAAGTGACATATAAAGAGGATTCAAACTGCATATAATTACAGCAACATATTTAGTAATGACTGCTTAATAAAAGCATTTCACAACTAGATGTGGCATGTAACAATGTAATATTTGTGACAGTAGAAAAATTTAAATAAATTATCTTTAAATATTTATTACTCATTTACTGAAAAGTTAATGCATCTGAAACCTATTTAGTATCTCAGTGGGTTTTGTGCAAGTTTTTCTTTTGTTATACGGTTTAAGCTGAACTTTAACTGGTAATAAATGTTACTGTCTGAGGCGATCCAGATTTCTTTATAGCTGTCTGCAGAACAGCATGATAAAAATTTCCACTTTCTGTGGACAGACAACTTCTGTCAACCTACATACAGGCTGACAAATAAAAGTGGGTCAGGGGGTCTTACCACTGTATTTGAAGAAACAAGAAGGCTAGAATCACAAGTGAAGAAAATGAAAAAAATCCTTACTTCTATTACCAAGTGGACAGCATTCAAAAAAAGCTTTTGATTACATTTTCCAATAAAATTCTGAAAGTGAGATACATTGCTTTTACAGGTAGCGACTATACATACCAGTAATGGCTTTCACCCAGCAAACAAAAGCAGTGAAGCTGATCCTCCATAGTCTTCTACATACTGAGAAAGTTGAGGTTTTTTTTTTGGTACTTGGTATTTTGCTACCTTTTCACATCATCAGTAAAGTACTATAGCAGGTCTTTATAATACACTTCATGAACATCTGCAATTTCCAGTCCAATTAAACACGATTTACAAGTAAAATATTTAGATTAATATTTGATTACATTAATACAGTATATTTGAAAACGTACTTTTAAGCCTATTGTATGAATGTGATCACACTTTTCAAACAACCAGTGTAACATGTTGTCTGTTTCAAATCAAATAACTGCATATTTTTTAAAAATAAATGAACAAAAAGTTGAAAATCATGGGACAACATTGGACCAAAAATGAACAGACAGAAAAATGTGACACCATGGTACTTTTTTTTTTTTTAAGATTATTACTTATTTGATGCATTCATCATCATTTCGTGTCCTCAAAGAACAGAAAGCATTTACAAAGTCTAAGTATCTACATGCTGTGACAGCTTTCTAGTGAGGTGACAAAAAATACAAAGAATACATTTGGATGTCCATGTCATACAACTCATTTCAAGGTTGATAGGTCTTTCATTGTTTGAAACAGTATGTGTCGAGGGCACTGGGGTTTGGGGTGAAATAGGGTAACACAAAGATAAAATTAAGACAGATTATGTCATAACTACCCTTCTAGAAGCTGCAGCTAATGCCACACAAGAAAGGAAGCAGCTTTGATGTTGAACAGCTATGATCTTGTTCTGTGCTGTCAATTCCAACACATAAACAAATAGATGCTAGTAGCGCAAAAAAGTGGACACACAAGTTCAGTGGAGCCCGTTAAACCCTATTGTCCCCATACCCTATGAAGAAAGTGCCCTGAGCAGCCTCAGAAAACTTTGCAGTTATTTAAGCAGATGTTGGACTAGATAATTTCCAGATGTCCCTGTCATCCTAAAGTATTCTATGATAATGGAAGTGAGAGGCAGAAACCAGAAGTTCACTGAAATATTTCCACAGATGAAAGCCTTTCCTTAGGAAGTGCATCAGTGCTTACAACCCAGAACATCTTGTCTGAGCTTTGTCTCCTCAATAAGACACCCCACTTTAAAATTGGTTTCAAATTAAGTAAGAGGCCCCACATACCTTTTGTATGGGTTTAACTAGGTAAATAGTTCAGGAATAGGTCAAAACTAAGACAAAATAATTCAATCAGTCCAAAATAAAAACCTCAAGTAATTTGTGCTCTTAATTGGAAAAAGTCATAAACATACTGCAAGTAATCTTGCAGAACATTTAGACATAGCTTAAATATCTATGCACAGACATCTTCAGAAAGATTCAAGATTTCCTTAAGGATTATTAGAGGTTTAGAAAGCATTGCAGTTCTTTTAAATTTTGAGGAAGTTTCTCCATTTATGGATTTGCCTCATACAACAGAATGATTATTGTTAAATGCTCACGTTTTGATATGCCTTCAGCTGGTAAAATTTATACTTTTACTTCAGAATCCAAACTTTTGCAAAAATTTATTTTGCTTTTTATTTATCTGAGAGAGAAAACAACACAACTGGACTGCAAGCTTCCTAAATTCCCCAGTTTAGTAATATGTTAATAAATAAATAGCAATAAATTAATAAAAAAATAGATCAGGAAACAACCATTCTAAGCACTGAAAGGAGCACTCCCCAAAATAGTACTGTGGAACTGCACTCATTACCTTTTCCCTTTGAAAGGTACAACCCCCAAAATACTCTAATTATGGCCTGCTCTCAGACCTGCAAATACTGGTTCAACTAGTCATACTACACCTCAACTTACCCATGGCATGCATATCTTCCTTTTGCTTCTGGAACCTTGGCTTTTCCCTTGCTACTTTACTTTTGTTTCCCTGGTTACTTTTTTTAGCAGCAATCTCATCCTCCTGATACAGAATTTGGAGAGGGAGTGGAAAAAAAGAACACAATGTCTACAGTGAAACAACCAGCAATAGATATTACAAATTTTTCAACAGTTCTTTAAAACAAAGATAAAAAACAGGCTGTAAGAGTTTCCCACAAACATATTATGTACTCGGAGATCCTGCCTAATAGTGTGTGGGTAAGGGACCCAAAACTTTCTTCCAACTTTCTATTTAAATAGTTTAGAGCACTAAGCTTTGCTGTGTATCTAAGAGCAGAAATTAAAGTTTTTTAGCAAATTATTAATTGCTCTCAGAAGGGACAAGTACTCTATGCACCTTCAAAACACATTGAAAAAGCTAGTTTCTTAGTGGTATCACAGAAATAAACAAAGAAAAATAAAAAGGTAACATCCAGTATCGTCTCCTTTACCAGCTTAACTATAGAGCAATCTACTTTAATAGCAATTATGTAGTATATCCCAATTGCATTCCAACTGTTCTGAAAGTTCACAGAAAAATTGGAAGAACTTTGGAAATTGGAAGACTATGCTGATGCGTACATCTAGAATTAAAAATGCTATTACTTACATTACCAGTAGATGCCCTCTTTGGAGGTCTCCCTCGTCGCCTGCTTGCAGGACTGAAGATAAATGTGGGTGGGTCATCAGGAAAGAAGTAGGAGAAATTTTGTTCTGCTAGATTGTATTTTGCAATTGATGTTGCCTTTTTAAGAAAGATGAAAACAGATATTCATTGTGAAAATTCTCACCTCTTCATAAATGTAAGTTAATTCATGAACCATTAATTCACCAAAAGACAGTAAAAGTAACTAGATTCACAACTGGTTAGCTAAAGATAAGAAGTAAAACTCTGAAATAGTATAACCATAGAGTTACTCCAAGAGGATAATAAATGTAAGCAGCACATATTTGAAAATAGAATTTGACCTCATTTGGTAAGATTTTATTTCTTTACATGCCTTTTAGCAAACACAACTGGACAGAGTCTTTCTATCAAGTTACTGAAATGTGTCAAAAATGTTATAGAGAAAGCCAGAAAATTAAGAAGAATCACATAATTCTCTAACATACTTAAACATTTCTGAAGGAGGAGAAAATTTATGACTTCTGAGTTGTCAAAGTTTCTTTTCAAGTCAGCTTTTTCAGCCTGGTAACTTCAGAAAGTCTGCCCGTATCAAGTGATACGTAGGAGGATACAAAGGAAACACTTCCTAATGGGACATGTTTATGTAACTACTGAAAAGCAAGGCAACCAGCAAGGGAACAAGGACACACTCCACAAAAAGCCCAAAGAGAAGATGGCAAATGCACACATATACAGAATATAACAATTTTCCTGAAGCGCCAGAAAGCATTGCTAATAGATCACTAGACCTGGCACACTGTATCACATCAAGGACAACATGATATCTAACAAGCCCAAGGAAGGGGGTGGTTTATCCCTTTCAGCTCTATTTTCTCATATTTCCATTTCTTGAAAAGACACAGACTTTAAAGATGAACTTATTTAGAAATCATTTGATTTTGTTATTTTCCACAACTTCCAGAGGCAAAACTCTCATCTCAGAGCTTTATTGTGCAGAATGAGCAGTTACACAGCTGTATAAGGATTATTCTTAAACACGCATACAAAATACAAGACATAAACAAACATGCTACTTCCTAAAAACAAGATGAAGATAAAAAGATTTTCGGGTCAAGGCTGCAATACACAGTGAAAGAGTCCAGGATCTTCTGCGGCCCAGCACACAAGGCAAGGGAAATTGCTGCCTACTTTGTGAGTGTGGGAAGAGCTGCTCAATTCCTTGAGTACAAGGAAACAGAAATTCAGAGTCACCCTGCACAGATCAAGATATGAACTTTAGTCTGAACTTGTAATAAGTATCACCATGTATCTCCACCGAAAATGACAAAAATATACATCTTAACATCTTCAACCTCTAAGGCCTCATCAAAAGCCCATTCCAGCAACCTGAACTCTTCGGTACTTCTGTCTCACTGATGAACTGGAGACTGAATTCAATCCACAAGAAAATATTTTCCAGCTAAAAGCATTACAACAGAATAATATTAAATTTACTGTCACAAACCAGAAATAGTTAAATTTTATTTGACTTGGAAGTAACAGCTGCATACCTTGAAGAATGAAAACAACTCATGTGTCAGACTACGCAAAAACACACTATGTTTTAATAAAAAACGCTTTTCTATGTAAAAGCTATTTTTGTTTTGGGAATATTTCCAAGCTGGTAGCTAAAGAATAAATGTACAGAAAAATTACAAACTTGTTTACAAGCAAAAGTTAACAAAAACCTGCTTTTACAATAAAAGTTGCAACATTCTTCCTTTGGAAAAAGTCAAATACTAACTCAACATATTACACTTATAAAAAGCTAAACTCGATGTAGTTTAAAAAAAAATCTCTGAGCAGCTGATGGGGCAGGGAAACAAACAACTGAGTAGGGTCAATATTTTATCCCACAAATTATTTCTTCTTACTTACCTTAGTTTTAATGACTCCATCATGTGCTTCACAGTGTTGTTTCAGAAAAAGTTTAAGTCTGTCGCGAGAAAAGAGATGTTTCCTCCGGCTGTACAAGGAAAGAAAGGTAGCATTATCAAACAAGCATCTAATTACTGTTTAAGTACAGCTGAAAATATGTGCAAGAGCACGTGTATAGATCATATGATTGATCTTTTTCTTAATTATAAAATACACCCTTACAATTATAATTAACAGCCTTTCTCTGCAACACCAATTCAATTTAAAATTTCTTTACGAACAAAACACAAGTAATACTTAAATAGGTGTTTCATGCATCTGTAATTTTTGTTTCGAAGATCCTGTGTGTCCTTTCATTCACATATACAAACTCTACAGCCTATTCATGCCCACTAGATCCTCCAAAAATTCCATTCTAGCACAGTAGCTTTTAAAATTCCCAAATAAAACTAAACTCCAATTGGTTTAGAAGAAGGTGAAAACATAACCAAACAAGAACTGCAGGAAAGCAGCATTCACCCCTCTCTAATGGGAAGGTAAGGCACAGAAGCCTCAAGCCAACAAGTGAGAGGGGTGAATTCACACTCTGCTTGGTCAGGCTGTGGCAATCCTCACTGCAGGGCAGTGAGTAGTCTGAATGCTTCCTGGCACCCCAGGGAACCCACACTATTTCATGGGAAGGAGAAAACCAACAGCACAGGCCTAGTTAATGAGAAGACTAATCTCAATTCATGCCAAAACTAAATGACTATTAAAAAAAAAAAAAATTAAAAAATCAGTGATTTCAAGTATCCAGTTTATAAAGTTTTGATGCACAATCTACTCTTAAAAAATGTTTTTAACTAAAATCAAGACAAAAGCGTGTTTTTTAAGAAGCAAAAACTCTTTTCAGCTTTATATTTTAAAGCAGTAAATAAGTCTGACTGCCATTGTCTGCTACAACGTTTCAAACTAATAATGCTACCAGACGAGAGCTCACAATGCCAACAGTTCATCAATATTGTAGAACAGTGTTCTCATTCTCAAATATTTTTTTCCACCTACTCCTTCAGTTACAGCAGTTAACACATCTGTGTGCCAATAAAAGCACAGAGACTTGTAAGGAGTTTGTATCTGTGCTAATACTAGTAAAGCTTGGAACCCTTGTTACAGAAAGTCTGTGAAACAGCATTTTGTTCCAGTGCCTCTAGTTCTTCTAACATTATTTTAAAATGCCATTTTATGTCAAAAACATCTTAGTGACTTACACAACTCAGTTATAAAGTACAATTTTAACCTTTATATATAAATTTTTACCTTAGTTGAGATGCTTTAACAATAACAGCTTCATATAGATCTTTTTTAATAGGTTGGACTTTGTATTTGAATAAAGAAGGATCAATTATGGCTTTCTTCTCCCTGAACAAAATTAAAAATGTAAAAAATTAACTACAATCACAAAGCATCAGTCTTTTATTATACATGTTTAATATATACATATGCGTACACAACGGACCTCTTGAAAATACCCTGCCATATTTAATACAGTCTGTAATTCCAAAGAGGACCTATTCACTTCTACCAACTTTTCCACCACTAGATTAAGATCTGCATCAAAGCCAGTTCCGGCAAGCAACAGGAAAAGAAGGTATTGGTTTTCTTAGTGCAGAGATGGGACATAAGAAGGGAGGGAAGAACAAAGAGGGACATAAGTACTGAGAATATTAAGGAGACCATTTTCTGAGTGATAGGGATGTACCTGTGATGGCAACAGCTTGGCAGAAAAAAAAAGACGATAAGGAAGGAATTCAAAAGACTAGAGTTAAATAACACGAATAAAAATAGTAGCCATAGAACTACAGACCACATCTCAAAAAGAATCAAAACCAGGTAGAATATTTTTCTGAAATACCAATTTAGAAAAAATATGCTCAGCAACAACATTTTGAAAATAACACAAATAATAAGCCCATGCATCTATACTGTAAAATAAATGCTTATTGAGTTTACATGGGTTTTTTTTTCCCCACCCCAAAGTGTACTTCCCTTTTACAGCTATCAGCTACAGAGAACTAGATTTTTTACCCTGTGGAAATACTTTTTCAGTTTTAACATAACAGTAACTGTTTTCTTACACTTCTTCCTAAGAGAATAACCACTCAGGCCTGCTGTGTTACAAAACAAAATTCACTCTTAAAAAACAAAGGGAAGGTTTTTTCCATAGAAAATATACTTTAAATAGTATGGACAGACTTCATGAACAGAGATAAACTACTGAGATTTTCTTTAACTAATGTTGCATGTTGCTATTAAACAACAGAACTAACTTCTCCTAGGGTAGGAATTTGTAATCAAAAGTCGTATTACTTTATCAGGAAGTCAAACTTCCTGACATGACAGGAATCAACTGTCATTTCAACAGTAAGGGAAGGCGAAGTAGTTATGTGGATGAATTAGGAGATTTACAGCTATGCATTTCATCGTTACTGTTGGTCCTTCTGGCATTTACGAAATGCTTGAAGGTGAAATCTGTGACAAAACAAAATAAATCAATATACCACTTGCTATTCTTTATCACTATGAAGAACACACACAACGTAGTGAACTGTACTTTGCAAGGCTATTGACTATGAAATTTACTCCAATTATTATTTTTCCCCCACTAACTTGGTGAAATAGAAGTCCAAAGAAATGCAACATTCAGATGCCTAATAAGAAGTACATTAATTCATACAAATGAAGCATAAAAGAAACTACTTATCTACAATTAGTGTCATTTTAGATGAGAATTATTTGCAAATCTCTGAAGTAGTTTACAATGATTAAATGATCAACATAGTTAAAAACAAATGAAAGGACAGAAGACTTATACTTGGAAACAGTCACACATCTACTGGGCCTAGAGATAAGCACCATGATATACACTGTCTGTCTTGTATGATGCTATCCAAGTTGAAGTCACAAGCTGAGTCACTCAGACCAACTCCAATTTAAGAAAAATAATAAAAACCCCACCCAGCTCGTCATATTAGCAAAACAGAGATAAACTGTATAAACGAAGTAATTCAGTATACCCACCGGCAGGATTAACACCTCTGCTTATAATTTTAAGTTTATTAAAAGAGGCTTTGTCTTTTGGTCATACTGTGACTTGGTCTTCCATGATCATTACTTTAGCGTTCCTATCTTGAGATTAAAGGCTGTCGCTATGAATTTCTGGATAGTATCAAATACAAATTTGTTCCCTCTCCATACACCCCTGCAATTCCAGTCCTTCAGTCTAACAAGCTAAATAAGGATCCAAACAGATAACATTCAGATACACAATAAAAGGCATCATAATGCCAACATTATATCAAAAGTGTATTAATGCATTTATACATTTTGCATAGACTCAGCTCCCACACTGTCTATAATCAAAAGCACAGTCCAAATATAATCAAATGGTTAACTCTTGTATCATTAACCTTTACTTTTTGAGTAAATCCATCTCCCACCTTCAATGGATCATAAATATAGCCTCAACCTAATTTCCAAACACATTACATTTTTTCTGCTTAGTTTCTGACTTTCCAATGATTACCGTAACATACTCCTGAAATGCTCATCCATAAATCCAAATTTAAAGCAAAACTTTTGCTAAGTACAGAAGAGAAAGAAAAAGATCATTCAGTACACGTAGAAAGTTTTTAAAATTTCCCATATTACCTAGTCACTTTGGCATAAAAGTAATAATACTATTTTTTATTATAATTTACTTTACAAAGCATTATATAACACATAAGAGTTAACAAAGGTTAGATTCATTTCACAGCAGAGATCCCCAGCAGCAAGTCTTCACAGGACAACTCTGACAGACCACCAGATCCAGAAGAAAGAATAACAGAGTATCTTGTAACTTAGTAGGTGAAGACTGGAACTGACTCACGCATATTATACTAGTTTCTACTGCACTCAAGTAAATGTGCCTACCACCCAGCGGTCTTGCATTGTTTGAATGAGGTTATTCTGAACCACCAACTCATAATAAACTCACCAGCACTTCAATTACTTTGGCACGGTGACATGTCCTGGATATAAATGTCTGCTTACAGTCCTATGCATGGTCTTAAGGTAGCTCTACCAAGAAACTTCCAAGACCTTGTCCATCTGAATTACTTTCTCCAGAACATGACTATCTATATTATAATGGTCCAAGTCCTGCTGAAGCTACCTATATCTTGTGGTATTAATAGAACTAGAAACTTTGCACAGAAAAATACTGTGGGTTAGAGGATCAGGAATGCATCTAAAGTGAATGCTGTCCTCCTTTCCCAAGAATGGACAGTGAATTTTATTCTTCTCTTTGACTAAATTTGGGAATAGGAAAAGCTCCCTTGAAGAATTCTTTCTTAATAACACAATAATTTATGGGCTCCTTATGCTCCAGAGGTAATCTGTATATTGATCCTGATCAAAAAGATGGCCTCTGCACACCCTTGAAGGTCGCTGCTGCCAAGCTACTTTATACCAAGTAATTACAACTACGCATTTGGAACTGCAAATATTTTCTGGAGTCTGACTAAAACTTCAACATGAAAATACAGCAACCTGAAGACTGGTAACAACATGCTGGATATGCCGCTCTAGGGACAAGACATTTTGCAACAAAATCCTGACTTCTAACCATTTGTTGAAGATTTAAACTGCCTTTAATCCAGTGCTTTGGTCTTTCCTTGCAATACAAAGTGGACTAAGACCTCCCATCCCTATTATTAGATTCAGGGGATGGAGGTATGAGACAGGAAGAAAGGAAAGAGTAAACATAAGAATTAAACATGTGGAAAGATTTGTTCCACAGAAGACATCATATAGCTTTAACAATCATCTATGTCCACACTTTTCGAAACATCCTGTTCCTAATATCTTCTCCAAATACAGGTAGAAAAGTAGGTTGAAGGTGGTAAAATAAATCTGGATGGTAAGGTTCCACTAGCATTATTTCCAAAAACTTTGTTACCGCTGCTTGCATCCCACAATTTGCAGGAACTATTAACCCTCCCCAAAATAAAGATACTTCACTTCAGACTGAATAAACACCCAAATATAATGCCACAAACCATCCAGCAAGCCAAGAAAAAAAATATTTCTAGTAATTCGGAGGTCTTGATGGACCACATTCCTCCTAAGAGGGCTATAGGTAATGCCATGAATTAGGTTGCAGCTAGTATTGTATATATTTGGCAGTACAAGCCTCTCAATCTCGAGTCTGCTGCTGAGTTCTAAAGCAAATGCAAGAGTTCAACATTACCCCTAAGTCTAGCTATTCCATAATGACCACTGTCCTATGGTACCAGAGGGTACCAGGGCAGAGCACCAACAGTTAAGACCTAAGGTTGCTGCTACCTCTTGCTTTGCAACCCAGGCCTTAAATGACAGCCTGTTTTTCTGAGGGAGTCAGGTGGGAGTGAGTGTCCAGGCCTCTTTCTCCCTGTACAACCTCACCTTTTACTGCAGAACACAAAAAAAAAAAAAAAAAAGGTCAGCAGGAACACTTACAGAATATGTGGCTATTTCTGCCCCATGAAGACAGAAGTGGGGTCAGAGAAAGGCTGGGGATCTTGAATGACATCTATTTCCTGATAGGGTTCTCTAGCCTTACAGATTTCTTCAGGAAAAATATTTTGCAGATGGCCTATCAATCTGTCCTGCACTTCCCTCCCCCTCTCACAAACATATGGAGCATCTGCTGTACCATTGTTTAATGGCGCTGCAGCTTTGCATGAAGGCTGAGTCTCAAAACCTGGAGATTTGTGTGCAGACGGAGGCAGAATTGTGGTTCTGCACATATCAACTTGACATTGGTCTCGAGGCAATCATCCCATACTCTCAACATCCACATAATTTCTCCATAAACAGCAAAATATAGTCCTTAAAGGATTAGGGGTGCAAAACAGTGTCACTTGCTACAGTGGCATTTCTTACTGTTATGAGTAAAGGCATAGAGAATCTCAGATGCCAATATACAAAAATTGACAACAATGCTCTACTTTCAGATAGGTTTCACAAGTACACAATTCACAAATAATACTTTCATGTCTGCATATACCCAGAACATATCCAGAAACTAATTGGAGTGTTATTACACTCTTGCATTTATTATAAAAGGACTCACTTAAAACCTCCAGTAAGCATTTTGAAGCCATAAGAGGTTTGCAATTTAAGCTTGCATCATGTTAGCCAGGTATGCCACAGAACAGTGCTTCAAAAAGTTGTAGCTCTCACAAGATTTCTTTTTCTAAGAAAAACAAATTCTCTTCCCTCCCTTCTCTGCATTGTAAAGTAATCAGCTGGGGAGAACCACAGACTGACTGGGAGTATAAGACTCAAGTCTTACTACCAGATCTGCATGCATGGAAGTGACAGCAATACAAAAGGGATCAGTCCCACAGTCACCTCTGTGCATGTTTGCCTTACTCCAAGAATAGCCTTACAAATGCCATACAGCTTGTGGAACACAGAAAATACGTTTATTTTCTCAAATATGTAAGATCTCCTGATGAACAACTTGGACATTGCCTTCAAGAGATAGCAGAGAATTAAAAAATATTTATCCCGTGTTATTTTTTTAGCCAAGTGAGGAGCCCCACACTACTTATTCAAGGCACATCAGGACATGGAAGTCCTCATGCAGCAATCAACAAGAATAACTTCTGCACTCACATGACATCTGAAAGTCAACGACAGTTCATGGAAAGCCTGTAAACATACAGATACTAGATACAAGACTGAAGCCCACTTCAAACCCTCTTCTTTCATCAACATTGATATTGGTAAGCACAGAAATCTTTCTTCTCATTACACAGCTAGGATAAATAGTATATATAACCTCAATTACTGGTCAGTAAAGGGATACTCCAAATTAAGCACCACAATTAGAGCCAAGAAGCTGTCTTATTCAATGTTATTAAGCTACTCCAGCCTATAGGCAACTCCATAAGGCAAGGCATACACTGTTTCACTGCACCTAAAATCATAATCAAATCCATGAAAAACAATGGTATATATTTATATGGACATATGCACAATGAAGAAAGCTTTGTACATTTTTATATTTTGGACACAAACACATTAAGTCTCCAGAAGGATTTTTCCAAGAGTTCCAGTAAGAGTATGTCCTCTTATTATGAGGCAATCTCAACTCTGAGCCCCATGATAGAAGTAATGCAATGCATCACACTAAGTAGTAACAGACTGTAGAAATGCAGAACATGACTGCATTTTCCAACTGCAGGTTCTGCAGCACAGAGAGGACTACTGATAGGCATGCACTGCTCTTCTACCATCTCTTCAAAGTCATTCCAAGCAGATTAACAATTATTTTGTGGCTACTCCATTCCTCATAACCTACCAGAGAACTGTATGTTACACAGCATAACTGGCACCTGAATTCAGCTTGTTACTTTCAGCTGTCTGGACACTCACGAACCATACCGATCAAACAATTTGTTTCAGTCAGACCTTGGCACATCTGCTGTATTCTCATTTCTACTCAGTCCCAATACTTTATACTGTAAAAGCACCATTTACCCATTTTGTGCAGAGTTATTGTGTGTTTCTGAGTCATCACTGTCGCTGATGACAATTGCATCTCCATCAGTGCTGCTGGTGTGGCCATTCGCCATTCCATTGTGATGGGCTGGAGCTATAACTTCCAAAATCTTACACGGCAACCTGAAACAAACCACAGATATTAACATCCAAGACTCACTAGCACAAGGAGTTGAAAGTTGTAGTAGATGTTACTTTAAGAATACACGTATTGTCTACTAAATAACAGGCAAGAGTCTTGCACTGAAATACTAGGTAAAATATTAATTTCATTAGTTCCATCTGATAAAGAAACAAATTCATCTGCTTACACAGTTATCAGCTGTTCTACTCAGGACAACAAGTCGCTGGTAGAATTATTCATGGTTGTGATTTTTTTCTTTTTTAAAGTTAACTTTCAGTTAAGTGAGAACTAACGTGTTACTTTAAAACTAGACACCAAAACATTAACATTTATTTTGACAGGAGTCTAAGAGAAGCAAAAGATTTGTAAGTACAAATACTTTGGCATCTGAAAGAGATCATCTTCTACTGCTGTCGATGACCTAAATAAACAAGGCTGAAATGATTATTATGCATCTAATCTTAATAATGGCCCATTTATCTGGTGACACATATTAAGGCTCCATCTGGCATGCACACAATTGACAAAACAAGCCTATCCCTTTGCCATCCTGAACGCTAGTTATAAAAGGCAGAATTAACTATATATAAAAAGTATAATTAAATGACACTTCATGATGGATAACTGTATTATAGCTGGTTCTTAACCACTATCTTTCACACCTTTCTGGAATTCAATGGCTCATACTTTTTTATTTTAATCTCCTAGAGCCTTGTCCACTTCACAAAAATTAACTTGCAGTCAATGGATGCTATCACATACTACCACTAAAAGCTCAAAGGGTGGTGGGAGAAAGAACACGTAATAATTCTCTTCTCTTGGCATCAAACACTGACTTGAAATGAATAAAACAGAGAATACTTGATGCACAGTGCTTGAATTAGCATGGCATCATACCTAAATTAAAAACAAACAAACAAACACCCACAAATCTATGAGAGTCAAATTCTAAGCGTTCTTTGATTTGAACTGAACAGTGGAAAAAAGGAAACAATGTCAAAGTGTTTCTGGCAGACAGTACTATCCAAAATCTGCAAATATTGGGGGGGGAGAGGGGGGAGGAGGGGGAGAAAAGTTGAAGTTGTTAAAAATATCCTAGATTGTATTCACTTCTGAATTTAGACAGGACCAGTAACACAGTTAGTACCTGTTGCTGCCCTTACCCAGCCTCTCTCCAACAGGGAGAACACTTCAGGATGTTTCAATGGGATGTTATTTAAAAAAAACATAAAAATAATTTTACAAACCCAACCTATTACCATCTTTATATATTCCTAAGTGCAACAATATGACCAAAGCTTAATTACCCACAGGGACACCAGAGCTGCCTGCATGCAGTGGCAGCCCAATTCCACTGGACTCACTGACCACAGGCACAGAGCCGTTCCAATGCCACCATTCCCATTTCCAAAGTTGGCTGGTCTGGGGCCAGTCACGTTTGCCTGTTGAGTGGAGCCCAAGCTAAGTAACTGTGCAAATCTAAACAGAGTACATGTGAAGAACCAAGAGCACTTAAGTATTTAATGGAGACAGAGCCTAGTGGCTGTTCATAAAGTAAGTCCAAGTCCAATGAGGCTTATTAAGGTCTGGCCCAGCACCAGACTCCAGCTGAGTCCTAAGAGAAAAGTCTATCCTTACAGTATCTTGCAATATTCAGAACATTGCAGCCTCCCCTTCATACTAAATAATATGGAGCTGACTGCATAGCAGAATATGTGTTATCAGGCTGTCTTTTTAAATTTCAACAAAGATCACCTGCTAAAAACAACTTCTTAGTAGAATTATTTTTGCTTCAAGTTATAAAGTATATTTCCTAATGAGTTCTATGCAATTAAAAAAAAACTTTGAAATTAATTTCTAATGGAAAGTAATCAAAAGCACCAATGTTTAAGACTACTAACACTTTTTCTAATCGGTTTACTGTTTGAAGACCACTAGAGGGACAGGATATACACTAAATTTGCAATCACAGTAAAATAGCACAATAAAGCTCAGTCACAACCTACACTACCCAAGGCCATGAAAGGACAAAGAGGCTAAAATACACACAAAACCATCCTCCTGGACAAGAAGACTTGAATGTTTAGTCATTGAGTATTTAACCAGCATTTAATTTACCTGCTTATCAATCAGCACTGTAATTTACAGGGTATCATATTTCCTTCTGTAAGAACAGAGATTCTATATTCTATGCACTTGATTCAGTAAGCAGCAATATCCCCAATATAGCAGCCTTTTTTTTTTGTTCCATTTTATTATTAAACAAGGAGAATGACTAACAGAATGTTATCTCAGAAAACAAGCTATTCTCCATCTTCTGTCTTCATTCATTTAATTACCAGAAATGACTACACAATAGTCCCAGCAACTCTAGCTCACTGACTGCCAAAAGCTAGAACAGTAAACCTACAAAAGGATTACCCTATACTCAAAACAGTACTGCATACCTCTTTCTGCACTACAGGCTGCTGTACCTCTGACCTGCCCCAAAGATGGCCTTTATGCTCATAGCTTTGTTTTTTGCTATGTTCAGAAATCAAGCTCTTTGATATCTCTTACATTATGGGAAAGGTTCCAAGAAGTGCTTGGCCTATATGATTAAGTCTGGGTTGGTTTTGGGTTGGGTTTTTTTTTTTTTTTTTAAGAAATAGAACAACACAGGAGCCTAAAAGTTTTAAACCTAAGGCCAGGAAAGGTATCACCAATGTTAACCACTTTTTTTTTTTTCAATACCAGTGCACATCTCGTCTCTCAAATGGAAAGGAAATAAATTAGACCTTCTATTGATTTCCACGAATTTTGGGTAGGGCTGAGCAGTTGCACAGGTGAAAGAACATACTGACTTCAGCAATCTAAGGGCAAGAGACACTGACTGGAGACTGTGGCACAGGACATGGTTTTCTACAGAAACCCAACTCCATCAGTCAAGGCTGTTAAGCAAGACATGGTACATGCTTCAAACTGACTACTGGTGAGTCCAAGATAAGAGTGATTCAGGAAAACCCAGAGTAAAAGGGTCAGTACAACTTACTTGCCAAATTTCTCTTTCATTCAGCTCAGTAACTCAAAGGCATGTACACAAGCTATTATGAGTTGCAGCACAAGCAGGTATCTCTCAATCTGATCTGCTGAAGCAGTAGAAGAACACAGTTTAAAGAGAAAGAGAAGCTGCACCACACTATGTAACAGGCCAAAAAGACATTACAGGACATCAAGTGGAAACCTTGACCCTGCAATTACTGGCACTTTCACTTACCCAAAGTTCTTCCCAAATACCAAATAGGCCGTTACATCCAACCAAGGCTGGAGTTACAAACTATGAGAGGACAGACCACTTCTCACTGCCCATCAACTGAGCGTTCTGCACAATAGTTTTTGATGTGGCTGGCACTAACTACTGTGATAGAATTAATAGTTTGGCACTCTCGTATGTCCTCACTTCAAGTCAAAAAACAAGATACCTTGAAGGTCTAGACGAGTTATAAACACGCCTCTCGTCCCTTGGACGCAGAAGGCTATTTCAAATGGGGCAGTGGGGGACTATTGCGATACCTGGAGACCAACTTTTAACATAAAGAAAACAATAGTGAGAAGCAAAAGGAAATTCACTTTATAAACAGACACCCAAATGAAAGCAAAGTTTTTTCAAATGCCAAAACTAAAAAAAGCACGCCTTTTTTTAACAGTATGTAAAGTTATGCTGAACACAGAAAACCCCAAAAAATACAAGAAGCTATAGTAGCAAGTATCACGAAGTACCAAAAAGCTATAGCCTCCTTCTGTTTTGTTGGCTTCCAGTACGTTTTTAACAAGTAAATGTCAGATGAGTGTAGTAACTCATATCCTTGTCCTAACAGTTCTCATACACTTGAAAGTAATTAGAGAGGTAAAAGCAAGACAAGATCTGAAGGAGTGACATCTTTTACTGAGCTAACATACAATTTAATGCACACACAATACAAAAGTACACAAGGAGACAAGTTTCATGCACATAAGCTTCCTGAAGTACGGTAAGCGCTGCTGGTTTTAAGTTTTCACATCTTCACTTGTCTGCCACGTCATGGGCAAGATTAGGACAAGAGAATCCTATATATACATGCAGTGGCTGCATCAACTGTCTCCTGTGGAATTAGGACAGCACTAACAGTAACACCAGTACATGCATCATTGTGACTGCCCAGCCTTTCAGTTCATAGTATTGTACTGATTTAAAAAAAAAAAAACCCCACACACAAAAAACCAAACCCCGTACCTTTAAATTTATAGTTATAAAAGGAGAGAGTGTGCACAGAAGTGAGAGCTAACAGATTCAGAGCACCCAAAACCAGTTGTTACAGCTGTTGTACAGTCTATACCAAAAGAATTGCAGGTTCTTTCCCAGATATCTTCATATCATAGCTTCCATTAGTCAAATGGAAATACAGTTATTCATCAACAAATACATTTATATCCCAAAGGACTTAAGGGCAGTGGAAAGTGAATTCCTTACATGCGATTTTTCCAGGCCAGGAGTAGACTGATCCTTAAACAGCAACGCTGGAAGAATGCAAACTGTGCTTGCTCTATGAATACATAAGCTGCTCTCCAAGTACTGTAAGCTATGCTGTCTACTTGTTCTGTGTGCATTAAATTGTACCAGTTAGTTCAGTAAAAGATGTCATTCCTTCAGATCTTGACTCGCTTTTACCTCTCTAATTACTTTCAAGTGTATGAGAACTGTTAGGACAGGCACCACACTAACTTTGCTAGTGGAATTTAAACTCACCTTTCAAAATAAAGTAGGAAAGTTTCTTTGTATGTAGGAACTTATGCTTAAGCCTTATAACTACAAAAACATGCTATAACTTTCTGATTCTGTAGAAATTAGCTCCAGTGCCTCTGCATCCAGTCAGCTTTGAAGCCTACATGTCAAAGGGGAAAATGTGTTGGTGGACTAGAAAATAATTTAAATTCACTGTAACTCCTTAGAGTCTAAGCATGGAAGACATTCTGCCTTATACTACTTAGCAGCCTTACATTAAATTGTCCTAGTGCTCAGAACACAACTATATATATGCAAGTAATACTTGGATGCCAGTTTGAACGTACAAGTTGGAAAATTAGCTATAACTTTATCTCTTACAAGGATTATCTTCTACCACCCTAACTCCATACCAGTTAGGCATGGTCATGACCAGCAACACGCTTCCTGCGCCCCAGTTGACTCAGAGATGAAAACAGTAGACAAACCAAATTTTGATTGGCCTAATGCAGTGGTTAATCCACTATGAACAGTCCTAAAGCACTGGGACACCAGTCAAACAATTGATGACTCAAAAAACAGAAGTTCCACTTACAGACAAGATTATTCTGTGATTATCTATGTTTCCTACAGCTTAGCAATGGCCAACGACAGTGTCATTCAGAGCAGAGAAAGGATGTTAAACTATGCCTAATATATCATCAGACACAGTACTCTTTCTAACAGAAAACTTAATCTACTACTTCTGTAAGTAGGTTCATTTAAAAGCACTACAATCTCTTAAAGCATTCTGAGGTTGCTTGCTCACAGATATTAGGCAAGTATTGTTTTGCAGTGGTGTCATCTAGTGTTCAAATTCAAATAAAAAAAGCTATAAAAAGGAGTATCTGTCACATTCTGTATGATTTCTTCTTCCTTACACACTACCTTCAGGCAATTGATTTTAGTCTGCAGGTGGTTGACTTTAATTAAGTTCCGTACCAATTGACGGACAACAATTGGTTGTCCACCAACCTCTGTGAGGAAGGCAAGGCACTGTCACATAAGCTATTTTTAAGTGTGGGGGAGGGGCAGCTGAAGAGCTATTTGAGTTTTCCAACCTAAAACCTCAGATCTCTTCACTGCTCAAGTCAGACTGCAAGCTTATAGACTACTTAACTAATTATCACACTGCTCACTTGTATACCCTAATAGACAGTCATTATTTCTTGTGATCGCACCCAGACTCAGAATACTGATGATAAATCACAATTGGTTGTTTACACATGCTTTAAATCTAGGGTTTTTTCCTCCAACAAATTAACATAACTGTGGGTGGAGGGGAAATCACACTGCTGACCTCAAGCAGAAAAGCACAGGTCTCGCAGTTGAGTGAGTTAGGCAGTTGTAGGTTTTATTTGGTGTGTCTGAGGCCTTCACTGAGGTTATTTCAAGTAGGCCTTCCACACCACATAGTTACAATTTTCAGGTAACCAACTTCAGATGCCAAGATGTTTAAAACAATTTCACAATTTTAAAGTACCAGTAATACAACATTGTACTAAGACAGCAACAAAAGGACAGGTAATTAATGGCAAGAGACGCCATTCCTTGTGGAAAAACAAAAGACCAGCTAATACGGTATGAGTCTTAAATGTTCAGTTTTGAAACACAAATATAGGAAGTAATCCCTGTGATGTCATTAACATTTTTCCTCTGCTTCAGTAAAGTGTGAGCTAAAACTTTAGGTTCTTATTTTACATCTTAACTGACCATGGTTAAAATGAAATATTGCTCTAATTATTCTCCCCAACAAAATATCAAATAATTTCCACACCTTTTTCAATAAATTACTTTCCAAAACCAGTAATTTGACATTATAAATAACAGTACTTCAGTGTCAGCTGTTTTCAATTCTTTGGCAACTCAGACAAATTTTAAATTAATTTGAGATTGTCTTCTGTTTATATTATGTTTCTGACATGTTTCAAATAATAATTGTGTCTTTTACAAAGGAAGTACTAGGAAAACATTGTTACATAACTCCTACAGTTCTTTAAGGGAATCCAAACACCTCATATTTTAAAGCATTACACAGCTGCCACTTCAGAGTTAAGTCAGCCCCAGTTTGGCCAGAAAAGCTGGACACATACAAACTGAAAAAGCTGGCCATTTTTAATCAATACACCACCTGAAAGCGTTAAAGAGCAAGCAGAATTACCTCTGTGTTTCTTCTACTAGATTACAAAATTGCACACATCATTTTCAGAGACTGCCTGAACAAGCCACGCCACAGGACTGCAGGGCTTTCTCTGCAATTTCTTTCTGCTGTCTTAAGAGCCCTTATCAAACCAGACACATCAGAACAACAGGAAGACAGAATACCTCCCAAAGTCTTTGAGTTCCTCCCACTAGACCTCAGCAACAAGGCTGAAGCAGCCAAATTCAAAACTGAGCAGCACAACAAAAGGCTAGAAAGCAGAAGAGCTTGATAGGGTCATATGACCAGAAAAACAGTAAGGCATCAGATTCAGATCCTGCAATAACCAGAACACAGGAGTTGGATACAAGAACCACTAGTCAAAAAAAAAAAAAAAAAAAGCACTTGTCCTCTTACTCATTTTGGATCACCTGTCCATTGCTTAAAGTACTATAGACTACTTCATGTGCTCAAGATAAAAACATTTACATTAAGCCAAAATGCTAGCTCTTTTAGTGTCTGAGTTCCCTCTCATTTACCTTCAAAATCCAGAAAGCTGCAAAGCAACCTATCCTATAAGATTATTACATGTGCAATGTTAGAAGTTACAAATATCAGTACTTAAATTGCTTGAGCAACCCCTGGTTACACATGCATTATGTTGTAGGCTTCGCATTAACTGATGTGTGGAGCTCAGGTGACATACAATCCTGCTGACATTACATGCACAGCCTAGTCATTAGACAAGTATGAAGATGAGAAAGATAGAAACAAACTTTGGATATAGGTTTTCTGTACAGAAGGCAGCAACTCCAGTCTGAAGTTGTCCTTGTCCCGACTTTGCAGACTGGGACTTCACTGGTTGAAAGAACTAGAGAAGGGAGGAGATGGAAAGCTTTTCTATTAAGCACCGACCTTATGTACATACCAATACAAATCTCCTTACAACTTATCTCCTGCAGCACATCAACAGATTTTTTTCCTTCCTGGTGTAGTACAAAATTTGCCTTAAGATCTGGATCAGACACTAAAAAAAAACTCAGAGAATCGCTATGTTCTTCAATGACCATCTTTAATTAGCTCACTCCTATCACCCAATATACACCAGATTGTGTGCTGAGACCTCTGGTCACCCAGAGAACCTGGAAGTTTGTGCCCTGTCTACTCTGCAGTGTAAGCTGGCACCTTCCTCCTGAAAAAAGCAAAACGAAACAACCTGACAAATAATAATAAAAAAAAAAACCAAACCTGCAAACCCACAAAGGCCTTAGCACACATTCTGCAGGTATTTCCAAGTTGGGCACGTTTAAGTCTTTCACATTTTAAGCCTCAGTTAGGTGAAACTGCAAACATTTCAAGAAAACACAGACCTTTTCTAGTACTCTCCCAGAAGCTGCTTTAAAGAAAGACTCAAGTTAGCTACATGTTGTAAAACAACGTATAGTATAGAGCATATGTAGAGATGATACAAGAAAGAAAGTTCTGAGGCTCAAAATTCTTCCAAGTTTTAATCAAAGATAACAATAAAAACACTTGCAATATATACATCAGTATAAGAGTAAGCATAACACTAACTAAGCAGAGGAAAAAACCCACCACACTAAAACCAGGACAATCACCTATTACAAATATTTTACACTTAATTCTGAACTTCTCTGAGAACGTAGTCACAATTTTTGCCACTACCTAAAAAAACAAAAATCCAACTTTCATGGATTCTTTAAACTTCCAATAGTTCAGCCATTCTGAGTACGCAAAGTACCATGGAATGAATGGCACAGTGATTTCACGAAACTTTCATATGATTTTTTAATTCATAGCTACTCCTAGTTTCTCTTTAAATCTCATTCTACAAACAACCCACCTTTCTCATACCAGGGCACTGACATTCCTTCAAAAATCCACCATGTAGACCAAAAAACTTGTGTCAAGACCTGAGAGTGCTGTCCTGCCTCCACAGCTGCTTCTAAGCTACGGAAAGAGGTACCAAGTCCACCAACACAATCCTATTCCTAATTAAAAGTAGGGAGACACAACAGTATCACTAGCTTAAGCATCACACCTCATTTAGGGTGTGTTTGATGGAATTTATTATCCTGATTTTTGGTTTTAAAAAAAGCACACACAAGAACCACCCACACCAAACAAAAAGTAATACGTATCTATGTTTAAATATACTTACCTTGCACCATTATTTCTAACTACTTCCACTGTTTCACCAACAAAATAACGATCCTTGACATAAGCAAAGATTTCATCACACATCTCATGAAGTCGGGAGCGATGGGTAAGGGTGGACAAGTAGAGAACCGGAATGACGAGTGCCTCTGGAAAACTTTGAAGATTATGTCTGGCTTTCTTCTCTGATTCCAGTGCTTCCTGATATGTGAGTCCTGGTTTACCTGTGACAGCACAGCTCCACACAAGGCTGTTGCACAGAATGGTACGTTCAAAAAAATCACTGAAAAGAAAGGGATGGGGGGGAAATGGAGAGAAAGAAAACGGTTGAGTTCTGGCTAACATTTTTTATTTGCTCACAATTAATACAACAGCAAATTTCTTTTACAAGCATGAAATGCAAAGGCAGCTCTACTTCTGTACAGGTTGTAGATAATCAAAGGTTATTTACAACTTTCTAGCCATGGCATGGTAAGTTGCTATTCTAAAACCAAAGTCTCCTCTCACTAGAGACTACAGTAACAGCATCAAGACCTACAAGTGCTGCAAAGAAATATCCAAATATAATTTGCATAAGAATAATCATACTGAGTTGCATAGGTGTCATATTCTCCTTATATCCCTCACATTTCCACAAATACTTGCAAGAGGAGGGTTTAAAACTGTACAAACATAAAATAACCTTAAGATCACAGAAACATGTTGAAACTTATTCGTTTCAGATTTTGAGTGCCCTAGCTCACAAACGAAAAGATGGGAGAGGTAAAAAAATAATGTCAAGTAGTTAGCTAAATAGTTTTTATTTCTTCACTGTTTGCATTGCTCTCAGAAAAAGCATTAAATTATTTTTTTCCTATACTTTCTTCTCCTCCCTTGTTCCATTAGCAAATATTGATTCTCCTTCTCTGTATTTCCAATTAATGCTAAAATTACATTGTTATTATTACTTACTAGTTATTATATTAGAATCAAGAAATAATAGCTTTCATTAGTCATTATCAGTCAATTTTTGACAAGTATCAGAAAAATTGGTTTGTTAAAACACTTTCTAGATAGTTTAGCTATTTACAGAACCCTGATAAAACACCTATTATGGATCAGTGATTGGACAACAGAGAAATCTTTCAGTATGTCCCAGTTCAGACAATTACTTTTGTTTGCCTTCCTTTAAATATCTTTCAACAGACTAGTATTGACAAGTATGTAACACACAAGCCAAATCTGATTTTTGTTTTGCCTTATAAATAGTTCAACAGAACTATTTTAATGCAGACACACAGTACTTTCAGAACACTGCATACTACATGAGATACCTATACAAAAGTTTCATTCTTTAAAAAGAAAAATTACATTGCACAGTGTTCCCATTTTAAAAAAAATTGTTCAAATCAGTTCTAGTAATGGGGTTAGAGAACTGGATAGTTCACACTTCCAGGCTGTCTGCAAACTCAAGCTGGCAAACGTGCATCAGTTAGACTGGTGCAGGTGACAATGTTCACTAAAGATGGGACAGATGAACAATAACATTTTGTAAATGAAAATGGAAATTCCAGATTTAGGACAATGGAGGGTCCTGGCTTAGATAATCCTTTCTGTTTGAATACAGGATTCCTCTGAGTGAGAGAAGGATGCTTTAGGAAGAAGATCAGCTGTGAGAAGGGGAGAAGGAAAGAGGAGGAAGAGATGTATTATCTGAATAATATTTAATAGCTACAAAATTTCAGAATTTTATAGCACCTGCATGTACTTAATATATTAGACAGTATATGGGTCTAACACTCATAAGTAATAAGGAATAATTTGGGTTTGCTTAATTTAAACAAAAAAGGAGAACAAAGAAGACAGAATGAGAGGAATTATTCTTCAATATATGAAGAACAGATGGCTGTCAGTCATTCTTTGTGCATGCAACAGAATATTCTTTTTTTGCTGTCAACCATGATGAATCAGTATCTTTAAGGTATCAAATAGTTACCTAAACATTTTAAAGAACAGGTTAGACAAAAATCTTTTTTTTTCTTTTCTTCGTCCCCTTTAAGGTGATGGAATACATAACACATGATCTCTTCAGATCTCTTCCTGCCCTGTATTTCAATATTTCTGCATTGGATTCACAGTAATTTTTAGTAGTCTTACTGACTTCAGTGGATAAGGAAACATTTACCTAAATTTCATGCAGCTATGTGCACATATTTTGTCTCACTTACCAAGTAAGTCCCTCATAATCACCTTTAGCCAGGAAAAAGAAAACCACCCTAAGATTTATTTGAAAATGTAGCAGAACAGAATTTTCAAATATTATGAAAGTAAAAGGAAAAAAGGGATGAGGGGGAGAGAGCAGAGAGGGAAGGAGAGACTGACGTTGACAGTGACAGTATCCCTTTAAGAGCTGCCGTTACTCTTTGTGAGAGGACACCGGGCAGTCATGCTACTTAAAGCAACAGCATTGAATTTATGGGGGGATGATAAAAAAAACCCCACTATATAAATAAATCAACAAACCACTCGCTAAAACCTTTTAATCCATCATTATTACAAATGCAAAATTCTAAGACTACTTTAACTAAAACCTATTTGAGGAAAATAATTTTCCATTTGCATACAAGAGTAGTTTGTGTATCTGGTTTCATTCTCCCTCATTTCCTCTTTTGTTTTGCATGGATTTTTCTCCTGTGAACTGACGGGGGGTGGGGGTGGAAATTGTGAAACAAGTTACATTAGACTTTGAAAGCATTATCTTTAGCTAGTTATTACCTACAGTACATCAAAACCATCTGTGTCTTAGTCTGTTAACACAGTTTTATTGCAACATTTTAACGATCTCACTTTAACTTGGTTTTAGAGAGGAGAAAACAAAATCCCAACAGTATACAGTAGATGCTCTTTCATAGGACTCTTTCTGTTCCTCTCTGGTGCATGTCAGTTACCCAAAAAGATTTACAAAGAGCACACAACAGCTACCAAACTAAAAGAATGGTAGCAGCAGCACTGATACTCTTTCTCTTTGCTTAAAGAATAATAATGCACTTGATCGTATCCTATATTCAACTTAAATTTACATCAGCAAGCACATCTGACACCTTATCTACATCTTTATTTAGGGTACTGCAGTCTTTGGGGCTTCCTCACAGGTTCAAGGTCTCTGTAACTCTTGACAACATGGAGAAGAAAATTCATACAAAACACATCCACAGAGCTCTCTTGTGTGGCCCCATTCACCTGTGAAAAGTCCACCAGTGTGCTGCAGTCCTGTTTAAGATGTCCACATCAGCTTAACTACTTGAGGAGCAGAGACAAAAAACTGAGTTGTCTTTGTAGTATTCATTAATTAATGCTGACCTCTCAGCTTGATGTCTTTTTCCATTTACACTACATAGTTTCCCATGCAAGGTGAAGTAAACAGCAAAAGTAGTTTAATACTGCTACTTGGTAGGTATTTGATAGGAGGCAGCTCATTAACAGAAGCTAGAAACCAATTACTTGCAATCTCTGTGCTGACTGCACTTATTATAGATGTAAAAATCCAGCCTAGAAATGACAGATGCATTTTGCTTGAACTAACCAAGCATTCCCGCTGAGTCCAAGATCTACTGTAGTGTTTCAAGAATATGTTTGTTTCGAACTATTTACTTTCTATTTTACTACTACTTTTTTTTTTTTTTCCTCTTTTTCTACTTTACTATTTACTATTTTCTTAACATATATTAAAACCAGGTTTGGGCTGGTGTTCTTTTTATAAACAGAATTATGTATCAGAGAATGTAAAATACGAGGAAGTCATGTTAAGTAAGTGAAATTTAAGAGAGAGCAAAAAGCAGGGGAAAAGATAAATCTATGGAATGGCTGACTTATAATAATTGTTATTTTTAATCCTGAAGATGCTATTAGCCTCTAATATATAATCTATTTAGTCTATGGTAGAAGGGTAATCAGGGAAGACCAACTGCCATTCTGGATCACAAAAGTGTTCTTGCACTCTGCCTTGTCTCCACAAGTGGTCACTTAATACCTATTATAACATAACACACAAAAGAAGCAAACAAACAAAATTGAGAGACATTCCTTAATATTTACAGGTTAATTATACATTAAGGAATATATTTTAAGTTATGAGTTTCTCTTTGACAAAACAGAAAAATCCACTTAATTTAACTAAGGACACTTTAAAAAGCCTTTTGGACAGATCTCTAACTAATAAAAAATTCCACAAGCCAATCTATAAAGGAGATTCACTAAGTTTTAAAGAGGCAAAACTGCTCTTTCCCCCCAGAACCATGTTTTAAAATGAGGAACATTCCTACTCATCATTTTCTTTTTCAGGCTGTCTTCACAAAGCAAGACTTCCCATACTTTAATAGTAACTATTAACTTCCATATACATGGTGTCAAAGACTAGCAGTAACATCCCACTGGTTTAGTGCGTTTCACATGCATCACCTGCAATCTCAGGCACTCCCATACTTGCTTTTCCAGCTACTGCTATGGCTCCAGAGACTCCGTCACTGGTCTGTCCCTCTAAAAAGGGCTACAACCAAGCATGAAGAACATCAGTTCCCCCGGTTCCTGGTATTTCTGATAAACACAATCAAACACTGCACTCCCCTTTAGAGGGTTACAAAATTATGTGATGGTATTTCAGATTAAAAAGGAAGTACATTCTTAACAGGAAAGTCACTTTACAAAATAAGTCTTGCCAAATTCTCCTCACATTAGCATAATGATTTTTTATATAGAGAAGAGTAACACTAATGTATGATTTGTATTCATCTCTACCAAAGCTGCCATGCATGAACGCAACTTTTCAACACTGTTTGTGCTGTTAAAAAAAGTCACACAAAACAACAAAAAACCCCAAGAAAACCACTTAAGTCTTAACCATTTGTAGTAATTAAAATATTCATAAAGGAAGGAGGTGAATTCAGGTTACCATATGTATCTATACAGCCTGCTTCATCTAGTCAAACTCTGTCCTTTTTAAATTCTCCCCTCAAAAACTCATACTGCAAAAGTAGATTCAGAGGTGTGATTTAGACAATTATTTTCTTTCACGAAACAGCTAATACAATTTTTTAAAAGTGGGCCCTCCCTAGCCCTATTAATCTAATTGCCCTTGCTTAGGCAAAGAAATGGGAAATGTTGTGTTCAGAAGACATGAGGTATTTAAAACATCACTTTGCAAACAGCAGAGACAAGGATAAGCACCTTTAAAATTTGCTGAAAGATGACCGTGTTCTCCAGTAGATTATGCCACAAACAACTAACATTAACTTTATTCATCTGTGCCAGGACACCTTGGCTGTGTAAAAAAATACTAAGCTTTTCAATCCAAAACACTGATCTCACCCAAGCTAACAGAATTTAAGAGAATTAAAAAAAAAAAAAAACTAACACAACACACCCAACTGAACTACTCCACATACACAAAAAATGAGCATAGTTTTCTGACGAGTTTTCCCAAATACTATATTCTAAGCCCTGACTTCCAAGCTAACCACCCACTGACATTTCTAGGGATTGCCTGTGTGAACACAAGCCTAAATTTATCCTTTACTTCATGAACTTTGGTTAAATATGGAATTTGGTCTTTCATACTTTGTGACATCTTTGCCGTATAGGCCTGCCAGAGTACTTATTCAACAAGTCCTTTGAGAGCAGAAAGATCTTTTAAAAGGATACTTTCCATGCTAAAGTTTTAGCAAAATTACACATACCTGAAACGTATCTCATTGCAGTGTCAACAAATATATGATACTCATCTAATTATGTGATAATAATAATTGTGACCAGAAAAGCAGCTTTCAAAATATTGATTGGAAGCTGGGGGAGGGGGGCTTCATTCCTACAGAAACAGGAGGCTGTCAGCTCTTACGCGCCTTACAGTGAAAACACTCCTTACAAAAATTCCAACAAAATATTCAACACTCCCCTTCCCAACCCCACCCCCGAGAATATTGTCCAGGAAAGAGTAAGGAATTAGCCTCCAAAGTTACCTAATCCAACTTCCTTAAAATTTCATTAGGTGAAGAGTATTTGAGTAAGAAAAACAAGTCTAAACACGAAAAAGATTTAGGTGTGCTCTAATTTCATATGCTGCAGATGAAAAGTATTTAATCTCATTAGTCTGCACGTCTTTAAAAAAAATTAAAGAGTTTGGCCTTTTAGTAGACAGAAATGGTGCTGGATCAGTCAGGGGATGCAAACATACATTTATCAGCTTTTGAAAATCACCTCGCTGAATACTTTCCATTGTTCTTACAAGTGATAGAGCAAGCAGCAGTAAATTCAGGACTATCCGTGCAATAACGCCTTCAACGGTTAACGACAATTTCACAATTTCCACCGGTCTTTTTTTTTTTTCCCACGTGGAGAATGAAAAAAAAAAAGGGGGGGGTGGGGGGAGAGGGGCACGGAAAGAGGTAGAAAAAACCGCACGAGAAGGGGAGATCCTGAGGGGACAGGTGTGCCCGCTCGGTTTCAGGTCGGGTCTGACCTTCGGCGGTGCCACCCGGACGAGAAGGGAGAGCTCCGGCTGCGGGACCCGCTCCCCACCGGACAGGTGCTGCGACCCCTGTCCCTGGGCCGCGTTCGGCCCGCCAGCCATTTCCAACAGGGTCAGTCGTTGGCTCCCCGCAGAGGCGGGGAGAGCGCGGCCCTGAGCGGCGGCTCCGACACCCCGGCCCGGCGGAGGACGGCCGACAACGGGTTAACCGCATGGCAGCCGGCCGGGGAGTCGAGCCCGACCGAACCCAGCGGGCTCCGCAGGCGGTGCCCCCAGCCCGGCCGCTACCACAACAATAGTGAGGCCGGCACATGCCTGACAAGCGGCCCCGCTGCCCCAGCTGAACCCGGGCTCGGCCAGGCCCCTTCCGCGAGGCGGCGTTGCGCGGCCCGCTGCCGACAGGCGTCTACCGGCGGGGGCAGAGGAGAGCCCGGGCCCGGCAGACGCTCGTTACCACCCGCCGCCTCCCATACGCACAACTTTCACTTCCCCGGCGAGGGCAGGCGGAAAGCGGTGAGGGCGACACCGCGGAATAAGCGAGGCAGGGCGGGGATGAGGCATGGAGACGGCTCCCCTCTTTCTCTCGGAGGGGAGTGGGCTGCGGGATACCCTCGCCGAGGAGGGGTAGGGATTCCCCCTTCCCCGGGCGAGAGATCCGCCCTCTCCCCCCCGCCTCAGGAGGGCACAGGTTCGGCGCCAGCCGCGCCACCGCCTCACCCGGGTAGGGCTCCCCGCGGCGCTGCCGGGGAATCCCCTGCTCTCCTCTCCCGCCCAGGTGTCAGCCGTTCGGGAGTTAAACCGCTCCCCACCCGCCGGAGAAGGGGGGGGGGGGCTGGACGGACACAGACGCGGGAGTGGTCTCTTACTCGTAGTCCCTGAAGATCTCGTTAGTGACTCTGCAGTAGAAAACGCGCTCGTCCGGTCGAAGGTCGGCGGGGGGCTTCTCCCTCACGAAGGGCTTTCCGTGCAGCAGCGGCATCGCCCCTCTACACGCTCTCTTCCTGCTCCGGGACCCGCTTTGAAGGGGAGGGGGGAAAACAAAATTACGGAGGGAGTGCGGGCAGCAGTGTCACCCGGCCCGGGAGGAGGGAGCGGGTACGGCGTGTCCCTCCCCCCGGGGGAGCCGGAGAAGGAGAGGGGGAGAGCGGCGGCGGCGGCCTTTTGTGTGCCTGACACGCCGTTGCCAAGCTGGGACTGCTCGCGGAGCAAGCGGCGGATCCTTCCACCCGCCTCCGCCTCCCTCTACCTCACAATGGGGCCATGACGCCGAGCGGCGGGCAGAGGCGGCGCCCCCCGCGCCAGCCGCGCAACGTGCTCGGCTCGGGGATACCCCTGCCGCCGCCGCGCTTTGTCTCCTCCAGCTCCCCTGCCCCCAGGTCACCCCCTTCCCCGGCCTCTGACCCACACACGCCGGGCTGGACACCAACTTCCACTCCCCCGCCGCCTCCGCCTCCTCCTCCCCGCAAAGCAAACACCCAGGAGGGGCAGTGCTGACCACTTATCTCCCTCCTTTCCTTCCAGCCGGGACGCTGCCTAATGGGTGTCCTCGCCCTTCCCAGCCCCACGCCTCGCCTCGGCCCGGCCGCCGCCGGGCTCCGCCACCGCGGGACAGCGCGGCCGTGGAGGGGAAGGGGGAACTGCTCGCCCTCCGGCCTGCCGCAGTGGGGGCTCCATCGAGTCTCCCTCCCCTCCTGCCCACCTGGTACGGCCGCAAGCTGCCCTCGCTGCTCGGCCGGTGACGAAGCGCGGTCCCCCTCGCCCTTTCCTCTGCCCCCCCCCCCGGCTCCTGGGAAGTTTTTGATCTACTTCTTCAAGCCCTCAATCAGGAAGAGCTGCGGGGAGGAGCCTTCCCCTGCTCTCCCCTACATCTTTATTGGCCGCTCGGTGCCTTCTAGCGTGTGTCACACAGGAAGACAGCGATCTACATTATTAATTAATGGCTGAGAGGGCGCATCCTCCATTTTTGAATTATCAGCCGGGGATCTCCGGTGCGGGGAGGGGAGGAAGGCCCTCTGACCGCGGAGGGGAAGGCGGCTCTTTCCGCGCGGCGCTGCCGGCCAGGCCGGATTGGGCTGGGCTGGGCTGGGCTGCAAGCGGCACGGCACGGCACGGTACAGTACGGTACAGCACAGCACAGAGGGGCAGCCGAGCCGGCGGCGCTGCGCGCCCATGCCTCCTGCCACCGGCATTACCAGCGCTTCCGAAACCGGCGCCGAGGAGCCGCCGAGCCGCTGGGTCCCGGAGCGATCCGCTGTCCTCAGTACCGGTCCTGTGAGCAAAGGCAGGTGTGTCGCCGGCACGGCTATTCCCTTTGGCCGGTCCACAGCGGTTTCGGCGTTTGACAGTGCAATTCCCGAGCCGTTTCTCTCTCGGCTACAGCCAAAAGCCAAGGAGTCTGCAGCTGTTAGAGCGTTCAAGGGCATACAGATGTATTTTGCTGAAAGTGAGATGTAAGTAAGATGTGCTTAAAAGTTGTACGTGGGCACCTCAACGTTGCCTCATTTTTTTTCTCCACTTCAATGGAAATTGTTTTAGTAGTGTATTCATTTTTCACTTTATCACTAAGGTATTTACAGTGCCATTGGTAATTAAAACTGGGGTATTAATTTAATGGCGTTCTTAAGAGTGATAGCAAGTTTGAAGACATAAAACCACAGAAAGTCCACATCCATTATAGTTCATCATTGGGAAGTCCAGCACTTATATGAAAAATCTACAGAATAATTGTAGAAACTCCATTAAACTTAAGAGGTGAATAATATCTGAAGACTGATATCTAAATAGTTTAAGTTTGCAACTTAAAATGCTGTTCCCACATACAAAGGTCGTGCCCTGTTTCCTGCACTTGTGCATAGGTTTTCTTTACCTCTGCAAGTAAAGTCAACAATCGCCACTGCTGTAGCCTGTGTGACTAAAATCTAGAAGAATGTTTACATCCAATCCGTTAATTACTTTGTTTAAAAAGTGATCAGGTTTTAATCAAAAGCACTGAGAAATGTTAATACTCACTTCTAGTTAAGTTCACAAAATAGGAAGTTTGAGCTACCAAACAGGTTAACTCCTGAGTTTATTTTCATTTGCCAGTTGGCTTCACTTTCAATTTTTAATTACTTCTTAGTAAAGGGCACAAATGCAATTGAGTGAATGCACTTGTATTTAACATCTGGTATTTTTTATAGTTTGTATTGCCTCAAAACTGTACAGTATGCCATGGTTATGACATTTAGTGTTGCCAGCTCTTATGATTACAGCGGGATTTTGCAACACTTAGCTTTGTTTTAAGCTCTAGCTCTTCAGAACGTGATTAAATTGGAACTTCAGGTCCTTAAAAATAATTAAATTTCTAAATCTCAGGTTTGAGAGAAAAGCTTGAATATGTGAACCCAAAAGGCTCACAAATTAGAAGGCAAAGAAAAGCTTTGAGTTTTGAATTTTTGTAAATCTCATTATTTTTTTAGCCAGTATCATGATGTTTGGGGACTTGGCTGATTTTTTTTCATTCTCAGATTGTCAGCACAGCATTATTTTAGCACTAGTTGGTACCATGAAAAATGCATGAGTTGATAGAACTGTGATATCAAAAGCAAATTCACTTTTTCTTCTTGCTATCTCTTGCCCTCTTTCTCTTCTCACCTTTTCCTCCTCCTCTTGTTCTTCCCCAGTCGTTATTCTCTCAGTGATTTTCCAGTGAACAGATCCTCACTGAGTAAAAGGGTTGCACAGTGTTTTCATGTTCTTAGGATACAGAGGAGCAGTCCATTTAGTTATCACCTCTGAATCCAGCTCTGTTCCTCAGAACACACAAATTCCGGCTCTGTTTCTGCTCCCAGTAAGGTCAGCAGGAACTAGAACAATTTTTTATGACACCAGCTAATGCTTATTAAGTGGGTGTTGAAAATTCAGTGGAAATTAATTCTGAGAAGCCAGGAAAAAAGGTTACTTTCTTTCCATGGCAATACTTCCTGTATTTTTACATTGTTTGATTTTTGCATTAATTTGGGGTTTTTAACATATCACTGAAAGTATAGTTTTGATTCAAGATACAAGACTGGGGTTGTTTACAGTCAATGGGGTTGTTGATGTGGATTGTGCCACAAAGCAGAAAAAAGAAGTTGCTTTCTTTTTAAAGGATACTTATACACTGAGAAGACTTACACACTAACAGGCATAACAAATGGAGTTCCCTAACCAGGGAGGTTGCAGTCCTCAATCACAGAACTTTAAAAATATTTGTACTGAGAACATAAAATCTTATGAAACACTTGGCCTCTGTGCTTTACAAGGGTAGAGCAATTTCCTAGGGACAGTGTCGACCCAGGCTCAGACCAGCCCCAGAGCTGCTTCTTCACAGTTTGCAAATTTTTTATTTCTTTTCACTTGCTCCCTGCTTCATCACAGATTTCTTTCCTTGTCCTGTCCTATTTCTTCCTGTCTTTAAACCACCAAGACCTGCTTTACACATAGATACTCTAAAATATCTATTCAGATATTCCAAAATACCTGTTAAGCTATATCCATTACCAAACAATTGCAGAGATGGCTATTGTTATTCTGGAACAAATAGAGCACATGAAATTATTTTACTAAAGCATTGCCACTTTAAAGTCATAACTTTATATTGGAATAACTAATGTTTAGCCAAATCATATACTTGGAACCACGTACTCAGTTTTATCTGTATTATCATGCAATTGGGAGAGTTTTTCTGTAGAGTATCTTTAGCCACTAGCTTGCTTGCTTTTTTGTACTTTTTTACTTTTCCCCCAAAGTTGCCACTTAAATCTTTCAGGGTTTGGCTGAAGTCAGAAAAAAAAATCATTGGATTTCTTCACAAAGAACTTCCTTGGACTTTGAATGACACACTAGGTTCTCAACTCTAATTTTTGTAAAAAACATATCGTTGAAAAAATAAACGTGAAAAATGTACTTATTTGTGTAAATAATAGATTGCTAGTGAGTTGTTCAGTCAAATACCATAATATCAATAATCTCTTCCTTTTTCTCAGTTGACTGGAGCATGTCAAAAAGGAGAAATGTAAAATATGTAAGCACCAACCCACTTCAATGCCCTGAGTAAATCTTTGGGGCATGAGTAAATCTTTGGGGCATATTATCATCTCTTTTCTTTCCAAATGCTATTTTGAAAGTCCTTAATTTCCATAATGCAAACAAACAGTAGACCACTTTTTTAAAGCTTACAACACCCAGCAAAAAAACATCATATTTACGCGATTATGCATTTTATAACATACAAATATAGCTTATTTTCACCTTTTGCCCTTTCTCTGCCACCTTGCTGAGCCAATTTACTCTTTTGATCGTATATCTTTATTTAGCCTTTAAATTATGTGAGCAAAGACAATGTGCTGGTTTTATCAATCTGCTCCAGCTGCGGCTAACAGTAACATTTGGTCTATTGTCTTTTACTGGATGTAAAGCACTATGCTCAGTTTTTAATAACATACTCACTTATAAATAACATACTTCAGTCAAAAAAAAAAGGAAGAGATACGCAGATGATTTTTCACAATGCATTTCATTTTTCTTTCATTCTAGCTCAGTTATATTTCAACATGCTTTTAAAGCAGTTCTGTAATCACAAGGATAGGAGGTTCCTTATTCTGTAGCTGCTGGACGTGTTCACTTGTTGCTTTCATATGTGTCACAAATAAAGGTAAAGAATCAATCCCGATAGTCAGTAAATTTTTGGTATAGTCACATTTTTTTGGCAGTTTCTTAACAGTCTTAACCCAGGCATTCCGTAGTTGCAAATGCAGGCATAATCTTTGGGTCTGTTGCTATAATAGAGGGCAGTAAGACATGGCCGGAGTGTGCTTTGCCTATTGCTAATGTTAAATACCACCCAATACAGAAGGGCCCATCCCTCAACAAAGCCCTTAGGGAGTGCTAAACTGTTTCTTGTATCATCAGAATTATTCTGCAGAAAGGTATTCCATCTTTTTCATTTTATTTCACATTTTAATAGAATTTAGACATGCAGGTCTCACCGCTTTTAATGGATTCTGCGTGCTTAATTTCCACACAAATCCAGAAATTGAGAGATGTGTTTACTTTAAGCATATCCTATTTTTTCTCTTAGAAAGGGCTATTAAAGATATTTAAGCTGATAACCTTATACTAGTGGGGAGGAACTCTGACCTGATCTACTGCGTGGCAATGCCCATGTATGACTGGCCTCTAACCTGATTACAAAACAATAAAACGATGTTGTGAAACCACTGTTCATTTCCTAAGAGTGTCTCTGAAACCAGCTTAAATTCCAGGAGGATTGGTACTGCATTTTCTTAGTTACAGTTGTACTGCACAGGATACAACAGTATTGACATTACTGTAATTTTCTGACACTAAAATATTCTGAATTTCTCATTGCTAACCAATATTTAGAATGAATGACGACTGATGAATAATTTTGAACTAATCTGCTATCTTTTGCTGCTTACCCACATTGTCACTACTGGAGTTATGTACAGCATTTTAGAATAGATATAAACGTCCTTCATCAATCTGCTTGAAACCTGGATCTGGATCAGTAAAATACTCTGTATGCAGTCAAATTTAAGATTGAGAACTCTCAAACTACATAATACTAACCTACCATGTACTAGATTTGCTTTCATCATATTTGGATTACTTAGATTGAACACCTGTCTGTCCAGTTGATGAGGAGAACCAGTAATTTCAAGGATATTATTTTATGATTTTGGTATATGACTATACAGCCAAATTTCCACCACCCCTACCACCACCCCCACACACACCCCAAATAATACTGAAATTAGAGAAACCTGCTTGCTTATTGAAAGACATCCCATGCAGTGCAGTTTCTGTTGAGGAGCACATGAAGAGAAGTCGGCCCAGTAGCTGACCTGGCTTTTTTATTCAAAGGTGACAGTGATGAGGCAATCTGCTCAAATACAGACCATGTTGGATTTTCATAGAGCTATTCATTCAACAAATGTGATGGCATGGGGCAAAGAGACTAACTATCTAGGCACTATTCTGACGGTAGATTGTACCACTTCAGCCCAGGTAGACAGGGCTGGAGTAAAGTGGTAGTTTGCCCTGGATACAAAATAAGCTGTGGTTTTGATATCATGCTTTTGCAGGACACTGCTTTTCCATAAGTCCTTGTATTAACAGGATGCTGGCAGAGTGATTCAAGCCAGGTATGTTGAGTCCTAAAACTGGAGGGGACCCCACCATACCATGTCAGCCACAGAACAGGGCAACGCTATACTCAGGGTAGATCCTCTGAAAGGAGAGCTTCTGAGGCACAGTCTATATGATTTATATCCCTTCTCTCACAGATCTATGGTCAGGTACGAGGTGTACACTGGTGTCCCATGATGCCCATGTTGGGGCCTTACACCCAAGAGAAAGTGAGATACTGATGGAATTTCTACATTTCTTAAAAGTCAGGCACTTGTAAATGTGTTCGGTTCATATAAAGCATGCACATAGAACAGAACTAAAGGAAAAATAACTTAAAAGGTGGTAAACACAGGGTGTGCTTTGGTCTTGCTGGCTTTGGAAGACTTTGGACAGCTGGAAACCGTAGGATTGTAACTGTACAGCTGCTAAGCTTTGTAGCAAGGAAGAAAATGTAAAGCTTTTTGTTACCAGAACCAATTTTGCACAACAACTGAAATAATTGTTAAAGATTCAGTAACCTGTGAATTAAGAACTGCAAATTATTTCAGTTGTAATTTCTAGTCATCCAAGAAGTTCCTAAACTAAAAGTGAAGGCAAGACTTTACAATCCTATGACCACCTTCACACATGGAAATTATAGTACCTGATACCTCATTCAGTACAACCCAAAAGCGTTGACATAGATATAATGTTGTAAAAATGCTTATATCCACAGAGTTTACTGTTCTATATCCTATAGAACACTTTCTAGTGATGCAATTTATTGTCATGCATCTCTAAATGTACCCTTGTTTAAGGTTGAATCGGTATAAATATCATAGGTTAAATACTTTTTTAAAGTTTGCACCCTAGTTATCATAATTACAGATTGCCATAAAAAATTGTATGTAAATCCAGGTTTACAGATAGAGTAACAATTCTAACAGCATACCGGACACCTCGTTTTCCACCAGAAATCAGAAAGTTACTTTTAACCGCAAGCATCCTTTAGTGAAAAACAAAAGGTCACCTATAGCTCTGCTAGTCTCCAATGGATGCAACAGGTTAGACCCCTCATTTAAAAAAAGCTTTCAGTTACATTCAGTACCACTGACTCATCTGAGGTCCAGTGACAGAAATGCAGCTAATAATGAGAAAAAGGAGAAAGTGTGCAAGATGGTTCTTTTACACCTTATCTTGGTAAGTACCCCCACTAAAGTCAATACCAAGGAGATAGGTTTAAAAGGTCAGATCAGGTTTAAAAATGCCCATGCCTTCCCATCACTTCCCTGAACTACCTTGATTTTGGTTTTCTTGTGAGTGGGTGTGTTGTGCCTCTGTGGCAAAACTTAAGTTCAGTGAGAGAATTTCCTGCTCTGTAGATAGGTTTTTAACCATGCAAGGCCTCAGTTCTACATGACCTCAATTCTACATTTCTTGCCTGTTGTGCAACTGAGAGTTTAGCAGCAAAAGGAGTTACAAACTCAGAATTATCTAATATTTGTGTATATTGCATGTGCACATGCTTGGATAAAAATGTTTAACAGCTGACATAAGTTGAAATAAAACTTCCCACCCCCCAATAATACTTCATTCACACAGTCTGAAGAAATCTCCTGGCAGGAGGACAATTTGTCATAATAACTGGGAGAGGGAAAGGGAAAGGTATGCCAGGAAACAGAGCTCAGGTCTGTGCTGATGGTCAGATTCTCTATGAGTTCCACAACAGTCTGTGGCTACAGCCCATTACTGAGGCCAACACATCTGAATTCATCTTAACATTCACATAAAACCTGGTTACAAAAAGTTTTGACTTTCCAAACAACTTTGCAGAAACAAATAGAAGCAGTGATCTGCCAGCTGGCAAACCTTGGTCCGACTGTGTAAATGCATAAATGCTGCCAGAGAGGTCTTAATTTGCTGCCATCAATTTGTACCTTAGCGTTTGGCTGATGCTGCCACCCCTGTGGTCACCACCTCTGTGGGCTGGCCTGTCAGTAGGATTTGGACAGACTTCGGTGTTAACTGTGGGATCTGGAAAAAACCACTTTCAGGAACCACACATTTTCTGATGAGTATGGAGCAGGCTGGAGCTGCCTCCTACACCAGCAGTTTTTTGACAGCCAGGGCACAGCCACAGTGCCTGGAAAATGGTGGGACCTTCCATGCACGGCTCTGTGCTTCCCTGAAGAAGGGATGCACATCTGGCTGGTTTTGTGCCCCTCCTCCTTGCTTCACGCCTGCCTAAACCATCAGCAGTTCAGTGTTGGTGTGAAGATGGAGTCATCCATTCTCCATGAAGCCTTGAGTCGCACAGACTGCCAGCGCAGTGCCCGTCTGGGCAGCGGGCAGCAGGGAGGAGGCCAGGCTGGCAGGCAAGGACGCTGCCCGAGGCCTTTCGCCACCTAGGCACCAGACTTCGCAACCCGGACGCGCGCGCTGCAAGACGGGGCCGGTGCCAGGCCTGGCATCGGGGCCGGGGCCCTGGCACTGGTCTGAGGCAGGCGGCCTGCTCGGGGTGCCCCCTGGCGGCGGCGGGTACGGCCCGGGGTGCCGGGCGGTGGGCGCGGCGGGGCCAGCCGCTGCCCCCGGTGAGGGTCTTAGCGTGGGCGATGGCGGCCGTACGACGAAGCCCCTCTTAAGCCAAGCATTAGGGGCAGCCTTGTGGCGGGCGGAGCATTCGCACACTTACCTGTAGATAAAGCGACAGGTTAAAGCTTAACCTGAGCAGGCCGAGGGGGCGAGCATCGTCGGGAGGAGGTGCTTCAGGGCAAGCAGTCGCAGTTTGCCCGACTCGCCTTCCAGGGGGTGCGCGGGGGCTGAAAGTCACTGCTCCCGAGGCAGGCTGCCCGAGGAGGAAGGCTCTGGGTTGCGGCTGCAGTGGAAATGCCTCACAGTCCCTCACTTTGACCTCTTCCACACATCCAGTGTGTGTCTTAAAATGGTGGGTTAGGAGTCTGGGTGGCTGCTAGGGCTGGCAGCAGCCCCAAGCGCAGCAGTTGTGCACCAGCAGCCTGCCATGACATCAGTCTCCCCCTGCCCAAAGGAAGCCCACGGCCCTCTCCACCTTCTAGGCTTTTGCCAAAATTGGGTAGGAAGTGTCTTTTGGCTCCAAGCCACATAAACGATTTGAAGTGTGTAGGCGAAGGGCATTGGGTTTGGCCATGCCTTTAGTTGGTGGTGAAGAAGAGGCACTCCCCTCATACACCAGCTGGATCATGTCCAGTGGTCAGCATCAGTGTGCGGGGTATATAAAACCTCTCAGAAATAAAGAGGTCCTTCTGCTGAGAGTTGTAAAATGTAATCAATTCCAGTGAGGGTCGAATAACAAAATGCTGCTGGGAATAATTTGGACGTTGTTTCTGCATTTAAACCAGAGTTAATCTATATGACTAGTCTTTCCATGGTGTATAGACCTTGTGCATGTGATCATCCTTTTTTTAAAAATTAAGTCTGTCCCTTCTGTCCCTTTATTTTGTGAACTATCATTTCTTAAGAATTTAGGGAAGGATAAAAATTCCCATAAATTGTTACAGTTTCACAGTGTTAGGGAATGCAGGAGGGAACTTGCCTCTCTTTTTTTTAACATAGTCTACTCTTAATTCCCATTTTTAGATGTATTGCGAGCTTTGCATGCAGACCAGACCATCAACTAGCTTAACTAGAGTTATTCTCGCATCAGTTTAGCTGTTGTCTGTGAAGTGTCAGGTGGACACACTGAGAAACAAGGTGTAAACATTATATTAGCACATTAACACAGAGTTTTTTCAAGGTATTTAGTTAAGCAGGCATAAAAAGTGATCTAGATATACCAGCGCAAGCTTTGTGCATAGACTAATTTTAGCATTATTAACTCCTTTTGCCTGGAGTTTGCCTGTGTAGAAACTCTGATTAATTCTGTATCATCAGATGACTAGTGTAAGTATATGCTTGTCCCACCAAAAGCAGATTTGTCTTAAAGTGTCTGAAATATGTGACATAGTATGCTTCTCTCCTATAGTAGTAGTAAATCTAAAAATCCAGCCCTGTCAGCTGACTTACACAGTTTTCTTTACACTTAAATGTAATTTATTAATTCCTTTGACAGTCAATAGCCATGTATTTCAAGACATAAGTATTTTCCCCTATATGAGTATGTTCCAAAGCCTTTGCAAAAGGTCTGAGAGAGGAAAAGCTCAATAGTATGCTTGAACTTATGAAGAAATTAAAGGTAAAGTGAGAAGCAAGATGACAAATATCCAGAAGGAGGGAATGTGACCCCTTTAAGTTCAATCATACTAAAATCACTCTTTAGTTCATTATGAAACATGATAATTTTTTCCTAATAAAAATAATATAGATGAATATTATCTGCAATTTTTCTGAAGGAGTAAGGGAATACACAAACAAAACCCCTGTGGGCAGGATCTGTAAAGATTCAGCAGTTTCCATATATCAAAACACTTGAGCAGCTGTAAGATTAGAACCCAAAGGCCTACAAGCAAGGATGCAGCACCTGGAAGGGCAATTAAAGTTAAGTGAAAAATGCTTACATGGGTCCTATTGTATTTGCTATTTAAATGATCCTATCTGAACTTAATCATTGTACTAAAAAAATAGAGTCTTGCAGGTTATTTGTGCTGATGCAACTTGAAAACAAAACCTATCAGTTGAGCCAGGTCCTTGGCTCTACTCCAATAGTTCAAAACAGGTCTAGAGCCAGCTTAACTTCCCCAGCCATAACTATTTTCACTTCTTCAGGAACAGCTCAGCAGGGCATAGACCCACTGGGACAGCCTCCACTTCCCTACTTCTGAACTCTGACTCCCAGGACATACACAAAGAAACAAATTGAATGGGCAGCATGTACCTGCCCTGCAGTACCTCTCTACCACAGGAACACTCACCCCTGGGCTAGGAGCAGCTGATTAATTCTTTGAACAACAAAGCCCAAGACAGTTACAAAAAATGTTCACACACACACCCCACCCCACCCCCTTCTTTTAATTCTTCATCTTTGGAGATAGGATAGAATCAGGACCAAGAAACGATTATTTTTAATCTAAGCTGATAGGGTTTGGGCATGTTTGCTTTTTCTTGGTCTCTAGTGAAACATCCAAGGTATCCTTTTAGAATTCCTGTTGCTTGTTTTATACAAACACAAGCTCAACCTTCTGTCTGGTGAGGAAGTAATGAGACTCTGTGGACTAATAGAAAAGAGTCAACATTTTACAATGTTGAAAACAGTTAATAATCAACAACAAAATACATTTATCTGTTGACAGTCATATACTTGATTTATACAGCTGGGTGCCCTACTGGCTCTTCTTTTAGGCTAACTGGAGGTTGCTCTGCGATATGTGTGGAGTGGTAACTCTGGAAACACTGCGGTAGCAGCTATCCAAAGCAATGGGTTCAATCTGCAGTCCTGAGCAAGAAGTAGTCCAGGCAGTAACTGTGATTTTCCCAGGTTAATGATGTGAATGAATTAAGAGCAAAGGCACTGCCTCCAGGAGAAAAAAGAAAAAAAACCCCACCCAAAACAAAAAAAAAACAAAACACAACCCCAAACAATCTCAAAACAAAACAGAACAAAACCCCAACCCTCTGTCTAGCAGTTGCCTAGAGCAAGGGGTCAGAAATTTTGGTTTTATGTTCCTGTTGCCTAGAGTCCCGTAAAACCTTTGCCCTTTTACCACCAGCTACAAATCCTGGGGTTGAACATTACCCTGTGTGTGAAGGAAGCAAGAAAAGAGAAAGAGCCCTTTGGGGCGTTGAGTGGTCCTCATGGCCAAGCACAGGATTTGGGAACAAGAAATTGCTTATTGCCTGTTTATTTACAAAGACTTTAGAGGAAGGGCTAGAACTGGTACTACCCTTTTGTCCTGATAGTCGCTCTAATTCAAAGACTCCAATAGTAACTTCTCAAGACAGGGGAAAAAAAAAAAGTTATTTTCCCCTTTTATGACAATCATGTTTAGTGAGAGGAACATGCAATGTGCATCTATGAGATAGGTGATGCCAGTTATGAGGAAAAGAGGACTTCACACGCTCAAACTAAGCTGGTTTAGTTGCCAGTACAGTAAGCGGCATAAACAGTGCAGAGATAGGTTCATAATCATTTAAAGTGCAGTAGGTAACACACGAAAAACCTTATCTAGAGACACCATAAACTTGCAGGGCTTGCTTAGAAGAATGAAATTATGGCTAAGGTCCTCCAAACGCAGGCTAGTCTCTTTCCAGGTTTGACTGAAAAGGGAACAGAACAAGGATACCTGAGAAAGATGCTGATTTCAGCTGGTTTAAAGCTGCTTCACTGGCATAAGTGATTATCACGTCCTGTCCTCTGTTTCTGCATTTGCATGAAACCCTGTTTCAAGGAAGGATTTTATCAGTACTGTATTTTGGAAGGTAAGGCAGCAACAGTGATGAAAACATGACAGCCAAAAATTAAAAGGCAACACAGGTACCTGTTTGAATATACTCTTTTCACCATTTCAGCACTCACCTTCTCCTAATTTGCTCCATCTCCTTATTGCTTCCTGTGAACTCTGTCTCATAAAAAGATAAGAAAAAGATTATGCACTAAATGATTCAGCTGACTCCCTATTCTAACACTCTGCAAGGAAAGTAGTATATACATTATCTGTACAAGGTGAATTTCACCTTGCTTTTTTCTGCCCAATTTCAAAAATATTAGATTTATAACATTCTGTTAATGTTGTCCTTTTCAGCTTGTTGGTGGTATTCTTATATATATGTTTCTTGAGCATGTTACAGTTTCCTAGAATTTCTAGTTCCAGAATAATTTAGATCATTAGCAAAAATAAATGGCTAGTATTACTTCAAGTGCATCCTTATCAATCAGAAACACAGCTCAGTGTTGGACTGTCATATCCAGTTTTACAGCAGCAGGGTACATCAAAAGTTAGCATGCTCTGGTGTTATAAAAAGCTGGGGGGGAGGAAAGAAGTCACAGTTCCTTGGGATATTTATAGGATTTAAGAATACTTTTGTGTAACTTGTAATGGCAGATGCCATTGGGTACTCTGTCATAAGTGGTTTTCTTATTCATAACAAGTAATGCATATTATGGTATGTTTCAATCTAGGCCCACATTAAACTTTGTAGAAAAAACAAAGACCATGTCTGTATTACTGTATGAATTTCATTTGGATTTTGTTAATGCCACACTGTATTTTGATTTTTGTTTTGAATTACAGCTCTTAAGTGGAGTTTCTAGCCATTGTTGTGGTTTAACTGCACAGCCATTCATCTGGTAGTATAACACATGATAGACTTCAATGGATTATATTTAAAGCTCCAACAGAGGTAACAATGGCACACGCTGAATGGGGTTACCATGTGGTAGAAAATGGACTTGTTACAACAGGATTAACCTTTGAATGGTTTAGGCAAGAGGCTTGCAGAGTAAGATTCCTGCGCTTCCAAGTGCTTGTCCCTTTCTTGCTTTCACAGGAGGCTACCTCCTCCCACCTCTGCTATGAAGCTTGTCCCCAGGAGTGCATTCTCTTCCTCAAGGATACGTGGTTGTGGATTACTGCCCTAACAAATGGGGAGATGGTTACAGGACATCCTGGTTTGGGTCAGAGGAATGAGGGGGACTTGGAGGATCACTGGGAACTCAAAAGGTCAGGGATATTAGTTCTGTCACGTAAACAAGCTCCCACTGCTCCAGAAGGATCCCAGATGTGGAGCTAAGTTAGCAATGCCCTAGAAAGATGGAGTTAGGAATTATTGATTTGTAAGTGATAGGATCAATTCACACCATAAGTCTTCCTAGAATAGGACCAGGCCACATTCTATAAATTTGACCAGATTTAATGTTTCATTCAGGCTTCTCCAGTCTAGAAAGCCCCACTCCCTTGGAAATGAGGGTGGCTTCTCACACTGCATGTATGAGGATCCTAGCACTACTTGAAGAGTTTTTACCTTCTTTCAAACAATGTTTCTGTGCCGTGTGCCCCAGTGCCACTGTCTCTAGCCTCACCTTTGCTTCCAGCCCTGATCCCTTCCAACCGCTGCTCTTAATCATCCAGTCATAAACATCCCTTTTAACACATATGATCTGCTGCCAGCTTACTTTTCTTCTAGAATGGCTGTGGTTATTGATTATTCAAAGTTATACTGTAATTTGCAAGTAACAAGTGATTTCACAGCTGTTTAAAAACTTCCAAGAAAATAAAGTTGGAACTTCAGGGGCATGAAGATAAAAATATTTACAGTTGTTGATAAATAGGTTAACAAGTGGGTCATTCTTTTATTTCTCCTCTTTCTTCTGCCATTTAACATCATGTGTGAGGATTTTACTCTTCTAAATTACATAGCTGACTTAATCAACACTTCTCCCCTGTCCTACAAAAACCAAAGAAATCTGACTGGAAGCTTCTTACGTGTTCTCAGTTGAGGACTCTAGTCCAAACTCTGTCTTAAGCACTGTTAGTATGATCCTCACAGGGAAGATGTAGTTATGCTGATTTCTGAGTGCTTTTTTCCCTTGGGTTTTTTTTTCCTTTTTCTTTTTTTTTAATACTTTTATGTAGAACTGAGCATATAAGTCTCTGCATGGTGTGCCTTGACATGCTGCTTGAGTCACTCTGGCTTTGCCAGGACTGAATTGACACCCGTTTTGGTTTACAGCTCTATTTGTAGCTGCTGAGTCCTGCCTATCACAACTTTTCCACAGCCTCATAACTCAACAACCAGTCCCTTTTCCTGTCAACACAGCATTTCTCTGAAGAATGCTGTTGATCAAACAAATACCTGCAGGCAGGATAAGAATGCTACTGCATATGTAGCTTTTTAAAAAAGTCAATCATCTGCTGAAGTGATGAGAATTTGGGGAATCCTGTGCTATAAATACACAGATGTTTATAGTACATATGTGTCTTGCTTGTAGACAAAGCCAGCACTCAGGAGACTTCAGCATACAGAGAGAAATAGAAACAGTAGATGTTTAGTTCTGTCCTAGTGAATTATGTACAGACACAGAGAGTGGGGAGTCTGATGATTATTTTTGAAAAGTTGGGTGTTTGAGTCCTACACCATTCCTAAAGTGAAGCAGGAACTGGAAGAAGAAAAGTCTGATTCTGGTGGCAAAGGAAATCTTTATATTGCTGCCAGCCTACAGTTTCTAGTTATTGCCTTTAATTATTCTTGAATTGTATCATATTAGGCATGACTTATTCAGGTGTTTCTCAAGGGCAACGAGTGTTTTGTTTCAGCAGTGCTTAAGGATTACCAAAAGAGTGACTCCCAGAAAGTAGTAATTCAGTACAGAAATACAAATTTCATTCAGAGGAAACTATTTTTAAGATGTGTCATCACCGTCAGAACAGACTTCAATTGGTATAAGCTAGTTATTAATGGCTTTCTAATGTTACACACAGTATAGGTCCGAATGTGATTGTTAGCAGGAATTCTGCCACTCTTCGGTGTCAATGACTTTGAGTCCTGAACTGAAAAATAGGAACATCTTAGCAAGAGAGTAGCTACTCTGAATAATTTAACTAAAATATTAGAAAATTTCAGGGTAAATGGAAAGAGTAGACCTCGGCATGTGTAATTTAAAAAGAACTACAGTTGTTAAGATCTAATTATTATGCAAAGACAAGAAGCTTAAAAAAATCCCTAATGTTGCAGTTTACCATTACCAGCCTTTTGAGTACCTTATTTCTAGGTGATGGCATGATTAACATCTATCTATGAAGGCAGCTCAAATTCATTATAATACTCCTTTAGCTGTTAGTAATACTATCAGCCCTAGCAGAATCCCTAAACCTAGTGTTCAGCATATTAGTACAAGCATAATTTATTTCTCAACTGTTACTTTGAAACATACTGATTTTTCAGCCTACACGTTTTTACTTGTTTGTGATCTTATCTTACTCAAATTTCAGAGCCACACAATTCACCGCTAAGACAAAGAATGCAAAATTATCCACCCAGTTGGGCTTCAGACAAACAAATGCACTTCGACACAAAGAACACTTGTGTTCTTAATATTTCAATACATTGTGGAAGAAGGTGACTATGATATGAATCCTGTAAACTTACAGGTTTCTCTAGTCTCCAAAGCCAAGAATCCAGTCTAAAGATGCCACAAAACTTCAGCATGCTTAAGGCAAGGCAGTGCTGTGCTTTTATTTTTTTTCTTTTCTTTTCAAGATTTGGTGCCATATTTTGGAATAAAATAGAAGTTTTGATTAAGATAAAAAGAAAATCATGTATGAGATGTTACCTAAATCTTCTATGCCTATTCCATATATGATTTACACTTGGAGGAAGGAACGTTGGGTTGGAGCTGGTTAGATTTGCTTTTTCTGCTGAAACAAGCTCTGAGCTTGAAGCATTTCATGGGAAGCACTCAGCTTTGACGAATTTTCACCAGAGCTGAAGCCAAGCTCCCCAAAAGAGGATACCACACTATCCAGGTCTCCAGTCTCCGACCGCTGGCAAATGGTCTGTGGATACAGCACCCAAATCATCCATCAAGATATCAGCTGACACAACTTCCTCAAAGAGCAATTTGTGACTTTTCCAGGAAAAGCTCAAGCCTCACAGGTGTGGACATTGGCATGTGACTGTTGCTCTTGCTATCATGTAGAAGCGAGGTCAGCTGTAGAGGGTAGCCTCTTGACTGCTCTGGGTTATCAAACCGGCAGCTGGAAAGCCAGCCTCCTGCAGCCCCAGAAACCTCCTCCTGAGACTTAGCAAGCCTGAACTGCAGCCATGTGAAGGACTGCACTTTCTAGCTGAGTAAAACCTTCATGGTTCCTTGTCTTTTATTGCAGTTTCATTTTGGAGCGACTTGTTTGTCCCTGTCAGTATCAGGGAGGACAGGACCTGACTTTTCAAATAACTTGTGTTTGTCCCCAGCAGGACTTGACATTTCTTGCCCATGTGATTCAAGGCTGTCCTACCCTACATGTGACTGAACAGTTCGTCAAGATCTACCCCAACCTTTCTTTACAGACAGGGCCACTCTTTCAATCCTGACGGAATAGCAAGTGTTTGCCAATTTGTGTTTTATTTTCATTCCCTCTGCAGAGATCCGGATAGTTTCTGCCTATAAATACCTTCTTACAGGGTGCTTGAGGAACCGTTGTTTTCTCCAGGGATTAAATCATGTTTACAAACAGACAGGTAATGAAGGATCTGAATTGGATTTACCTTCATCAACATCTCAATCATTCATTCAACCAGGTGGCAAACCCTCATTACTAAATAAAGGCTGCAGTCCAAAATGATGGTTACAGTAAAAGCAGGATCCCAAAACCAAAGGCTTCACAGTTTAATACAGATCAGCAATCATTTCCAAATCAAAATAAGTAGTGCAGTGGTACCTAACAAATATGATAGGGAAATTTTCCAGTCTTACTATAAGAAGTTTTCCAGTCAGTTCTGAATGCATTTCAGACTGGCCTAGGAATCAAAAAATGTATATTAAAACAGATATCAGAATGTGTGACTGAATTCTGATTCAGTTTTTGCAACTGAATTGCAGATATCATAGAATGATTTTCAAGATGTTATTCAAAGCAAAGTGAGCTTAATCTTGCCCAGATTTTGCACAAAATCATTTGGAAATGCATGCTATTGCCATTTTTCATTACACCTTAATCTGTTACAGTATTCCAAAAAGCTACTTGAAATCAAAGGCTATGATCCTGCAAATATAACCATTAACTTTAATAAAACTACCAGCATGCTGTTAGGGGCTTCTAAATACCAAGAATTAATAATAGAAGTTTTCATAGAAGTCTGGTTCACAAAGCTGAAGCAGCATAAAACTATGTCAGCTTTAAAAATAACATTGTTCAGATTTTTCAGCATGCTACTGAAATTACAATGAAATTCTGAAGATACAGATCAGTCAAAACTATGGGAGTTTTGGGAAATACCAGACCTTTGACAGTATACCACATGAAATGTATAGAACCCCTGCAATGGATGTGAAAGATTTGCAGTGAAACATTTCTCTGTGCTCTTGATCAGAAGAAGACACAGAGTATTTCCCAAAAATTAACCATGTGTTTGACAGCCCTTAGTGAAGACTGAAGACTTTAGAAATCCAAGTTTGTCCAGGGAGAACACATAGTTTCTATCAGCTTTAGTAAACCTTGTAGTAAGTCTCATCATATGATTTTAAAGATTATTTAAGAAACTTAATCTACAGTAGTTTACAGTCCTGCCATTCCAGGGTAGGAATCACTGTTTGGTTGGTGCTGTTAATATACGTTAGCTAGCTAGAAAGTGTTGTGGAGACCAGAGAGAGTGTCAGTGGAGAAATAATCTTCTTATTTTTTGCTTTGCCTAGCCCTTTGTCCTCTGTTGTGTGAAAGAGTAGTTGTAGCATTTCATTCCTTATCCTCATAACTCCATGAAATTATTATTTCATGTCTGGTCACCATTCAGCCCAGTTCGTACCTCGCTTATGATGCTGGCACAGTAAAAAGGGTGTATTTTGCCAGAAGGTGAGGGAGAAAAGCTATGGAAGAGCTACCTAAATCTTTGAAAGTCAAAGGGAGGGCACATGTTTGATTTCACAAAAGAAAATGCTGGTTTCTGTTGCAATTTTGGTTACACAATCGCATAAGGTTTTATTTTTAAAAGCAAGTAAAAAGATTATAGTGCAACAGCTCCTTGACTGGTGTAAATCAACATGGTTTTATTGACTTTGATGGAGCTATGTCGATTTATAGCAGATGAGGATTTGGCTCACTGTATGGAGATATTTTTATTTCTCTTCTCACTCTATCAGTTAAAGAAAGGGTAATAATCAGCAAGCTGGAAGCAATTATGTGTGTGTGAGGAGGGGGTAGTTTCATAATAGCTAACTTGATATTATTTCCTGTAAAATGCATCAGGAGAATAGAGCCTGGAGCCTGCTGACCAGTTTGTTTTGTATAGAAATATTTGTTCAAATCTGTTTATAATAATTTGTCTAACGATAGGCAAACACAGCTCAAGCACTTGCCTTCCACTGACACCAGAGACAGCAGTTCTGGTGCCGACCAGGGCACGAAGTGGCAGCTGATGAGGAAAGACTGAGGCAAAATAAGGTTTTCACTTGCATCCATGTAAATCTGGAGTAATTCTACAAAAGCAGTAGAAATATTCTCTATTTACAACAGTGTGCCTAAAAGCAAAATTTCTCAGTTTTCAACTGAGCATTTATAAGCTATTTCTGGCAGCAAATAAGAAGGGGGGAAGGGAAGATTATTCATTGCAGATGCTTTGTAAGATTAACAGGGGCTTTCTGGTGACAGTAAAGTCTACCAACATAGTCAATTTTGGAAAATGCTGTTTAAAATGTGATTTGAGGGAGTTTTCTGTCATCCTTTAATTCTTAGAGCATTTCATGGTGGTAAAAACTGCTAACCAAGACTACAAGTGAAATGATCTATATTGTTCTTTTTACTCTGGTGGGGCAGATGAGTCCTGACCTGCAATACCAAGTGGGCTAAAGCAATAGAGGGGAAGTTTTCTAGGAAATAATTTTGGATAAATGTATTTCATACAGTTCAGCTTTTATTATTGCTAAACAGTCACACATTGACAAGGAAAATGAAGACAAACTAGTCACAACTAAAATAAATTGAAAGATTTATCAAATTATTTTTGTTAAGTTATAATGCATACTATTCTAAAGTATCAACACTAGAGCTATTAACAGTGAAGTATTCCAACCAGCTCTTGCAATATAGGCCACTCATCTGTTATCTTTGCTCCCAGGGATGATTTAAACATATTTTTGTAATGTGTTTGGCTTACAAATATCATTAAAATTACTTCACGCCCTGTTAGAGTGGATGCAGTTATACTATAACTTCTATGACTGTAGCTTGTACCCATATGGCTACCTCTTTCTGTACTGATCTACAGTTAAATTAATCCCAAAATCAGCATGTAGGAACCCATAAGCATTAGCAGACAACTCATAAACTACTGGAGAGCACACAGTTCAGAAATTACTCTGAAAAGTTGCACAAATGCAGTTCTTGCCCTGACTATGGAGCTGCACAGCCCTTCTTCCCTGTGTTGGCCTTCTTCAGCCCTCCCCGCTATCTTTCACTGAGAAAAGCCTATTAATCACACTTATCTTTGGTCTGTGGTATATATATGTCCACCGCTTCCTGGATCTTTTTGAAGCAAGGAACAATGAGAAACTTTCCAAGGAAAGAGGGGGCTTGCTTATTTGAGGATTCTTTAATAGGTCAAATGCAACCGTCTTGAAACCAACATAGGGTGAGACACTGTTTCAGCTAGGGCACGTGACAGCATTCTGACACTGAATTTAAATCCAGTTTCCCATAGTGAATATGTAATCAGATACAAGCTGATAAGTTTTTTTTATTCACTATGTTGTTACAATGCATCTTTCAACAGTTTTGTTACTCAGCTTTTCAGCTACTCATGGAAATTCATGGAGTGTTTTTTCCTAGTAAGTTTCTGTCGTCTTGGGTGTGGCAAGGTTTTGGTAGCTGGGGGGCTACAAGGGTGGCTTCTGTGAGAAGCTGCTAGAAGCCTCACATATGTCCAATAGAGACAATGCCAGCCAGCTCAAAGATGGACTTGCCACCAGCTAAGGTCAAGCCTATCAATCACTGAGGGTGGTAGCCCCTCTGGAATAACATGATTAAGAAGGGAAAATAAAAATAGAACAAGGTGGATTTTGCAAAGAGAGCAAGATGTGTGGGAGAGAACCCTGCAGACACTCAGGTCAGTGGAGAAGGAAGGGGAGAAGGTGTTCCAGGCACCAGAGCAGAGATTCCCTGGCAGCCCATGGTGCAGACCATGGTGAGGCAGGCTGTGCCCTTGCAGCCACGGAGGGTAACAGTGGAGCAGAGACCCACCTGCAGCTTGTGGAGGACCCCACACCAGGGCAGGGGAAGCCTGAAGAAGGCTGTGACCCTGTGGGAAGCCCATGCTGGAGCAGGCTCCTGGCAGGACCTGTGACCTTGTGGAGAGAGGAGTCCAGGCTGGAGCAGGTTTGCTGGCAGGACTTGTGACCCCATGGGGGACCCACACTGGAGCAGGCTGCTCCTGAAGGATGGCAGTCCATGGGAGGGACCCACACTGGAGCAGTTCATGAAGAACTGCACCCCCTGGGAAGGACTTACATTGTAGAATTTCATGGAGAACTGTTTCCCATGAGAGGAACCCCACACTGGAGCAGGGGAAGGTCAGAAATCCTCTCTCTGAGTAGCAGAGACAACATGTGATGAATTCACCATAACCCTATTCCCTGTCCCACTCAGGGGGGAATGGAGAGAAAAGCAGGAGCAAAACTGAGACCAGGAAGAAGGGAGGGGTGGGGGGAAGGGGTTTTAAGATCTGGTTTTAGTTCTCTTTTTACTCTAATTTTGATTGATGACAGTTTTTTCCCCAAGCTGAGTCTGTTTTGCCCATGATGGTAATGGCTGAATGATCTCTCCCTGTCCTTATCTTAAGCCACAAATCTTTCATCATATTTTCTCTCCCCTGACCAGTTGAAGAGGAGAGTGATACAGCAGCTTTGGTGGGCACCTGGCCTTCAGCCAGGGTCAACCCACCACACTTTCAAATGTATATGCTGTTCTGTACTGGCAAAAACAACTGCTGGATTATTATCAGCTTTTCTAGTGAGAACATAATAGAATTGAAAAACAAGTGCAATATTGTAACCAGCACTAGCTCTTGATCGAATTTCTATGGTTATGTGTGTGTGCATATATATGTGTATGTCCTATATGTATAAAATAATTATTCTAATTTTTATAAATCCATGCACCCAGATTCTTTTTAGTATTTAATATACTGCACAAAACATAGCTGCTTACAGACAGTATTCATGGAATCAATACTGCAAAATCAATTCACACCAAGAATAATTTTCAAATGTTGAGAAAACTCTGAAATGAAGGTAAGCTCTTTTCATTGTTTTTCTGCTTACGTTTTAGATTTTTACAGGAAAAAAAAAATTATCATTTTCAAATCTGGTGCGCGCTGTGAAGATGATGACCCAGGTAATTTTGATGTGGACAGAGATTATGACTGAAGTCAGGTACATACAGAAGAATAAATCCTGAACTGTAACCCTGTTTTCACAGAAAGTTATTAAGGAAACAGAATGATATACCTAAATCAAAGCATTTCTAAGTAAGGCATCTGTAAGATTTTTCCATGAGGTGTAGGCATTACTGTGACAGTATCTGAGATATTGTTGCATTTTAGTATTGTTCAGCTTTCAGGGTAAGGGTGGTCCAAAGCCCAGAGATTAATTTAAGAGAATCTGAGCAGTAGCCAGGAAAAAGGTTAATATTACAGTAACTACCAGACCATTCATGGCAGCTAATCTTTAACTTGAGAAAACGCTGGATGAGGTCATAATTAAACCAAGTAAAACTTGAATGTATGAATGAATTTGAGTTTGGTGTCAAACCACATGGAGGACCAGGTATGGCACCAATATGTGATCCTGTACATACTAGTGGAGTTAGTGCTTTGCACAGCAGAACTTCAGGCTGTAAGCACAAGTTCTCATAGGCAATGTCTGTGGCATGCAGTGCATCCAACTGGGTGGATTGATCAGGGAGGGACCAAGATAATCGTGTCACCAGACAGAACTGAAGTCTGCTGAGAGGTCTCTGAGGTCTCTGACCTCTTGACCTCTGATGTCTTGGGGTCCTGCAGGCACTAGCGCTCATCACTTGCTGCTTTGTTCACTCACTGTTCCCCAGGCACAGGAGGGAAGGGACCCAAGCACCTGCTGACACCCCCAGCCAGGCAGAACTAGGGTAAAAACTGACAAAACTAACAGAAGTTCCCTTTCAAGTGCTGTAGCCTGATCTGAGAAGAATTATTAATCACATCTCTCCTGTCTAAAATAGAGCTCAGCTATTCTGAGGTACACACTTAAGGTTCTGGAAGCCTCCTAAATTTTTTTGTGGGTTGTTTTGTCTTTTTTCTTCTTTTGTTGTTGTTGGGGTTTTTTTTTGTTTGTTGATGGTTTAGGGGTTTTTTTTACTACACAGGTAGTTAATTGGTTTACCATTTGGAAATAAATCTTTGGAAGCAAGAGGCACCCACCTCTTTTTGATCATCATGTTCCCATAGATATTATGAAGACTGGAAAAAATTGGGCTGGAAGGGATCTCTGAAGGTCATCTCATCTATCCTCTATTCTAAGGCAAGTTGAAAAAGCAAATATCAAATTGCTGGAATATCTTCACTCACATCCATTTCCAGTGTGCAGCCTGTATCTGACTCTGGTACAATGTTCTACAAAAAGAATTAGTGTGGGACAGGGGAAAAATGAAAACAGGAGTGGAAGTAACAGAATGACTTCTAAAATGCTGTTGCTCAGATTGGTCTCCAGTTGAGTATCAGTTTATTAGAACTGTTAATTAATAAAAACACTTAATTCGATTACTCTGGTTAGTCCTGAAATTTAAGAAGCTAATGTCATGGCCCACAGAGCCTGAGACCAGCTACAGTCTAATTACTAGGCTAGAATTTTTTAATTACTACAGATAAGAGTATTGGGGGGAAAGTGTCATGATTCAGAATTCAGAAACTACATCCTCACTATTTTCTAGCCATCCCACTCAGCCTCTGAGGGAGTGCTGAGAGTGTAGTAAGTGGAGGCAGATAACCACATCCCCAGTATGCTGTCATCGTCAGACAGCAGAACTTCCGATGTGCCTTCTGCTTAATAAAGAGAAATGATGAAAACAAAGAGGATGTAAGTAACTTCGCTCGTTAACAGGTGCCTTCACAATACTTACTCGTAGTTGGCCTTTTGCCTACAGGCAAAATTTCCATCTTTTTTAAGCAAATTTCTGCCTTGTCTCCACTTAGAAAACTCAAGGTGAATCAGCTAAAGGCATGAAGACAATATGAACTGTTTAAAATCTCTTAATTCCTACATAGATCCTCTTGTTCAAGAGCAAAGGGTCTGCAGAGTTTTGATGAATCTCCCCTTCTGAACCCAACCTTTGTCAAAAAAGGTTTAAGATATTGGTGTCATGACAAGTTACCAGGTGGTAGCAGAAAAGGATTTGGGCATTTGTGAGGGACATCCTCATTTACAGCATGGTGCTTTAAGCACAAGCCCACCTTATTATTGGCTCAAGCTGAAACGCTGGGCTGTGAATGGGAAGGGTTGAGGTGTGGTACCTACCCTGTTCTGCTCTAGGAGGAAGAAGAGCAAGTTGTTTGTTTTAATGCATTAAATTACTTAGCTAGATTTGGCAGAGAGTGCCTGTCCAAGTTTTTGGTTTGTTATAAGCAGAGTCTACTAAATAGCATCAAACTAAAGCTGATTTGTAATGGAAACCTCCATCTTGGGACTGAATTCATTTTAAGGACTCTTGACAGATGGGCTTTGTTTGACTGAACAGCAGCAACCTTTAATGTTTTACCTCCCCCTTGTCTGCTGTCACCCTCTTCCAGTGCTGTCTGTCCCACCAGCAGGGGAAATGAGAGCAGATGCTGAAGAGCGTGGGTTTGCCTCAGAGTCTGGCCTGGAGACAGGTGCGGGCTGAGGCAGCAAGCCTTTGCCTTGGCCACCACTGGTGCAGAGGCAATGACCACTGGCAGTGAGATTGAGGAGATGGGAGGGAGGTAACGTGTAGCTGTCACTGCTAAACCTGACAAGAGTCCAACCATGATGTCTCACACAAAAAAAAAGGTTTGCTAAAACCTTCTGTAGCCACCTCAGGCTGGCAGCTTCTTCACATGCATAATGATTTGACCACAGTGAACATTTTTGCTTAAAGCAAAGCGTGAGAGTGCTGGTGCAGTGCAGGCGGAGAGCAGGATGGATTTAAAAGCCCTTTCACAGCTTTGATCTGAAACTTTTGTGGTTCCAGTAAACCTATTTTTCCCTGCCAGCAGCAATCTCCACAGGAACACAAAAAACAGCCCTGCCTCCTCCTTCTTGCAACACCCACCCCCCTTGCGTCTGGGCATACCTGTCAAGTTTTGTGCATCTGTGTCTGGCATGTATGCAAATTAAACAATCTTTATCTAATTTATATGCAGCCATAAATACGAATTATGAAAAAACACTGGCTTTAGGGGTGTTTAAGTGTTAGGCTGAGCCTAGGCCTCGCAGGGAGAGCTCCTTCAAGTGCCAGGGTCTGAGCACAGGGGAGATGGGAAAGAGCATTCTTGCTAGCCAGCCTGGAAAGAGCAAGTTTTTATGGCAAATACAGGTAACAGGTGAAGAACAGGGCATAGCAGCAGAGGGAGAGAACTTGAAAGGGGGCTGTTCCCCATGGAAGGAGTGCTAGCTGCCATCCCATGCTGTGTCCACATTAAGTGCTGCCTGCCAGTCTCTGAATTCCTCTATTGGCAGAGCCCTTCTCCTGCCAACCAGCTCCTTGGCCTCTTTTCTCCCTAATCCACCTCCTGCTTTGCACTGAATGACCAGTGCCTTAAAACTGCCTTGGGAATGAGGAGTACCCAGAGGAAGACAGGAAGGTCCACCAGCTGTGCATCACCCCAGCAACCCGTGACAGATGTAGACACCACAGCCCACACCAGCCTCCTTGTCTGGAGCGGTTTTCCATAATTCTTTCAGAACAAGTCTTGCTGCTCACGATTTCTCCTGCTTTTCCTTCTCACCCTGCTCGTCTCTCACCTCACAGGGAGGCTGGCTGGGGACCAGAATCCAAGTGAGTCAGTTTGGGCAGAAAGCAAGCCCAGTCTGTTGACCTCCATACTCCAACCCCACTTACTGAGGTGAGTGGACAGGCTGCATGCATTTCTGAAAACACTGTAGGAAGAGGAAAGGTGGGAACATGATTGGGAGAGGTGGGACAGCTCTGCAAAGCAGGGAGAGAAAACCAGCAGGGTCATGCAATAAGCAAAGTGGGAAGCTGCAGGGAGAGGTCCTGACTTAGCAATGCCAGTGGCTCCAGCAGCAGAGGTTTGGGGTCTTCAGTGCAGGCAGCAATGAAAAGGGCTTGGCTATGGTGTAGCGCTGAACAGGGTTCACCCCTAGGCTCAGGTTCTCACTGGGGCTGTAGGCTTTATGTCTTCTCCCTGAGGAACCGAGCAGTATATTGCTATTTCCCCACCAGGTGACCATTCGTGTTTGCTGCTCTGAGGATGCTAAGAAATTTGCACCTTGTTTCTCCTGTGCTGTGATCACAGCAGTGAGGTCAGTCCATTCTCCTGGGCTGGAAATACTTACTTTGGAGCCTAGATAGCTCTGCCAGTTATTCTAGTCTGTAAGCCTTGGATGTCATCTGCACATGCAGAATGTTTGTCCACTCTCCTCTCTGCCAGGGTCCTTCACTACCATTAAGGCCTGCACGGGGAGGGGGAAAAATTAGTTTCTGACCAGCTGGTATGCCTTTTCCACTCCCTTCATGCCCTTGCAGCCACTTGCAGGAAGGACAAAGGAATAATCCCAGGTCTGGATACCGTAACATTGTAGTTACAAGACAGTAAAAATCCATCAATTCATATTACTGAAAGGTCAGTAGCTCTGGGTTGAATGGCCTGCTTCTAAGTCTCAGTAAAATACCTCTTTCTAGCTACTAAATGAAATCTTGTCCCTGCTGTTTATGAGAGCTAAACCGTATGTTCACTTTGGATGAAATATGTGAGCTGCAATGAACTTCTGTTAATTCAGAGCACAAATATCAGCTCAAACTGATGAGTGGTAAGAGATAAAAATAGTAAAACATATAAGAACATCCTTCTGTTTACAGAGAGTTTCAGGGTGGCATCAACTGTTCTGAATACAAAGTTTAGGCAAAATAGTTGACCAGAAAAAAAAAAAACCACCAAAACAAAACACCAAACAAAACCAAGAAGGGCAGACCACAGCAGCTCAGAGATAAAAGAATGCAGTGGTGGATTACATGTCATACCTGTACTGTAAAAGAGGATCAGCTCAAAAATTTCACAGAAACCATCTTGTTATCTACATAAGTAAAACCAAAGCTTGTTCTTATGCGGAGCTCAGTGGTGCTGTTTCTGTAAGCAATGCTCTCTCAGAACTGAACATTTTAAGGTTCCTCTTACCTGCAGAAAAGACTGAGGATGGAAAGGAAGAAAATAGTAGACTTAAGAGGTGTTTTCAGCCTTCTAGACCTTAGCTGGTAGCGGAGACCCTAGCATAACTGCTAATCACCTCACATGTGGTTATTCTGCAAGTTATAGTATCATTTATTTATTTATATATTTTATTCAGAGCAAGCAAAATAATACAGATATGGAGGAACTTCAAAGGTAGCTTAAAGCCATTTTTGAACTTTCTCCCTCAGCCCACACCTTTGGATATAGATCAGGATCTCAGTTTCTGTGTATAAATAGGTTTAAAGATCCATATTCAGAAGTCTCAGTTTTCTGAGTTAAAAGTGGAGAGACAGATATTCAGCTGGTAAGTCCTGAAGGGAATTCACTGAAGTCTTGCACACATGGTGTTACACCAGCAGGCATCCAAACCAGCACGCACCCCTTTACTTTTATTTAACAATTTCCATGCTTAGCACCATCCAATAGGTCATGATGGCTCTTGTAAAGGGAAGACACTTAAACTGTGCAGCGTTTGTGCTGCTGCACAGAGATGTTTCAACTCAGTTACCTGAGGGGAAGGGATGAGTGGCCTATAGCAACCTCTGCACTGGTGCCAGATGACTTCTGGAGCTAGCAGGTCTCCTGTTCCCACACATGCATCTGAGCCACTGGTTCCAGGGAAGCAGTGCAGTGTGCCTCACTGCGGAGGCACACCAGCATCCAAGATGAAGCATGGAGCAGAACACAGGCTAAACATCTCTGCTTAGAATGAGCTGAGGCTGCTTTCCAAAGCTGACACTCAGCAGGAAGCAGTAAGAAAGATACTGGGAAGTCGGGGTTAGGAAACAGCTCTGCAGAGAGGCAGGATATAGGAGAGCTGGCAGTGGCCAGGGACAGGCCAAGAGGCAGGATCACACCAGTGGGTAAGAAGAGAGAAGGTAAGAGCCAGGACAGGGCAGCAGCAGCAGGAGGTGGCCTAAAAGCAGGAGCTGGGAGGAGAAGACACTGTACTCAGAGCCTGCATGAACAAAATTAGTAGCTACATCTAAAAGGTAGCTCTCCAGCTCTATCCCACAACTGCATGTGCACAAGTAATGCAGCAGATGTAGCACTAAAAGCTGGTGTAACACAACCCCAGCTAAATGTCAGCAGTAGCCTAAAGAGGGAACGTCACTCTGAAAAACACATAGCTGTGAAATCCATAGACAAAACCAATGTCTGCATCTATTAGTACCAAACCAGCAGTTTGACCTAAATAGCAATTTCTGCTTGGTGTTGAAAGACAAGCAGGAGTAAGGTCCAAAGTATGAGTCATTAAAAAATAAGAAAAGCCCAACAACATGTACTGTATTCCACAATCAGTCCCTTCCTGAAAGAAGGCCAAAAGCTGTACATATTTTGGAGTCTTCTCTTCCACAGCAAATCTTAGTGCAGCTTCAGAATTTTGGGCTGACACCCTGATGCTGAAATAGCCAGGCTATGAAGTGCAGATTTTAACTAGGCCATGGAGGTCCTTACTAATTCCAGAATTACTAATTAGAATCACAGACTCACAATATTGCAATACCACATACTTACACATGTCATAGTTTTGATTATAAAATCATTGAATGCTTACTGTGACCCACTCATTGTCCAGCTCTGTTTTGTGATGACCTTCTGGGTTATTGCCCCGGCAGGAACAGAACTCTGACAGTGACCTACCTCTCATCGGTCCAGACATTCTAACATGCCCAGGTGGGAAAGGATGAGTGAGAAGGTCTGAGAGGCTCCTGTGCAGACCTGTGAGATACCTCTAGTACACATACACAGCACAGTAGTTCAAGATTACTTGTAAGATTACTAGTAAGTTCAAGTAATCATTTTCCCTAATTGTCACAGTTGCTAACTGAAAGGTACCAACTATTCAGAACATTTTCAAAACTACCAAGAAAATTTACCAGTTAATGTGTATCCTCAGCTTGCACACCTTATGCAGGACTGAAAGAAAACATGCAGCCATCTATTATCGCTAGTACAGAATACCGCTCCTCAGCATCCAGCCCTAGTTAGTTGGCAAGCACATTTGCAACATCACGCTTAGTTTCATTTTAAGACACCAAGGCTCATGTTTTGTTAGCCTCCTATTTAACTTACTACTAAAATTTTTCCTTTGTTTGTTTCTTTGTTCAAGCAGTTGGAAGCAGGCAGCTCCATCCAAATTCATCACACCAGTGCTCTTGCAATGTTTATTTGTGTCAGCTTGGTGCCCCTGTTCTAGTGTCAAACGTTTTGCCAAGAAGCTGTCAATGATATTATCCTCCTCTCTCCTCCCTCCCTAGCAAACTGTGTAGTTTTTATCTTCCCAATGTCACTTTTAAATACTTTTTAATACAGACTATTTAACAGCTATGTGTATATTTTCATGCTCACAATTGTAAGTCCCTGAATATACTGACCCCAAAAAGTGCATTCACTGATCCTACAGCAGACCACGTGCATGCAATTACCTCATTTACACAATCACAATAACAACACACAGTTCAATGCTCCATCTGGAAAATAGGAAATAATATTTCCTTTCTTCTGCCTTTGTCCCTGTACGTAGTAGACTCCTGAGGATAAGCAGAGTCCCATTACATGAGTGGATATATACATACACACACAATACAGATGCTCACACAATACTGCAGACAATCTGTGCCTGACCTCTGTTGTGGCTGCTAGCAGCACTGGTAAAATAATCTGCTTCAAATTTGTCATGAAATCTCCTACCAACTTTGGCTGTCTGCCATCCCCGCTCCAGCAAACCTGGGGAAGCACATCTGAGCAGAGAGGCAGGAGGACAGGCAGAGCCTCCTCTCTCTCCAACTTGCTCCATGGGCCTTTGGTGGGACTCAGGGCCGGTGATGCCTTCACATCCATTTTCACACAGAAAGGAGCAGATCAGGAAGAGCCCAGGAAGACACACCCTGTGATGAAGAATGAAGACTGCTTTCCTCTTCTCTCTGTTCCATCAAGTGGAAGGAGAAGCCTCCTGAGAAGCATGAATCCCAAAATCCCTGACATAGGGTCTACAGGTAAAAGAAGTACTACAGCTGCAGGCAGGGATGGCATGTCATGAAGCAGAAAAAACAGAGGCATGTAAAATGCTTAGCTGAAAAGACTTTTAACTAATAGGGAACTTCTTGGTTTGGATTTTTAAGATATCTTTGCTGGCATTCCTGAAGAAGAGAAGTGAGGAACGACTCCAGCATATGTTCAGATGGGGGACTCATATGTAACAAACTACAAGGGACTCCAGAGGTGATCAGCTCTAACCCTTCAAGCATATTGCTGCCATGTGCCTGTTGGGACAGACTCAATCCCTAGGGCCACAGACATTTAATTATTATTAAATGATGCAAGCTGCATTGAGTTTCAGGAATTTAAAATATATATCTATTTAAGCATGATGTTCCACCTCTCTTCCTTTTCCACTCTGCCACATTAATTTGCTCTCAAATAATGAATGAGTGGAAGTGTAGACATTTCCAGAAAGATCATTTAACATGCATTTGCTGGCCAAGCAGCATTGCCTCCTTCCCCACTTATTTCTACAAGTACAAACCCCTCTTCTGGGGAGGGCTTGTGACAGTCCAAGTTTGGATTTTGAGAGGCCATTTGTTAAAATGCTGGTGAGATCAGTGACATTGTGCATGTTGAGCTACTGCTTTAGTGAGGCAGGGGGAGATAGAGCCTGGGTCTGTTGGGATGCCTCAGAGATGAGATGGAGCTGGTTCTGCTCGTTTCTGTGGACTCCCTGCCAAGAATTCCTGGAGAGTGCAAAACAGACCCTTAAAACTTTTCCATCGTTACTCCAGTCAGCACTGACCCTTAGAAGCTCCTCAGCTAAAGTTACGGGCTACATTTACTATTATTGTCTTCCAGTAACAGAGAAACATGCAGGCTGCAGCCACACCCAAGAGCAGTGAGAGAGGATGGCTAAAAAGAGACGAGACAGGAGAAACCTAGGAAAGAGAAAGAGAAGAGGACATGGATGCTGAGGAATGAAGGAAATAAGTGGGTCATTAGCCCCGTCCAGTATTGCTTACTGGGAAAAAGGACATATAGGAAATTACACACCTTTGAGCGCCATGCTGCCCACACCAGGCCTTTGATCAATTTTTGAAAACACAATCTCAAGTGAAAATATTTGCAGTGTTTCCTGTCTGCAAAGTTAATTTAGCATTCTTAAAGCTTGACAGTTTTTGTGCTATTACAGTGGATCCAAAAAGTCTTCTTTGGGTTACAGAAGTAGTTCTTGATGGATTTAAATTTCAGATACTCATTCTGCAGCAGCCAGAGCACTACATGGGAATTTATGCTGGAAGAGTGAAGCTGCTTTCCCTATGTGCCAGAAACTCCTGGTGATTACAAGTACTGCAGATGCGCAGCTCCCTCAGATTAATGTGTCTAATTCAGTTCTACAAATGTGAAAGTGAAATTTCGTGATTTATGAGTTGTTCATGACCACAGGGTTTCAGTGTTGTAGCTGGGGTTAGGACCTCCATTAGGTCATACACAGCGCAGTCTTTCACAGAACAATGTACACACCAGCCATGCAGGCCAAGAGCTGTTCGGGGCAGCAAGCAGTTTAGTGGCTGGCAGCTTGCAACAGCCACTGTGCCATCTACAGTAGCTGTCACGGCGCTGCCTTGCACGCAAAACCAAAAATCTGGATACCAGTGGGGGTTTGTTTCTCCCCCCTCCCCTCCTCCCAACACCAGTTGCCATCTAAGAGCAAGGAGAGTGTAAAAACTGAGGACACTAGGAAATAATTATTTACGCACTTTTGACACTGTAGCATGGTTAATCTAGGCTTCCTTTTCAATGCTGTCTTGTGAAGAAAAGGGCCAGAAAGTTTATCTCGGAGAGGTACTGGTATTTTCTTTGCCTTTCACGTCTTTAAATTAGGTCAGTTCACAAAGAACAGCTTGACTGTTTAGCACTTTTTATATGACAATATCAAAGCAATTGATATTCAATTAATTCACAACCTTGCTCTGATTTCGAATTTGTTATTCCCACTTTCACTGTAGACACTGAGGCAGAGAAAGTAATCTGCAAAATACTGCGCAATACAGCAGCAGTACTGAGAACAAGGACTCGGCACACTGGATATACCTTCGGCAGCTTCCTCAAGTCAAACAACCAAAACCCAAGTTGAGGCAATGTACGCACTCTTGAGAGGATTTCAGCTGATGTCTGAGGCTGCCTGAGCATATACAGGGAGGACAGATTTGCCCACTTTCACACAGGGTTTTGCAAACCTCCTCACACCTTACTTCTGCTATCCTTGTATATGGGAACCTATAACAAGACTAAAAGAGGGCAGATAACAAAAGTTAAACCTGGAAAGCTGGAAAAGGGACAAACTCAATAATACCTTCTTTCACACACTAGTTCCTATCTCTTAAGTAGATGAGTTAAGCAGCTCATAACATCCTTAAGAATGGGCCTGTAAGCTCTGCCTCTGTGAAGCCAAGTTAGGAAGAGATGTCTAAAGGGACAGAGAAGTTGTATTTCTGAGTATCAGTTTAACGAAACCAAACTGAATTGCCACCACCTCTTCCCTGTGAACATGTCAGGGTGTGGGTTTAAAACAAGGACCTGTGAAGGGCAGGAGAGGAGGACAGAAGTTTCAGCAGCTTGAACTCACCTCTTGAGCTTCTCCTGATGTCTAAAAAAGACAAGGAGAGCTTCCCTGTTGCACCCTGGGTTGCATATGAGCTCCAGATGCGTGCATGCTATTTCCAGTCAGAGGATACAGATGTCATTAAATATGCTGGTGACCTCCTCCAGTTGACTGATTTTTTTTAATTTGAGATCAACCCCCCAAAAAATTATACGAAGACGCAGCATGAAGAGGGGAAACAACTGCAATGAAAGCTATAGTTCCCATGTTACCAAAACAAGGTGCAGGACACCGATTATATGCAGTATCATGAGCCAAAAGTCCTGACAACTTATTTGGGAGATCTTGCAGGACCTCTAGGAGAAGTAAGCAACATTCTGACATGGTGTTTGCTTCTCAAACGATAGTAGGGTTATGAAGTAGCTTTTTAAGACCCAGTCAGTTTTCCTTTTATGGCAGCCTATTTATACACTCAAAATTCAGTCACAGCTTCCACTGTACTATAGTGATTACTACAGTGCTCATTTCCTCATTCTGAATTGCACATGCGTTTCTTTTCTCATTTTTTTATTCTCTCCATGTTAGATATACTAGCCTTGCATTACTTGCGCTGTGTTCCTTAGCCTCTCCTAGGTTCCCTTCCTAATGGCATTTGTCTCATTGACAGCTAAGTAATCAACAACTCAGTTTTTGTATTTTAATAAAATACACATTTTAAGAAAAGCTTTGCATCCTTGTTCATTTTTAAATGCATGAATAACACAGTCAAAACTGTAATTGGGCAGCAGTCCAGTATCCCTCAAGTTAAAACATCCTCCTCTACTCCAAACAGACCATGAAAAATAAAGACTTCTTAAAACTCACTTTTCTTTCTACAGCACTGTTAACGTACTATGCTAGTGAGTGCCTAATGGCACCGCTCCTTTTTGCTTAGACCTTATATTACTAAGTTCACTGACCTGTAAATCATTTGAAGACTGAAATCCAATTTAAAGTTTTCCCATTTGCACTACACATAAATTGTGTAACAAACTTTTAGACAACACCACTTCTAAATTCACAATGCACTTAGCCCAAAAACTCCTGAAGTTAGTATTTTTGCACTTGGATTGTTAATGTCTGCTAAAAACTGAAACATTCTTCAGCTGACTAAAAGCTTCACATCCTTAGAACGAAAAATCTAAATATAAATGTGGTGGGCATATGTGAATCTTTTCTCTCTGAGGAGGTTCTGTTATGAATTTCCAATATTTTAGCCACCACCAAGCCTCACTAAGCCATGACACCTGTTCAGAATTTTCAGCTTCTTAACCCCTTACTACACTTCCTACCATCCTCAGCAGAAGCACAGAAGTGGAACAGAGTTCTGTTGTCCCGGACTTGCTGTATTAATTCACAATGATTCCTTGGCGTCTTTTGGTATTTTACATTAATAGCCACCTTAAAGACAACTAACTAAACAGAAAAACTTGCTTCTCGTAAATGAATGCCAGAGGATGCTTTAGTTATCAAGCAGGCCCTGGAAAGAAAACCTACAAATTCCATAGAAGGAATCTTAAAGATAATACTGTTAATAATAAATATTATTACTGATAATAATAAATGGTCTATAACAAAACAAAACAGCAAACTTCAATGTACTGCAGCTTTTAAGTAACATTATGCTAAATGCATTGTTATCATTCACATTAACAATGATTTGCTATTCTTAGGTTTGATATATTTAGCAAACATCAGCAGTGCACAGTGCTAGTGAACAAAAACTTTTGGCATCAGTATGTAGCCACTCTTTCTAACATTTCTGCAAAAATTAACCCATAAGGCTATCTCCTAGTTAAAAGTCAATATACTCTGTTGAGACAGAATGTCTTCTTAAGAAAACCTGTTCCAAAAAACTCTTTTTCATTATAAACCACAGATATGACTCAGATTAATCACAACAAGAATTTTGACGTGATGTATTCACAGAAAGCAATCCAAATTCATTTTAGACCCCAAATCTATCATATTACAAGGATACTAGTAAATTTTTCCAGGTACTAAAGAATCTTGTACAAATGTATTTGTTCAAGTGCTTCTCTGTCAACATCCTTTTCCATATACACATCATAGTTTAGCTGCATCTCTTCAACCCATTGGCTGAGTTGTATATCTGTCTAAAACAATGAAAACAGATCCTTAAATTAACATGATGTTGAGAAACAAGAGTTTCAAGGTCAGTACAACATTAAGAAAGCAACACACAATAAGAGAGTCATTCCAAATTATGAAGCAATGATAAATTAATTTCTGGAAATCCCATTTAACTTAAATAGGAGAGAATAAAGATAACTTTAAAGAATTATCTCAGTCAATAGTCTAGATATTTTGCTAGCATGTTACAACCGCTTCTCTATATGCATTTGTATGAGCATCGAGCATCCTGATCAGAGGGCAACATTCTGACAAGTGTTGAGGGAGCCGCTAACTGTACCACAGGAGAATCACAGGTACTTTCTTGTTTTATACCCAGGGAGCATTGTATTAAGGCTACAAAGGGCTTCTCAGATGTTGTGTAACTATTGCTCGCTCCAGGAAAAGGTCAAATGACACCACTGCTGCTCCTGGGGCTGAGGATCTATTTCATCCATCAGCATACAGGCCAACAAGTGATTCAATTTTTCTAAAGCAGACTACAGTGGCAAGCAAACCAATTTTAAATAACATTGTCAGGTTTGTTTACAAATAACCTTGTCAGCATTTTGTTTCCTAACTAAAGCCAGCCCACATAATTTGTCTAGGCATTATACACATTACCAACTGTAAACTACCAATGATGTACGGCACAATGGATGCAGAGCAGAAGCTGGTCCATCAGAAGTGGTTACTACTCAGGGAACAGCAGCAGCAGCAGCAGCAGAAGGCATTCAACAGCTTTGAAAGTTGTACTGTTGTCGTGTTTGTTTCCAACTGCAATTTAAAGCTATGATGTCACTGATTCAAGATGCCTGATGGTAATCATTTGGCTAGTTGGGAGACCACATCTCTCCCTAATCTGTGCTTCTAACAGCTCATACTGGCATATTATCAATAATTTTCCATGCTGACAGCAGGTTAGAAGACAAAGTAACCTCAGGGATGGTCCTTCTTTAATAAGCCCCTTTCTCCCACTGGATTAACAAAACAGTTTGTCATGTTTCAAGGCAATGTGCAAACATAGAGCTAACTAAAGAAAACATTTCAAGGTTTTGCCTCTAGAAGTTTATAAATACATCTGTACTTCTGAGGTTCTATCCCTATACCTGGAAGAAGTCTGATGAAGTACATATGATTATCATGAAACTTACATCATAATATGGCTTTGCTAGCCTTTCGTGGGGTATTTTTTCAGCCTCACAACTAAGGTATTGTTATTAATACACAGGATAATACAATGATTCATGCAGCCTACTGATATAGGCTGGGATTTCCATTTTATGGCTGTGGATAATTGAAGTAAAGTTGGTGGTCAGGGTGGAAATAGAATCCAGAATCCTACATCTTTTAATCCATGGGCAAAATTACATACCCTTCCTCACAGCAATATTGGCAAGTGGCTAACCTCAATGACAGAACTGCCACTTTCATAGAAAATGACAAAATGTATTGGCTAAAATTGGCTGAAGGAACTTACCTGGAGCTCTGAGAGCGATTCTTTAAGGCTTGGAACTGTTACTAATAAGGACGCTCTTTTCCTTACATTACAAGCAATAAATTCCCAAGCCCTGCAACATATTTAAAAGTAGGTCATCGCCTTTTAGCAAAAAACGCTACTTTTCATATAAAATGAATCTAACACTTTTACAGTTTAGTGGCCAGAGGTAGGCTGAGGTTAAAGACTTGCTACACATGCTTATCAGTCACTATTAATATCTCAGCAAATACCTCTGTATGAACAAAATCAAGTTTCATATTAACAACACAGGGAACATATGGTCTTACAATGTTAGATTTTGTAACTTTTTAACTCTGATACATATATGCATGTCATTTTGTACTGTCAACACCTTCACTTTGGACTAGAATTGAACATCAACATCTGGTCCCTTTAAACTTTAGGTTTTAAAGAAAATCCAGTCTCTGAGCACACTGTTATATTAAGCTTACAACAAGCTGCTCTTTACACAGATACTTTGCAGTTGTGACAAAACACTTCCCTTAAGACATTAGCAATCAGAGTATTTAAATATAGCCCCCAGCATTCCTTTTTTCTTATTTTGCGTGTCAGATCATTTTTCACAGCACCTCAATTTAAACTAAGAAGAATTTAACTTCCAGCATTCTTCAAATGTCATTTGTCTTCATGGTACTAATGCAACATTAAACCACTACCCCTAAGTTCTTGAAGAATCAAATGAATTCTTAGTCACGTGCCTGGAAACAAATCTCCTAGCAATTTGAAACACCCTCTACCCTTCTCCAGTCCACAATGTGCCTCTCTGACACTACTGCCGGGTATCAAGAGCAGCAGGACAAGCCTTAGCTGCAACTGCTACTGCATGTCAGTCTGATGGCTGGGATTGTGGAGACACAGGCAACCTTTCTTTTTGACTGCCCATTCTCAATGCACAGCAACTTTGGACAGAAAAGCTATTTATGTTTTAAACTGATACTGCTGGATTAGCAAAAGCTCCTCTATGAGTGCTTGGTACCTGAAAAAGAAGAACTTTAGGCATGTATTAGTTTGTTACCACATCCTTATAAAGATATATTAGAAATATAATTAATAACCATGTTTCACAGTGCACCTATATTAAAGCTCTGACATCTACAAGTCAGTGACCTGCCTTCTTTCTGAAGATTAAGCTTTATAATGATATGGTAATTTCAGATCCTTTAACAGCAAATTACTATTTTAACAGATCAGTGCAAGGATTCAGGGCAAGGTTTGGGTAAACAAAGCAGCAGTGTTTAGTGGGTTTCAAAACAAACAAATGCCGCAACACCTTAGCAGTTAAGTATAACAATTAAGCATAGACAGTTTAAAACAATTTCCTTATTTAATTTATGTATGCGTCTTCAAAAAGCACAATTTTATGGTTTTCCAAAACTCACAAGGTTACACACACATTGCCAAAGAGATAGATTTCTTGTCTGAACACATAGCTTACCTGGCCTGTTCCAGTCTGTCAAGAAAATATTCAAAGACATTATTCATTACAACATCAGCCTTCTGAAGAAGTGAAGACTGAGTAGAGATGTTTGCATGAACCACCTGAAGGAGAAGAATTTCACAATGCATAAATTAAGAGACAAATACAGCCTCCAAGTAGCCGTGAAGTCTGTCAACCTAAACCAACACCTGCTACCACCATGTTGAACCAGTCACAAAAACAGGTATTTGACTGGCTTCACAGCAGATAAAAATTAAGTAAATAACCAGAATAAGCTTAAAAAAAAAACAACAAACAAACAACAAAAAAAACCCACCCTAGATTTATCTCCTCTAATGAAAATACCTGACTCATTACATTACGTGAAATAAACTACATCTGACTTTTGGTCTAGAACACTGTGTGCCATAAAAGAGGAGATGATATATGTGATGGCTGTTACATTTGACTTAACTATATTTTATCACAAATGCTCACAGATTTCGAGAAAGGAGCTAAGCTAGCTAAGACTTTTTGGAGGATATTAAAAAGCATCTCACAGGCTCAGTGGGTTACTAAAGGATTATAGCTAGAAAAGACAATACAGTCCCAGGTCTGACAGATGAACTCTCATGACATATACTGGGACTGGGAATACTGGAAAGGCAGGATGCTCAGTGGCACTGGACGACAGCAAGTGCCTTCCCTTACTGAACAACTGCCTCTTCAGTCAGCACATGAGCTGACTGAAGTAATTTCATCTACCTTCACCTACCAAAAAGGACATTAGCACATCATGTCCTTTACAAACAGATGAGATTGCAGTGACAGGAGAACATGGATGCTCACTAACACTCCAACAAGATGTGTTTTATTTCCTCTTAAACACAGAGAAATAAATATATCACATGCTGATCCCCATAATCTGAGGAGAAACATAAATTGGAACATCTTTTGAAGGGATAAGGGAGAGAAAGCCAATCTGAGTATTACTTGCATTCCACAAAGTTGTTTCAACATCCCTGTTCATCTGTGAAAATGTACAAAAAAATCTGAACAACTTCTTTTCTTTCCTGTGTGACCTATTAATAGGTTGTACTGGGAATATACTAACCTGATGGATTCAACATTTCACATTTTATCAAATCCTTCCAAATATGGACAGATGTAAACACGAATTCTTAATTCTGACAGGAAACCTGAATGTTAGTATAGAATATTAAAAACACATGTTGAAGAATGGGTTTTGCCCACTTAACAATATATCAATACTTGTTGGGAGGCTAAATTATGTATTCTTCCTTGCAACAAACACACAAAGCATGCTGTTCTGACTGACAGAGGAAACAGATACTACCACCCCTGCAACTTGTAAGGGTTCAAGTGTGGAAAAGATGATGAATTGCCACAGTTTACGACTCTGGTTCATGCTATCAGAATGCATTATAACAATTGCAATTATAGCCAAATATTTCAATACAAGCACTAACAGAAACAAAACTCTACTGTTCATAAAAAATTAGGCCCCACATAATTTCATCTTTGATCACTAAATTCCATGGGTTTTCTGCAAGAACTCCAAATCAGTAAAACAAACAGCTTTATCTCCTTAAACACATTATCACGCCAACTTGTTCACCACTGCCTGTAGCAAATGGAAAGGAAGTAACTGTGTTCTTGTACCTTACCCAGAATGGGCTGGTTAGTGTTTGAAGGCTCTATCTCACTGAGACAGTTTAGTTGTCAAAATGATTGGTCAAATTTCTACTTTCACCTCTAGTGTGTGGACATCTGAACTGTTTATCCATTAGGTCACCAAAGTTAGAGGGTTTAAGGACAATGAAGATTGGTGATAATTTATCTTAAAACAGTGCATTGTAAATGGTAGCAGTACAGGAGCTGATTAGGAAGTTGTTCAAGCATTCAGGCAGCAGAAAAAGAAGACAGAGCAGTCAGGCCACCATCTGCAGTCCTAAATACAGTATGTCCTGGTTGTCAACTCATGTCCTCTTCATAAAGTCACTGATAACTGTACATTATAATGCAAGACCATAAACTGGGGTGGTAGAGATATTATGGCTGTTACAAAGGCAACAGCTTCCTGCAGTACAGCAGGACAGACAACTAGGGGCAAAACCTACCTCAATTAGGTCTGGCAGAACTCATGTATCAGAACCCAGACTTACCTAGACTGCAAGTGGGATTTGGATCACTATCTCTGAGGCTAAGGAGACACTTTACTCTCTTATTTTCAAGGGGCAAAAATAACAAAACCACAAAAAACCTGACCAGAAGTCACACAAGTGACTGGTGGACTGTTCCACCAGTGGACTTCTTCCAGCACAAGAAGTCATGATCAGCACTAAACTTTCTTAATGCCCTCCTAATGGCAGTCCTAATATTTTAAGCCTTAATTCAAAAGATGCTTAAACTACTGGGAAACTCTGAACACGTGCTGATGTTTCTTTGACTTGAATAACACTTAAATCTTAACTTAAATATCAGTCTGCATTTACAGAGTAGGTGGCCGTGCTGACTAAAGTGACCTAAGCACCTCATTCTCCCCAAACACATCCTTATTCCTGCTGGGGGACGCGGGACCACGTAAGCATGTGTGGCTGCATCATGAGCTAGACGCAGGGCATTGCTCCAGCCAAAACACCGCTTTTTTACTGTGTTCTTTTTCAGCTGGACCTGTTCCCTGACCTGCTTGGCTGTGTGCTAGCGCAACAGAGGGGGCAACAACTGATTTTAAAACCGCCCTGTTGCCCAATGGAATACACACCAAGCCTTTCATGATTACAGGCAATTTCTGAATTGAGGTCTCAAGTTTCCTAAGATCTGTTGAACTGCTTACTTTCCTCCCAGCATCTGTTTGCTTAAATGGCAAAAGATGCTGAGCAACTTTCTATGTACATTAACAAACCAAATGTTGACCAAAGAAACACAAGGTTCACTCAGAGATTTAGCCACCAAAGGTACCATCCCACCCTGCTGTCCTATGGAAACGTACTCTAATAAAAATCCAAAATATCCTGAAAAAAACAATTGTTATTTAAGAAGGGTCTCTTAAATTTTTTCAAATTCATGTTGATAGGAACACCAGTTTTGTGTCTTTACAAAAGAAGCCTATGCACATCCAGGCTCAAGACAAGGAACAAAAGCAGCCTGTGTGAACTCAGACTTAAGAAAGACTAGCAAAACTACATGATCCCTTGAATATGGTAAACCACCTGAATACCTGGAATATGTAAAAGACATGAATATCTTCAATGTGTCAAATGAACTTGTTTTGAGTATCTTAGGCGGATGGGGAAGTCTGTACACTCAGAGTAACTCAGCCAATGGGGAAATGAGGAGGGTCTCTTGCAGTTGGGAAAGTAGGATAAAAGGGGGCTGCGTCCCCCTGTAGATCAAGAGACCCCACAGGAATATGTCCCGTGGACTCTCTCTTTATTATAATAAAGTTTTACTTTTTTTTTTTTACAGGACTCCTCTGTCTCCTTTGTGAACACTGACTCCTGGTAGTGTGATTTTCCGTACAAATGGGGGCTCGTCCGGGATCCTTCCACCTTCTGGGGATGGTGGACGACGGACAGGTCTGATGGCACGCCTCACCAATATTTCAGTGATCAGCTAGCTCCCCTTTGACATTTGCTGGCCCTGGACGACTGATTGGGTACCTGTGACTGTTTGGAGACAGATGAGTAATGGAGCAGGGGGGTCTGTGAGGGGTGACCAGAGGGAAAAGTGAACAGGCAGTGGGCCTGGAAACACAGGTTTTGGTAACAGGCAGTAGGCCTGGAAACAAAGGGAAGGCTCCTAAGGGCACCCAAGGGGGGTGAAAAGGACCACGCCAGATGGTAAGCCGGACACTGGGGACCTACAGGCTGGTCACTCCGCTCGTTTCGTATAAGGGAGGACGCTCTCTTGCAGGTTTGGTAACAGGCAGTGGGCCTGGAAATACTGGTTTTGGTTTTCTGGTTGCTGTCCCGTCAGACGCAGCAAGAAGCTGTGCAGGGCTGGGCTACAGAAGTATCTTAGGAGCTTGAATCCCCTCTAGATAGTTATCTTGGAGGTTTGAATAACGTCTGGGTTGAAAGGGATTCGAGTCTTCATCTGGTCTGCGATTTCTGGTCTGCGATTTCTGGTCCTTTGGAATTTATGTTTTGCTGTACTGTAACATGATTATTGGACCTTGACTATTGCTCTGATGTATAAACCTAGGTTTATTATACTGATTTTTGTATATTAATTGGATACCACTCAGAATTTAAGCCCAGCCACCCCCAGCCCCTCCGATATCTGAGGATTGTCTGGAACGCAAGGGGGTTTACTTTCTGCCACATTTCTTAAACTATTAAATTTATAAATGGGAAATAATAAGAGTAAAGAGAAAAGGAAAAATGGAGAAGGAAAGAGTCTGACAATGCCATCTTACAGTCCATTAGGTCAGATGCTAAAATACTGAGAGGATTTTAGAACTCCTCCAGAGATAACTAAGGAGGTTATGGTAAAATACTGTCACTTTAGGTGGCCAGAAAATAACTTAGAAAAAGGCTATAGATGGCCTCCCCTGGGCAGTGATGACTTATCTTTGTGTCAGTATCTGTGTTTATATTTGATGGAACACCAGAAGGGATTAATTGAACAAGCATGTGGTAGGATGTGGCTAAAATTAATCAAAATATAATGAATATGATGATATGTGGTTAAGAGGGAGGGCATCTAGGAATAAGGTAATGAAAAGAGTAGGATTATATGTGGCAAAAGGAAAAGATAAGGAAGAATAGAAAACAAAAGAAAAAGAAGGATGGGATGCTCTCCAATATCTACCCCCATCCTACTCACAGCCTCCTCCTGGTTCAGTTAATCAAGACAGGGGAGCATTTGGAGGAGTGGGATCTTCAATATACCCTCACTTACCAAACCCCTATATGAGTCCAACTGCTCCTCCAGGTGATAATAGAACAGAAGGGGATAGTTTGGATACAATATCCCCATCTAAAACCAGGAGTGGAACCCAATATGAGGCTCCTCCAAGAGATGAACCACAGTCCGACAGAATTCACCAGATGCCCCTGAGACAGGTTCCTTTGGAGGGACAAGGCAGAGGGCTTGGGTTCATTACTGTACCTTTGATGGACCAAGACATCAGGGGCTTAAAAAATGAATTGCTCCCCTACCTGGATGATCCAATTGGGGTAGGGGAGAAAATAGATGAATATTTGGGAAATGCTGATTACACTTGGTAAAACTGGGATTTCCTTTTGGGGATTTTGTTTGGAGCTCAGGAGAAAAGAATGATCCTACAAAAAGCTCATCAGGTATTGGAAGATGAGCACCCACAGGTGGGAGGGGGTGGGCAAAATGCCCCAATGATAGAGGATGCTATTCCTCAAGTAGATCCTAATTGTGATCCAAATAATCAGGCCAGCTTAACCCAACTAAGAGATTATCGAGCCTATATAATAAGGGCAATAAAGATGGCAGTTCCAAGAACAAACAATATGTCAAAGGCTATGGCTCTTGAGCAAGAGAAAGAGGAAAGTCCTGCTAATTGGTTAGAATGAGCCAGAGATGCCCTGAGAAAGCAGGGTGGATTGGACCCTGAGGGACCAGCCTTTGACATATTGCTGAAAGTTCAGTTTGTCACCAAGTCCTGGCCAGATATAAGAAAAAGGATATAGAAAGATGAAGAATAGCAGAATAGGACTCTGGAAGAATTAATGAGAACAGCACAGCAAGTTTATGTGAGGAGGGATGAAAAGAAGGTCAAAACAAAAGCAAAGGTGATGGCTCAGTTTCTACAACCCCCACCCCAACAGGGTGGAGGGGGATATTCCAGAGGCAGAGGAAGAGGAGGATGGGGTCAAGGCATACCACCCCATCACCTGACAAAACAAATACCCAGAATAAGGCTGGGACAAAATCAGTGTGCAATGTGCAACAAGGAAGGACACTGGAAAAAGGAGTGTCCACAAAGAACAGAAGAGGCCCATGAAGAGGAAGTCCAAAAGATAATGGAAATTAATTGTTAGGGGTGTCAGGGGCTCCCATTATTCCAGGGACCCACCACACTGGAGCCCTTGATAACTTGTAGGGTGGGTCCAAATCGAGAGGAGGTACACTTAGTAGATACCGGAGCCTCTTGGTCTACTTTAAATTTTGTGCCAAAAGGGGGGCAGTTGTCAAAAGGATCTTTAATCATACAGGGGGTGAGTGGAAAAGATGAACGGGTACATCTCATCCAACCATTATTAATAGATGTGGGAGATAAATTCAAAATGCACTAATTTTTATTTACCCCCAATTGTGACTGTAATCTGTTGGGAAGGGACTTAATGGCTAAATTGGAGATGAAAATTAGTATCATAAAGGGTGATGAGGAAACAAATACTGTCGTGACTTTGTGCAAATTGTCTGAGAAAGTCTGTGCTAAAATAAATCCGGAGGTGTGGGCAATCCCAGGGAAATATGGAAAATTAGATATGGACCCCCTCCAAATTACTTTGAAACAGCCTTGTCAAGTAGTTTCTAGAAAACAATATCCTATTTCAAGGGAGGGAAGAAAGGGACTACAGCCCATTATTGAGTCTTTACTAAAGGCAGGTCTTTTAGAACCATGTATGTCTCCCTATAATACTGCCATCCTGCCAGTCAAGAAACCGGATGGAACCTATAGGATGGTGCAGGACCTAAGAGTAATAAATGAGATTGTTAAAACAAGACACCTCACAGTCCCAGATCCATATACCATTTTAAGTCAAATCCCCCCGTCACACCATTATTATTCCATGCTAGACTTAAAAGATGCATTTTGGGGGGGTCCGCTTACAGAGGACAGTAAACAATATTTCGCTTTTGAATGGGAACAGGAGGAAAAAGGGAAGATAGTCAAACAGCAATTGACATGGGCAGTCCTTCCCCAAGGATATACTGAGGCCCCAGTCCTATTTGGACAAGCCTTACAGGAAATATTAAGAGAATTCACTCCTCTTTCAGGAGTAAGATTACTGCAGTATGTGGATGATTTGCTTCTAACAGGGGAAAGCAAAGAAATGGTAGAGGAAGATACGGTAAATTTACTAAATTTTCTCACCAAAAAGGGACTCAAAGTGTCAGAAAAGAAAGCACAGCTGGTAGAAAAGAAAGTTAAATATTTAGGACACATTCTGACTGAAGGTCTACGATGTATTGATCCAGAAAGAGTTAAGGGGATCTCCGAAGCCCCTCTGCCTAAAACAAAAAGGGAGTTGCGACAATTTTTGGGACTAGTAGGATATTGTAGAACCTGGATAGAGGACTTTTCTATGCAAGCTAAGCCATTATATGACTTTCTGACGCAGGAAAACCCTGATGTGATAATATGGACACCTGAAGGGAAACAGAGCTTTCAAACACTGAAAGATAGACTAACTAAAGCCCCAGCCCTTGGCTCTGCCAGACTTAGAAAACGAATTTGAACTATTTGTATATGTTAAGCAGGGGCACGCTAAAGGGGTTTTAGTACAAGAACATGGGGGTAATAGAAGTCCTGTAGCCTGTTTTTCTAAAAGGTTAGATCTGGTGGCAAGGGGATGGCCCTATTGTTTACAAAACTGTGCAGTCACCATTCTAATGTTAACTGAAGCCCAGAAACTAACAGCAGGGGTATCCCTAACTGTCAAAATCTCACACCAGATTAAGGCTTTGCTAACTGAGAGAATTTCTAAATGGATGACCAGTGCCAGATTATTGCAATATGAGACTTGCCTAATGGAACAAGAAGATTTGGAAATAAGGAGTGGGGAAGGTTTCAATCCAGCCTCCTGCCTAAATGGTCCTAAAAAGCAACAACTGAATGAAATTCATGACTGTATTCAAGTGACAGATCTTCAAAACCAAGCTAGGGAGGAGTTGCAGGATACTCCTTGGATGAATGGGGAAATTGTGTTTATTGATGGATCCTCACGAATGACAGAAGGAAAACTGGTCACAGGCTACGCTATAGCCAAAGGAAGGGAATTACAGGAAGGGGGAAGACTACCTTCCACGTGGTCAGCACAGACAGCAAAATTATACGCTTTGGTAAAAGCATGTGAGTTATATCAGGGGAAGGTGGTAAATATATACACAGAATCAAAATATGCATATGGGGTGACTCATGCATTTGGACAGCTATGGGAAGAGAGAGGCTTGTTAACTTGCAGAGAAAAAGCATTAGTTCATGAGAACTTAATTGCTCATTTGTTAGAAGTAATAAACTTACCAGAAAAAGTGGCAATAATTCATATCAGAGGACATCAGGCATCAGGGTATTCAGAGGAAGTGATAGGTAATAGGCTGGCGAATTAAGAAGCCCGAAAGGCAGCAACCCTACCAGAAATATCTAAAATCTTTCCTTTAATCCCAGTAACCCATCCATTACCAGAGAAAATGTCTTTTCCACCAGAAGAGTTAATAATAATTAAAAATAGTGGGGTGGAAGAAAAGGGGGGTCAGTGGTATACAAAGAACGGTAAACAATGGGTACCGAAGGCTTTAGCCCTTCAAATATTAAAACAACTCCATGAAGGGAGTCACTGGGGCTCCCAAGGACTGGCAGAAGCCTTCCTCAAAGCATATGCCTCTGTAGCTCTCTTTGCTTTAGCGAACATCCCCCTGTAGATCGAGAGACCCCATAGGAATATGCCCCGTTGACTCTCCCTTTATTATAATAAAGTGGTTTGTTTTGTTTTGTTTTTTTTTTCTACAGGACTCCTCTGTCTCCTTTGTGAACACTGACTCCTGGTAGCGTGATTTTCCATACAATGTCGTAAGTTATTAACAGCTTGGCTGTTTTTCAAGCTATTTTCTGACTACTTTTTTTGCAGGGGGTGAAATAAAAATTGAAATGTTCAAAGAAGTGCGAGAACAGGAGTCACATGACTAAATTTGTATCTAATGAGACTCAAATAGCCAAGTCCTTAGGCACTGCTTTGAAAATGTATTATCTTCTTATCTTTATGCTCTGAAATGAATACTTCAGCAGAATTACAAGGTGTGAAGGAAAACTAAAAAGGCTTATAATAAAGAATATATAAGGCTGAAAAGCATGCAAATAGATCCCCAGCCCCACTGAATTAACTTTACAAAGTTCCTAACTGCACTTTCAGTCTCATCACAATAAGGTGTTATGAATACAAAACATATGCAAAAAACAAAGGTTCTGGATAAACTGTCAGGAACTGGGATTGAACTGGGCAACCCCATGATACTATTTACCCTGTATTAAGTATTTTATGATGTTTATTATTTCTTCCCAGTTTGAAATTGGTTACTTTAATTCATAAGAAACAACACCCAGTAGTTTGTGCAACTCCATTCATGTGCACATATGCACACACATATAATGCAGGATTAAAGTCAGTATTCTACTTAGCATATTTTATTTACCAGCTTTTGCTGGTAACAAAATAACTCGTATTCCCCTAAAAGGAAGCAAACAAACCAAACAAACCAACAAACACCACCCCAGCCCACCCCCAAAAAAAACCACAAACAAAAAATCCACACTTTTTTTTCTCATTATAACAGTAGTAATTTTTTCCATGATGGAACTAGGGAAATGATTCCCATAATGATATCACACTGTTCGAAACTCTTTTTGTTTGTGGAAGGTACATATGCACTTGCATTCCAAGAATGGAAATACCAATAGCCATAAGTCCTTTAGGTGTTCTTCAGTGCAAATCAATGCAAATTTTCAAATCCTACAAACACTTTTCTGCTAACACTAATGAAACACAGACATTTAGTTTTGTTATTCATGACAGAAACTCTTTATACACTCAGTTTCACCGAAGTTAGTGGCAATAATGTCATTGATTTCACTGGGAGATACAGCCAAGATATATCTATTTTGTATGAAACAGTAGGTGAGTCCATTCAGGAAAAAGGCTAAGTGATTCAACATATAATCATATTTTGATAATCCCCCTCCCCCCACCCCCCCTTTCTTTTTTTCCTAATGCAAAGCCTTTTTTGTTTAGGACCAAAATAAGCAAAGGTAGAAACTTCTCAGAATGCTGGTTTACCACTCACATAAACAGGATACCTAGTACACAGTGAAAACCATATATTTAGTTACCTTTATTCTGTCAATGAACCCATATTTCGTAATCATCATTTCTTGCAACTGGCAAAAGTCTGCATTCATTTCTACTCCATACAGTTGGGATGCTGAGCTATAAAGATAACCCTACATTAGGAAAAGGAAATTTAGTAACTGCGATGCCTTTAAAAGAAGTTCAAAGATTTCAGTTAAAATGGAAAAAATAAAACACAGGTTAAGATTAAAAAAGCATTTTAAAACAACAAGTTGAGAAATGTCTTTCAGTGGAGGTGACATGTTCTTCAGTGCTAAGCCCCTGATTTGGCAATTCCCACTTAAGTCTCACGATTTTTAACAAGAGATCCAAAATGACATGTCAAAATAATAAAAAGACAAGGAAAACTCCCCCTTCACTTCAATTGCAAAACAGATGGAAAATGGTCTAAGGAAAAAAACAGTATAAGCTAAATTACAAAAACTGTAAAAGGAAAAGACTGCACATTTTTGTTCCTTAGGAGAATGGAAGAAGAAAACAGCTAGACAAAAAAACAACCATGAGACATATTCATGGCTAAAGTGAGTGAAAAACAGAGGACAATGTACCAGTAATACAATGTGATATTTTGGTACAGAGTCCTTTGTTAGCAACTCTAAGTATTGTATTACTGCCATTTTCAGGTGCTTCACAGATTTTAAAAAAATAAATTATCTCTTAATAATAAGCCCAAAATAATGGTTCAGTTTTGGACTAAGAGTTTGGAAAGCTGGTGGAGATGTTAGGGGGAAAAAAAAGTACAATCTATGAAAGTTTTCTGAAACAAGTCAAAGAGTAGAAAAGGAACCTGTGAAGGTGGTCACCCCTCCTCCAACACAAGCCAAGAACTTGACTAAAAAGGAGAACTCTTCTTTTAAAAATGTTTCCCCTGCTTTATCTTGAGACTATCTTCTACTATAGCAATACAAGCATTTAAGTACTTTAGAACAAATTCAGGTTAGCAGAAGTGTTGCCATTTAAGGACCCAACGCTGCAAATATTTACAAATGGGAGTAACTTTCCTCATTTGAGTAGTCCCAAAATTAGATTATTCAGATGAGTTAAATTACATCCTCAAGCATTTCCAAGATTGAGCCCTAAACAGCTATTGACTTTCGTACGAAAGTTGTAATGTATGTTTTGCATTGCTGTTGGCCATATGTTGCACCAGCCACGCCAAAAGCAATTAAAATCACACTCAAGCTTCTCAATGAAGTAATTTATGGGCATTTTAAAATGCAGAGTAGGACAATACATTTTTGGAGACAAATTCATTCTGAAGTTGTCCCTTTTATAATTTAAGAGTTTGTCAGCTTCATAAAGGAATTTAACATAACTAATCCATATATAGACACGGTCAAGACACAGAGGGCAAACTAACGAAGAAGAGACAGAGCAGGAACTAGCAAAAAAGCAACATGTGTGACAGCAATATGCTACTCTGTTGGCCAACAGACTTTTCCTCTCCATAAGCAAAATAATTTGTATTGCCTTTTGCGAGAAACAGAACAGAACTGAAACTGCTAGTAAACAGCACCTGTTTACTGAACAGCAACTGTTCAGAGACTCGGATCAGGTGCCTCTCAGAATGACCTGTCCAAGATGGAGTACTGAGAGTAGGCAGTCAGAGAAGCGGGAAAATGTTTGTCACAGTAATAAAATATGAATTCCTGTGCTCAAAGTTACCGCAAATAGCACTGCACCAAGCCTGGAGCCAACGTCAACCACTACCTTTCCTGTCAGGTCAGGCAGTACATGTTGATAAAGAAACTTCAGTTCCATGAGAGAAAAGGAATGCGAAATAAACTCTGGGAAATAAGAACAGAACAAAGGTATTGGGTGGGCAGTACTAACTACTGTGTTATTAACCAATGAAATATTAATCTCAAGAATTACCATCACTGAAAACCTGTATGATTTCCTGTCTGAAATAGTACTGGGGACCCTGGAAAACCAGGGTTTGCAGACAGAGGTAGCCTGCCATGTAGTCTGTCTCGAGTCTGGGGATTCCTTACCTTTCATGGATAATTTTGAAATCCTTCATGAAACTGAATTACTTTTTTCTGCACAGTGACATATATTAAAGAATACAAAACCCAGTAAATTGGAATTGTTCAAGTGAAAAAGGAAACGTGGTACCTAAGGCTCAAGACAGTTCATGCAAACCTTTGTAAGGGCAGACATATTAATATCTTGAATTTCAACTCCAAGGTTTTAGGGAATGGAATGTTCTCCATATAAACCATTCCTCCTTCAATGCCTGTGCTATACTAATGACAACACCAATCTGCAGCCCACCCCCCACCCCCAACCATTAAGACAGATGGTGCTTTCTACTGCTTTTCAGCATGTGAGAGGAGACTGAGGCTACTGCATGGTCTCCTACAGTATTGTCTTCCTCTTGCATCTCCTTTTCAGTGGCACATAGCCCTGCCTCTTCCCTGCCCAGTTTTTGTGGGCAATTAGTGTCACCCATACACTGCAAATTAATTCAACTTACGTGTGTAGGAGGCTCCTTCCACTGGTTATGGGAAATAATTCTGGTCTGTGTACTACATCAGTCTGGACAAAGTAGTCCATCAGCTGGATGCTGTCATCCAGCTGAGTCACTTCACAAAACAGTTTAAACTGAATTTGTTTCTCCTGTTCCCAAAAGAGCACTTACCTAAAGATGCAGTCTTGTATGAGCCACACTCTGTGCAGTAGCTTCTACTCATTTTCCCTTCTGCACACAATGAATCAACAAAATCATCATCATAAAGGAATGCATCAACATGAATCATGGGCAGTGGATGCTGGTATATCTGAGAAGAGGAACAAAACCTAAGAAAGGCATAACCAAGTCTTTTAATTTCACTTACACTGTTACACAATTATTTGTCCCACCATCCTACCTTTCCCCAAATCTCCGAGATCCAAGTTTTTCCCTACACAAAAGTTACAAATCAAAATTAAACCACAGAAATCATGTATGTGAACTGGATCATCAAATTCCACTGAAAAAAACAGTAATTCTAAGTTGACAAAGGAAAGCAAGCTGGTTCCAATAGCTAAGTGGGAGGCTTGCCATGAATTTTTCTCCTCAGTGATTGCTTGGCTACGAAGGAGGTACAGGATAAAGGAAGCTTTTTTTCTTCTGCTACCTTGAGAAGAATGTAACTTAAATTTAGGAGAAAGGGCAATTTTGCTTCTCAACTTCAACTGTCTGAATGTTTTCATGTTCATGCCTTATGCCTCAATCTAGAAACACCCCTGATTAACACAGGTGTCATTTTTAATCAAAAGTATACCAGTTGGGATGCCCACCATCTCATCATTTCAAGGGGCATAATTTTCATCCTTCTACTCCTCTTTCTCCCCTCTCCCAGGCTTGCTGCATATGCCCAATCCATTTTTCCCATTCAAGAGCCACACACCACTTTTCTGGCAAACACATTAACTTTCCACCTATACTGACCATTCAAGCAGAAAAGGTGCCCTCCCCTCCCACAGGACTCACAATCCACGTCTTCCTGAGCCATCAAGAACCTGAAAGAGCTGGAAATAATTTCTGGGCAGCCCACATTATGGCAACAGTGAAAGATGGGCCCTGCATTTCTGTTTTCTCTAAGAGGGCTGTTAGAGTCCATTATGGAGCTAGCATTAAAGAATCACCATGACAGGTGCCATACCACACAGAATGAAAGCTATGCCAAATAACTTATGATCAAAGGATTAAGAACTATGAAGCAACTTTCTTGGACCACACAATCATGAAGCAACAGACCTGAGAACCTCAGGTTCTATATCTCAACCCAGCTCATTCTCTATTATGAACCACTACTAAAACTAAAATCATCATAGTCCCCAAATATATGATGTGGTTCAGCAAAAGAAGACCATAACAATTAGCTTACTTTCTGAACAGTTTGATGTTCCAAATTAAGCATTGCCTCAGTGGGTAAACGATTCCGCAAATCTTCAGCGATATTTTTGAGCACAACATCATTGTTACTCACCACAAGCTCATCAAAGTCATCTATAAATCACGACAAACAAAACCCCCTGAACAATCATATGCAGATCATGTGGACTAAGTGATGACCAACACAATACAGTTGCAAGACATAAACAATACCAGATGGATAAAGTTTTTATTTAAAATGCATTTTTCAGCCTTTGTTAGCTTTTCCAGCCAATGACAGATTTGAACTGTAATAACTTTGCCACTTAAAATAAATGTAGCGTTTTTTTTGAAATCTCAAATTATTTTCATATTTATAAACTTATAACTCACATATGATGGTCTGGCCTGCCACCAAAGTGATACTGTTTCAGCTTAAGATATAAAAACATCAAAGATGTTTTTGAACTATTGGAGAAATTACAAAACTCATAGTTGCCTGAATCCAAGCTTTTTCTTTTTTAATACAAGTTTCTTTTTATATATACCATCTTTCTAATAAAGTGGTTACAAAAAAGTCAGGCATAATGCACAGTTCAACAGTTCAACTTACAATACATTTTACATGACTTAAACTATCAAAATATTTCAAATGTGAAAGAAAATAGGAATGGATGTAAACCAGTACATTTTTGCAAAGCCACAGTGTAAATGCTTTCTATTTTTAGGATATCCCTGCATTACTTTAACACTTTTTTTTTTTTTTTTTTTTTTTTAGTTTAAGACACTTATAAAAAAGGTTGAGAAGCAACCTTGGGAAGTCACCAATCCTTTCGTCTTCCAAGGCTGAATTAGTAAGTGTCACTAGTTCTCCAAACTATTCTTTTAAAAAAAGATTAAGATTGCTAATGCTGGAGACTCCACAACCTCCCTTATCAATCTATTTGAGTGCTTGCCTACAAGTACTATTAGAAAGGAATGCTTTTCTTAATAACTGATCTAGATTTCCTCTGCAACAATTTAAACAGTACTCTGTCCTCCTCTCCTGTATATAGCAACTTTTTACTTCTTTGAAGACTTACCATGTGTCCCATCAGTCTTTTTTTCTAAAAGAAACAAGATCCACTTATCCAGCCCTTTCCTGCATTTTTTCTAGGAGTCTGATCATTCTCATCACTACCCTTTGGGTCTTCTGGACTCTCTCATCCTTCATGACCTGCAATATTGAGAACTAGACACATTAGCTAGAGGTTTATTTGCACTAAACAGACTTTTCACATCTTGCAGTCAACAACCTACTCACACATAGTTTCATGCTCTCTTCACAGGGTATGTTCCTAGCTGACATTCAACATGAGATCTCCTGTACACCTGTACTCTGTTCCTTTTCTGTTACGTTTTCCTCAGAAGAAGGACTAGATTAAATACCTTGATGTCTGGACATCCCACAGAAATACAGGGCCAGTGTTTCAGTATTGTCATAATGTGGCAACGTGGAACTGGTTCTAAATCAATGCACTTGTCAGGACAAAACTACATACCTCTAAAATAAAGAAAAAACAAACAGTAACAAGCAAACACAAACCTAATCCTGAAAAATATATCAAACCCATCTATTGATTCTCATCTAAAAGTAGACATATTTGTCCTGTCTTCTCCAACCCTTCTGCTTTGTTTCCTGTTCTATTTAGACTGCCACCACGTTGGGCAGGGAATGTGGGTTTTACATATATGTATATTACTCACCAGAAGATCTGACAGCTTTTAGAGATGTTTTAAAAAGATTAATGTTTGTAAGCATTGCTGTTCCAGAAGGGAACATTATTATAGACACGCTTGATGGCAAGCAGGTTCAAATTAAATCTATAATACATGCTACAGGTTTCTCTATACTAATATACATAATCTTTTGTGTGGAACACAGGCTATGTTAGAAACAGTAAGAAATTATAAGTGGTGTCAACATGACCCAAAACTGATTCAAACAGATAATCCTGAAACTTTAAATCATCTGTATTCCCTTAACATATATTTGGTTTATTACTTATTAAATGTACAGCAGTAATGCTCCAAGGCCCTGATGGGCACAATGCCATTGGTGGCTGTTATACAATAGGAAGACAATTTGCTGTTCCAAAGAGCTCACAGTTAACTTCTCCAGAAGGTCACAGATTCACAGAGTGTTAGGGGTTGGAAGGGACTACTAAAGATCTAGTCCAAACACCTGCCAGGTCAATTCCTAAAAAGATGCAGCCTTTGCATTGAGGAAGACAGGAGGGATAGAGGCAGCAGCTGCAACAGCAGCAGCACTAACAACACAACAGGTGCAATGCAGCAGCTCCAGCTTGTCAGCATTTTAATTTGAAACCTCTAACAAGTACCCACACCTCCTGTTAACCTCACAGTCCATCCAATGACTTGCAGATTTGTTATGAGCACCCCTAAGAAGCAGTGAGTGATTTTTCTGATCAGTTCAGGGAAGATGTCTATGGAAGTGACACAGCACGAAAGTAAACCCAGAGATTACGGGAAGGTGGACAGATTTAACTGCTGCTTAACTGGGACCATCAGCACCACGACAGGCTCTCAGGGTGTAAAAGAGCCAGAGTTTGCTGAGGTGGGTAACAACTGAGGAAGCAAGAAGGAGAAAAATTGTGCTACCGACAGAACGAGAGAGTAGAAAGCTGATATTAGCAGCTGTACAGACCATTGCCTGTGGGCAATAAGCCCCTACATCTGGCACATGCTTTAAAACAATACTATTACTATGCAAAAGAGCTTATCCAGCTGTTACACTGCCCGTTAAGAGTATCAAATTCATACATAGTATTTTCATGAAATGCAGAAAGTGTTCATAGACCACCAGACCAGCCACGTCCCACTGTAAATGCAGAACTTAGCTCCTGTTCTCGCAGAGCTGGTGTGTCAATAGAATCTGCTCCTGCACGGCCTGGGTGACATTTTCTGGCCAACATTACCGGTGGATGGGCTATTCAGTGTCCCAGCTCTACAGCAGAGAAATGGATACTTTCAGTGGGAAACAGCACACCCATCTTCCTCAAATCCAGAATACGCTTTCTCTGCCTTGACTTTTAGTTGTACAATACTTGTCCCAACACTGACTATCTTAGACAGGGCCCTCTGAGCAATTCTTATGAAACAAAGTATGACACACGAGTTCTTGTGAATGCTCTGTATCAAACAGGTCCTAAGGAAAATCTTACAACACGCATGCAGCTCAAATGCAAAACTGTTGTAACACTGATACTGAAAAATAAATGATGAAAGTAAATGTTCCTTCCCAACTATCAGTTAACACTTTAAAGCATAATCATGCAGAAACAAAAAAAAAGAGAAGAAGGATTGAACACAGTCCTCCTGAGATGACAAAATGGCAGCTTCAGCAGAAGCTGCGCATGCAAAGCTCTGCGCATGCAAAGCTCTGCGCTTGCGTGTATGGTCTGTGACTGAACTCAGACAGCAACTCTCAGCTCATTCCTATCAAAGCAAAAACCAGCAACAGCTACCACAGTAACTCATTTACTTTTGCAGTATGTAAACATTTATAGATTGCCATCAAGTACAGAAGACAGGTGCCAAAACCAAAAATAGGCACTTCTGCCTCTGCTGGTACATTTTATCAACTCCACCCTTGTGTTTAACAAATAACTCTCAAGTTCACTCTTGAGAATCTCAGTATCACCTTACAAGGGATATTCAAAGAAGAAGCAAAAATAGAAAACTACTCTTGATATCATTTTAATACCTGGTACATATACAAAATGCAGAGTGTGCAAACCAACCCATGCATCCATTGAACTGACAACTAACCAGGAAAGAACAGTACAGTTCATGAAATACTGCATGATGAATCACAATCATTTGTTTATGGAGGAAGTCTGAGTGCACAGTGTTTGTATTTCACTTCAAAAACCGGTTCCACTGGATCTACTTAACATGCATTTATAAAATTTAATTAACACGTTGCAAAAAGCCTAATTAATACTCTGGTGCTGCTCAACCTTTCTACAGCAAATATCGCACAAGCTAAGAAAACATCACAAAGCCTCACACTGGATAGAGAGCACCGCTACACCAACATCTAAACATCCTGGTACTGTGAAATATATGATTTAAGACAAGCAATATATGATTTCCAAATGACAACAGATTACATGTCACGTGGAAGACAAGAGGATTTAGTAAAGGCAACCGTAACAGCAAATACCTTATGGTCCCCTGGACTGACATATTCAGACTCACAGAAGTAAAAAGCAAATATTGACATCCATGTTACTGAATATAAGGTTAATTCAGTATGTTTTAAGGATACTGAACAAACAGGTCAAAGAATAATTTCCACTGAACAATTGGTTGAACAATTTGAGAAGCAATCTGTGACCTCAGTATACCAACTTCTTCAGGAAGTCAAAATACTATTTCTATCCCTAAGCATACTTAGCTATTGGTAGAAAGTAATCAACTTTTTCGAACAGGAATATAACCAGAGCTTATTTTATTAGCTCTTTAAGTCTTTTATGTTCATAAATTGAAAGAAGCTTCAAAGTTAAATTTTAAACAAGGTAAGTCACATAGCTGTTTTACAATCACTAGTTTTCCCAACCATTATTAAGTTACAGTAACTAACAACTTAGAAGTACTCGGTATTCTGAAGACCTCTCTCGCAGCCGTATCATTCCTCACAACAAAGGAAATTAATGCCAATTCCCAAAGCTGGTGATTCATCAAATTACAGGTAATGTGCCATTTCAGTTTACCAAACAACACAGCAATGGAAAAGATTTTTGGTATGGTATAATTTTAACAAAGAAATATATTCCAGACAATATGGCTCTGTAATGCTATTTTGACCTCTTCTCAAAGGGTATCTTACTTGTATAAATAACTTACATCAATTTGGATACAAGGCCTTGTACTAAATTGCTTTTTTACCACACACAAAAAAATTACATACTATACTTGTTCTGTTGCAGAAACCCATGCTTTCATCCTTTTAAAGAGACTAATTCCTCTTTAGTTCCACCTGCAGTGACAATAGTATTGAAAGGAAACATTAAAGAGTACTTCCTGTAAAAGAGTCAAGTTTTTTCTTATACTATTTCCTATTCTTGTCTTGTAAAAATCATCATCTGATAATTTTACCTTGCAGGTCTGGGAACACAATAATATTTAGATTATAAAGCACATCTGTCCCGTCCCAGTTATCCCGGGTAGGGGAGATTCATTGTTGTACCCAGAGTGAGATTAAGACACAGATGAGGTCAGATGCCGCTAACAAGGAATTTATTTTTGGTGTAAGAAAATAGCAAGAGGAGAGAGAGAAAATAGACAAGAGGGGAAAATTTAGCAAGCAGTCGGGATAGAATTGCAAGAGATAGTCACCACCATGGATCCAGCGGCGTCCCGTTGGTCCGTAGTCTTGTAGTCTTCGGTGGGGAGGGTCCCTCCTCACGGTTTGGTCCCACAGTCTTTTATAGGGTGTTTTCTGCTGACTCCTGCCTCCTGCGCACGCTTTCCAGTTTTACGCAGCTGATCCCATGGGGTGCACAGAATCAGTACATGACCTCTTGCATGCTTTGGCAGGCTTGGGGGTCCTCTGTGTCTGGACCCCCCATGAGGCGATGTGATGGTTCTTTGTCCTTGGTGGAAACTGGTCTCCAGAGGCTATTTGCTTCTTATCTGTCCCATAGGCCATTTGGCCCTTATCTATTCAGCCTGCAGGCGATCCTTCCTCCTCAGGCCACCGAAAGCCAAGCCCCCAGGAAGTTTCACAACTTTGTCAGCAAGCTTTGAGACAATCAGCTCAAGATAAGGTCTCTCACAACATCACAGAAAATCAAATGGACAAATGTGGTCTGTACCTAAGAGTATGATGAGAAATTTCTTCTTCATGTGCAAAACACTGTACTAAAGCAGCATGTCCACCATGGACCAGTTAAGTTAGTTTCAAGTCAGATACTCCTCCCTCACTGCCTGTTAAAAGCTTGAATTTACACCACTGACTACCCTCAACTTTCAAGTCACACGATTAAATCCTATGCCAATCTCTTAAAAAGTTGGTTTGCTCCCCGTACAAGTGAACCCACAAGAAAAAAAAAATAACTTGTGCTGACTATATGTTGTTTATTCTTAAGAGGATTTACAATGGTTTATTATTTAATGGTTATTTTGAGTAATACATCCCTGTATGAACAATCAGCAATTCGAACCAGAACATTACTTTGAAATCTTAGTTTTGTATTTAAATGTTTCTAATAAAATACAAAGAATGGCAAAAGTTCATGAGATGATTGTTTTATTTTACTGTTACATGACCAAAAAAAAAAAAGATAGTATTAGAACAGTCAGTTAGCTCTGCTGAAAAAAACCATTTTTTTAGACTCCACCACAGTACATGAAAAGCCATAAAGGGTCTTTTTATCACCTTATCTGTGTTTCACTGACATGAATTGAGAGATAGGCTTATTTTAATCTTCATTAAAACTCTAAGTACAGCAAAAGCGTTCAGTAGTTGCCAGTAAGCAGAGTGGTTTGGTGACTTCAATCTCAAACTTGACATTAGGATTCCTGTATTCATTTCCTCTGATTCCAGTATCTCTGTTCATGTATACAGATAGCTTGATAGATTCTGCTTTCCCCGCTTATCTTCTCCAGCACCCCATTCTCACAAAATGCAACCTCTCCTGCTACTGAAAATGCTTAGAAGTTTGGGCAGTGGAGGAGTGAGAGGAAATATGCACATATTTATATAGTAGCTGTACATCAGATGCTGGGACCCAACTGAGGGGGATCTTCAGGGGTGGTTCCCCAGATGGTTTGAATTAGCTCTTTGGCTTCACCCAAGTTTTCTTAGCCAGAACTTCTGGAACATGGTTATTGCAGAAGGATATTATAGCATTAATCATCCTATTATAAAAAAGTTCAGTTAAGACACCAAAGGTTCCTGTTATTCTTTCCAACTCTTATAATTTCATTTTCTTTGAGATCTAAGACTAACTCAAAGGAAAAGCTGGAATGCAAGTCACATGAAATGACGTACATTTCACTGCAGTGTGTGGGAAGAGCTGGCTGATTGTGAAACAGCAAAGCAGTGTTACTAAGCAGCTGTCTTAAAACAGTAATGTCTTCTTACATCATATATAAAAATTTGGAGTTTCTAAAATTTGCAATACACAAAAACAAAGCAAACAAACAAAAGAACCCCACAAGTTGTTATTTTATTCTGTATGTGTACAAGGTAGAAAATCAATAGCATCGTGCATACACTGACATTCCTGTAATCGCTAAGGAAGATTAGTCAGAAAGCATGACAGTGAGAACCTGTTACATGTTCTCTCAGTTTCACATACATAAAAGTCTTTAGATAAGATAAATTGCTTTATTATAAAGTAATTTGGCTTTTCCATGGAAAAGTTTATCAATAACAATCCATGCATACAGCATGCAAGTCAGAAAACAACAAAGTTAAATAAATAAATAAGGCTGTCTTTGCAACAAAACTAATCCTGAAGGGCAACCACCATCTGCTGGGCTTTACTCTAAGGTTATATTCACACTTTACTTTAAGAGAAAGGCATGAGGGTGGAAAAAACCTGACTATAGCTAACACTGGAATCATGCTCAGTCCTCCTCAGCTGGAAGTAAAACTAGAAGCTCAACATCTTGACAGAAACAGCAATAGGATGGCAGTAGGAGGTGGGGGGGAACCACACACACCACAGAAAAACAACTTGTCTGTAGGGATGCCATTTTTGTTTCCATTTATCCTGTCTTTGTTTGCTTATGGTTTTTTCATTCAGAATATTAACCCCCCGATCCCTACAACCTTTTTTCTTTCATATATCAGAAGTTTGTTTCCTTCCTACTATTGCCAAAGACCAGGGGAATATTTCTGTGTGGTACAGATCTGGTAACTTCTTAGTATCTCACATAAAACGGTTTTCTCCCTGCACAGTGAGAACCCCAAATTCCCTAGCTGTATTCATGGTACAGAAGTAGAAACCTCCTTACCAGCTCCTCACTATCCTCTGTCCAACCAGTATTAATTATTACAGCACTATCTAGGTGTTACAATGGGAAGTATAGTAAGTCAAAACGCAGCAATTCTGAGGGAAAAAAAACCCCTACAGTTAAAGTTACCATCAGTATGCAGCCACAGCAGCAGCTCAGAGCAACAATCCAGGGAAATGTCATCAAGAGTGTTGCGCTGGGGACATCACCCAAAATATTTGTAACTGGGGAAATTGCAAAAAGGGTAAATGAATATGACCTGCTGGATAAATGCCTCTGCTTACTTACTGTTCAACAATACAGGAAGATAAAACCAGTAAGAGAGAGAGGTATTTTACTCCAGTCCTATACTCACTGGAAAAAAAAAATGGTTTAAAAAAAAAAAGAAAATTGGAGATAAACCAGAAGGACACAGCCATTCAGAAAAAGCAGAGTGGAAAAACATGAACAGGTTAATGGCCCAAAGAGGCAGTGAAACATATTTTATTTGGATAACAAGAAAAAGTTCTTACAGACAGGGACAAAGCTTTCTAACTCGCTGATCACCCTACATATCCTGCCTACTCTGTCCTCTGATATGCAGCATATGTGCTAAAAAGCCATTAAATGGCAACTACAAAAGTAATTATGGTAGTTTTAAGATGATGTACATAGTGAAGCAGCAGCAATCAGCACTGATGCAAACAACATAAAAATAGAACATAGATTATTCAGATCTACCAAGCTCCAAATAGTTCAAAATGTGGAACCTGATCTACACTTTAGCTTGTATTTTAATTATGAAGAGTAAATACTGAAGCAAGAATATATATTTCCTTTCACTGGAAGACCTAGACATGGATCTAAAGTATTAAAATTCAGAAAAAATGTTTGAGAGATTATAATCTAATAAAGATGATGAACCATAGCATACTTGTCTTTCACAAACCTATGAGAATTTTTGGAAGCTGTAGCATAACAAGAAAAATTTCAAGTTATTAATTAACAAAGGATTTTTGCAAGTCTACATAAACTATGGCATTGGTTAAAAATTCCTATGGTAGAGGTAAAGCACAACCATAGAATCAAAATTGAGAAAATAGTAAGTATTTGTTCTCTAACTGAAACAGTTTAGCATTTTCAAGATTCACTTGTAAGTTCCCATGTGCTTTACTGTATTTATAAAGAAGTCAGTAACCTGAGAAAGGCATATATGCAGACCACACCAACTAATACAGTGTAGAAGCTGTAATGATTTATGTTAAGTGAACAATGAGTATGAATGATTGCATATGAAATTCAGTGAGATTTTTAAATTGGAGCCTATTGAAGGAAGAAAACACTTTTAACAAGATTATTTACAGTAACCCAAGCACTGTTAAGCAAGAGCATACTACTGCATCCAGACAAGCACTCAAAAAGGCATGAAGTGTAGCAGATTGCTCTACCATTATGTCTATACACATTTATGTGCAGACACGTCCATGTGCATATATATGTGTACATACACAGATAATAAGCATGTTTAGTTACAATTAACACTGCCTACATCCACTGAACTTTAGCCTGCAGGTCTTAGAGAGTCCTATCTCTGCTCTGATCCTGAAGGCTGACTCACAGATGCTCTGAAACATCTGGCAATGTCTTTCCTAGGATCGAACCTGTTGGGGCAGGAAGGCTGCGTGCCCTCCTGAGGAGGGTAAATGCACTGTTCCCTGCGGGTTTTCCTTTCCCATAACACCGGTGAGGGCATGCTCAGCCAGAGAAGGATCTTTCCTGCCTATCTCCATCTCAGTGACTGTGGGAGCTGCAAACCACAGGGCAACAGTGAGTTTGCAGCTCGAAGTACAGGAACAGCTCGATGACTTCTAAGTGACTTAGGTAGCTTTTGTGCAACAGTCCCCGTGTGTTTGCTTATGAAGATGTTTCCACCCTGAAGTGGAAGTGCTGGAACAAAAGACCTAAACAAGAAGAATAGCCCTAGCACAAGAGGGCATGACTTGGGGAAGTAATGTATCATGTGACAGTGTTTTCCCACTCAAGGCATAATCACCAGGGAGTGGGTTCACAGTCCCAACAGACAATGATTAATAAACAGGACACATGCTTACTGACTACTTAAGACTGGATTAAAGGATTCGGGGGGGGGGGGGGGGGGGGGGGGGGAAGGGCTTCAAGATTCTTATCGGCAATGGCAAAATGCAAACATACCCACAGACTAAGCAGCGTTTATTCAGCATGGCACTGTGTGCCTACGGTTTTACCGAAATGTCTGTATTTGGGGTTTCCATGTCATCTTTCTGTTCAATTGCAAATTAACAGCTTGTGCACTGACCCACATTTACTTTTTCATCTGTCACAAGAGGCTTGATTGCAGAACGCTGATGAAATTACAGAGAGGCACAAACAAGTAAACAGAAAGCTATGTTAACTTAAGACAACATTAAGTGGGGAAACTAGTGTTTGCAAATTACCTCAAACCGCTATTTTCAAGCTTCTGAAAGGTTGCTGTTAACACGTGTGAAGTTGAGTAAGACTAGAGTCTAAAAATCCCTAGATACCAGGAGCAGAATGCCTTCCATATGACCTCTGACGTCCAATGCTGGAGAGTTTAAGAGGTCACCACCCCAGCCGTCTGCCCTGCTCTTCCGCAGCGAATGCCTGTCACTGCTACGCAGCCGGCAGAAAAACCACGGGCCTGCACTTCCACCACGACACTCCCAGCCCCCAAGCTCCAGTTCAGACAGACGCGACAGCCTGCGAACTAGGGCGGCTGAGAAACGCGGGCCGGTGCCAATAGCTTCAGGCACAGCAACGCCCCGCTTAGGGGCGGAGAGGGCGCGCGGCATCAGACAGGCTACCTACACCGCGGCTCTAGAGCTCCCCGAGCACTGCGACCTACGCCTGCTGTGCTGCCAGCTCCCGGCGGCGGCGGCCCCGCTCTCGGGCAGCGCCCTCGCCCCGGAGAGGCCCCACCGGGCCGCAGCGTTCCGTAACGAACGGTCTCGGGCAGGCCTTGTGCCACCGGCAGAGTCAAACGCCTGCCCTGGGGAGCGAAGCAGACCAGCACGGCGCCCCTCAGCCCGGAGACCATTAAGTGGGCATGCGCTAGGTTTCCACGCAGCCCCGTGGAGGAGACGCCGCTTCCCTGCCAACCCCACCCCATTCACCGCAGGCCCGGCACCGGGGCGGTGGGGGACACGCGCTCGTTGCTAGCGCCCTAACGAAACTGGGCAAGCCGGCCGCAATACTGGCAACGGCTCGCCTCGGCAGGGCACGGCTCGGGCCCGCTACGCCCACCGGGCCTCCCTCCACTATCAGGGCCTGTCTATGGGGCCCCTTGAGCTGCTGGGCAGCGGCACCCGGATCACAGCTGTCTCGAGACAGGCTTACTAGTGTTGCACATCCAGTGCAGCAGGCAGGGCAGATCAGCGGCACACGTGCCCAGCGCCGCGCCGCGTCCAACTCCATCGCGCCACTGGGGGGCACCGCCGCCTGACATAAGCGGGGCCTCGGGCGGCGCCTGCGCGGGCCACACACCACCCTCCACCCGCACGTGCCCCGGGCGCAGGGTGCCAGGGCAAAGACCCGCCCTCCACCCGCGCGCTCTGCGCACACCTACCCGCCGCTAGTGCGCATGCGGGAAAGCGCCAGCGCCCGGAGGAGGCCTTCACGCATGCCCACTCTGGCCGTTAAAGGCGCTATCTCCGCGCATGCTTAGCCTGCTGGGCTTGCTGCTGGTACTGTGCCTGGTCTCGTCTACCTGCTTGGTGTGCACGTCTGTAGGGAAGCCCTGCCCTTTTCCACCTGCGACTGCATAGCCCAGCCTTAAGCTGGTGCGGCGCAGTTCCTGGTAGTGCTGTGGGGCTCCGAAGGACGTGGACCGGGCGTCTCTCTGAAGCCACCTTAACGAGACAGTAGGCTTGCGCCCCGGAAGCGGAAGCGAGCCAGGGGAATTGAGGGGTGAGTACTAGTGGTGACGTTTCCCTGGCCGGCGAGTAGTGGTGGCTGGTGGTGTCTCGTGGTTGCCAGCGGCAGCTGCGGAGCGCTGTGCGGTTCCGTCCGCAGGCCCCGCACCGCGTCCTCGGTGAGTGCTTGAGCTGCTGCCGGGACTGTGACCGGCGGCGGTTTCTCCAGATGAAGCGGAGACCGCCAGCTTAACCCCGGCGGTGCTGCGGTGGGGAGGGTGAGCGCTTGGGCCTTGTCGGTCCCGGGGAACGGATGGTCGGCCTGCTCTCCGGTCTACCAAACCCGTGCTTGGCTGCGTCGCTCCGGCCCTGAAGGAGCAGAACTCTAAGGATGAGCCGCGGCTGTCCGCATCACTGGGACAGGACTCGCCCATTGGCTGTGGCCAGCTCTGGATGTGTGTGGCAAAGGCAGGTAGCGGGCATGTATCTAGGGCTGTAACTTCACCGGTTTTGGTGGTGTGTTTTGTTTTGTTTCCCCGTGAAAACGAGGGTGTTAGGCTATAAGCTGGACAGCCAGTCCCTGCTGTGGCTCTGGGGGTGCCCTCCTGTCACTGACAGATAATTTTAGAAGGTGGAAACTGCTAAGTTGAAGTTGAGTGGCGCTGCAGTAGCACAAGCTATTTCCATCTGTACGTCAGCATTTTTTCAGTTACAGCATTAGACTTTCAGAGGTCTTAACCTATGCATATATACATTTACTGTAATTTTATTGTACAGACTTTAAATATCCCTTTTACTTATTATGTGCATTAAAGGGTATTGTCAGTTTAGCTAGAGAAATTTTGATTAGAGGTTTATAGAAACATAGAGTGGTTTGGGTTGGAAGGGACCTTAAAGCAGGGACACTTTCCACTAGACCAGATTGCTCAAAGCCTCATCCAGCCTGGCCTTGAACACTTACAGGGGTGGGGCATCCACAGCTTCTCTGGGCAACATGTTCCAGTGTCTCACCACCCTCTCCGTAAAGAATTTTTTTCTCATATCTAATCTATATCTCCCTGCTTTCAATTTAAACCTGTTATCCCTTGTCCTGTCACTACAGGCCCTTGTAAAAAGTCCCCCGCCCAGTTTCCTTGTAGGCCCCCTTTAGGTACTGGAAGGCTGCTACAAGATCTCCCCAGAGCCTTCTCCTCCCCAGGCTGAACAAGCTCAATTCTCTCAGCCTTTCTTCACAGGAGAGGTGCTCCAGCCCTCTGATCATCTTTGTGGCCCTTCTCTGGACTTGGTCCAACCGGTTGATATCCTTCTTATGTTGGGGGGCTCCAGAGCTCGATGCAGTATTCCTGCTCTTGTGAGACCCCAGCTGAGTAGAGGGGGAGAATCACTTCCCTTGTCCTGCTGGCCATGCTTCTCCTGATACAGCCCAGGATATGGTTGGCTTTTGGGGCTGCCAGTGCACACTGCTGGTTCATGTCCAGCTTTTCATCCACCGTTACCCCCAAGCCCTTCTCCTCAGGGCTGCTCTCAGTCTGTTCTCTGCCCAGCCTGTGCTTGTGTTTGAGATTGCCCCACCCCAGGTGCAGGACACCTGGACCTGGTTCACTTGGCCTTGTTGAACTCCATGAGGTTGGCACAGGCCCACCTCTCCAGCCTTTCCAGGTCCCTCTGGATGGCATCCGTTCCCTCCAGCGTGTTGACTATACCACAGACAACACTAGATGGAGAGGGCAGGGATAGGCAGTCTGTCTCTTCAGAGTTGTTTCACTGTTTTTTTGCTGTGGCTTAAAAAAATGCAATACTTCTGCTGCCCTTTTATTGCTGAAGTGCCTGTCATTCAGCAGCACGTGAAAAGAGGTCTTGGGCCTCTGTGCAATACAATGATGCCATGGGATCTCAGTTCAGAGGTGACCAGGCTGCTTCCCCTGAAGGCATCTCAGACCTCATGGCCTTGCTCAGCAAGAGGCCTGCTTGATACAGCTTAGCTTGTTTACTGAGGAGCCCTGCTAGATTTTAACCTGTTTAGTACATTATCAAAGCTAAAAAGGTCTTCCAGACCTACAGATGCTCTGAACACAGCATATATGCATTCTGCAGTGCAGTCACTGCTAATGCCTTTCTGGCTACCTGCCAACCAAAGTTAGCTACCTGCTAAGACGGCTTATGTGTCCTCTTGTCTGTAGTGTGTCTCACAACTTGGATGGACTGTACGTGGAAAGTTACATTAATTTCTGTATTTGGCATCCCTTAGTAAATCTGATGGCTTATAAATCTGTAATGTGCTAGAGAAAGCAGTTTGTATTAAAATGCTTAAACTTACACCATTAACATAGTATTTGCATTATTCTATTGTTAGGCTGTTGGAAGAAGTTTTTGGAGTTCTGTAGTGGAAACACTTGTTTATTAGGACATAATTTACTTTCTGTATGTGGAGATCCATAGAACTCTAGAAACTAATTTTAAATGTTGAGTGTACATACACCTGGCTGCTGTATATTGGTCATCCTATTTAATTTCTTGGCTCTTATATAACCAGGTGTTCTTGTTTTGTCTGTGGTTGCAGTTTGAGCACCTCAAATCTTACTAAGATGCACTGCGATTTTTAAACTTTTTTTTATTATTGTGATTTTCATGGGAAATGTATTGAAAAACGTTTTGAACATCTGTTTTGCTGACCTTTGGTAGACCTTGTTGATGATGGATTTTTCACAATTATTCTGCAAGAATGACTTGTATGTCCCATAAGGAAAACTTGAAGATTTCCCACTTCACATGTCAGATAGAACTCATCTTCCAGCAAAGTAAGATGAACATTCAGATCTGTTAGAGTACTGATCAGCAAATATTTTACAGGCAGAGTTCCTTAGAAAGCATAAACTAATTTTTTAATGAAATATCAAGATAGCATGGTAACATCTGTCTATTTGAAATTGCCTATACAAACAAGTTACATTATATTTACACATTGTGGTTTTATTTACTTGCATTATTTGCTATATCTGAGGCCTGTACATAGGCTGAATTAATCTATCCTACGTCTTCTGAAACTTCTGGAGACTGTTCTGTGTTGTGGCCTCAGTATTGGGGTGGGGGTTTGGTCTGGCAGTTTCTGTTTTTAGCCTTCATGACAATATTAACCCTGAATTAAGCAAAGCACGCAGGAGGTTAGCTTACATGTGTGACATGTTTTATCTACTTTGGAATATGTCGTTTTATAAGCACATCATAGGCCTTGCTTTTTGAGGCCTGTAGAGGTAGTAAATCTCTTTGTATATAATGAGCTGCTTTCTATCTTACCTAGGTTGGAGCTCTCTCTAAAATTAAGTAAGAATATAGCTAATGATGTATTCTTCATTTTACTAAATGGACCAGCTGTTCTTGTCTGTCTTCTTTACCCATTTGAGGGTGTAAGGGGTAAAATCTTGAAAACTGTCAGCTACTTTGATTAGAGGCTGTTATTATTGGGAAGTTTGCTTTCATTTCTGAAGGGAGGACCTCAGATGTGAAATTCTGAATTCATCTTTTAGCAAGGGAATAGTTTCAGTTGAGTATGAGAAAACTGTGAAATTAGAAGATAAATAAGAATCTGAAGTGCTCCATTTTAGCAGTAACTATGGTGTTGCAGCTTTTTGCTCTTCAGACAAATTTTAGTTTGGCTTTTTCAGAATTCTAGATTGCTTTTTCTGCCTAGGTTCTGAATACCTTCCTACATTGTTAGGAGGTGGAATGGTTTAGCATGTTGGTTAGACTACATATGCTCCAGAAATGAACTTTTTAAGGTTTCCTAAGTATAAGTTGCAGTATGCTTAGGGTTACACATGACTTCTGCCTGCGGTGAATAAAAAGTCTGTTTTTCCAGTATTTTTTTAAGCAAGGATGTTTGTAGGGTTATTGAAATAGGAAATTCACTTTGATTTATGTAATGTAGGTAAAATAGAACTAAGCAGTAATGTTCAATTTTGCTAGCAAAATATTTTGCTTCTGATCATGCTGTCTTTGCAGGATGCCAAGCTTCTAGACTATTCTGCTTGATTTCATTCTGTCATACAGTGTATTGCTGATAAGATAAAAAGTAGAGATAATTCTTTCTGGAGGGCTGTCTGGACTGGTTTTTTCATGGTGAATTCACTTCACAAATCTTCAAGACAGTGAAATGCTTCCTAATTACAGTGTGGGATCTCTGTTTTTAAGTGGGCCATCAGGATAGCCTAAAATTAACTTCAGGCCAATATTTGCTAAAAATAGCTCAAAGTAAAATTTTTGTGTTTTCTGGAATGCAAAGCAGGTTTCTTAACCTAAAAGATAGTGGAATAATTACTTTGCAAAGGCTTAGCGTCAGAATTTTAAGTTTAATTTTCAGTTGTTTTCCAGATTCTTCTGTGTTGTACTTGAAGCTGCCAAAATGGTTCTAGCAGATCTTGGAAGAAAAATAACTTCAGCATTACGCTCACTGAGCAATGCTACAATTATCAATGAAGAGGTATGTAGTATGCATATGTGATAGAACTAACATTCAGAAATCAAAATTCTGAGAAGTTCTCAAAGGCTGATGAGAAGCTTGGAGGTTGATGTTATCCTGAAGCTCTCTTCCTTCAAGTAAAACTTCTAGCTAGAGGTTTTAACCCCCTGATAGTACTGCCAAAACTTAGAACCAGATTTAGACATGTATAATCACTTCAAGTGTAGGGGCCCATGATCTAAGCGTCCTTGGGCCTGGTTGCTGTACTGATGGAGAGTCATGTCCTGAGGAGGCAATATGTGCCTAAGTTTGGGTGGAAGGTAGGCTGTGAGGCTACGTGGAGTGCTTAGATTTATGTGTGGGCACAAAGCCAGGCTCTGGAGGTGTGTGCTAGGCTGCTAGAAGATGAAGCATGGAAGAACAAACATCTTTTAGTGTAAAACTTCAGACAACAAAGGTGAGGATTGTTATGTTTGTTGCCTTTATATATGAGCCAGTACAGTGTGGTTCTGGAAGCTGCTTGACTTGGTATAGTCTGTATCTTTCGTAATTTCAAATTTGAAATTTTGAATGTCTTCTCCTATGGACTAAAAAGCAAGATGGAAGACAAACTGATGTGATAGTTTAAAAGTGCCTCAGTAAATAAATTACTACAAACTTGTTTCAGGTAGACAGCTTAAAGTAACTGAAAGGTAGACTTCCTGAGGGTTGTAGGGTTGGAACTTGGAGGAAAGGTTTTAACAAACCTTTAGCTGGAAGACAACAAATCCTTAACTGGATCAAATATAGCCCAATTATTTTTTTCAGCAGTAGAACTCTCCTGCAAGAGCTCAAGCTGTGCAAATGAGTCCATTTATGCAGGTGTTATTTTCAAAAAATCTTTTTGTTCAAGACTTTTCACTTTGAAAAATCTTTAGAACTACTAAACTGGGTTCTCAACTCAGGCATCTGCTTGCCTAAAAGGCATACCCCAGAGCAGCAGTCCAGTTTCTCCTGAGAATGCAGATAGCAGTGTGTACATTGTGTGTTTAAGTAATACTTTTATTTACAGAGATTGTGTTAAGAAATTCTTTTGTGGCTTGCTGTTACAGAAGTCTCTAATGAGTACCCCTTGGGAAGTTCAGGAAGTCTTGTACTGTAGGAGCTGCTGTTTCAATATAATAGGATTGCATGCATTTAATTTGTAAAAGCCTTGGTTATATCATAAATACACTTTCACATTCATATTTTGAACTATAAACCTATTTTTCCTTTATACTCCAAAGGTTTTAAATGCTATGTTAAAAGAAGTATGTACAGCATTACTGGAAGCTGATGTTAATATTAAGCTTGTGAAGCAACTCAGAGAAAATGTCAAGTAAGTAGAAGTTAATGTATTTTGATTATTTTAATGTTTGTGAAAATTGTAATTTGAGGTTACAGAAGAATGACTTTACCTTTATATGGTTTTCTTAGACATACCCAGTTTATATTTAACAAGATAATACAGTTTAAACTAAATGTCTAGTCAATTCCCTCAAAAGACTCTTAATGTAGTTTAGCCAGTTATTGCTGTTACAGTCTTGTTTCAAAAAACTGTTGCTGTCATCAGTTGAATAGTATGCTAAATAAGTCTTGTTACTTCCTAGTCACCTCATCTTTACATGTTCTGTGCTGGGTATAAATAGATCTGTGCATATAACCAGTACTGTTGCCTTGGCTATTTTCAGGTGTGGAATTCAAGTACATGCACGTCTGAAAGATGTAAGGATTTCAGAAACCTGGTTCTGTTTGTGTACAGAAGCAATGTGTCTGATGCATGTCTGTTCTTACATACATCTTATCTGAAAACTCAAGTCAAATCAGAGTGTTGTTCCAGTTGCAGAGATTTCATTTATTACTAGGTTAAACTGATGCTTTAACTTATTCTAGTGTTTCATGGTTTTCCTCAGGTCTGCAATTGATCTTGAAGAAATGGCATCTGGCCTTAACAAAAGAAAAATGATTCAGCATGCTGTCTTTAAGGAACTTGTCAAGGTAGGACTTCAAATTTCTGTATTATGTCACTTCTACTGCCTAGGCTGTGTAAGCAGTACATCAGCAAGCCAAGCTTTAAGGTTATTGTGCAGTACCTACACTTATGTTTTCTGCTGTAAGGCTGCCTTACTACTGCAAACACTAGTATTCTGATTGAAACTACTTCCTGGGCATCTCTCAGACTAGCTTTGATTTAAGCTTCAAGTCCAGCTATTCTTACTTGTCAGTTGAAATTTAATGACAAAATAAGGGTAAAGTACTATTAGTTCTGGACTCTTTGGTTGTCCCAGAATTACCCGATTCAGGTAGCCTTTGCTACCCAGACCAAGCTTTGTTCAAACTACTTATCAGCCTCTGAAAAAGTGTTAAGTAACAACCCAGCAATTCATGGCAATGTTTCTTTAATCTGTATGCTGGGTCAAATTAGCACCTGGGTATTGGTATTCTGTCCTCTTTCCAGTTAAGTCTTTTGTTATTCTGTAGTTTGTGCCCACCCATATTATGGCTTTCTGGAACATACATACTTTCTGCTCATTTGAGAAGTGAGGCAGCAACCCTGAAGTCTTCTGTACTGTAGGATTCTCAGCAGAAGTCCATCTTGAGCAGTGATGGTGGGTTGGAGGTTGTGTTCGTGTTGGTAGTTATACTTGTGCCATATGGACAGTGCACCCTGACTTTGGTGCTTGGTGTTAGAAAGAAAGTAACAGTTACTGTTACAGAATTACTGTTCATAACACTATATACCATAGATATGTTGGATGGGTTGTTGCTGTTTGCTGTGAATCAGTAAGCCTCTAAGACAAATTAAGACTAGAATACACAAAAATCCACTTGCTCTGTTGAATATAAAGCCAAGCACCTAGCGTGACCATCGGACTAACTGTTGTCTGCTTCAGATATTCAGTTCTGCAAAATATATTGTACTTTTTTCTATAGCTTGTAGATCCTGGAGTCAAAGCATGGACACCTACCAAAGGAAAACAGAATATTATAATGTTTGTTGGTTTGCAAGGAAGTGGTAAAACAACAACCTGTTCAAAGGTAATTTGCACTGAATCTGTTTGCATGTTGGGTTTTTTGGGGGGCAGTCATTTGATTCCTTTGGTAGTATTTGCTTGTGATCTGGGCTGATCCTATCAGTAAGAAAATACTAAGTGATTATAATGCAGAGATATTTTTGTAGAGTGGTTTCTGAGATTAGATGAATGTCCAGTTCTTCTGGAGCAAAGTATGGCTTGTATGACTTCTTTCAAGACTTTAAAAATCAAGCTAAAGTCTTGATATGATTCTTTCTATTCCTTGCTTCCTGGGTTTAAGACTTGTATTATGAATGAAAGCCATTTTATGTCATTACCTATTTAGGGCAACTGGTGGACATTGGTCCACCAGTTAGATATGTGTTAGATATCTCAGTTAAGTATGAGTGGGGTGTGTGAAACTTGTTCTAGCCTCAAATTAATTTGAGGAAATTTGGATTTGTATTTTTAAGGCAAAAAACGAGTGCTCTGAATCAACACATTCGTGGTAATTTTTGGGAGGAAAAATTATCCTATGGAAAAAGGCTGATGCATCTCTTCTGTTTTTTAGTTATCTGCTTCTGAGACTCACGCATAGGCTATATACCATATATCACTGCTCTGATTTCATCATCCTAGTGCATCTGTAGGCAAACTATATTTTGGAAGTGTCTTTGGTCAATCAAATGTTCTCTGAATGTGCATTGTACCAGTGAAGCTGAGTATTACAAGAAAGTAAGGATTCAATCTGTTGCTTAGAAACATGCTCTTCCAATGAGAATATCTTTTTATTTTTCTGGAAATACAGAAGCAGAGCTGTACGGTTTGTAGCCATTAAAGTACTTAACAGTGAAGTAATAACTGCTTTGAGTAGTTTCTAAAAGCTAGTCCTATGTTCAGTATTAAAAGTAAGCAGAATCTAGTAGTTAGTAAAATGGAAACTGGAATTATATGTAGTCATTCCTAGCTTAGGAAACTGAAATCAGAAGTAGAATCAAGCAGTTGTTTTCATCTTTCCATTAATAATTACATGTATAATAATCACTGTCCTAAATAAGAGATGCAACATTTGGTACTTGTACAGTGTTTGTAAGTAATGTCAGTTATAGGAAGGCTGGCTTGACTTTTTGTCCTCTGTGTGTACTTCATTAACTTACAAACTGTTACTGAGTGTCATGCTTTCTAGTGGGATTTTGGTGTAACTGCTTTTGGATTTCTTTTCACAGTTGGCATACTTCTATCAGAGGAAAGGTTGGAAGACATGTTTAATATGTGCAGACACATATAGAGCAGGTAATACAGTCTTTAATGATGGGATTCTTCATCTCTAATACTTAGAAATTTTTTTTAAAATAGTCCTTTGACTATACTTGTCTTACAGGTGCTTTTGACCAATTAAAGCAGAACGCCACAAAAGCAAGAATTCCCTTTTATGGGAGGTAAGCATCTTCCAGAATCAGTTTGGAGAACGATTCAGCGTCAGTGATAAATTGTTCCTTATTGAACATCTCTCACTAAGCCCCATTCAGTGTTGCCTAATTACATAGATTTTATCATAATATTTGATCTGATCAGATGAAAATTGTGCCTAGTTCAGTATATTGTCTGCCAGTAGTAGCAGGTAAGGATAGTGTAAGAAGACATCAGGGGGATGATTCCCTAGAATGTTCTCTCAGCATATAACTGTTAATAGACCTTTACCAGACACATCCAGATTTTCAGGAAGCATCTTCACAGATAGGGTTTTTGGACCCTTAAATGTTATTGTCAAGTAGGGGCTGCAGTGGACCTAAAATAGCTTTTGTAAAAGCAGCAAATAACTTCACCTGATCTTCAGTGCAGGTATATTGTCTAGGTGCTCAGTTAAATCTCATTTTGGAGAAGGGCTAGTGGAACTTAGTGCAGTCTTCAGCAGGTGAGACAGATCATCCTTTGTGCCTCAGTTCAGTGAACAGTAAGGGAAAATGGCTTAGAAAGGTATATTTTTAATCAATTTTTTTTACATAGGAGGAAGTCCCTCTTGAAATACAGGTAGATTTACGATTAAATTTACAGTCAAGTAGTGAAAGTTTGAATTGGTTTCTTTGGGAACAAAGAATTGCATATATGTATATAGATATTTCTCTTTGTGATCAGCTATACAGAAATGGATCCTGTAATTATTGCCTCAGAAGGTGTTGAGAAATTCAAGAATGAAAACTTTGAAATAATCATTGTTGATACAAGTGGACGTCACAAACAGGAAGACTCTTTGTTTGAAGAGATGTTACAAGTTGCTAATGCCATAGTGAGTAGTTTCAAGAAATTTCAATAACTGTTGCAGTAATTTGACAACAATTCATTTATGCTTATCTCCCTATGTTCTGAGTGTATTTTGCTCATCTGGAGTGTGTCAGCACTCAGTCTCCTAGAATATAATAGAAATTACAAACAGATGAATAAACAAGGGCTGGATGATCAATACTTGGTAGTTCTGTGTCAGTTTTATTTTTTATATCTTTAATTCAAGGATGCTTGCACATAACTAGGCTACCATTCCTGCTTTAACGTTTCCTTTTTGGGGTCTTTGTGTTGAGAAACTAGATGAAAGAACCAGTCTCATCTGATTTCCTGTACCTGTGTGTACTGCATTTTCCATGATGATCACAAACAATTGTTCTGAAGCAGGGATGATGATTGAATAACATTCAACAATTTTGATATGTAAATGAAGCTGGTGTTTCTTGTACGGTTTTAAAAAGTCTGACTTTTTTTTTATTGTGGCCTTGAATGACAGTGTGACATTTCCCACGCAACTCCTGCTAATGGCTGACTTGTTTTCAGAGGAATGGATGTCTTGGAGCTCTTAATGTAAAACCAAATGGAAGATCTTGTTAGCCATTAATTGCTTGTAGATATTAATTAGCTTATTGACTCAGATACTGGCTAAAATCACACAAAATAGAAGTAATAATTGTAAATCTATTACACTTTAATATTTTGTGTTGTAGATAAATCTTTCACATAGTAATAGGCATTAATGTTTTCAAATAGTCCTTTGACAAAACCGTTCATAAAACAGTTGCCCTGTTGTTCGAAGCTGCACAGCCCTTACTGTTACTGCAGTGAGTTCTGCTGCTGAACATAATGCACCAACACTATTTAAGAAACACAAAATAATTTCCTGCTATCTCATTTCTCCTAGCAACCAGATAACATTGTTTATGTGATGGATGCTTCCATTGGCCAAGCTTGTGAAGCGCAAGCTAAAGCTTTCAAAGATAAAGTGGATGTAGCTTCTGTTATTGTTACTAAGCTTGATGGACATGCAAAAGGAGGTGGAGCTCTTAGTGCGTAAGTATTGATATGTGTGTCCAACATCAGTCCATGCATGGACAACCATGAAATGTGTTAGTGTCACTCATAAACCTGTTCTGTGAAAGTGTCACTGTCACACTGCATGGAATCTGAGATTTAGGACAGTAGCCATTATGTTCTTAACCTACTTCTGGTGGATAGGACCACCCATTGATACTTAATGTTAGTCAAAATTGGATATTATGATATACTTCCAATACAGTAGTGTGTATTGTCACATGTCAGACTTCTGTCTTCTGAGAACAGCATCAAGCAAATATACTTATTGCATCTTATGTATTAGGAGCTTTTACCAAAAATAAAAATTTGCATTTAATAGATACGGCTTACCTGAGCAGTTTTGTTTCTGATTTAGTGCCCAAGGATGTTTTTTCTAAAGGGGAGAAACTCCAGCAAGTCATGTCTAATAGCCTTAAAACTGCAATGAAAATCAGACTTATGGATTGCTAGTGTCCAACAACTTGGTAAAATATCAGTCTGCAGTTATACCTTCCCAAATTCCTTTCTTGTTGAAGTTCCAGTGTGCTGTATCTTTACAGACTGACTAGAAAACATTACATTTCCAACCTTATAGGATGGCATGTCAGACTAATCTCTAGCTGTGTTTCAATGACAGCTTATGTGGAGCTGAGGTGATTTGTCAAAACAGTCAAAGTTAACTGACAGCAACTTACTAAATCTATCTGACTTTGCTCTTAAGTGTTAGTTCTTAAACTTCCATGTGTATTTTGCTGTTACTTAGTGTAGTGATGGAAAACTAAAGAGCAAAATGAAAATACTGAAAGCTTGCTCCAGTTGTCATGTGCTTGTATGTGTTAGGCCTGCTGTTTGTTCTAGGCTTTCTGTAGCCTGGAAGCTGAGTTAATCTAAAATCTAGTGCCAATGATTGATCGGTGGAAAGGTTCTGATTTTTCTTATGTCTAAGATTTTTTCCTGCAGCGAAAATGAGATTGCACTCTGTAGGAGGTACCTTGAAGAAAAAGTAATCAATGTCTTTCTCATCTGACCTCCCAATATTAGCAAAAAATGGACATGACATTTTTTTCTTTCCTCTCAAGTTTCTTAAACTCTGCAGTGAAAATAAGCAACTTCTAGTTCTGGTTTTTTTTTTTTTTTTTTCAAAACAGGGTTTGTATTTTACAAAGTACTAATTAGAGAAACATATTGTCAGTTACTCGCAGCTAATCACCCTAACTGCTGGATGTTTTTCCATTAATAGTTTGAGGAGTAAGAAAGCTATTTAAAGAGGATGCATTATGTTGATGATGCCTAGCCAATTATGTACAGAAGTATTGTACATTGTTTTGTAGATTATTGTAGATTATGTACATTATGGTACAAAAAGATGGGTGAGTTTTGACAGGCCGTTTCATAAAATATATTTTACTACAGAGTTGCTGCCACAAAGAGTCCTATTATTTTTATTGGAACTGGTGAACACATAGATGATTTTGAGCCCTTTAAAACACAGCCTTTCATCAGCAAGCTTCTTGGTATGTACTGTGTACAAGTGTACTTGAAAGACACTTTGAATTGCATAATAGAAAGCATTATAGAAATTACACTTTGGCTAACTTCAGAGCTGATTTTTTTCCAGGTATGGGTGATATTGAAGGATTGATAGATAAAGTGAACGAGTTAAAGTTGGATGATAATGAAGCACTCATAGAAAAGCTCAAACATGGTAAGTTACTCCCAAGGCCTGAATAACATGTATATTGCCATGACCTAATCATAGCAGGTTCTTTGAGATGCAGACAACAGAGTTCACTTGTGTTATCCCTAGACACAAGTAACTTTTCATGTGCATAGTGAAGAATGTTGGGTGTGTTTTTTTCTCTAAATGTGGCAGGCAAGTAAGTTGAGTTATGTTTTTAAGTGATAAGCTAGTTATTCTCCAGTTAGATAATTATAGTCTGACAGACTGACTTAAGTCTTAAGTGTGTGCCATCTAAAATGGTTTAGTCATGTAAATACTGAAGAGGAGGTTTATTTAGCTACTTTTCTATGCATTATAGTATTTACCTTGTAAATATAAAAAAGAGAAAGGACAGTAGGTCCAAAATGCTAGTGTGACTTCTGCTAATCTTTTTTGTTGTTGTTGTTCTTCAGGTCAATTTACATTAAGAGATATGTATGAACAATTCCAAAACATCATGAAAATGGGACCATTCAGTCAGATCTTGGTTAGTTTTCCCAAAAATAATTTTATCAGATTTTTACCTATATTTGACAAATTTCTGCTGCAAACTTAAAACCCTTCATTGAAACTGGTGTTACTTTTTGCGTTTTTTTTTTTAAAGGTGAAATTATTTGCCTACTGTGATATGTAACTGCTGAGCTAAAATTTTCTGTCCGTATTTCTGGCTGCTTAATTAAAGTTAGCTTTGCCTATTCTGACACAGCTTTTTTTCCATGTTTAAAACAAGGGTATGATCCCTGGTTTTGGAACCGACTTCATGAGTAAAGGCAATGAACAGGAATCAATGGCAAGGCTAAAGAAACTGATGACTATAATGGACAGTATGAATGACCAAGGTAAACCAAACTTCATTCACTATTCTCTTTTCCTCACTGTTGAACAAGCTTTTTGGAAAGAAATTGGACATAAAGCAGCATCTACAGTGACAGAAAATGACAAGGAGCACTTACCACTCTTAGAAATGGCAGAGTACATGTGTCTCAAGCTTTCTGACTAAGTCTAAATATTGAGAGTGAACTTGACAATTGCCTGTTGCAGCTCTGTCTTGTGTAGAATAGGTGGGACTTTGAAGCATTGTATTGGAAATTAATGTTGTTTATACTGTAACTGTGCTTCTTCAATTATTAACATTATACTTGCAAATTAAAAAGCTACATTCATCTTTAATCTGTCACTGCTGTCTTTCTTCCTACTCACTCTCAAATGTATTTGGTCATGTAGCCTGGTCTCTGGAATTTAATGTGTTATTTCTAATCCACCTCTAACTTTTGCAGAAGTGTGCTCTTACCCTTGTGCTAAACCCATTAATATGGCTTGAGACCTAGGTATACTGAGAGCATAATTTATTCAGGTGACTTTCTTTATCATGGTGTTTAACATGTGAACACAACTTCTTAGTACTATTCTCTAGAATATTATGTCAATTACTTCTGTGAAACTCTGCATTGTCACTTCTAAACCTAGGAAATTTTTTTCTGGATCAAACTAAATTCTCAACAATTATGAGGACAAGTTTGCTACCAGCTGGAATAGAATTCAATGTCAGTAATGGAATGGATTTTTTCTCTTTGCATACTAATTGCAGAACTTGATAGTACAGATGGTGCCAAAGTCTTCAGTAAGCAGCCAGGAAGAATCCAAAGAGTAGCAAGAGGTTCAGGTGTTTCTACCAGAGATGTTCAGGAGCTTTTGACCCAATACACTAAGTTTGCACAGATGGTAAAAAAGATGGGAGGCATCAAAGGACTTTTCAAAGGTAAAAAAGAAGTGTTTTTCTAGTATGTATATATATTTTTTTTAATTCAGTGGGGAGGTCACTTGATGTGTGAATACAGAGGAAATGTGAAAATGTTGATTAGGTGTTGGAAAACGAGAAAGTGTTGTAGCTCACTCGTTTTCATGATATTTCAAAGCTCTTGTGTAACTGGTAAGAGCTGTACTTAGCTGACACTAATGTGTAACTCAGCAGTGAAAACAACTGTGGGTTTGGCAACATCAACGTACACTTCATAACTGACTGAAGTGTTGATATTGTAGTAGTAATGTGGGGTGCAGGGACTGTTTATCCTCAAACTTCTAAGTGGATAATGTGGTAATTTTTGATTGTGGACTCAAATGAATTTGAATCTAGGATTAGAAGGTTCAATTCTGACTTATTTTTAGCCCCTTATTAATCCACTCTCATGATTACTACTTTATTTTTCTTTAGGTGGTGATATGTCAAAGAATGTAAACCCATCTCAGTTGGCCAAACTGAACCAGCAGATGGCAAAGATGATGGATCCAAGAGTTCTTCATCATATGGGTATGTGTTGACTTTTTACAGCTTCAAGAGCAGACCACCAATTACAGTGGAGCATTTGAAAGATAGAAGTGAGGAAGTTGATATGAGAATATATGTATTATATAACAGTATTAAGTATTTCTAGGTTTTCCAACAAGAATTGGAAAGTTTAGTCCCTATGTCATGAATGCTTTGCTCTTACTAGTTCCTTAATCTAGTCTCTTCTTTGGAATTTGGCTCTCAAAATGAGCAATTGGTGTTGTCTGAAATAGTAAAGCTGATGACCTGAAGCATGACTGTGGTAAAGCAAATCTGGGCCTAAACTTCCCCTCCCTTCTCTTCTAAGCTTTGCCGCAAATTATTAGATTTGACAAGAGCAGCTCTAGATGAAGACTCCCATACTGGAATGTTACTAATTAATAATGGTCATTCCTTCAAGGTTTTTTTCTTTTGTCTAGGTCTTAATGCACAGGTTATCTTAAACACCATACTTAAAGTAGCATTTTGCAGACTTTTATTACTCACTCAGTTGTCCATTTTCAATAGTCATTTAAACCTGGCTTGACTGTCTTGGGCTTTTGCATTTGTGTATTATTAAAAGTGTGTATGCTGTAATGAGGCCTCCAGAAGAAAGACAACTGCTTCAGAGTTAACTAGCACATCCATGTTCTCACTTATTTTCTGCAGGTGGCATGGCAGGGTTGCAGTCAATGATGAGACAGTTTCAGCAAGGTGCTGCTGGGAATATGAAAGGCATGATGGGATTCAATAATATGTAAAGAAGCCTTAATAAAAATGGACTTGGCTGACTTCATTGCAACTTCAGTAAAAGAATTTGCTTTCTTCCTTTTTGCAGTGATGGGGGAGTGGTCTTTGAAATACTACTCAGGCTTCTCAGTTTCTACATCTCACTTCTGAAAACTATGGTTTTGCTTAAACTAGTTCCTCTCCACTAATATGTGATGGCACAAAGTGTTTTATTAAATTGAATTACTAAGTCATGATTAAAATTTTAATACTTAAACTCTTCTTGTTTGCATCAAATGGTAGCCATTATATTTATAAACAAACCTGATCTTTGGGTATAATAACATAAAATGTCACATGTATACTGTAAAATAAAATTTAAGTGGTTATAAACAAGGGAATGGCTTGTTTATTCAGTTCTTTCATGACTGTCTTTTATTGGTATGTAATGAAATTATTTCCTTAGTTTGATTTGTTTCTAGTGACTGTTCTAACTCATGTTTGGCATCAGATACTGAATTATTCTTAGAGTATCTAAAGTGTGCTGCTGTTCAGATATTCTCCTTGGAACATTTTGAGAAAGGTGGATGTGTTGTGCTCAGGTTTGTACAAAACTTTTGTTCTCCAGAATTTTATTTTTCCCTATACATAAAGAATGAAGTGACAAAAACCATACAGGTGTGCAAGATACCAAGCTGTCTTGTATACTGAAGATGATAATTTTCATATTAAGCTGCCAATTAAGCAGTTCTTTTGTTATGGTGATAACTTGTAATATGTGTTAGGTGGAATTCTGTGCTGGTACTGAACTTAGACACAGGTAGCTGTATCTGACAAAGCATATTGCCTCAACTTAGCTACTATCTGATCTAAATTTCCTACAGCACTTCTTTTAATATTTGTTTTACTGTGTTTGTCTCAAAAGCGTGGAATCTACAGACACACTTAAAAACTAGATAGACCAGATGAACCTTGTGATCCCATATATGTTTTGGAAAACATGGTAAGATGTTTTCACCCTTACCTGAAGGCAATTAATTTCTTTCTGTATACTGCAGAGAAGTTAGGTTGCAAATGGATGCCCATGTCTTACATAGATAAGATAAAAATTACATGCAGTAATTAAAACAAGTGTCTACCAGCCAGAGGTTTTTTTTGAGGTGGTAGCTAACACAGCTGACAGTAGCTTATATAGGTAATTATACTTTTGTGCTAACAAAACATTGTAAACTTAAGCTACAGCATACCTTCTGTGTCATTAGTGGTATGTGTATTTAACGTATAAATTCATAGAAAAGCTTAGGTTGGAAAAGACCTTTAAGATCAAGGCCAACCTGATCCTGGTGTCCCGGCCCGGGCGGGGGCTGGGCGTCTGCAGGACGGCTCGTGTCCCGGCCCGGGCGGGGGCTGGGCGTCTGCAGGACGGCTCGTGTCCCGGCCCGGGCGGGGGCTGGGCGTCTGCAGGACGGCTCGTGTCCCGGCCCGGGCGGGGGCTGGGCGTCTGCAGGACGGCTCGTGTCCCGGCCCGGGCGGGGGCTGGGCGTCTGCAGGACGGCTCGTGTCCCGGCCCGGGCGGGGGCTGGGCGTCTGCAGGACGGCTCGTGTCCCGGCCCGGGCGGGGGCTGGGCGTCTGCAGGACGGCTCGTGTCCCGGCCCGGGCGGGGGCTGGGCGTCTGCAGGACGGCTCGTGTCCCTATTAAAGAATGAGTCAAAGAATGCATGAAGTACGTCAGCCTTTTCCTCATCTTTTGCCAGTTTCCCTCTGCATCCAATGAATGGACATTCTCCTTAGCCCTCCTTTTCTTGCTAATGTATCTGTAGAAACATTTTTTTTGTCTTCTGCAGTAGTAGCCAGATTAAGTTCTAGTTGGGCTTTGGCCCTTTAATTTTCTCCCTCATAACCTCATGACATCCCTGTAGTCTTCCTGAGTTGCCTGCCCCTTCTTCCAAAGGTCAGAAACTTTTTTTTTTCCCCCCTCCCTGGGTTCCAGACAAAATGGAGGATGCTGAAAAATCTTAAGGTATGCCACTTACCTACAGCACTGCATTTTATGCATAGCAATAGTGTGCAGAAGGATTCGTTAACTTGGATACTAGTATTTCAAATGTAATGAATGATTCCTTGCATGTCACCAGCTTATGGGGGAGCTCTCCTCAGCCACTTCAGTGGTGTGTGTTTACTGAAATCGTTTATCAGTATTTTCAGTTCTTGAACAGTACAAACCAATGCAATGCATAACCATGCAGCAAAGAGTAGCAAGTAACTTTGGTTTGGAATGCTGTCTGTAGGGGAGAGTGGATAGCTAAGCTGAATGCTTTCAATGGAAATCAAACATGAATAAGGATCTTGAAGATAGACAGTGAAGCACAGTGCTTCTGGACAGGCTCAGGCAGACTGTCAAGTTATCAACAATTAACTCTATTTTTGATTCATTGAATAATTAGTTTTAGTCTTTAGTTCAGCATTCCCAAACTACTACCACTGCTACCAGACAGGAAGAGAGCTGTCAGTGGCTGTGTGTTGGCAGAGGCAAGGGCAAGTTCAAAAAGCATTTAATTTAAGTAGAAGATACATCAATTATTAGTTCTAAGGTATATGCTGGAATAAACAAATAGCAGAGTATTGCTTTTACCTTAACATGCCAGGTAGAAAAGACTTTAGAGTCTGCTTGGAATAACTTCCTAAGGATCTCAAAAAAAAAAAAAAAAAAAAAAAAAAAAAGTCGGAGGGAGCACTTAAAAGGAGAATTCATCTGTATGGGAGCACCTATAAAATTCTCATGGCTTTATAGGAGAGCAGCAATTTTAGTGAGCATAGGCAATAACTTTGTGGATCCTGCAGAGTGTAATGTTCAGAAGAAAATCCTGAAGTTGTTACAGGAGAACATAAGCTATCATGTTCTATATGATCTCCCACTCTGGGATTCTGAATTGAGACTTAATTTCATCAAGGTAGGAGATGACGTGTAAAAACACTGCCAGCAAGTCCCATGAGTAAAAACTCTCCCAACCTTACATTAGACTTCCTGTACTTGTCCTCCACGGGATCTCACCATGTATGCCAGAGGAACTTAGGCAGAACAAGAAGCCTGAAAAGTTTGCAAACTTCTGAAAAGAGGCAAACGTCACTGGAAATACTCAGAAGGCTGAGGTCTGTCTTGCCGTGTATGTTTTGCTGAAAGTTGCTGCTGCTGTGCAGGCAAGTTTGTCTGCTGTTCTGGTGTCTGGACACATAGCTAAATGAATTTCGCTGAGAACTGGAGTAGGTTAAGGAAAGGTAATTGTAGCGCCCGGGGAATGCCACTAGAAGGAGCCAATGGACAAGAATCAGGTACAAAATGAGTTCAACTTTGTTTTAGAAGTGCAACTTTATTTCAACATCGGTGACATCCTGCGGTCACCCTTCTCTTTGGTTACAGGATGTTAATAAGCTTTCACATCCAGCACACTAATACAGAAATAGATACCTGTTGCATGTTTACCTTTTACAGAGCCACCACCATCTTACAAAATGTGGCAGACCTTCACCAGCTGTGGCATAATTATGTATTGTTGGTACATGTTTTATCATTTTGCTGCCTTTTCAAGGAAAATCCAACCCATAGGGCAGAATAACAGGTTTGATGGAACTTTTTTACTCCTTCAAGAAAGAGGAGGACCTTGGCAGTTCATATATATATGTCTTCTTACTGCAGCTAGGGCAAAGGATGCATGTAGTTCATGGCAACTATTAAGCGTCTCTGCTAAGCAGCCTACTAAGAGGAAAACAGTTATGATGGTCAATAGATGGCTGTGTCATAGGAGCTAGACAGTTAACTATTAGCACACACAAATAACCCTGGGAAGGCACAGGTTTATTTCTTAAGTCTTTACCTTTCCTCAAGACTTTCAATGTTGACACTTGCTAAATCTATTAAACTTAAGTTGCAAATGCTAATTGTTCTGGGAGGTGAAAGAGTAACTTCAATATTACTGCACAGCTATTATAATTACAGTAGCGGCAAAGGAGAGCAAGTTGGCTGGCTGATGATTTAATGTTGTTCTCCAAGATCTGCTACCCTATTTCAACCAGTCCTTACTAAAGAGAATGTAGACTCTACTAAGGGTAAGAGGTATTTAGGTGCCCTTATATTCATTTGTTTCTCTGCAATTTTAAGTAATACCTGTGTTTTAACATACAAAGCAGATGCTTGGTCCTGTACTATCTAGTAGTCTAATCTCTCATTCATGTGTTTCTGTAATCATACTTTCAAAAGGACATTTTGTGTGTCAGCGATTTTCATAAGGGGAACATTTTTTTTGCGTTGTGCTAGTATAATTGTAAATCTGGTATGTCTGCACTTTACCTGGGGCTTTAATTTGTTGTGGGATCTGGATAGGCTTTGATAACATGACAAAGTGCCTAAGAGCCCATCTGTGCTATTCTTTGAAAGCTGTTCTTAAATGATACTGTACAGGAGAATGGCTCTTGCTGTCATGTAAATAAGTGCATGCAACAGCCATTGTCTCAAGCCATTTTTGTAAAAATAAAAAATTTACTCTTCAGTCCCACAAAAAGGATGTTTCAAGTGCTTCTACTTCCAGCGGTTTTCACTACTGACAAGCATTGGCTAATGTGCCTTTTTGCCTTGGTTAGCCCTGGCCCCTTGTTCAGGCTCAGCCATCGCCTACTGTAAGGAGGCCTCAGCACAGTTGGGGGAAAAGGACTCCCAGCTCTCCTCTGGAGCAGCTGAGCAAACCAGTTACCTGGCAAACACCTCCCTGTTTCCTGTGAATAAATGTTATTTTCTCACCTAAGTACATCCCAGGGTTGGAGCACCTTTGGATTGCATTTCTTTCTTGTTCTGTGGTTTGTCCAAGGCATTGAGTTGCCTGAGCCAGCTTGGCTCTTCTTGAGAGGACTCCTAAATACTGCCCAGTAACTGTACGCATTTCTTGAAATATTCTTCTACTGTTTTGCAACATTCCAGGAAGATGGCAACATTCTAGGAAGATTATGTGTATTTCCTGACAACACCCAAGCTTTCCCTTTTTGCAGAAAGGATATGCTTCCTTCTGTGTGTAGGTATGGCTGTGCCTGGCAGCTCAGATGCCTCTTGTCTCCATCATCTCCCTCGGGGCTGCGGAGAGAAATGACCAAGGCCGGTAGAGGCTCGGTCCTGCTCCCGGGGAACCCACACGGGCGCCCCTCCCAGGTAGGTCGCGGCTCACCGGCGCGGCCAAGCCTGGCGGGGCACCCTACCACGCGGGCGCGAAGGGGAACATGGCGGCGGCCCTGCAGGCCGTGGCGAGCTACAAGTACCGCCCCGACGGGCGGTGCCGCCTGGCTGCTCGCTACCTTAGGCTGCGGCGGACTCGCTGCCGCCCTCCCCCGGTGCTTGCGGAGGGCGGGAGGATGGAGCAGGGGCTGTCCGCCATCAGCCTCTACTGTGAGCCGGCCGTCGGCCCCGCAGCTGCCGCCTGCGCCATGGAGCCTGAGCAGGTGAGCGTGGCCGGCGGAGCGGTCTCTCTCCGGGCCTCCCGGGAGGAGACCACTTCCAGAGGAGGGTGAGGTCCCTCGGGCCACGGTGGGGCAGGAGGTGGCGCTGGGGCCTGGTCGGGGCGTGGGTATCGGCCGTGGCCTGGGGGGTGTGCGGGAGCGAGGGGAGCCCCCAGCGCGAGCCGGTTGTCCGCTGTGGGATGTGGGGGTCAGTTTGTCAGTCCATCCTTCCTTACAGCATTCAGTAATTACAGTCAGGACGGCTGGCGCGTGTCTCCGGTGTCTCCTGTTCACCGGTGGGTAATGCCTCTTACAAACGAGCCTGATCAATATTAAATTGAGACACGTTTCCACTTTCCTCCATGCTGTCAGGTTGGTGAAAGCGTTGGAGATGGTCTGGAACAGCAACTCTTAATCAGGCTGTAACCTGGCGAGCACTTCTACCCCTTCTACAGATGTCCGTCGCAGTGGCCTCGGCTTCACACTGAATGTTGAATGCACGGCACCGTCAGTGGTTACGGTGCCTTTCCAAGGCTTCTTATTCTGAGGGTGTCTTGTCTTACAGTCGTCCTCTGACTTATTTTGCCATCTTCTGTTTCAGCAAGACTCTTGCTATTTAATTTCAGTTTAAATTCTAAGGTGGAAAGTCAAACAATATGAAATTGCCTTCCACCACCACCCCTCCCCCCCACCCCCAAAAAAAAGCCTTAGCCAAAAACAAGTAACACAAATGAAATCAGCAAGGCAGGCTGGAAAGCATGGGTAGAAATATTTCTTACTGACTATTACCAGGCTTCTAGTGACTAGCACTGTCACGTCAGTAGTTCTGTGCAAATTGAACTACTCACCTTTCTGAGGGAGCGTGGACATCACAGATGTTGGCATTTTGGGTCATAAGCTCTTGTAAGGATACCTGAGTCTGGCAGGTTAAAAGATGCCAAAGTGAATGGTCTGGTCTCCCTATTACTTTTTGATTTTCTTCTTCCTTTCCTTGATGAAACTTTGTTATGGCATCACCTAATATTAGTTGTGTGAGCTCTTTTAGCTTGCCTGCAGGTGTCCTGGCACACCCCATCCTTAATTGGAGTTTATTTATTTTGGCATTTTGGGCATGAACTGAAATTCTGTTGTGCTGGGTACTGTACCAACACTGTCAAAATGTTCCCAGTTCTTTCTCTGTTTCTGAACAAAGGGTAAGATAAGAGAGTGGGTGTAAAGAGGGTAAACAAGGAGCAGCAGTTTTCGGATGTCGACTTCCTGACAGGTTTGTATAGGTGCCATAAAACCGAGAAAAATTCTAAGAGGGCATCTTAGAAAAAGGAAGTTGCTTTACAGTGTTCACCAAGTACCTTAAGAATGTTAGGTAGTGCGGCTAGTGTAGCACAAGGGCCTGCATGTCTAATAGTTGCCAGAATAGAAGGCAAAGTAAATACTTTCACGGCATTAGGTTAAGACAAATGCTGAGGCTTTTAAGACCCATATAATGTGTTGGAGAGGGACGAGTGTGTGGAAAAAAATGGGGGGGCAACCTGACCAAAGGTGTGGACCAGAAGAATGATCTTTGTAATAATTTCTTGAATTGGAAAAGAGCAGACTTTCAAAGAAAAGTGTAAAGCCTCAAACAGGAGGTACTGTAATGTTTGAGCTATAATGTGAGGCTAGCTGACAGTTCTTAGAATAGGATTTCCACAGTTTTGGAAAGACAAATAAAATTTACTGATGCTGAACTTTCTGTTTGCAGCTTGGAGAGTTGTCTTTTATTGATGTTGTGCATGTAAAAATTAAAAGGACAGATGCTACAGTGATGACTAAAACCCACATCCAGGTTTGTCGACTAGCTAATAACCAATGCAACAGCTGATATGTATTATTTAATAATTTAGGACTGAACCAGATTACTAAGGGGACCAGATTCATCATTCCTTGATGAATCCTTACTGTCTTAAACTACTACATTTGTCTGAAACTTTGTACCAATACCAGCTACATGGAGCTGTTACTATAGGGAGTGTGGGATGGGTGTGTAGGGAATTAAAGTTTGCTTTTAAAACTTTAAATAATAACTACAATTGTTTTTCTAAGTTAAATTTGAAGCATTTGAGTTAAACAAGCAAAAATTAGGTTAAGAGACTATGCCCTTAGAGGGGTTCTAAGGAGAAGCTCGTGTTGTTTGCTGCTATTAATCACAGTAATATTTGTGATGGTGTGTTGCAAGAAACAGTGCTCTTCAGCACTGTGACTAAACATGAAAAATAGCATCATTGTACGAGGCCAATAAAGCAGCATGAAATGTTCATAAAAGGATGATTCTGTGGTGCTCTTTGCTCCAAAAAATACATAACTGGGTTGCAGTAAGTGGTGCCCTCTTTTATAGTGGCAGCAAGTAGCACTCCCCGTGCTTAGGTTGCTTCACTGTTTTCAGCATTCATATTTTTGTAGCTTTGCTGTTCTGCTCCTGCTGTGTTTCCAAGACTGATACGTCGCAGAGAGGGTGTACTGGGCCCGAGACAGTTTTGTCTTTCTGCATGAAAAGTTAATGCCATTTCAGCTGAATTACCCCATTGAAAACTTGCCACTTCACTCTGTTCTATTCCTCCAGGAAAACACCCAAAATGTGCTCTGGTGGATAAAGAAATGCTAGGGGAAGCTGAAATGACTTACAGTTTTGAGAAGCATGGTGTGAGGGCTATGAGAAATCATGAATGTGTGTGCTCCCACTCCACTATTGGCACATGATCTTTACCTTTCCTTCCTCTTCACTATAGGCACAAGACAATTCTGTGCCTGGAATGAAGAAAGCCATTCTACTCCCCACGTCTCCTCCTGCTACTGTCTGCTGTACCCATTGGCTTTCCAAGCTAACCATGCCTGTTTGTGTTGCAAATTTATGTAATCTAGCATAAGAGATGGGAATGGGGGTGCTGCATTTGCAACAATTAAGGAATGTCTTACAACTATGTGATAAAATACATATTTTTAAAAATTATTTTAAATTGTGAACTGTGGAGACCATTAAGTTTGCATAGGCAAGAAGTTGAAAATTGAAATGTGTCCATTTTATGCAACCTGAATTCTGTGTACATGTACACACGTGCCATTAATTGTGATACGGTTTCAAATTACATGAGCTTGTGCATTTTTAAAAATCTTCATGGTACATTAAAAACGTGGCTGGCATTTCCTAACTTCTGTGTCCTTCTCTGCATGACAGAAGTGTTTTCAGAACAGTTTTATGCATTTGATGCAGTAGTATTTAAACGCTCTACTGAGGTGGAGGGTCTGTTTTGATAGATACAATAGAAAACCTTACTAAAATTTCTGCCTGCAGGAGTTACTAGCCTAAAGAATTATTCACTGGCTTTTGAACTGGAAGTAGATTTTTTTAATGTTTGTGACCCAAAGATTTCATTGTAGAATTCAGCACTTGGAAGAACAAAACCAGACATTATAATTCTCTTATATATGTCCCTAGCCACAAAAGTAAGTGTTGTTCTTTTAGCGTAGTCCCTTCTACTAATCATGATTGCTGATGAAAGCCCACAGAGGCAGATTCCTTGATGCATCTTTTTAAAGCTTGAGCCTGGCTGCTTAGTTACCTTTTATTCGATTCTCTTCTGTGCTGGAGGTGTCTGTCTAAGCTTGCATAGGCTTACAGCCTATGAACTGCTGGATAAATTTCAGTAGATATTTAATCCCAAACCAATGATACTTTTAAATGTTACCACTTATGTGCTCATCACATGATTTACAGAAAAGTGTCCTACTAAGAAACTCCTACATAACGTAGTGCTCTCTCAGAATAGATGTTTTTAATACCATCTGTCATTTACTTTTTGTTATTTTTAGTGAAGACATCAGTTTTTATGTATGTGCAAACAATAATATTTCACTCTTTTACTTACAGTCAAGCTCTTGGAAATGTCCAATTTATATGCTAATCAATCTAAAATATTTTAAATAGCTCATCAAGTTTTTTAAGGGGGAACTTCTCTAGTTCCAGAAGCGTGTACTTGAGATAATGATAATGATTTTTTTCTTCTTCTTCATAGCAACTTGCAAATGGAGATACAGGCTTTGAAAATGTGGAGCTGGGCATCATAGGAAAGAAGAAGAAAATTCCAAGGAGAGTTATTCATTTTGCAAGTGGAGAAACAATGGAAGAGTATAGCACAGATGAAGAGGAAGATGAACAAGAGAAAAAAGACCTGTTGCAGCCTATTGATCCTGTAGGTATTTTACTTGGTAAATTGCTACTTCTCATTTACTGGGTAACTACCCACATTTTATACTTTAGTTTCTGTGTCACAAGTTGGATTTAATATTTAGTATTAAAGATTCCCTTGATTTGATTGGCTCTAAGGACTGAGAAATCTCTGAGAAGTATTCCTGAGAAGTTTTGTCCTGGAGTCATCCTCTTCTAAAGTAGCCCTATTCATTAGAAGTGGGTTCAATTTCTTCACAGTTCTAGTCTGTCCTCTCCAGCATTTCCCCCTCTCTTTGTATTTGCTTGGTGTCTCCTTGATTCATACTGTTGTTTAAAAAAATTTGCAGGGAAGGCATTTGTTTCCTTGTTTGGTCACAGTGGAGAGTTGAACCTGTAGTATAGCATTACCATATTGATATATTTAGTGTTCATATATTTACTGTTACCATATTGATACAATTAAGAGTATAGAAGGAAAAGAAACAAATTACTTGCAGAAATAAGGGAAAACTGGTATAATTCATGATATGTAAAAACCAGGTTTTAAAGGACCTGCTTAGTCCATGTATGTAATGTTTATCTGTCTTGTAAGCTGTTAAGATGTTGCTTGATCTGTCAGTGGAGTCTCCATTTATTGTTTGAGATTCAAGTGAAGTTTTGACAATTAAAGCTGTCTCCTGTTATGTGTATTGTAGCTGCTAAAATATGTTTTCCTTTTTGTCAATGGTTCTGGATCTAAACTTAGAGGTAAAATGGAACACATAGTTTGTTCTATTCTATTGCTGTGTCTGACAGTCTGTTTTGTAGTGATAGCGTATTTGCAAAGCTCACAGTTGTGCGTGCCAGCACTGGTGACAGTAGCTCCCTGCTCTCTGGCAGTCAGTCCCAGAGAAGATCTGCAGCCATGTCCTCATCTTTCTGCATCCTCAGTCTCATGTTTCTTTTATGACACCCTCATGAACTGGTGTCCCAACCACCTCTTTTCTCCACCTCTCCTACAATTCTTACCCCAATAAATTGGGTCTGCAGTCCCATTCCCTGCCTGCTCTTGAGGCTCCCTTCCTGGCCCTCTCTGCATTTGGTTGCCTGTACTGAGCTAGAGGTAGAGACACCAAAATTGGCTGGGTCCTTCCTGATGTGCTGACATGTGGTCAGGCAGCGGGGCACCATTGCTTTGTGCAGCAGCTAATACTGCCTGGTTGCATGCTGGAGGCAGATGCCAGTATAGAACTGCTTGTTCCCGTGCTGCAGATGAGTCTTTGCATGCACAGAAGCTGGTGCCCTATTTTCTACTTGACATTGCTGTAGATATGACTTCTGCACTGTTTGGGAATCTGTGATTAAGAAATATTGTGGTTGAAGCGCCCTATTTACTGTACAGTAGTAGGTCCTGTGTTTATTTATATGCATATCTGTCCTGTGAGAGCTTGGCTTTGTTGAAGAGACTGTCATGGAGACTGACTTTCTGCTTATTCTCTTCTGAAAAAGTGGTGAACCATAAGGGGCGGAAGGACTTTGGGAAGGACTGTCAATCAGTTCTGTTTTTCCCCTGTGTAAAATGAATTTATCTTCAAGAAGAAAAGTGGTTTGAGGGCTGAGATGCAGTAAGATGCTAGGAATTCAGCTGGGATTTGGTTTCCTAGCAATTCACAGTTGAAACTGTTACATTTCACCTTGGATGGATGATACCATTGTCTTTTTCTTGCCAGGTAGATCTTGTATACAACGAAAAGTAACATTGGCCTGAGAGTAGATAGGATATCAATAATATAAAGTACACCTGAAGTTTATAGATCGCTTGTGAGTATAATTTATTTTCAATTAGTAGATGTTAAGCTGCCTTGGTGGGTGTTGGGTTTTTTCCCTTCCTAAGGATCTACTCAAAGAAATGCAAAAACTGTGAAACTTACTGGATATTATGGTAATGTTCAGGTATCTTCAGAGTCAGATCTGTTGTTCCCCACTATGCAGGTCATGTCAGTTATCCATGGTTGCATAAGGGATTTTTTTCCCAGTTATAATTAGGGGACCAGATCTGTATAATTTTTTGTGCCATTTCCTCTCAGTAGAAGAGTTCCACCATGGTGCAGTGATGGAAGGCTCACAAGCCTCAGTGTATGTATTGTGAGGCCAGAGACATGCATGCTGCTGTACAAATGGCCACTTAAGAGCTCTGAAACATGCACAACAGCCAGGAATGTTGTGTGATCATTTTCCTGCTTTCCTAATACGGATTTTTCTTCTGAATACCAAAAGGTATATTGTATGGCACAGTTAAGATTGCTTTATTCTCCTTTTATAGTTTATTAAATCCTTATTTTTTCTAACACTTTTTAATAAAAGGACCCCCAACACCAGAAATGTTTCTTGTGAAGCACAGTATGCCTTATTATGTATTGCTTTTTACCTTGAGAGAAGAAACTTGATTAGACCAAGGGCTGCCATTTAAGTGTTTACCTTATCTGCTGCATGTTTTGTGTATTCTAGCTGAGCCAGTCAATTGAAGAAATGTTAATTCAGGCTGAGCTTTGATGTTTTAGCCAAAAGCTGCCTTAAAAATGTTTTTATTGTAGGTTTTCTATAAAAGCAAAGTGGTGGGTTCACCTTGGCTGGATGCCAGGTGCCCACCAAGTTGCTCTATCACTCCTTTCCTCAGCAGGACAGAGTGGGGAGAAAGTAAGATGGAAGAAACCCTTGTGGGTCAAGATAAAGGCAGTTTAATAAAGCAAAAGCTACACATGGGAGCAAAGGAAAATGATTTTTTTCTCTACCATTAGCAGGCAGTGTCCAGCCACTTCCCAGGAAGCAGGGCTTCAGTATGTGTAGCAGTTGCTCCAGAAGACAAACATCATAGTAACAAATGCCTGCCCATCTTTCTCTTAGCTTTCATTGCTGAGTAGACATCGTAGGGTATGGAATATCCCTTTGGCCAGTTTGGGTCAGCTGTCCAGGCTGTGTCCCCTCCCCATGATCTTGCCCACCTCAGCCTACTGGTGAGGGGGGAATGTTGGAGTGACAGCCTGGATGCTGTGGGACCACTGCTCAGCAGCAGCCAAAACACTGATGTTATCATAGAATCATAGAATGGTTTGGGTTGGAAGGGACCTTAAAAATCATCTAGTTCCAACCCCCCTGTCATGGGCAGGGACACCTTCCACTAGACCAGGTTGCTCAAAGCCTCATCCAGCCTGGCTTTGAAGACAGCCAGGGATGGGACACCCACAGCTTTTCTGCACAGCCTGTTCCAGTGCTTCACCACCCTCTCCATGAAGAACAACTTCCTGATATCTAATCTAAATCTACCTGCTTTCAATTTAAATCCATTACCCCTTGTCCTATCACTACTGGCCCTTGTAAAAAGCCTGCCCGCCCTTGTAAAAAGCACACACCACCCCCCCCACCACCCCCCCCCCCCGCTTCCTTGTAGGCCTCCTTCGGGTACTGGAAGATGCGATAAGGTCTCCCTGCAGTCTTCTCTTCCCCAGGCTGAACAAGCCCAATTGTCTCAGCCTTTCTTCCTAGGAGAGGTGCTCCAGCCCTCTGATCATCCTCATGGCCTCCTCTGGACTCATTCCAACTGGTCACTATCCTTCTTATGCTGAGGGCTCCACAGCTGGACACAGTACTCCAGGTGTGGTCTTACAAGAGCAGAGTAGAGGGGGAGAATCACCTCCCTTGACCTGCTGGCCACATTTCTCCTGATACAGCCCAGGATACAATTGGCTTTCTGGGCTGCCAGAGCACACTGCCAGCTCATGTTCAACTTCTCGCCCACTGTTACCCCCAAGTCCTCTTCTGGGCTGCTCTCAATCCATTCTCCACCCAGTCTGTACTCGTGTTTGGGATTGCCCTGACCCAGGTGCAGGACCTTGCACTTGGCCTTGCTGAACTCCATGAGGTTGGCACAGGCCCACCTCTCCAGCCTGTCCAGGTCCCTCTGGATGGCATCCCTTCACTCCAGCGTGTCAACCGCACCACATAGCTTGGTGTTGTCAGCAAACTTGCTGAGGGTGCACTCAATCCCATCGTCCCTGTCACTGATGAAGATGTTAAACAGGACCGGTCCCAACACTGACCCCTGAGGAACACCGCTCCTTACTGGTCTCAGACATTGAGCCATTGACCACCACTTATCAACACCTTTCTAGCTACCAATACAAAGCACAGCACTATGAGGGTTGCTATGGGGAAAATTAATTCTGTGTCAGCCAGACCAGTACAAGCAATTAAATAGTCAGTTTACTGAGACCAGCATGTCTGTAACTTAGCTCAGTCAGGATATGAAACAGCTGTTTCAGTTCCAATCTGTTTTTACAAAAGGCACATTTAATATTCTGAGTAGAAAATTTGTATTATGAAATTACAAAGCTCGGCTGGTATTGGCATCCTGGCAGCTTCTGAATGAGTTTAAGTGAAATTATTATTTTGCATGTTGTAAAGAAACGTCTTCAGTAAGTACCTTGATTTAATTGTGTTTTAGAGCTAAGCAGACAATGACAGTGTCTTTCTTACTAAGCAAAATAATACGTATATGCTGTTAAAATGATAACAAAAGCACTCAGTGTGATGGACTGCTGCCACTCAATACAATACAACAATACAAATTCCCAAAAAGAACTGAAAAACAATTATTCTGAGACTTCTGTAGGTCAGCACTCAGTTCATTAACATTCTTGGATTGGAATGTCCATTCTGTTGTGTTTTGGTTTGTTTTTTATTAAGAAAGAGTTGAATCCAGAACACAGGGCATACTTAATAAATTCTTCCCTGGATTTTTTAGATAAGTGTATTCAGTATTATGAGTGTTGTCCAATTGAAATGTAAATGCTTTAATAACATGCTTTATTTTAACTAAGTCTTCTATTCTTATCTTGACCTAAAATTTAAATGCTTATTGGGTTTGCATGGCAAGGTTTTGGTAGCAGGGTGCAGGTTACAGGGGTGACTTTTGTGAAAAGCTTCTAGAAGCTTTCTCTGTGTCCAATAGAGCCAATGCCAGATGGCTCCAAGACAGACCCACTGCTGGTCAAGGCTGAGCCCATCAGTGGTGGTGGTTGCACTTCTGGGATAACCTGTTTAGGAAGGGGAGAAAACTGCGCAACTGCAGCTGGAGAGAAGACTGAGAATATGTGAGAGAAACAGCTGCAGACACCCAAGTCAGTGGAGAAGGAGGGGGAGGAGGTGCTCCAGGTGCTGGAGCAGAGATTCCCCTGCAGACCATGGTGCAGACTATGGTGAGGCAGGCTGTGCCCCTGCAGCCACGGAGGGTAACAGTGACCCACCTGCAGCCTGTGGAGGATGCCATGCCGGAGCAGGGGGATGCCCAAAGGAAACTGTGACCCTGTGGGAAGCCCACGCTGGAGCAGGCTCCTGGCAGGACCTGAGGAGAGAGGAGCCCATGCTGGAGCAGGCTGCTCCTGAAGGACTGCACCCCGTGGAAAGGACCCACGCTGGAGCAGTTCATGAAGAACTCTAGCCTGTGGGAAGGGGTTTTTGAGATCTGGTTTTATCACTCATTATCCTGCTCTAATTTTCATTAGTAATAAATTAAACTAAATTCCCAAAGTCTAGTTTGTTGGGCCCATGACGGTAATGGCTGAATGTTCTCTCCCTGTCCTTGTCTCCAGCCTTGTGTTACATTCCCTTTCCCCTGCCCAGCTGAGGAGAGAAAGTGACAGAGTGGCTTTGGTATGCACCTGGCCTCTAGCCAGTGTCAACCCACCACAGATGCTTACACTTTATATGTAAATCTCTTTTTGCTTCTGTCCACCAAAACTTTATTTTGTAGTAGTTAAATTTCTCTAACTTGTTTCAGAATATAATATTTCTGTTTATCCCTGGAGGGCCACTTGCTATAAGCTCTTTGTTGCATTCACCTATTACATGAGTAGGCAGAAGTCTTGGAGTGCAAGTCTTGGCAGAGCAACTGTAAGCAGTGTAACTGTTGGTGATAACCTTAGAATTCATCCTGAGAACACCTCTGCAACAAAGTTCCAGAAGAGATTGATTAACCTTTAGTGCTTAGAAAGATTGAAACACATTCTTGGAGGAAAATTATCTTGATATCCTGTAAGTTAAAAGGAGCTTATCTTTAGATAGCAAAAAGTCTTCACTTGAGGACTGTTAAAGTCTAATTTTCTTTTAAGAATTTTGGGATGAGGGAGAAAAATACTCACCAAGTAACAGCCTCTATGGTAGAAGCTTTTTGGTGGAGGATGGTGTGTCTCATTTTTTTTCACTGGTGTGTCTTAGATACCACAGTTTTACATGCTGCATACACTGAAGGACCTATTGTAGCAATTACCAATCAATAATTAAACTAATTTGGCACAGTAAACAATAACTATCTATTTGTTGGCATAGATTAGCTCTTAAATACAGGATTTGTTTTTTTGTAAATCAGGAGAAGATTCTTTTCCTCATTTTGCCATTTTCTGTGGCAAAAATAAATATAGATGGGGATTGTCTAGGAACATGGTGCTCTTAGAAGTTCAAGGGAGTGTTTATGTCTTCCCTTTGGTAGCCCCATACTAGGAAATAAAATCATGTTCTGTTGTTTAACCAGAACCCTCTTGGTTTTATCAGTGGTTGAATCTATTATGTTCATTCCTACTTAAAATGCAACACTTGGATTAAAATTGTAGGTTAAGAATTTTGTAATTTAAAAACCAGTTGTCACAACCATTGTATTTTCCATTTTAAACAACAAAATAAAGTCAGGATAGCTGAATAGTAAAATTAAGCATTGTAGAAGCGTATACTGAAGAGACTGATGGCAGAAGAAATACTGTCCTCTTACAATAAACCAGTGTCCTGTGTTTCATACTGCTGCCCCTTGTTTCCAGTCAAGAAATACAGTGTTACTTTGTCCTTTCCTTGATTAAAGACTGAACATTAAGGCTTTTGCCAAAGGAAGTTGACATGCAGTATCTGGGTATGTGGTTCTTACTGAACATTAGTAGGACCTGACTTGGGTACCATTTTCCAGTATTGTTCAATGTATTAGGGCTACTTCCCGAGTAGGATTAGTTTGTACTGAACCATTGCCTAATAGCCCTGTTCATTATCACCCGAACGGTTCTGGTTTTCTCCAGTAGTCTCCTCACCTGACGTTTGCTATTCCTGCTTCAATCTCCGAAGTGCTCTGGGAAACCACCCAAACTTACCCTGAGGAAGTAAGGGGGGAGTGGAAAAAGGATTATTCCTTGCATGTGTTCCCTTGTACCTGGTGGTTCTTGGTGGTTTACCCTCCAAGCCATCTCCTTTCTCCTGTTAAATTTGTGTGAAGCAGCTTCTCTCATGGTTTTATATTGCCTTTTGAGACACCTGAAAGAATTCTCCTTTTCTAAATGGAGGGGACTGGCAAAGTCTTGATTGGCAGGGGTGAAGAAGTGTCTGGTTGGGCTTTGTCAGAAAGCAGAGTTTTCCACAAAGCTGCACTTAAAAATGCTCTTAACCTACCAAACTGCTTTGTAATTGTGGTGAGGGAACAGCAGAAATGGAACCTCTGTGTCTGCTGAGCCTCAGACATTCCCTGCATTCGTGTTACCACAAACACTTTAAAATATTCCATGTCTGTGATACTTCTGTCACATTGAAGTTCAGCTTGCTTTTTCACTCTTAAATGTTACTGGGGCTGTGGTAGCTTCTTGCTTGCAGCCACACAGCAGGCCTGTGTTTGTTCTGTGCGCTGTGTGAATGCTTTTAACCTTGTCACCTCATTATGAAGGATTGCACAGAGCTGCCATTGTTTGCACCTGTGGCACCAAGCTTTTCCAGCCCTTTTCTTGACTTCTTCAACTGAACAAGCTCCAAAATGGTTGTCGTTAGCTTCTCTGCCAACTGAGCGTGCTATCAGCAGGTTGGAGGTACTTTTGTGCAAGCACGATAGCAGCTGGTTTTGCTTACACTTTTACCTTGGCAGGACATTTTCCATGCCCACTGACAAAAATACATAGCAACTGGCTTTTTCCAGCCAGCCCAACTTGGGTTTCTGGCTTGACAGATGGTTTCTTGCTGCACTGATTTGTAGAGGCTATGCTTGGAAAGCACTGAAGTGTACTACCTTGTGTATCTGCATACTGAGGCTATACCAACTAGTCTCTGTAGCTGTATTATTTACAGTAATATTGGTTGTTCTGTGCAGATTATCTATTATGTAAGATCACAGAAAATGGTTACTATCTAACAGTTTTTAGCAACACCTTATAAATACACATGTAACTGAGTGGAGCTAATAGGTTTCATTTAATAAAAGCTGACACTTTTAATTGCTGCTTTTGACAATGAAAGTACCTCTGTAAGAGGTCTTTACTGGGGGAAATACATAACAAAGAGCTTGCTTGAACAGAACAGACTTTAAAAATGTTTTAGTTCACTATGAAACTTGAGTTTGCCTTTTCGCAAAAGTGAAAGCCTACAGCTTTTTCCCTGTTAGGTTGGTATCTGCTTTTCCCCTTCTCCTTTTTATTAAATGGCTTGTTGTTTATCTTGTTTTGATAGCCTATATCTGCCCATTAATTTCTAAATTTTAAGTTCCTATGTGTAAGTATCTCAGTTTGTCTGGAGGCTGCAGTACTTCCTCTGTGGAGGTCAATACACCATAGTTGTGCAAAGGTGCAACTCATCCTCCTTGTCTTCTTGGCCTGTCCTTCCTGAAGAAGTAAGTCTATATCCCTCCGTTGCAGCACTGCAGTCATGCGAGCCATCTACTGCATCTTGAGGATCCCAGCAAGATCCCAGCTCTGCAGCTGCACACAGATCTCTAATTCCTCATGTTTATGCCCCATGCTTGCTGCATGTCTTACTGTGCAGGCACCACAGAGAGACTTTCTCACGTAGACGCAAATGCTTGAGGTGACCCCACTTGAGCAGTTTTGTGCATTTTGTGTTCCTCATTGTTCACATCACTGCAGGCCCTTTATTTATCAGCCTGTCCATTGCTCCCTCAGAGCTGCAGTAACTCCCTCCCTAGTGGTTCCTGGTTTTGTTCTTCAGGTGCAGTTCCAAATGGTAATTCATATCTGGTTATCAATACTTGGAAGCAGCCTCTTGCTCAGGGACTGCTTTGAAGGTTTGGTTTTGAACAATCTTTTGCAGTTCTCTCATTATTGTAATGAGGGACTACTTGGTTAAGCCACTTCTCTTCTTGGCTTGATGAAATTCAGGGCATTATGGAAAGGTCTTTCTAGTTATGTGAGTTACCTTGGGATTTGGTCAGATGCTTGTCATTTCCCAAGTCCGGAAGTAGGAACAAAAACCAGTGAACAAATGTTCCCAGATGTAAACTGTGGTTATATGTATTCATGTATGTCTGTTCTAGACTTATATTAAAGAAAACATATTGTGGTAGTTGGCAAACAGGAAACCAAATTGAAGATCTTTCTTCTCAATCTGTTTGAGCTCTTGCATGTATTATTATGTGCCATGAACATACAGCTGTACGCATTCATACCACTCTTTTTCTTACAGACAACACTTACATGGGGACCCTACTTGTGGTTTCACATGCTGCGAGTTGCCACATCAACCTTATCAGGTATTGCGTTATTTAATTCTTGGGTAAACCACTAATGGAATATTTAAAATCCCTTTGACAGACTGTAAATCACCTTCGTGAGCTACTGGCCATTTTTTTTTTAAAAGTGTGAATGAACCTGGATTTTAATCTGTGGAGATGTACTCTAGTCTTAAGCACTTTTTTTTTTTTCAATTTCAATCAACAACTTTTGAATGGAAGACCAAACAGAAAACACACTTCTGCTGAACATTTTTTCCTCCTTTTTCTCTGTATGAAGATGGGGTGGTCTTGACAAGGGGGGGCGTATCAGCTTTCTATTAGGTTTTGTATGGAACTGTTTTGTATGATGTTATCTGAAAATAATGTTGTTTGGAGTAACTAAACTAATAGTTTTTATGAAGAAGACAACTAGAAATTATCCCAAGAACACACCTAGTCTTGTGCTTTACAGCACACTTATGAGGTTACAAAATACACAAAATAAGACTATTGTCAAGAGTCTTAAACTCACGACATGGAAATTTATTTGACCTGTGGACTTAATAAAATATTGTGAAGTTTTAAAAATGCTTGTCCTAGTTTGTGGTCTTCCCAAGGTGTAAAGTGTCTTTACTGGGACAAATGTGTAATTTCTGTCAATGCACACCTAATTTTGAGTATTTATAAAAACTATTGGCAATCTATTCTATTAATTAGCCTATCCTTATTTTAGAAACACCTTTTTTCTATTGTACAGTGTAATTCTATTCCTTGTCATATTTGTTCTTCATACATATAGATACTGCTTTCCTTTTGTCAGAGGTATGTTATGATTTTGAAGATTAGTATTTCCTTCTTCCCACTTCAGTTTTGCCTCTTACATTTGTAATTTGAACTGGTCTTTTGCACAGAGCTTTGGATGCCAGCATATCTATAAAAATGGTTATTGTGAATATTCATTGAAGCAGTCAATTGCTAACTTCCAACTTATTTTCCCTGAAGATGACTAATTTATTTGCATCCTTGGGACAGATTTAAAATTTGAAGTGCAATATACTTGACTTACTGCTTGCTTTGACTCAAGAACCAGTGTTGTACCCATCATCACGGTAAAGAGTTTGATTGACACAAGCCCACCTGTTCCTGAGTGTGCACTACCTGTTCTAGCAAAGTAGCGCTGCATGTAGTCTCCAGCTTGAAAATTGAGATAGCTGAAACCTAATTATTTTATTAATCCATTAGTATGCAACAGAGCATTGTTAAAACTCCTACTGACCTGAGGTATGCAGGTATCAAGAAATAACTAGTTTGCTGGTACCATCAGACTGAAGTGCCAATACAGTTGGTAGCCACATATTTTTGTCTAACCTTTATTTTCAGTTAAAGATCAGTTAAAGGCTTATCCTTTAACGGATTCTCTAGCTAAATAAACCTAGATCCAAAGTGAAACTAGTAGAATTCAAACAAACACTACCATCATCAAGTTTTTAATTGACTTCCATGTTCTTCTTTTGTTCATTCTTTCTCTTAAAAAGCAATTATTAGTATATTGAGCTAATAAACTTATATGTAAGTAGATTAGCATAGCAGATTTTGATTTTGTCTTTTGAATGAAGAAGGACTATGGCAAACCATTCAGGAAAAATTATTATACCTTTTAAAATAAAACTGTGCTCTTTATTTTTTTAGTGTGTGATTTTCTTGGGGAAAAGATTGCATCTGTGCTGGGGATAAGCACACCAAAATACCAATATGCCATTGATGAGTATTACAGAATGAAGAGAGAGGTATGTGTGCAAGAGAGGGTTCTTGCACTCTTTTTCTCCCAACCTGCCTTCCCTGGTATTTTAAAAAATGAAATCTGTATTACAGCATTAAAATTAAGTTCTAGAATCTCTGTTTCAGCTTGCCTTCAGTTTTCATTTGACACATGATTAATGCTTGTTTATCCACCAGCCTTTTCTCACCCAGCTCATTAGACTGAGAACTGTCTGGGTCCTGACCACTGCTCTGTTTGTTTCTCTTGTTCAATGCATTTTCACGTCAACAGTGCGAGAAAGTTGGCCAGAGTTGTTACTGGACTTTGTAAAGAGACAGCTGCTAGGAATATATTTTCCAACTCTAAAACTTGTTCAACAAGTGTCAAGGGTAAATTGAACATGATGTTACCGTTTGTTCTAAACCATAACTGGAAATGACTGATAGGTAGCCAGTGCTTTATTACAAAAAAACACAAACCCTTAATAATCTTCATTTGGAAGAGATGGGAAACATATTTAAATCTTTAGTACTTACTTTTTTTATTTTTGATAGCTCTTTATTTTTAAGAGCTGAAAAAGCTTTAGCGAAGGTAGAGCTATCACTATTGCTGTTCACTAAAAACTGCCTATCATCCAGACACGTGACATTTTTTCTGTTTAACACAGTTTAATCCCTCATTTTTGGCAGTTTTTTTTTTCCTGTGATGGGAATTCTGGAATATACCTCATCTTACGATCAAGTAGTGACCATTTTCTAGTGGAACAATAGCCTCGCCTTGTATCAGGAAGGGGTATGCTCTTATGGAAGGACTTAAAGTGAATGTAAGTGGTAAATAGTACATAGTAGCTTATGCATCTGGTTATCTCTTTTTAGGAGGAAGAGGAAGAACAGGAAAACAAGATGTCAGAAGAAGCAGAAAGTCAGCATCAAGAACAGCAGAACAAACCAAAGGCTGAAGCTTCTGTCCAAACAGACCAGCCTGAACCAACAGCATGCACTTCATTTGTGAATGCAAACTTTGAAAATGAGGGAGATTGCCAGTTCATTGGGGAAAATAACCATGATGTAGTTCCTGTCCTTCCTTAAGTGTAAACCTCTGTGTAATGTAGGAAATAGGAAGTATCAAGTGTCACAATCTGGATATAAGCAGGAGAAAAATAGGATTATGCTTGTTCAGTGAAATACAAATTCTAGAGTTCTTATTGATCAGGAGAGAGCTAAGCAGGGTCTATTCAGTCTCTCTGCCTAATAAAGATTGGGGCATTCTGCCAAATTGGCATTTCAGATAAAATGAAAATTGCACTACAAACATGTGGTCCAAAATTGAATGTGTCAGCTAATTTCTCTGTAAAGCAAGTAAAAATGTCTTTTCTTTGAATTTCTTGTCTCTTAACACCTGTGGATTGCAGATGCAGTGCTGTTTCCTGCTTCTAAACACCTATTTCTGGTTACCACATTGTTTGCAACTCAGCTCTCTATGAATAAATAGGAATCAATATCCTGTATCCTGTAACTCAGAAGTGATTATAACAGCATCCGATTTCTGCTATTTATTGTCACTGTTGTATGCATATATTTTTTTTTGTTGTTCTTGTTTAACAGAGAGAGTATTAGATTTAAGATCCACTGACTTTTTATTAAAAAAAAGTATACACCCTTAAGAACTTAAAACAAGCACCAGCACTCTGGGAGGCTAACAGTGCTCAGCTGCTCCATTCAGTCCTACAGCAAAGTACAGAACTAGTATGTGTCACATGTTCTCATTCAAAGTCCAAGAATTAAGAGACCCACCTGCTTGAATACTTAACATGCTCTGAGAAATAAACTCAGGTCTTGCTAAATTGCACTGAATGCACTGGAGACTGTGTATGGTACCAATCTAGAACTGTTGACAAGTTTTTGGACATAGATTACCTGAGTCAATGCACTTGCTTAACCTAAGCAGACTATTTGTTTAATGTTAAATTTCCAGTAAGGGATGTGCCATTACAGATGTTTTTCTCCCCTCTAGTACAGAATGCATGAATAACTAGAAATCACAAAACCAAACTTAGGATTCTTCCTTTTTCTTAAATAAACATAACACTTTGTTGCAATACTCCAACAACTTTTGTCTAAGTGAAACACAGGTTGCTCCAGAGCTTTTAAGTAGCCCCAAATACCAATTAAGGCTCTTCTACTGCCATGACTGTTATTGTACTTGCAGCATGTGAAAGGTGAATGGTTTACTTTGCGACAGTCAGCTGTCAGTAACCTTTACATAGAGAATAGTCATAGATAAAGGAGCAGAGAACCTGCACTAGTTACCATGTGAAACATTACTTCTGTCCTTCAGATTTCTAAAAAAAAAAAAAAAAGCATGTCTCAAGAAATGTTGTGTTGGGTATCATCCTATGTCCCTAGCCTTGGTCCCACTGCCAGCTGGAGAGCCTGACGTAACATCAGAGGCCAGGTAGGCTTGCTATTAGTTCAGTTATGTATTTCTGACAACCCTGTGCCTGAAGGAGTGTCCTGTAGAGCATTAATTCCTTCTCCTGGAATCTGCCCTCAGCATTGCACCACTGCAGAAATGTTGCGAGAAGGATTCAGTCATCTGTTTTGATACTCCATTCTTTGCCTCTTTTTGAATTGTAAGGCAGAGAGTGCTGACAGCTGTGTAAAATCATTCCTTAGCCCTGAATATCTGCAAGGGAAAGCATGGTTTAATACCTGGGGAATACACAGAAAAACAGCTTGTTAGGAGTTCTTACACTGTCAAAGACAGAAAGCCTCACATAGGTCAAGAGTAGAACTTTTACAGCTGAAAGATGCTTTGCTTGTCTGCCAAGAAATGAATGTCAGTTGTGTCATGGTGCCATCTGTTTCATCAGAAATGCTGTCACTGCCTTGGGTTTAAACTTCTTTGTATAAAATACTGAATCACTCACTGTGCCTTAACTTAATCCTTCCTTCAGTTTTCTGCAAACTGTCTGAAAGTGGTTACTTTCATAATGGTTTATTTTTTCTGTAAATGCATTAATTTGTTATTTTATATTTAATATAATTTTTGAACTGAAGTTGGCTATGGCTTTTCCTTTAAATCTGTGTGGTCTTTGAAACTTAACATCTGCACACAGAGGCACATGCCTGTTAATTGGTTTCATCTTTATTGAGTCACACATTCTGGTGGAATATTCAAGCACTGAAGTTCAAAATACTGTACTACCCCCACCCCCTCCTTACAGTCTCATGTAGTACTTGTTAACATACTCTGTGTGCTCAACACTACCTCAAACTAATAAATAATACAGGATTGCAACCACCTCTGACTGTATTTTTATCTGAAAGTTGAAACATTTCTACAGCTTTGTTAAAGAGTTTCACTGCTTTAACTACCGCTGTAGCTCAGCTGTACAATGAAGTTAAATTACATAAAATACTGGCACTGGAAGTTAAGTTGAAGAAAGCCTTCATACAGGTGTTTAGACTAGTTTTAACTAGATCTAAAGCTAGAGTTTTCTGTTAATTAACCTCTTAAGAATTAGGTAAACATTCAGTCAATTTGATAGTTATTTACTTATCCCTTCTGTCAGACACTTAAAGCTGGACACATACAGAATAAAAGGGCCTAAACTTGTTACCTCTTACTAAAGACTTTTGCCTTTACAGTAGAATGGTCAACAGTGCTATCATTAGAGGCCATACAGAATTCAGTGGGAGGCCTGGGATGGCTGCGTGGATACAGGCCAGTGCTGAAATTGCCAGGAACCACACCCTCACTTTCAGGGTAAATTCTCATTTAGACTAGGTATTCAAGTAAGAACAGGGCTTGGTACACAGAGAGGTAGTCCAAAAATATTTATTAAAACAAAACAATATATATATATCATTTTAACCTCTTAAACACCACTTGCTTTTTTGGTTCCAGAAATTAGTTCTGCAATTCCTTTATGTACTACATTTTATATTGTATGGGGGGGCAAGGGGAGGGAAGTAAAATGGAAGAGGCATTGATTCAGATAATGAATGTCACCAACTTCCAACTATTGGTGCATCAGCTCAAGATATCTCTATGGATACAGCCTGCTCCTGTTCAAAGTCACGTATCATCAACATCAGCAATGTTGTCATTATCGCTCGCCACAAGAACCTCTCTGTTCTCGTATGTCCAGAACCCATTTAGATCAATTAGAATGCTGGTGACAGTGTCTCCTTGACTGCTATTGATTAAGTCTTGAAGTGAGATTTTGTAAGGGTCCTTAGGCTTCACCATATCAAAGATTTCATCCTATGAAAGAAAAGTCAAAATTGGGGGTAAAAAAGCCCATATTAATGAGCAGAATAATGACTACTTTATATCATATACAGAACGATCTTTGGGTAACTAGTGCCACCCACACCAACTTACAAAAAAAGCTGTTAAGTCCAAAACCATTTAAGATACAAAGCAAAATAACTGGCTATGGATAGGAGCTGTATGCTTAGCTCCCACATCTCAAGTAAGAATTTGTTTCCCTGGGGAGGCTTTAGCCTTAAAGTGGCAACATGAAACTCAGTGTACTTGTATGAGCTAAGTTTTATAGAAGCTATAGTACTTTTTTTTTTTTAAGTACTAAAACTGCTAGATGTAACATAGCCAATAATAAAGAGTTTTATAGATGAGTTTTCTCAGTCCTCAGGCTGCCCTCCTCTCCAACGGATGAACCATAAAGTAGACATACCAAGTATCTTCAAGTGTAACGCACAGCAATATGTATTTAACAGGTACTTTTGTCTATTAGTAAGGAAACTATTAGAACAGTTGCATACAAGATTTCTTTGGCAATTGCTGAATAGAAAGACATATTCAAACCTATGAGTAGAACAAGTCAGATCTTCTCTACCACTCTGCAAATAAATATACAACAACCTAGAAACTGTGACATCACATCAGTAAATTATGAAATGCTCATTCAGATATTTCATGTAGTAGTCTATTCAGTAAAACGAACCTTGACATCCTGAAAAGAAACTGGTTCTTGTCCGTGGATTTTCATTTGTTCCTGAATAGCCTGGAAAAAAACAAGAAAAATTAGGAATAGGCAGCGCAGTATTATACCAACACTGTATGAAACTTCTTTAATGCCTCTGCATCTTAAGGTCTATTGCCCTGTAACACAAACACTCATGGTACAGCTTGCAATCAATTCCCTTCCACAAGTGAGGCAGGGGCGAGTTAAGGCATGACCAATGATATGCATCTCTAGGTTCACGGTTCTTAGTCAGTATGATAAGAAACCAACTTTCATTATGAGTGGTGTTTGAGTACTCTGCAAATGCGACATGCAGACACTTAATTATTATCACTCAAAGTTCAAGATAGTAATACACTCAAACCAGAAGGTTCAGTTTTCTGACAGAAGTGTGAAATACTGACTAGAGAAAAAAAGAGTAGGGAAAAGACCAACCATCAGACAGACAAAGCAGTGTGGCTACTCACACTTTCAATTACTTTGAAAATGGAAGCTGTACTCTGGTTGAAATAATAAATAAAAATAATAATAATGATGATGATGATGTGAGGGAGACGATGTATTTGTCCATGCATGGGAGGTTCTCCCAGATCATGCTGGAAGTGGGCATTTCTCGTTTTGAGCAAAATAGTATTCCCTACTATTAATTCTTTCATCTATTTAAACAGCTCCATCGCCAAACCCCTGCCTGCAAATAATAATTGTGAACAAAACTGTTTCAGTAGCATAAGCTGCACAGCCCTGTCAGCACATCGGTACCTGTACAGCCTCTCTAGGTGCAGACCTACCCACACATATGCTAGCAGAAAAGCAGTTATTCACAGAGTCAAAAGGCACTATTTTGATTTCAAGGAAATCTTAGAACATTCCATTTCCAAAAGTTTAAAGGAGGGACACATTTTGGAGCATGGTCAAGAATCTGCTATATTCGAGGAATCCTTTCAATAGGTAACCCATTGAGTAAGTACATATATGTATAAATAGCAATGCCACAGTAGCTTATGCAGAATTACTTTGTTAAATTGCTTTCGCATTACAGTCCCTTATGTACTATGACAACCCTAAAATTCATGGGCTCTGTAAAACATTAAAATTAAATTAACACCCTTTAATAAAATCAGTCAGGCCCCTGGCCTCCCTGAATCCTACTCCCATGTGAACAGAAGTGGAGAAAGCGGTAGGAATGGTGAGCTGCAAAAGCAGGGAGAGAAGACAAGTAGACAAGTCATTGCTTAGTTTCTCTAAGATCCTTAGTATGGCCAAGTCCTGGCCCGACAGTTGCCCACCAAGCACACAGCACATCTCTATATACTAAACAAAGTTCACAATGAAGTTCAAAAGGCACATGCAAAAATCCTGCCTGCAGAATAACCCCGTGCAGCAGTATGCTCTAGAGACCAGCTGGCCGGAAGCAGCTCAACAGAAAAGGTGCTGGGGGTCTGGGTGCACAAGTTGAACAAGAGCCTGCAGGGTGCCGTTGTAGTGATGAAGGCAGATAAATACTGGGTTGCATTAGTACAAGCATAGCTAACAGGTTCAGAGAGGTGATCACTCCTCCTGACTCAACATTTGGACACAGTACCCCAGATGTAGACCCCCAGCTTTGGGCTACCCTGTATGAGACACTGACAAACTGGTGGGATCCCACTAGAGTGCTATGGGGATGCTGGAGGAGCTAAAGCACAGCACAGCTGAGAGGACAGGCTTGAGATTGGGATTAAGTCACCTGGAGAACAGAAGGCTGGGGTGGTGGGGGAAGTCTAGTTACTATCTTCAACTACCTAGCAGGTGGTTAGAGACAACACAGAGAGACGCCTCTTGCAGACACACAGTGAAAAGGGCAAGATGTATTCCAACTAGACAATGGGAGAAAGGGTGAGGGGAGTCTTCTCAGTCAGGGTAATCAGACAGTGGAACACATTGCCCGAAGAGGCTGTAGTCTCTCCTTCCTTGGAGATGTCCAGGGGAGTTTTGGGTAAGGTCCTGAGCAACTCTACCTAACAATGAACTTGGCCCTGCTCTGAGCAGATGGTGGGAGCAGGTGACCTCCAAACATTCATTCCACCCTAAGTTATTTCATGTTTCCAAGGCATTAAAAGAATTAAAAAAACCCACCCCAAAACAACAAAGATTGTGGTGGGTTTTGGGTTTGTGTTTTTTTAAAGCCTTTCCTTTTTAGAAAAGGTCTTCCAGATAAGAAGTCTTATTTTTACAAAATGATAAGGTTGTAGCCACTATCAAAGTTCATGTTCAGCTGGAGACCTACAATACAGAAATAACGTGGATATAAGATTTTGCCTTGAGCAGGCCTGAATGCTTTACTTAATGAGCTGAATGAAGTATACACCTCGTACATCATACTTTGAGCATACAGCCAAGTACTGTGGCACATTTGGGTTTTTTTTACAGTTTTAATACAAAGACCCACATAAAGGAGATTGAAGTGCTTGTTTCTGTGTCTGAACAGATATCACTGAAGGGATCTTGTACATGAAAAAAAGTATCACACTCGTAATTCAGCCTAAATCATCCACAGCAAAAATACTCTTTTACTGTATCACATTTCCCTTCCCAAGATACCACAGATATCTATTAAAAAAAGACAAAATAACAAAACATCCTCCCCCAACCCACCACAAGTCAGATAAAAACCAAAAAACCCACTCACACAAGCCACAATTTGGACGAAGAGTCTACAAGCCTTAGGTTAATTATAGCAGCAACTAAAAAAATACAAGCTTATTTTAAATCTATTCTGGGAGCAACAGATAAAAATAGAGAGTATGAAAAATGCAAGCAGCTTTTTGTAATCAGTACATTGAATGAAAAATCCCACAGCTGTACAGGCCCATCAATGCATTTCATCATTTTATTTCTTCTACTGAATTTTAGGATTACAGTGGAAATTAAAACCATGACCACTAACTAATTAGAACCATCATAAAAGAATTTAAATATGTAATCATTAGGCAATTTTAGGACAATTTCAATAAAAAAAAATCAATAGGAAATATTTTTCCTAAAAAAAAATCAAAACAGTTAATTTCAACTGAAGATAAAATGTTGAAAATACCTCATGAATTCTTTCCACGTTCTGGATTTTTTTTATTGTTTAATTTTAAGTTTTTAAATCTTCTCTTAGAAGTAGTTACTAACCTCCTAGAGGGTATTGGTAATTTACAGTGATTTCCTGCAGATCTGCATGCAGCAGCACACAGGCACACTATAAACACAGAAAATGGTCTACCTGTATAAAGAGACTTACCCTAAAGAAATAATTAAGGGAAAAGACATTCAGGTATCCTTTGTTCTGTGTGTCAAGCAGTTTGAAAATATATTGCAGAGCTGCAGGCTCCTTTCTGTTTTCTAATGCAAGCACAAAGTCCAGGTAGGTTTTATAGTCCTAAAAGTAGATACAATCATGTTTATTACAGTCTTCTCTCTAAATTGATTTTGCAAGCAGGAACTTTATAACTGGCAGCTATTTCATTGTAGTGGATCAGTCTGTTTTCTGAAAAAGACAACATGAAATAGAAAATGGCTACTACCACCAATGTGAACAGAAAACTTGGATTTATGCTTGGAATCCTTTTTTACCTCTAAAATGGCAGGATTTCCTATCACCAGCAGTCATTAAAATCTAAATTAAACATGCTGTATAAGCTTTTAAACTATGTTTAATACATCTTTAGACTGCTGAAGAAACACAATTAGTGAATATAAAAGGTTTTCATCACCACAAATTAAGTGTTCAGTGACAGTAAGCCTAACGTTACCAAACAGTGAACTATATGGCCAACTAAAGTATGTAATTCTTAGACCAGAGTAGAGTGTTTGACAATTCATGTGGCAGAAGCATTAGTAGACACCATAAATATGTATCACAATTTTCTTTTTCATTGGTACTGTTTTTGGTTTCCCGATCAAGATACAGTTGCAACAAGGACATAAATTCTTCAGTCCTATGTATATAATAACCCTGTCTACCTGAAACACCAGAGAGCTGTGCTGCTATTCAGAGGGAGCTTGGCAAGCTGGAAAAATGGGCTGACAGGAGCCTCATCAAGTTCAACAGAGGGAATGCAAACGCCTGAATTTGTGGAGGTATAATATCATGCACCAGTACATGTTGGGGACTGACTAGTCAGAAAGCAGCTTTGCACAGACCGACTCGGGAGTCCTGATGGCAACAAAACTGAACAGGTATAAGCAACGTGCCCTTGCAGCAAAGGCTGCTGAGAGCATCCTTAGCTGCATTAGGAAGAGCTTTGCTGGCAAGTCGAGGAAGGTGATCCTTCTCCTCTACTCAGCACTACATCTGAGCACTGGATCTTGTTCTGGTATCCTCTGTACCAGAGACACAGACCTACTGTAGCAAGTCCTGCAAAGGGCAACTAAGAAGATGCCTCATGACCTCAATGATTCTGCAATTCTACAAAAAAAAAGCTGGAGGACTGTATAGTGAATCTGTGTGAATTTGTAATTTATCACTTTTAGACTTCAGTCATCTGAATGCAGACAACAAGAATAGAAATACATTAAATAAAGCTTTCAAAATAAATAGATATATGTTTTAATTTTAACTCTAATTTAGTTAAACTTCCCATTTTTCACAGCTATGGAAAGCTTACAACAAAAACCACTATTGTCTTCATGAAGAAGTGGGCAGGTTATCTAATTTACAGCAGTCTCAAGCCTGCCACTAGCATTTGGTTCTCTTTAAAGAATTATATGTAACTAAAAAGCATTGCTATGTCTATAAATTTTTTTTCACACATGCACTTTATGTTACTAAATCTAGAAGCAGCTTTGTCCTAGGCTGTTTTTCAAAGCAAGCAACTTGTCTTTAAGCCATGCTGCAATCACCTTCCTGTTAAGAAAATTAATATTATAACCTGCTGCATGGTCATTTTTGTGAACAATGGTAAAGAAAAGTTACTTCACCTCAAGCTACTCTTTATTTTAAACAGGCTAATTATGAGACATTTTCCTTCTCAATAAGCCAAAGCTTTCATATTGTGAAAAAAAGTGAAAATACGTGATTACCATTTCACCATCATAAGTTAAGCATTCCTGAAAGACACGATCCAAAAATATGTTGGTCAGAGTCCCTGTTCCATACCGGGACAGTTCTTCTTTGCTGAGCATGCCATTATGATCTTTATCGAGGTTTAAGTACTGGCCTAGGGAGATGAAGAAGGCAAGAGATAATATAACGGTATCACCAAAGAACTGTTTCAACGGAGAAATTGAGCATTTTTAAAACCTTTATTTAATTTTAATCCTAAAGTTAATGCAGTTAAGTGGGAATATGCTAGATCCACAATAGTATTCATAAAGCATCATAAATGAGCACAGAACATAGGGGGAGGTGAAGTGGGATTTCCATTACCAGGTGTTAATAGTTCTACTCTAAGGTAATTGGTTCCAAAGTAAAGGCTGTGTATACAGAGAAAAGAGCAGAAGGCTAAGAGAGAATTATTTTAAACAGATCTATTGTAAGCATGACAGAAGAGCTAAAGGTGATGCAAAAGCGTGAATAGAACAGTTAAAAGAGGTTACAGAGGAATCTTGTACCTTGTGCAACAAACACAAAATGACAGAGGATAAAACCTGGCAAAGAGCAACAGTGGAGAACTGAAACTGTAAAGAAGGTGTACTGAAAGATGGCTGCAGGAATTGAAAAGACAAGTTATCAGGTGAACTTAAAGGGACAAAATCAGAGGAAAAATAACACTAAGAATCCATCTAAGTCATACAAGGCAGGGGGGGAAGGAGAGAAAAAAAAAAAAGAACCTACCATAAACTCTTAATGCAGAAGGAGCAGAAAACCAATTTGATTCCTGACTTTCCTTAGAAAGTTCTTCATCCCTTAACTAAGTGAAACGTAAAGTTACAATTCAGAAAGAGTAAATTAAAATACAATAGTACATGCTAAGAGACCTTTACCTCTAGTAAGTCATCTAGGAAGCTGCAAGCTAAAATATCCTGTATCTTTATCTTCCCTGCAGCAAGAAAAGGAAAACACATTTTAACAGTTGCTCAGCCAACCTATCCATTTGACTGTTCTCATTTAGGTGGTTCTACTCAAGAAAGAAGTATTCTGAAGCAGAAAAAAAAAATGCCATTAAAAAAAACCAAATCAAACAAATCCAACTTCTAACATGAAGGATAAGGCTTTTATTTAAGAGATGAAATAAAAGTAACTTTTAAAATGACTGAATAAAGCTAGCCTGATACTGGCAGAAGAGGAGTTGTCATGAAGACCTCTAAGCCAGAAAACTAGATTAAAAAACCCAAGTTGTTTCCCAACATCAACTCAAAATGTAACATAAAAATAAAAATGTAAAATAAATGTAAAATAAAAAATGCAAAAGAACGCATGCTTAAAACATTTGTAGGAATAATAGAGTCTCTTAAGTGATGTGATATTTTTACATCTTCAGAAACTACAGATGTGATGCAAAGCTAACGTGGCAGAGTGCACTTCTGCTGGTGTAGCTTTGTTGTGCAGATACTGCACAAAAAGCTGTGCAAAATAATGGGCATTATAACCTCACATACCCTCTCTACATGTTTGTCATGCCATTATTAGGCATATATGTAAAGCCTCTCTACATATTTGTAGAGAGGGTGTACTTCTGCCAGAGGCTACTGCCTACACAACTCTGATGTCTTTGAGTGGCATAGCTAGATCTTGAGAACACACATGGTTTGTGACTTAAATCAAGGACATACTAAAAAACGAACTGTTGTCTGAGGGAACTGCATCTGTAATAAGGATTAGCAGCCTAGCAGCCATAACCGCAAACCTTCTCTAAGGAGTTTATGTGGTACGCACAAATTTAATCACAGGAGAAGCACATCACAATAAGCATTCCTGAGCATTTCCACTGCTCTATGGATGTTCTGACAAGCAGTTCCATTGTTTGCTGCTGTGTTTTCTATTCACCCTAAACTTACAAAATTAGCTACTACTAATGATGCATTATGATGAAACAGTATCTTATTTGCCGATTTCTGTGAGATAACTCATGTGGTACTATTGTACCACAGCTGATGGGTATCTCATTGAGATTCCTTAGATGTAGATTATTAAACCCAAGTAAAGACTCATGGTCTTCAGTGGAGATTAGTCTTCAAATACAAGGTTACTGAACAAAAGCCTACAAAGACAACTACATATTACTTGGAAAACACAAATAGCTTCAGTGGAAACATTTTAAAAGTGAAAATACTCCCACATTTGAAAACATGGACCTACCTGTTCTGAGAGGATCCAGAAAGAAGAAGAACTTTCTAACTGCTGTGCAGACATAGAAAGAGTAAAAAGATTTTTCTAAACCATCCAGTTGTGGCAAAGTAGGGATGAGCTCCAAAATATAATTTTCTAAATCCTGCAGAATTAAGAAAGGAAAGAAAGCAAGCTTTAACCGTAACTATTGTTGCATGTTTGCTATATTCTACCCTGCCTTTCAAGTATATTTTGCTAAAAATACAATCTTGCAATGATGCAGGAAAGAGCATGAAAACAGGTAAAAAAGCTTGTCTCCATGCAAGAAATCCTAGGTCACATACAAGCACACGTGATGCCATGACTGAAATTGTCTACAAATAAAGCAAAACGTTATATATGTTAATATATAACATTATTAATGTTATATGTTAATAATGTTAAAATGTTAATAAAGAGATTGCTGTTTATCCAAACCAACGTGTCCACCCCAACTCTAGATTATGATATAAGCTTTTATGAGACAAGTTTAGAAGAAACTTGGAGCCTTTCTGATGCTTTGTGGTTTGAGTACAGAGAGACATTAAGTTAATCAAAAACTTACTTACTGATTCTCTGAGGTAGCCCTGTCCTGCCACATCATATAAACTGAGACCTATTCTTGTCTGATGAAGCCATACTGTAAAACAAAAAGAGAATTACAATGCAACAAACCTGGGGGGGGGTGGGGGGTGTTTGAGCTCTCAATAAAATTTGAAGTTATTCTAAAGGCTACAAGGCACTGTGGGATGCTAAGTGCCTCTATTTCCCCTTTTTCTGAGATTTAAGCAAAGCCATGATACATACCAGTCCTGCTTAGAAATACCATTTAAGTCTCTAAGTTGGTAAGAGACACTGGCAATACACTGTGGCCAAGACTGCCTTATAATAACTAGATGTGAGAAATGGCTGAGCAGACACCAAATTTTATCTGTTACACGGAATCATATGGGTTTGTTCTCTCGCTGACCTAGCGACATGTGTAGCAGCACATTTCACTGCAATAGAAACAGCTGTACAGTTTTGCATCCAAACTGCTTGTCAAATTGCCACAACCCCTTGTGCAGCATGAGATGCTGCAGCTACAGCCTAAGGTCCTGCCCTCACTTCTGAGCTACAACAGGAGAATTAGAATAGCACAAGCATCTGGTTTTGCAGCGAGAAGGCTCATTAATCAATCTACAGGACAATGTGCCTGAGGTCACTGTTAAACAGAGAAGGAATACAGCTTAGGCATTAAAACTATTATTCACATACTCCATGTTAAATTTAACTTCCATTTTATGAAGAAACAGTTTAAAAGTTCCTTTTAGGAAATACGAGCTGTGGTTCATACCAACATGCATCTCTTCAAGGTGAGTATTTGACAAGATGGACGAAGTATCACTCAGAGATGAGTGGTTATATGAGAGGTTACACAGCTGTTTCTTTGTTTGCTGAAGTTTAAAGCTAAGTGTATCATATACCCTGAAGTGATCCAAGACACTTTTACTAGACTTGACTTGTTCGGACAATGCCAACAGACTCAACTACCTTTCATCCTGAAGGCAAAGCATTACTGGCAGCAGATGGTGCTTTGGGAATTGCTTCACCATTATTCAGTTCTTACCTTCACCATTCTCTCATCCCCCCAAAAGGGTCTATGTAGATCATTTAGAAGAAGGCAGGCTGTAATCCTGTCTCTAAATTTGGGGGTTTTTGTTGTTGCTTTGGCTTTTGTGGGTTTTGTTTTTAGGAAAAAAGGTATCACCATAAATACACAGGACAAATGAAATAAAGAGCTTTGAATCTCTATTGTGTCCACTGGGTAGGCCTTTTTGATATGCATACAATTTTCAGACTTCTTCACAAGTCTTCTATCCTACAGCTTTTGGGTTTGCTGTTTGTTGCAAATGAGCCTATTACTGCTTTCTTGCATACTCTGTATGTCAACTCACCAAGTTTCCTGCTCATCACATCTGTCACCCAAGATTTTAAGTTAAACAAGCTGAGCTGCTCTGGGGAAAGTTGCCATTCTTCCCTTCTTAAGTTTCTACCAGACCTAAGAACACAGTAGCCAGGGGACAAGGCAATGAGGCCACCTTCCTTTCTACTAGCCAGCCTCATCTTTTTATACAAGATCTAATACAAGATCTTCTTGGTGGAAGAAAAACAAAAAACCCAAAACCAACCAATCAAACATAAAAACCCACCCACAAACAACAAAAAACATCCAACATTTTTCAGCCCAAGTGGTTATTTATAATAAAAAATAGCTGAAAAATATGGTAAGGTTATAGTGACAAGCACAAGAACATTGACATATTTGACAAGCACAGTTAGAAACAAATAGTTAAGACTGTAAAAGGGAAAAGAGCAAACAAAGCTATTTTCCAGACAGTCTGACCATGGTGGTTAGGATCACACTCGCCACGTAACTTTACAGTTTTGCTCTTCACAGTACTGCATGAATAAAGGAAATCAGAATGACGATATATATAGCAAATAGATCAAGGATATGTCTAGTTGAGAGGAGAGGTAGATTTCAGAGCTACTGTGAACTCTCATCTCCCAGTAACTGGAAAAAATCCCAAGCCTCCAGGAAGACAGCATTAGCAATCAAAGGCTAGATCTCACTGCCGTTGAAGAGAACAGCAAGTAATTAATAAAGCTTCAAATAGTCTTGTAAAGAAAACAACTTCCCATTAACACAGAAGAAGCATCAACCAACCTTTTCGCATGACATAATTGAAAAACTGCATGATAGATATCCTTCCATAAGGATCATTATGGAGTAATTTAGTGAAGATCTTAGCTGTGAAGAACTGCCTGTAAAACATAAACAGAAAGCTACTTCTTTGCCTCTGATCACACTACACTGACAGATCCACTTACAGTTTTCAAAACTTACAGACACTTTAAAATACTGTTTTAACAATAAAGAATGTGTTCTGTGATTCAAAGACATTAATTTGCTATACACTCAAGTGGGATCCTACAAAGTAACAATGGTAAACTCAGTAAAAAGCAGCTGCCTTTGTTACTCATTAGACTCTTCAGTGCTGTGGGTTTTTAGAACTTTCATTCAATTTGATTTCTCGTAAGTACAATATATTAGGTAGCTTTCAATCTTCTACAACAATATGCACATAAAAGGAACTACCAGTACCAAAAACTAACCTGCTTTTGCCCAAAACTTAATCATAAAGCTATGCACACAACAGCAGCCTCCAACAGGAGCAAAAGAAGATTCATTGTATGCTGTACACAGAACATCTGATAGGAAATTTCCATCACAAGATATTAGGGAAGGTTGGGCAATATCACTGGTCATGTGATTTCCTCTTCAAATACAGAATGTGCTGTTTACTGGCCACTAACTTCATAAAAATGCTCATACCGATAAGAATTTCTTCTTCAAAAGGATGCAGTACCACTCTTGCAGACATCTCTATCAAAAGTTCCCTCAGAGATGTAGGGCAATACACCTTTGCAATGATGAAAAGCAACTAGTTCATCAATAACTACATGGACATTATTTTATCTCAACATTTAACTGTTTCCACCTATTTTAGCAACTGAAAGTTACAGCAGCACTTAGGTTTTGCCAAAGTAAGCATACACAAGAAAAGAAAGCCTTACTTGCATTTAGGTCCAGCTTTTTCACCAACTTTCAAGAAGTTCTCATAGTTGATCATTGCTTCTTCCCCAATCACTGGTGATGTCTGATGTTTGTCCAGTAGAAACCACAGGCTCTTAAAAGGCATTTATATTTGGTTAAGAAGAAATCTCTGTAGCGATGTCAATGTGCTTAAGACAGAGCATCTAAGAAAGCAGCAAAAATGTGGTTTTGCTGCAAGATTCTCCCAGTTAATAAGTACACATTGTCAGTTCAGCCAAAAAAGCGAACAAGTGATATTTTCACTGCTCTAAACCAGTGTGTGAGAGACTGCATCTTGAGCTGATTGTCTCAAAGCTTGCTGACAAAGTTGTGAAACTTCCTGGTGGCTCGGTGGAGCAGGGATTGCCTGAAGGCCTGAATAGATAAGGTCCAAATGGCCTACTGAACAGATAAGCAGCAAATAGCCTACAGAGACCAGTTCTGACCAAGGACAAAGAACAATCACATCGCTTCATGGGGGGGCCAGCCACAGACGACCCCCAAGCCTGCCGAAGTATGCAAGTGGTCACACAGTGGTCCAGTGAGCCCCACAGGATCAGCTGTGCCGAGCATGAGCAGGAGGCAGGAGTCAGCAAAAAACACCCTATAAAAGACTGTGGGACCAAACCGTGACAGGGACCCTCCCCACCGAAGAGTACAAGACCAATGGGACGCTGCTGGATCCATGGTGGTGACTATCTCTTGCAATTCTATCCCAACTGCTTGCTAAATTTTCTCCCTTTTCTATTTTTTCTCTCTCCTATCGCTATTTTCTTAAAACAAAAAATAAACGCCTTTGTTAGCGGCATCTGACCTCATCTGTGTCTTAATCTCACTCTGGGTACAACGACGAAACTCTCCCTTCCCAGGATAACCAGGCCAGGACACAGTGTTATACATACACACACTATCTCTCGGATTTCTAGGGTCACATCCCTTTTCCCTCTGCACTACAGTTAACCATCTTCGGAGTCTCTCCCAGTGATACATAAACTAAATTTATTTCTTCTTCTGGGCCCACTGGGAAAATTGTTGGAATGTGCTGGAAAACCAGAAGTCATTGATTTAGTTGTCATATACATGATAACATGGAAGCTTTACACACAGCTTTTTACATTACCAGCCCAAGACTATGCAGCACTTTAGCATTAGCTAGTACTTCAAAACCAGCCAACGTGCTCAAATACAAAGCACCTTACCACAAGATTCTGTGGACAGACAGGAGATACTCAAACTCTGTGGAAAGAGGAAGTCTTGTCAGAAGACATTATGTGACATACAGAAAATATTTCCTTACCTGCAGCTCTTCATTATCCAACAGTTCTCTACTTCTTCTTTGCAGAAAGACTGCTCTAGATTCTTCTCTTAATTTCTGGAGCAAGACTTCATCTTCAGCTGGCAGCTAGAAACATTGTGACACTTTAATTTTCTGTACAGTGGTACCATTCAAAAACTACACATCTAGCAAGTACTCTTAGGTAGCCCTGACTCACACGCTGACATAGCTGTTTACTTGACAGAAAATAACGACTTATCTATCAGAGTGCTGTATGGTACCTGCTACTTCCACAGGGATATCACTTGCATACTGTCTCAAACTATTTCAATATTTCAATATACCTATTTAAAGAAGGACATCTTTAACGCGAGGGACAGAGACCCACCTCATACCCGATAACCCATCCAGTAAGGAGTTTCACACAGCTGCAAGACAGGAGGGCTCACACATAAAAGACAATTTATTACTTTGCTTTTACCTGTGAGAGAGCAGCACTTTCTATTTTGTGGGAGGCTTGACTCTCAAAAGTGCAAATGTCTACTAGATTTGTTCTGGCCAACACCACAGATGGAAGAACACACAGTATGAAAGTTCAGCTGATGTTTACATGCAAAACTGTACTGCACTACCAGAACCTTGGTTGCATATGTATTCATCAGCTGAAACATTGGTACTTCAGACTCATGATTTCTCATTGGCAGAAACTCATAATTTTAAGAAATATGGGGCCATGCAAGGCTAGACAGCAGCCCAGTGGCCAAGTTGACAAGTGACAGCAATATCAAAATGTTAAACTTGTACTACCATAATTCCCCCATCCCAATCTGAGTCATCTCACGTGTAAGACACTGCGGCAAGCATTTCTGCTGGATATTGCAAGCAACAGACCTATCTTTAGCTTGCAAGACCAATGGCCCACGATTTTCATGAAGTAGCATCCCATTATGTCTAAACAGAAAGAGGAAGATACATATTTATAACATTGGTATGTCAAAACTTAGTTAGACCAGGAATTTTCTCCGAAAGAGGACTTCCTGTTGTTAGTAAACAGCCAAGCCTACTATGTGATTAGAAAACTCTTTCCCAGCCTTTGATGAGGTACTTAGTAATTATCTGAAACTGCTGAAATCCACAAATGCACAAAACAAAAAATTATGCTTAGCAATCCACACCATTCAGATTTCAATATACTTAAGCTTCTGAAGCTGAAGTGCCCCTCTGAGTAAGAACCACTTTTTTAATAATACAGAATATCCTCTTGGTGAAGTTTATCTGGATACTTCACTTACCCTGTAGTAAAATCGTGGTATGGTCATATATGACGTATTGCCATTTTTTCTTCCTCCTTTCCATTCCATGTAATATTTTGTGAACAATTCCATTTCTTCACCTTTTAGCTCTTGTTCACTCTTTTTGGCTGATTAACACATGAAAGAATTTTCACATTTGTGTTGGTTTTAGTTGGGACAGAGTTAATTTCCTCACAGTAGCTAGTATGAGGCTATGTTTTGGTTGTGCTGAGACTAACACTGATAACATACTAACGTTTTTAGTTGTTGCTAAGCAATGTTTGTATCAGTGCAAGGACTCTTCCAGTTTCTGATACAGCACCTGTATTCCCAGCTTCTTCTCTAGATGAAGCTTGGAGGGAACACCACAGCCAAGACAGTTGACCCAAAATGACCAGAGGGATATTTCATGCCATAAAACATCATGGTCTATGTTTAAGTTGGGGGGTGGGTCAGGCGTCCCTCTCTCTTAGGCTTAGTCATGCTCTGGCTCTTGCTACTCAGGGAGTGCCCTGGGTATCAGTCAGCAGGTGGTGGGCAGTTGTATAATTTGTTTTCTTCTTAATTGTTTTCACTACATATTACTAATATTGCTATTAATGTTAGTATTATTAGTATCATTATTTAATTTATTTTCAATTATTAAACTGTTCTTATCTCAACCCATGAGTGTCCTTGTCTTTTCTTCCAATTCTTCCCTCCATCCTACTGGAGGACAGTGGAGGTGAGTGTCCCTGTGGTACTTGGTTGCTGACTGGGGTTAAGCCACAACAGTGCTTTACTCCAAACAAGAGTTTTAATGTAAGGAGCTTGAAAAAAGGAGTTAATGCTGAGGCTTACACAGCTATGCTGTTCAGTAACACAAATACTAGGTGGAAATGAACAGAGCATAGGCCTATTATGTATATTATAAAACAGATACATTTAATATGTCACACGTATGTTCTGAGTATCTACAAAGCACCTCTCAGTAACTGCATACACCTGAATTTCTGTAAGGTATGCAGTGGTAACAGATGCACAGTTATGACTTGACAAAGAAGCAGCAGCATTCTTCTTTTACACTGCTAGCCCTGCTTAAGGTAGAAGCAGCAGCACAAAATCACCTTTCAATTCTCTAACATTAGGGATACCATTATATGCCTGTACAAGCTCCTGTGGGCCTACTTATGAATAAAGAGTTACCAGCCAAGGCTGGCACAGATACCTGCTACAGACAAACCAGCCTTTACAGCAGCAACGTTCACACCGCTCCACTAGCTCCTAAAATAAGGGTGCTTGGCTCTCCACAGACCGAGACCTGCAGTGTGCAGGTCTGGCCCTCACGGCACTTCGCATAGGGGGATGTAAAGCAACACCGGACACGCCGACGCTCGTCCCAACGCCCCGCCAGGCCTAACCCTGCACGCACCGCCTTACGGGGGCATCTTCCCCTTCCCTCACCACTTCTCCCCGCTACCGACAAGCCGGCCCCGCCTGGGGCGGTCCCAGCACTCTGCGGCGAGGAGTGCCACCGCCCAGCCCCAGGGCACTCACGGGCGCAGCGGGCGGCCAGGCGACTCCGCAGGCTCCGCTTCCAGTCCATATCCCCCACGACTGTCATCCCGCGCGCACCAACGGCACGGGACCTTCGCAGCCGCCAGGCTTCAATCGGCCGCGCTCGCGCGCATGCGCGATGTACTGCCCAGCCCACCTGACCCTCGGAGGCCGTGCCCGCAACTGATATGGCGGAGCAGCCCAGTAACGAAGAAAACTCTAAACCAAATGATAGTTCAGAAAGCCGATATTGGTTTATTGCGGCTCCGGGTGCACAGGGGATATCCCCTCCTAGCATGCACACCAAACAGAGCTCTTTGTGCTATATTTACACACAAAACTTTCAGGATCGTTAATTTTCCAGTCTACCCACTTTACAATGATTGGGTTTACAATTACAATGTTGCTGACACATTGCTTGCACTATTACACATTGCTCAGGGGAAGGGTTTTCACCTGGGCAATGGTCCTCCTGACCCATGGGCGTGATTTTTAGTAATATAATAAGCGTTTAATAAGCAAAGTTCACAAAAAGGATTAAATTCTTTAAACATCCACTCATCTACAAAAACCCTTCTCAGTTTACAAGGACACTGCTGAGGTACTAATGAGCATGTACCCTCCTGCTTTTGATAAGCAAGGGAGCCAAGGTTTGCTATCAAACCTTTCTCAGCAATGTGCACAGAGAAACATTGAAAACCGGTGTATCACCAAAATAGGTTAACAGAGTATCATCAACACAGCTTAATATCTAAAAACATTATCAAAAAAATAAAGCATTGTTAAAACAGCTTAACATAGTTGTATGGAAAACCATGCTACCAGGAGTCAGTGTTCACAAAGGAAACAGAGAAGTCCTGTAAAAACTTTATTCAAACAAAGGGAGAGCCCCCAGGACATATCCCTGTGAGGTCTCTCAACCTACAAGGGGACGCAGCTCCCTTTTATCCTACTTTCTCTGCTGCAAGAGACCCTTCTCATTTCCCCATTGGCCGAGGTACTCCAAATGTACAGACTTCCTGATCTGCCTAAGAAATTCAAGGCATTCGTGTAGTTAAGACATTCAATACATTAATGTAGTTACATCCACATCATGTACTGTGTATCTTGGGCAGCTAAACTCTGTTTCTTCTTTCCTTCTTATCTCAAGTCTGTGTTCACACTGGCTTGTTTTGTTTATCTTAAGTACAGGCTACTTTTGTTCCTTATCTCGAGCCTGGGTATGCACAGACTATAGTAAAGACATACAACCAGTGTTTGTATCATAGTGAAAAACAGAATAAAGTCAAAGCATCTTATCCTAACACAATGTCATAAAAATAGATCATAGTGCAAACCAGAATATTATCAGAAACAGCACATAGTGAAAAAACAGAATGTCGTCTAAACAACACAGAAAGATATCACGATTGTTATAATTATTAACCTCAAACACTTCGGCTTATCCACCTAACACAAGAACATCGGGCCTGTAACACTAACACAGCGCGCGTAATCACCTGCCGACCAGCCCAGTGAGACACAATTGGCTCCAAGCTCAGACGCGCGCTCGCAGCACTTCCGGGTTAGTGTGAGGCGACCGCCCTGGCCGCTGCGTGGTCGCTCTGCTGTAAGCCTCGCTCTGCTGTAAGCCTCTCCCTGCCAGCGCCTCTCCCTGCCAGCGCCGGGCTGCTCCATAGCCGCGGCGCACCGATTAAGGTAGGTCCATGCCGGAGGGGCAAAAGCACAGACCGCACCAAAACCGCGCTCCGTTAGGCTCTGAGGGCGTAAAGAGTGGAGGGTAGGGGAGAAGAGGGACCTTCCCAGCAGGCAGCGCGCTGCTGAGTGCAGCGTTGCTATGCACGCTGGGAGTTGTATACGGGGTCGCGGCCGGTCCGGTCCGGGCCCGTGTTTGCCAGTGGTGTTGCTTTGCCTCTGTGACAGCGGCGTTACCAAGGATTTACGGTAGGGGAAACCATTTAAACGAAAGTTTGTCGGAGGTTGAAAGGTATGAGGGAGTCAACGTAGGAATCCTGTGCTGAGAGTGCCTGAGGAATCAGGACTGGGATTGTCGAAGTATATTGAACTTTGTGTTTGCTAGCATGCAAATGTAAATATGACAGGAAAGAATGGAGTGGGTTGTGATGTTGCAGTGTTGTTTTTTTTTTATTTATTTTTAGGAAACCTGACTCGAATGAAGGCAGAAAGAAAGACTGCTTTTTGCCTAGCTGAATCAGAGTTGCCTGTCTGTACAACATACTCCGTAATCATCTTTACAGTAACCAACAGACAGAAACGATAAGCTGCAAACCTGCAAAGCATCTTCTCTACAAAGAAAGATACCCTCATATTGGATGAATGATCTCACAGTCTAAGAGATGAATTTTTGTGAAAAAAGATTTTACTGTTTTTTGGTTTTATAAGAGGCAAAAAGGACTTGGAGAACAAGCATTTTGAACCTGTAGCATATACAGCTTTACAGCCCTTGCACGTTTATACTAAACATCCCTAGGCAATCTACATTTTCTGTTTTATAACTTCATTAGATACAGTGACATTAAGAGTGAGATAATTTCTTCTTGCAATGGCACTCTTTTCTCAGACTAGTCAACAGGGTTTTCAGGCTTTGCTGTGGAAATGTCATATGTTCAGGCCTGTTTCAAGATGTCAACAATTGTTTGCTGTCTCTCTCAGCATCCTCAACAGGGGAAAGGTTAGCTGTTTTATGACGTCTTCCAGCACTGCATTACCTGTTGATCTCAAAGGAACTGATGTGTTTCCTACCAAGAAAAGGTCTGAAATTGATTATGAAGAAAAAGAGTGGGATGAGGAGACTAAAGAAATAACTGAAAGGAAACTTGACTTTTCTTCCTCTGTTGGAACTCCAAAGAAACCGTTAATGAGTCATGTTCTGTCAAGGCATAAGTTTAGCATTGTACAGCCTCCAGAAAATCCTTTGCAGGCTGATGAATGGAACAAACTGAGGGAAAGCTTTCGATCACCTGAAATATTTGAAGAAGTGATGTTTAACAATATGGTCAGGTGCAACAGCCCTGTTGATGTGGCTAAGTCCTTGTTGACCCATGTGGCAAAGAGGAATGGTGACATTGCATATAATTTGTTGCTCAAATATCTCGCATTGTGTGTTCAGCAGGGGCAAACTTCAGAAATTTGTGATGTGTATGATATAATGAAAATCAGATTTAGGATTTTAGAAAGTGGGGCTTACAACCTTCTTATCAGGGGGCTGAGTAATTCAAATCAATGGAGAAGGGCCTTGACTATTTTGGAAGAAGTAAAAAAGATCACAGTTCCCTCACGGACGAACTATGAATCCTGTATCAAAGCAGCTGGCCATCACCAAGAAATGAACCTTGCATTTGAACTTTACCATGAAATGTTGGCTAAGGATTTGGTCCCATCTTTGGATGTCCTGCAGGCCTTTTTTGACTTCAGCAGGGGTATGACAGGTGCTGAGTTACAAAAAGAGCTGTTTGGTATCCTCTTATATTTGAGAGAGAACCAAATATATCCTCACGAAACATTTATGCGGAGTATAAAGCTATGGTTTGAAAGGTAATTAATGTTTCAGTTGCAAGCTCCAGTTCATGAGGATGGGATTCAGATTATTCCACAAATCAAGTCTAATAAGACCTCTCAACATCTTATTTTAGTTGTTTCTCCATGAGATACACATTGCCATGAAAGATACATTTTGGTTTTGCTCCAACATTAGTGTAAAATTCTTACTGATTTCACCTTTTCTTGAAAGATTTTACCTGCTAAATATTATTCCTTGGTACAGAAAGTAGGAGATTGTGATGGGTCATGGCTGTCCAAAATACCAACTTAATTTCTTTCTGGGGTTGGTACATAAAGAATATAGGCAGATATGAGAGTTTTTCCTATGATCTGTTGGAGTGTAGAAGTAGTAAGTAATTTGAAAATTAGATAGTTTTGCTCTTTAAAGGAAAGAGGCAGCAAATTTAGCCTAGGCTAAGTAAAGTTTAAGTGCTGACTTTGTACAGAGTAATAGGAGAGGACTAATCTTAATAGTCCTAAAACAAATGTTCTTTGTTGTAGCACAGTATTTGGCAGGGCACAGTTTGTTTTCATGGGTAGTGATGTTCAGACTCTGCAAATAACAACTAGTTACACTGGGCATGCATATCTGTTATGCTGTTGTATGTGAGTCCATCTATTGCTTTTTTTAGCTGTTATTTTATGTGAGCTACACAGTCATTTTACAAGTTAGTCTTCCTTGATGGAAAATGTGGCTGTGGGAACTCACTACCATTATTAGAACTGTTTATACTGCTGTCCCCTAGGTATTTTCTTTCATGGGAAAAGTGAAGGAGCAGGCAGAGTAGGCTTCATTTGACATGCAATGCTTTAGTGGGTGACAGTCTGTCGTGGGGTGCTGTTTTCCCAATGAGTAAAAAAGGACTTACCTGTAGGGGTGTGCTGCATGCACAGGAAACTCAGCGTAATAAAAAGTCTTTGTCAAGGAGACTGAAGGAACGGTGAGTATGTTGAAGAGCTCTATGTTGCCTGTATGTAGTGGCAGACCAGTGCTGCAGGCTGTAGCTAGACAAACTCCTGTTTTGTGATTGAATATTCAGCAGTCTTTGAATGGTCAAACAGTGTTTGGTTTAACAGTGTTTGACTGTTAGAACAATTAATGAAAGACTGTAGTAAACTCATGTTTTAAGATCAACATTGGGTGTTTCCCTAAAAAAAAAGTAGTGTTTCAAATATGAAGAAGAAACAACGTCTATAATAGAGGGATGAAACTAGGTGATTGGTTACCCCATCTGGCTTTTTATCTGTGAACCTGTTTTACCTTTCTGTTCCAATTGCTAGTGCTGTGGAACTTGTGTATGCTGGTGATTGAAAGCAAATAAGCAGTTTATGTGGAGTTTCCAAAAAGTAGAATCTGATAACTTCTAGCACTGTTAGTCTTGCAAAAAAAGATTCAGATTGGGAGGTAACTTTTGCTGACAAAGGAAATTGATGGTACAGTAAGCATGGAAGTGAGCTCTGTGAGTGTAGCTGAATTGGTGTTAGTTTTAAAAAATTGCTTTTCTGAAGAGCAGACCAGCACTGATTCTAGTAATGAGTAAAGCCAGGTCAAATACAGAGATCCTAGTTTGCAGCAGAGAATCACAGGATTTCCTGTTGCCTCTTTTCTTTGTAAGAAAACTAAAGAACTGCAATATGTCACCATGAGAAATGGGAAAGGAGGACAGAAGCAGGATGGTTATCCCAAAGCCCAAGCACAGCACACATGATTGCGCAGCCTATGATAATAACACAGTAGCAAAGGGAGAGCTGTCTGCAGATGCATGTTGCCATGGGTATTCCTGTTCTGTAACCTATTCTGATTTGGATCTTGTGGGCAAAAAGGAATGTTTACACCAGCATGATGGCGGCTCTGGTGGTGGTGATGATAATTGTGTGGAGTCAAAAAGTCTCAATGCAGCATTTTGGTGTGAGCATGTCTTCCTTAATCTCTCAGGATGACATCTGCCTAGAAATCTTGATTCCTGTTTTCCCATCTGATTTCCAAGGTGCTTTATGTATGAATGTGTAGGGCAGCAACTTAAAAATTGTCAGTGTAGCCTGGTTATTTTTGTGTGTCGTAATACTTGGGGACAACATAAACAGAGGAGGTTTATGGTGTAAATTCTTTGCATGTTAAATGCTGGTTCTTTATATAGTATTTTCAGGTGTTGCTACATTATATATGAATCTTTGTATGATTTCTTTGCAGGGTAGATGGTTGATTGGTCTTTAATTTCTAAATGTTGACCAAAATAGAATTATTCTTTATCTGTAATTCAAGTATTGTTAAATAAGAATCTATTGTTTTATTTATCTTTCCCTCTGTACCTGTTAGTATACCAGGAGGGAACTGGAGAGGACACCTGACCAGCATCAAAGACAGGTAAATGCAACATTTTATTTAAAAGTGAGGTGTTGTCTTGATTATTTTATCTCAAACTTTTCTTTCACAAATATAGAAAAGTAGCTTTCCTTATATAAGAAAATATTTTAATTCTTCAGAATATGAACCTTTGCTGTGCACATACGATTTCCCAAACTCCAGTTTCCAGCTCGTGCATTAAACAAATACCAACATGCACATTTGGAAAGGTGTTATGCTAAGCAGAGCCAAGACAGAAAAACACAAAGAAAAAAAAAATCTGCCATTTTACTGGGTGACTTTTTTGTTTACTGTTTAGGAGTTAAAGACTTACTTTTTAGTTTGGCTTTATAATACCACTGTTTAACTCGATATTTAACAGAGCATCTTTGGTGTGTAAATGGGTATCTTCTTGAAAACTGATATTATTCACATGCTGCAGTTAATTTTTCAAATGAAAGGATTCTTCATTCACACCTGATAGTCAAAATTATTCCTGTTAGGTTTTCACAGGGATAACTTTGATATTTGTTTCTATTTCCACGGTTTTCTTAATGTCTGTAAATTCCTATTTTAAACGTTACTCTATTTGAAACCTAGTTCTGTAGTTTTGTAGCAACTAAAAATGTATTAATTGCAAGAATGTCTCCAATGGGTTATGGGGTATTTTGTTGGTTTGTAAAAATACACTGTTGCGTACTGTGAAGTAAAAGCACACGTAGAGTCTGCTGGTTTTGAAGCCAATGAAAGAACAACATAACTCAGTCTCCTAAAACAGGACTTGTTCACTGTAAAATGGATTAATATTATATATGAGTGTGTGTGTGTTACTATACTGTATTATGATAATTTACCAAATTAGACAACTTTTTTCAGTCTTTAGAGTTTTAAAATTCTAAAGCTGATTGTCTTGGTTAAGAGGTAGCTTGTTATCTCTGTAAACTCTGTAACAGACTTTGAGAGCTCAACTAACTTAGATCACCTCTATATTTTATCATGGATTAAGAATCTGTGAACAAAGTGTTGACAAGGTGCTATATGGTAGTTATTTTGTGATAACTGTATGAACACTCTTCATTTGGAAATAAATACATTTGAGGTAGCCTACTTGGATAAGTATTTGAATAAAAAGAAATTGATTTCAAGAAAAGAAAAAGAATATAGGAGTTTTGTTGTGTTTAAATTAAATGGTTGCTGTCAGAAAAGAACCTTAGGATGTAAGATAGCAAAAAAAAAGTTATTTGGTTTTGTTGGGGTTTTTTTGTGGGATTTTTTTTTTTTTTTGTCCTAGTCATAAAGGACAAAGCCTTTAAGGTATCTCTGAAACTCATGTGGTGGTTGTTACTAGACTCATCTCTGCAGTCAGCATAACTGATGTCTTGAGTTAAAAAATCCAGAAGAACTATTTTTTCTTAAACTGAGTTTGATAATTTATTAGGCTTATTCATAGGTTATTCTGATTTTGTATTGGAAGTTATATCTAAGATGCTCCTATCCACAATATTTTCTTCTTCCTCTAGCATTGAGCTCCTAGTGAGTTCAGAAGCTTGAACCCCGTGCAAACAAACCTTGAAGTTTGCTGACCATTTTTCTTTGAGAGTTACAAAAGCTTGGATTTTCAAGGTCAATTATAGAAAGCTGCTGCTCAAGTTTTTGGAGCCTGCATTCAAATTACTGTAGCATGTGACTTCATGACTGTTACATAGGTGCCATGATACTCCAAATCTATCTCAAAAAAAGTAGTCCCTCAAAAAAGTAGTTAAATGGTCAATTAGCTGTAAGGACAGCTAGATGTCCTACAGAGGTGAAAACCTTGTGTGTGGGAATTTCTTGGCATGAAATCCTAAAATGATCAATAAGAAGTTAGAAAACTTGCAAAGTAATTTTAAAGGTGTGGTTCTGGAAAAACAGCAGTTAGACTAAGGGTCCAGTTTTGCAAGGTGCTTTGTTTCTTGTGCCTGTTTTGCCTCTGCTCCCTTTGGTAATCCACATTGAGAATTCACAAGAAGAAATTGGCTTCAGGAGTTTTGGTTGTTGCTAGGTGGTTGGGGTCAGTTGATTTGCTGGGGTATGGGGATATTTGTTTTTTTTCAGGTAATCAGAAAGTGGTAGTTGCAGAAGGATCCAACTATGGGACTGGTCCTTTAAACTTTAGGCTTAATAATTCTGAAATAGTTTCATAACACTTTCTTCTCTGTTGCCAAACTGTGAAGTTCCTTAATGCAATTAGGTGTATTTAATGGTAACTTTACAGCTATATGAGGAGCCAGTCTCATCGCTTATGTTAATATGTAGGCTAAGCTTGCAGTGCTCGCAGTGGGTCGAGCAACTGGAGCATAATGTTTGTATGCAGCAATGAATGTCTGTTGTTGGGGTTCTATGCGTAACTTTTTGATTCAGTAAATGCACTGGCAGCATTGCATTAATGCAGTCCTGGCTTATGGTATGTGCATTAATGTATATTACATATCAGTTGGGAGAGCTCAACATTTCTGATTGCCAGGGATTTAGGAAATTACAATGACTTAGCTTTGGCATCTCCAGGGTATCTCTGGAGACAGCCAGGGGAGAGTAACTCATTCCATCTTAACGTGTAAAGCTTAAATCCTACAGTTCAGTTCTGACGTGCTTTTGAAAATAAGATATTTGGATGGGTTTAGAGAAGAATGGTTACTCCTTCAGTTCCGACTATACCCAGATGGGTGAATATAGGCTTCTGAACAGAGCATGATAGAAAGGAAAAATGTGAATCATCAACAACATATCCTGTATATAAGAGAAGCTTAAGTGGAGGCAAGCAGAAAAAAAAGTCGATGTTTGTCGGCCAGGAAGAACCAAAGACCCATCCAGACCAAACGTCATTTTATTGTCTGTTGGAGAAGCTACTAGATTCTGCTTATTTTCTTGGTATTTCACTTTGGCAGAAGTGCTTCAGAACAGATGTGACAGAATGAATTTCCTTAGTGTATGTTAATGTCCTATCTGACGGTTTCTTTTTCTTTTTTCATGTAGTTATTAAAGAGTTACTCTTGGAAAAATTTCTATGTTTAACCCACAATCAGAGATGCAAGTCAAGAAGTGTACCCATAAAGTTTATGTATATTTGTAGCTCATTGGTTTGTCTTTATAAAGTGTATCTATCTGCAAAACTTTCAGATAAAATTTTTAGGAAAAAAAATTAGTTCGCAATTCAAGCACAGAGATGCAGGTTGTTTTATCTCAGTCCTCCACTGTTAGTTAGCCCACCTTACATGCTGCTTTTGTGGTGGGCCCAGAGGTTCATGGTAGTGATGCATGACGTATATTTTTGACCTGGGTATTGAGTTGCATTGTGTTGATTATGTGTTTAGTTTATAGGGGCTAAGAGGAGAGACAACTAAGAAAGAAAAGAATGACAGAATGGGACATGGAAGCGATGACAGTTCCAGTTTGATTTCCTTCAGACTATGTATTAGGACGGAGGTTATGGCTGTGGGACATCAGAAAAGGCTGCATATTAGGGAAAAGATTTGTTCTTTCTCTCAGTTTTGGGGATCATACAAAAATCCAGACAGGTGGTCACGGAAGTTAGGCCTATCTTGTTTGATCTTTGTGATCTTGTGATGATGTTTAGCCTGTGCTACAGAGTAGGAACAGAAGTTTCTTGGCAATAAAGAAACAAGTAGTGATTAGTCACCAGGAGATAGCAATTTAAAGCTGCTTTCTGTTTGGATGCAATCTGCCTGATACTGGAAAATCTCTGGTGGAATTGGGCATCATACAGACATGAAGTGCCAGTGTGACTTAGTCTTGCTGAGGGCTTTCAAAGCGAACAGTGTTTCTGTTTTAGTCAAATTCTGCTTTCAGTGTGTTCACTTTGACCACTTTGGGGAGATCTGAGCAGTCAGTCTTAGCCTAAGAAGTATGGGGAAGTCTGATAGGAAAAGACAAGCGACACAAACAAGGCAGTCCTGCTCGTTATTTGCTTTTCCAACCATACAGCAGATTTATGTCACCTTTTCTTTCTGTCTTCCTTTTTTGTTCTTTTGTGAGGGGTTATTCCTACACCTGTGGAAGATTTGGTTATTCCAAACTTTGGTAAACCAGGCACAGATAGCTTAGCTTTTTTGTAGGAGCAGTCAGTGACACAACAGTGGAGCATTTTCTTGTTGTAACACTTTGGAATGGATTTATAGCTAGACCAAGGCTCTGTGGTCTGCCTGCTAGCTTCAACTAGTATGCCTGCAGCTACTTCATGTGTTCTGGACAGGCCAGTGCAACCGTTTCACCTTCCCTTATTGACATCTGGACTGTATGTACCCATAGGGACTTTCTTGTGTAGTAGGGAAACTTTCAAATATTGGAGATGTGGAAATTTGTAGTAATGCTGAGAATTGAACTCTGGTCTCTAAAGGCCTAAATAAATGCTGGTGAATATTTAGATGCTTTTTTTTTTTTTTCATATGCCTATGCAGAATTTTAACCCTAAATCCTCAGATGTCTCTAAATATTTGATACTGATTCCACTATATCACATAAAAATACTTCTAGTGACTTTAGTAGGTTTTAGATGCATTCAAAAAGAGTACAGCTTATTTTCTGTGTTGTAAAGAATTGGGATCTTACACAGACACTCAATAACTTAGTATAACTTAAGGTATTTCTTACTTAAAAGCCTTTAAACTTTATTTTCTTGTTTTGCTGTTATTACAGTGGGCAGTGCCCAGTTTGCAACCATCAGCTGGAGGATAGTGACCTCACCGAAGAGGAGTATAATAATCTCAGAGAAAGAATAATAAGGGATGTGATACATGGAACGGACACTTTTAGAAAGACAAGCCCACAGGTAGGTTTTGCAGGCTGTCAAGTTCATTGGCTGGGAGGGTAATATCCAGTTAATGTTCAGGTACTTTGAAAACATCACAAATCTGGTTTGTTTGTTGTTTTTTCTTTGCTTTAAACATTAATAGGCCATTAGTTACTGAGGTATGTTATGTATCTTTTAATTTGTGTTTATAAAATGGATCTAAATCTTGACCTCTTTCATATTGTCTTTGTTCTTATATTTTCAGTCAGCTGTTAATGGATACTGAAATAATTAAAATGTTTGGGTTTTTTTCTTTCTTTTACACAAAAAAATTTCAAAGGTATGTGTCATGGTTTAACTCTGACTAGCAAAATACCACAAAGCCATTCTCACAAATCCCCCCTCCCCTCCTCCAGTGGAGGGGAAGAATCAGAGTAAAAAGAGATAAGGAAGCTCGTAAAATTGAAATAAATAAGAACTATTTACTAATTAAATTAATATACACAAATATATACTAATATATATATACTATATATATAATAAGTAATTAAAATAATAGAAGATAAAACGTATGATGCAGTATGATACAATTATGATACAGTTGCTCACCACCCACTGACCAATGCACAACGAGGTGCTGAGTAGTGAGAGTCAGGACCAGAGAGCCCGAGAGCTATCGCAGCAGATTCCGAGCAAGTGATTGCATGACCGGTAAAACTAAACAAACCCACCAACTCCATCACGAGTGAGCCAGCACAGGAGTTAGCAAAGCAGCTCATGCAGGAGTCAGGGAGAGTGTTAGCAAGTGCCAGGAAGTAAACGAGCAAGAGAGTAAGAGCGAGAGCAATGGCTCCTGGACCTCCTCCTCCCCTGTGCCCCAAGCATGACTACTATGGAATGAAATACTTCCTTGGTCAGTTTGGGTCAGCTGTCTGAACTGTGTGTCCCCTACACTGCCTGTAGCAAGACAGCAAGAGCTGGGAATGCAGCTGCAGTATCAGAAGCTGACAAAGATCTTGAATTCAGTGCAGGCATTTCCCAGCACCAGCTAAGACCTTATCAGTACTTCTCTCAGCATCCAGGAACAGAGCTTCATAGCAGCCACAGTAGAGAGTGTTAACTCTTTCCTGACTGTACCCAGCACAGTATGGAAATCTTTTAATCCTTCAAAAGCTGAATTTTAAATATGGAATAAAACCCAGTAACTAGAACAAAATCAGACATCTAGTATTCTGAGCTTGCAAAAAAGTAGAAGTCCTAGTGTTTCTTATTAAGTTCAGTATCATATCTGAAGCTTACATTTATGTGCTGAATATTTGATTTTTCAGTTGGGCCGCTTTTTGCCAGAAACAATAAAAACCTGGTGATCGTGTTGTCCAGTCAACTTTCATAACTTGCCAACCAACCAACTCCTCCTCAGTTTTAAAGATACACTTTCATATTTATAATTACAGAATACATCGTATAAAGCTTTCCAAAGGTCATTGTAAACATACAAGAGAGCGTAATTCGCAGGCAGTGTAATGTATTGCAGTTCTTTTTCTTACTGATGCATTTTTGCGTGGAGGTGGGCACGTGAGCACGGGGGCATGCGATGTGAAGGCGAACTCCGCTAGATGGAGTCCTCGCCGCATCTCCGCCCGCTTTCCGGTAACTTGACGAGTGGGGTTGTCAGTTTGCTGCAGCTGGCACCTCAGTTCTGCACCAGTTCGGAAGATGTGGAAGAGGACACCAGGTTTAATTCTTCAGGCTTTCTGCAGACATATGTTGCGCATGTGTAACAGTTAGAGGAACTTGAAACAGTTAGTGTTGGGGTGCTTGTAGTACCTGCAGCCTGTTGTTCAGACATCTAATTTCCACACAGATTTTCTCCTCAGTTCAGGACTTTTCACTGATCTAGATGTGAATTGTACAGGGGAGTAAAATTATCCTTAAAAATGTAACAGTAATTTTCAGCAGTTAATGGGCACTGGTGCTATCTATAATATTATAATGATAAACAAAAGGATGTGTTTCATTGCACACTGTACAACTAACTCTATCTGTTCTCCAAAAGCCTTTGTGAAAATTATGGGTGAGGTTGGTCTATTAAAGAAAGCAACAACAACAAAACTTTTAATTCCTTAACCAGTTAACTGTCTAGTCTGTGATGTTTCGTTTCTGTTCCTTGTGGTGACTGCTCACTTGAAAATTTCAAATTTGTCAGGTACACAGGGCTAGCTCAGCAGTACCAGTTGAAAGAAGGGAGATTTAGGACAGGAGTTCTGAATAACAGGACATCCATGACAAAGCTGAGCAGTAGTGGAAGTGATGTTCCCCCTGTTTCAGAACCTGATTGATCAAATGAATGCAGTCTAATGAAACAAAGACTCAATAAGCTATTTTAAGTTTTGGTGTCCATAGATTTTTGTTAGTCCATGTGGTAGCTGAAATTCCTTCATTTACCACCCACTTGCCAGTTCTAAGCTGACCTTGTTGCAGTTCTTTGTTTGCAGGCCGTCTCCAGGTGGCTGAATGGAGATGAACTCACTGTGTTTACTATTGGCCCTACAGCTTTAAAAGTCTGTTCCTTCAGTGGATTTTGAGCATGGATGTGGGGGTAGAGGCAGAATAGTGTTGTGATGTGTTAGAGATTTCCAGAAGTAAATTTGGGACTTTTTAGTTGCCTTTGTGCTGTGAAAGCGGATGTGTGATGATGAGAATATGCTGCCTATTGTAGGTATGCCAGACTGTGTGACTTCTCCTGCAGCCAGGGTTTTCCAAAGGGGAAGCTAGGTGAAAAGGTTGAAAATAGGTTGTGTGTAAGTATATCTGAGAGGGGGGTTTTCCATTTTCTAGTCACTTTTTTGTAGTAGCTGCAATTCAAATAGAAAACATTTTAGCTTTCTATTCCTTCTTTTCTCCTAACTAGTTTACTTTAGCGTATCTGTGCTTCTTGCGGGGAAATGATTATTCAGGGAAACAGTTTGAAGTGTTTTGAGCTCTAAACATTCAATTTGAAACATTGTTGGAAAATAATATTTAATGTATTTGGAATCTTCTTTCCTCCCCCCGCAAGGAATAGTCTTTTGTCTTACTTTTGCAACAGCATCATTGCTTTATTTGATTTCATTTCTCTCACTTAAGCATAAATGCAGTATGAGTGGAAAATTAGGAGCAAAGATTTGGTTTGTTGAGTATCCCCCAACAGTAGTCTGTTGTGCTGCGATTTAAAAAAAAGATCTTTTTTGTAATTAGTTTTAGGAAAGAAGATCAAACAACTTTTTACATCAGAATAGTAGTGAACACTATTTACAAATATCTTGAAAAGATGGCTTGCATGAACTATAAAACTGATTATCTGTGACAATTATCTGTCATTAAAAATAGACATCAGTTCAGATCTTTATGCACAACTACTGGAAGGTCTATTAGGATGTCATATGATTAATATAGCAAGCTGCAATCTTGCAGGTGGCTGTGAAAAAACCCCAATTTTAACAAGACTGTCGCCTTTTGTACCAATCTCTATATGATGTTTTTTGTCAGATACCTGTTTACTCTGGCTGCGTTTAATTGAGAGCTATGCTATTGAGCCTGAGATGATTTAATTGGCATACTGGGAAGCAGAATCAGCTTTTGCTGTGATGACTTTCATGTTGCAGCTGCTCCCAGGTGTTTCTCTCAAATACACAAATGCATAATTTATTCCCTTTGTGGCTACTTCATACCCATGCCTCAGGTAAGCCTGAAAGACTGTTGTGCCGGAGGAAGGAAGCACAAGAGATGTGTATGTGCTGTCAAGAAGGCAGGAAGAGGTGGGTTTGTAGGCATGTAAAGTCCCCACAGTAGATCTGGGTGAAGTGTGTAAAGGGGTTTTTCATATTCTTTTAGAATATAAGAAACTGAAGGTCGAAGAGCAAGTGACCCATTCATGTCAGTGATTTTTTGCAGGTTGTGCCGTTTCAAAGGACCCTTGAAAATAAAGCGCTCTCTCTTACTTTTAGATTGATGCCTTTTCTTTAATGCTTTGGTTCTCCTTCCGCATGTGCATATTTTCCAACTCCATGATTTGTCCCAAAGTCCTGTGTTGTATATGTCAGTCCTGTTCTGAATGAAGTAGTTTATTATTTCCAAACCCCCTATGTAATCCAAACTCAAAGAAAACCCTGTCTGACACAGTTTGCCCTAACCCCATCTGGCAGAGCCTTCACTCCCAGCTTCCAGTGTGATCTTCTCATTCTTCTACCTGCTTTGTTGACTCTCAACTTTTGGTCAAAGTCAGCTGTATTGCCTGCACTTGAGCTATTTCCAAGGTGAGCTACCTTTAGCTGCCCTGAGATGCCCAGATGATTATGGCTGTCCATCTTGCACCTGGATGTCATGGCTTTTTTGCCTGAGGTCAGGGAGAAAGGCTAGTTAATTGTTAGGCCTGCTGTGATTCCTGAGATGATCCGGGGCTGAAGAGCAGAAAACCCCTTCCCAGCAAACAGCTGACACTGTGTGCACAGTGTATATCATAGCCTAGGCTGGGCGTGCCGTTTACCTCCTCCACCTCTATTTCCATATATGTTACCTCCTCCCTGTCACTGTCAGGGTGCAAAGTACTTCCTGAGGGGAGGAAGCATGGAAAGGAGAAGGCTAGGTGGAATTTCTCCCAGAGGTTTGTGTGCCCCCTTCCCTCCCAGATATGTGCCATGAAAAGGGATCAGATTCCTAGTTAAGTGTTTGTCCTCTACAATAGGAGTACAAAAGTTTGCCACATTGCTGAATGCTGCAAAGCCCTTTGCACTGAGACAGGAGCTCTTTTGCGCAGGACAGTTCCTATGGTTCCTTCTCAGGTGGGAATGACTGAAAGTCTTCCTGTCAGTTCTGTGGCTGGGTGAGTCACTTTGCTAGGGTTCAGTTTAAAATGACAGCACATAGATTGAACTAGTTTATGCAAAAACTATGCTGTCACGATGAAGATCTTGATGGTGTTAGCATGGGTTGAAAGCTTTGTGTTAGTTCTGAAGAGGGATATAGGAGCTGTAGTTAGTTAGGGCTAAGCCTAGGCTTCAAGATGGTAAAGATTTCTGAGCTTGCTTTTCTTTCTCCTCTTTTTTTTTCCCCCTCACTTTTTTCTTCTTTTTTTTTTCCCCTCCATCATTCCTTCTTTCCTTCCTCCATCCCTTCATCCCGGTCATTGATGTACTGACCCCTGACGAACACTGTTAGCCACAGGCTTCCAGCTAGACTTTGCGCTGCCTATCACAACCCTCTGAGTTCTCCCATTCAGCCAGTTCTCAATCCACCTCACTGTCAGCTCATCTAACCCACACTTTCTAAGCTTACCTTTGAGGATTTTATGGGAGAGAGTGTCAGAAGCCTTGCTGAAGTTGAGGTACCCAACATCCACTGCTCTCCTCTCATCCATCCAGCTAGTCATGCCATCATAGAAGGCTACCAGATTGGTCAAGCATGATTTCCCCCTGGTGAATCCATGTTGACTACTCCTCATAACCTTCTTTTCCTCCACCTGCTTGGAGATGATATTCAGAATGAGCTGTTCCATCACTTTTCCAGGAATGGAGGTGAGGCTGACTGGCCTGTAGTTTCCTGGGTCCTCCTTCTTGCCCTGTTTGAAGACTGGAGTGACATTCGCTTTTCTCCAGTCCTCAGGCACCTCTCGTGTTCTCCAGGATCTTTCAAAGATGATGGAGGGTGGCTTAGCAATAACATCTGCCAGCTCCCTCAGCACTTGTGGGTGCATCTCATCAGGGCCCACGGATTTGTGGGTGTCAAGTTTACCTAGCTGATCTCTAACCTGCTCTTCCTCAATCAAGGGAGAGCCATCCTTACTTCAGACTATGTCTCTTACCTCCAGCGTCTGGGATCCCTGAGGGCTAGCCTTGGCAGTAAAGACTGAAGCAAAGAAGGCATTCAGTACCTCCGCCTTCTCTGTATCCACTGTCACCAGGGCACCCTCCTTATTCAGCAGTGGGCCTACATTTTCCATAGTCTTCATTGTGCTGCTGATGTACTTGAAGCCGTTCTTGTTGTCCCTAATGTCCCTTGCCAGATTTAATTCTAAGTGGGCCTTTAACCTTTCTCGTTGTATCCCTGCATACTCTGACAGTGTGCCTATACACTTCCCAAGTAGCCATTCCCTTTTCCTTTTCTGTAAGCTGCCTTCTTCCACTTGAGTTTTACCCAAAGCTCTCTGATCATCTATGCAGATTGCCTGCCTCCTCTGCTTGATTTGATACTCATAGGGATGCACTGTTCTTGAGCTTGGAGGAAGTGTTGCTGGAATACTAGCCATTGGGTCCCTTACCTTTCAGGGCCCTAACCCACGGGACTCCCCCAAGTAGGTCTTTGAAGAGGCTAAAGTTTGCTCTCCTGAAGTCCAGGGTTCTAATCTTACTTGTTACCCTGCTTCTTGCATGCAGGATCTTGAACTCAACCATCTCATGGTCTCTGCAGCCAAGGCTGCCCCCAACTTTCACATCCCCAACCAGTCCTTTGTTTATCAGCACAGGGTCCCACAGCACTGCTCTTCTTGTTGGCTTCTCCACCACCTTTGTCAAAAAGTTATCATCAATCTTCTGCAGCAATGTCCTGGACTGGAGATGTGCCCGCATAGCAGAGGTGTATCTGGCTCTTTGATATTCAGGTAGTGTTTTTCCTCATGGATTTTATGGACTGTAATTAGGTGCAAGTCTGCCTGACTTACTTGGGACGCTATTTTTTCTATGGAGTTTCTATGCATTGCTTTTATATTATTCCACTGTCTTTGTATAATGCCTGTTACATTGTATTTAAGAATTCCAGTCAAACTTTTCATGGTTTAGCATTCTGTTAGGTGGTTTGCTTTAAGATGTAACGGTTCTAAAATAGCGGGGTTTATTTTGACAACACCGTGAATTGAAAAAATTTCTGCCTTTGAAAGGATTTTTGTATGTTTTAAAAGAAAGCTTGTTACGGTCCATTTCTATACTGTCATACTTATGATGGCATCCTTGCAAAGTTGAGGGCTTTTTTCCACTGAGGACAGCAGCACAAACTGCTTGTTCCTCCCTGCATATTGAAGTGTGCTCAGGAAGGATGTTTCAGAAGTGTGCTGCCTGGATTGCTGAGGTCCAAGTTTTGCACTGGCCTTACGATTGATGCTGTGCTGTTTGATGTGGCAGGAAGGTGTGGCAGGCAGGAAGGAACAAGTCCCATGACACCACTGCCTGCTGTTGATGGAGGGCTAGGAACAAGCAACACAGAGCGCATCTCAGCTAGGGTGTCAGTGTGCCTGCGGGTACCTTCCTATTTGTGACGTTATCTCTGAAGGCTACAGCCATAGGACTTTGTAACCCCTGAATTATTTGCTAACTCTAAATGCACATTACAGAGGGCAAACAAATTGTATGCAATCCAGAGTACACAGTGATACCGTACACAATACTTCTTGCTTATAAGGGTTCAGAGGGGATTTCCAAGCTTTGAAACTGTGGGGGAAATAGTCAAACTCTTCCAGCATAGAAACAGATTTAAGTGTGCTCCAACAAGGCACCTTAGAAAAAATGGGCTGTATTTCAGTTTGATAGCTGAATTTTATTCTTCACATTCTAATTCTCATTCCTGTGTTTTTCTTCTGATACCAAGAAACATTACTGAAAACAAAGCAATACCCATCACTTTGTATTTTATGAAACTGTTAAAAAGTGAATGTTTTCACTTCTCTAAGAGCTGCTGTTATGGTGTTAAAAAACACTCTGTTTGATAATAAGGGTAGAGTTACATAATAGTATAATATTCTGTTAATTAGAATTTGCTGCTTTCTTGCACTTGAGTATATTGTCATTTAATACAGAGAGAGGAAGCGCTGCTTTTTCTGTTGTACAAAACGAACTTGTGAATGCTTCTGGAAACAATATGTGTTGAATACTCTAGTTTCGTACTTTTTAATTTGACTTTAGTGCCTCCACCATTCCTGATGGGTGTGACGAGCAGCCTTTTCTGCAGTGATTTTAATAGCTTTTGGTAGGGTTTTTTCTTTTTTCCTTTTTTACCCTCTTTTTTCAAATTCCATGTGTTGGTATGAACATAATAGCCTTTCTTGTATTTAAAAGTCATCTATGGATTTGTTCATGTACCTCCTTTGTATGTTATATTATTTTGAGTTTTGGTATTTAGATCAGTAGACATTTTGGACTGTTGAGAAATTTGAACAATACAATGTTTTTTATTTCTAGTTGCCAACAAATTTCCTATTTAGACTTGAGAAGTAAAATGATCTAACCTTTCTCTGATCTGAAACTTGTCATACCCTTAGATCTGTTACAGACACTAAAATTATTTCAAAATACTAATTTGAATTACTCTTATTGCTCATAGCAGGAAATGCTTGTTTAGCAATTTTTTCTTTGTTTTGTCTTCAACTGTAATGTTTATTTCTGTTACTGTATTTAACATAGTAAATCTGTAAATACTACTAATTAATTCCTCCCCTCATTTTTGCTGTGCTTTTGAGGCTTGTAGTCTGTGTGCACTGGTATTGGAAGAAAAACACACATTTCTGTTTATAAATGTATTTACAGAAGTTGAAATAGTATTAATACTCTTACAGAAAAGCGCTATTTTCAGATTCATTACTACTGCTATTTCAAGTATTGGCTATGTAAGACAGACTTTCAAAGTCTGAGTCTTTTTAAAAGAAATATTTTTTAAATGAATAGTTTAAAATAGCAAAAGCTAACTTTCTTCTTTCTTTCTTTTTCAAACAATTCCTATACTCCTGTTTTTTAAAACCAACCTCTGTCTCTGGTTTTGCTGCTATATCATAGGTTGAGAGATAAATCTCATACAATGTTGTTGTTTCACAAAACTAGTCAATTAACCTAGTCAGTGCTACCTATGGGAAAAGGTGATCCCAGTAGTCTTACCTGCTACCAGTGTCATTCTTGTTCCATGCCCTGACTGCATTTTCATTCTAGGACAAACCTTTGTGCTGTGACCTGAACAGTGTGACTGATGCAGGCTAAAGACTCTGGCTCCATTCACGTTGGCTCAGTTCATCCACTTCAGTCTTTCACTCTGTGCTAACAAACATGTGTGCGTAGGTAGAGAAGGGGCAAAGCTAGGAATGAATGGTTGAGGGAAGGGAGAAGGCAGAAACACCTCTTTCTGTGGCAGCACCACTACATACCTGTATAAAATGATGGTGAAATAGTGCATAAGTCATCCAGCTGGTGTGGAGTACCAAAAAAATGCAAGACTGTTCTGTGATTTTGTCGACGTAGGAATGCACTTGAGCTAGCGGTTGAACAAAAAGTTATTTTAAATGTCTTTAATTCTTCACAACAAGATAAATTCCATCATGGCTTTGTTATGGCTAGCTGTTACTTCCAAATCAATTTAGTCGTTTGTGTCCATTTGCAGAGATGTTTCCTTAGTAGAAAGTGCGGTGAATAATTTCTAATGGTTGCATAGTTGGCATTCCCCTATTTTCCCAGCTAGGTGATGAGTGAAATCAGCTGTTGTTTTTTTAAATTCCCTTTTCTTTTGTATGATGTGGTGTGAAACAGGATATTACTGGAGCTTCCTGCGAGCACCCTGGTGCACTGTGCATATTCCTGCTGCTGCAGGGAGGTGTGTTCACGAAGTGGTGGTCTGCTGGGGGATGTCTTGCAGTGAGGTTACAACCTTGCTATATTGCAACACTTTTCTGTGGCTCTGGAGCATTAAGGGGTCATGTCAATAAGCAATGCTGGATGTGTTTTTAAAGTCTTGTCGGTTCAGTTACCAACTTTGTTGAAGCAAGTTTGAATAGCATTTCCAGTGCTGGGAGAATGCACCTTTCCTCTGAAACTTTGTCAGATTAACCCTGTCACAGAACAAGTTATCAATCAGTGTAAGGTTTACTGTGTGGTGAGAGAGAGATGTTTCATTACTTGCTGGCGTGTTGAAGGGTTCATCAGAAATGCTTCTTGTTGTGTTCAGCAGGAAGTTTCTATGTAAACGTTCCTGTGGCATACACAGGGCTGTATGTAGATCCCACATTGAATTCTCCATTTGGAAGGGGAAGCCTTCGTGAATAGCTCACTTCTTTTTGCCTAAACCAGCCTTCACATCATCATTACACTATTGATTATTTTGTACTGTTGATCAGCTGTACCCTAGCTGCAGCTGTGGTCTACTTCATTTACTGCTTATAAAGATCTTAATTTCTTCTTATGGCTGGCTAACGGTGGAAATATCTTTAGAGAATTGTGGGTGAATCATCTCTTCATTACTGTGGCTGTAAGTAGGATCTGTATAAAATCCAGACAAATCCTAATCTTTGGAAGATCAGCATGCTTCAAATTGTAGACTTTTTCTCTTATAGTGTAAGTATGTGTATGTTTGAATAACCTTTTGTACTGTATCTGGATGGCACAGCCTTCTGCTTACTCCTGGGCTTCACCCATTTCCTCGCCTGTGTCCAGAGAGCACGGGAAATGTGATGACTCAAAAACTGTCTCTCAGGGGAGCAGACCTGGATCTTTGTGTATTTTTTTTCTGGAAAGGAGCACTCTTGTGTATTTCTGGGGAAATATGGATGGCGAGGAGAAAATTAACAGATCCTTGGGAATTTTCAGTCTGTCTAAGGCTTTTTACTGGAGTCTTCTGTATGTGGTGACATAAATTAAGCTTGGTCTTCTGCACTTATTCTGCTATTAACTCCTCATCTCTCTATGTAGATAAGAGTCTCCCATGGCAGCAAACCTTCTCTCCCTGTTGTATTGCACAGTTTGCTGGTAGTGAGGCAAAACAATTAAGCAGATATGGGAGTCTGGCAGGGGCATGCTGTCAGGCATCTATGGAGAATGGAGAAGAGTAGGAGGCGTGGCCAGGAGGAGGTGTCTGGGAAAGGTGAGGTGGCCAAGGGAATGACACTGAAAAGGCTGCATATTCTCCCCAGCTCCAAAAATAGACCTCAGGGAGTCATGAGATGGCTTCTAAGAGGTGCTCAGCTTAACCTGGTGGCTCTCAGCAGGACCCTGCTGCATCTGCCCTCCTGGGAGAGGAGAGGGAGCCAAGCAAAGAGTGAGCAGACCCACTGAACTCCTCAGCTGCTCCCCCAACTCGTGCTGCAGTGTTTCCTTGACAAACTACTCATCAGGGAAAACCCATCCCCTCAGCAACTATTGTCACTTGAAATAATATACCACTTTAAAAATTCTCCACAAAGGGTTTGGTTTGTATTGAACTGAGCCCCCAAAAACAAGATTACATGTACATTATACTTTATAATAATGCCTACTTGACTGTAACCATGTTGCTTCAAATAATGTTGGCATTTATTGGCATTATCATAATAACGCTTTATTGTATTGTTTAGCATGCATTTTCATCTGCTTCCACTTTATTTCGTTTCTTACATTTTCACCCATTTTTTTCTCAAAACTCTTCTATTTGTTTTTCATTTGTTCTGTGTGTTTTCCTTCTTTTTATCTTTCCCACATTGCAGATAGCCACCCAGTATTACCGTGATGACTCATCTGATTTTGAACCATGGGAAAGTCCATTGGATGGCATAAGCCCACAAGTCAGGAATCCTCATTGTTTGGTTTTGCATTTGTTTCGCCTCCTGCTCCCTGCCACCACCTTTGCTAGTGGCTTCCTTTCTGTGTCTGGGTGTCGCTGTCAGATGGCAATGAAAATATTTATTTATCTATATAAAAAACATTGGGATTGGGGCTGGTGGGCAAGGGGAAATGCTTCACAAGTGGCAGCAACTTCTTTTTTTTGAGATGATTGGTTTTTTGCCCAGATTTTTTTATACTTTCTTAATAATAACATACGTGTAAGCAACGGAGAAATGAAAGTTCAAATAAAAGGCAGTAGATTCTGATGGTGCTTGACTGAGCCCTGTGTTGGCTGTGTTCTTCTCAGTGTGCTTTTGACCAGTACACGTCTGTTCACTTGACAATTACACCTGAAATTTTAAAATCTAAGGGAGGCATCCTTATCTCATTTGGCTGTTTTGTACTCTTAATACACATAACCCTTTTACTTGTGTAATTGGTCATAAACATTCTGACTAGAATTGGTCAGAGTTGGTGATTATTTGTTATTGCTGGACAGCAATGTATTTTCTGGACAAATAAATTTCTTCTTTCATTCCTTCCTCCAAGGATAAATTGTATATGCTGTATAGGTTTTTGTTTGGATGCTGAGGGAATGTTTTTTCTTTAGACTTCCATAGTGCTAAATGGCTACATGGGAGAGGGTAAGATTAAAAAAGTGCTACTTGAATTTTGGGCAGAAGTCATGAAATGTGAAACTGTTTTGAGTTTCTATGATAGTTCATTTACAGCCTTGGACTCTGAAACTTCTAGTATTACCTGATAAATAAGCCTTACCTTTTACTAGAAAGGTCAGTTATGAAACCAGGTGTGCTGGTTTTGGCTGGGATAGAATTAATTTTCTTCATAGTAACTAGTATGAGGCTATGTTTTGTATTTGTGCTGAAACATAGATAACGCGGGGATGTTTTTGTTACTGCTGAGCAATGCTTACATGAATCAAGGCCTTTTCTGCCTCTCACCCCACCCCACCAGAGCGTAGGCAGGGGTTACACAAGAAGTTGGGAAGGGACACAGCTGGGACAGCTGACCCCAACTGACCAAAGGGATATTCCATACCATATGACGTCATGCTCAGCACATAAAGCTGAGGGAAGGAGGAAGGGAGGGACCATTCAGGGTAATGGCATTTGTCTTCCCAATTAACCCTGAGGCGTAATGGAGCCCTGCTTTTCCTGGAGATGGCTGAACACCTGCCCACTGATGGGGAGTGGTGAATGAGTTCCTTGTTTTGCTTTTGCTTGCGTGCATGGCTTTTGCTTTACCTTTAGTCGTAACTGTCTTTATCTCAACCCACAAGTTTTCTCACTTTTACCCTTCCAATTCTCTCCCCTGTCCACTGTTGGGGAGTGAGCAAGTGGCTGTGTGATGCTTAGTTGCCGGCTGGGACTAAACCACAACATTAGGATTTGAGTTCCTGTGCTTCCTAAAAACAGTCAGAAGCAGGAAGTAGAAATCTAATGCAAGTGTCTGCTAAAAATTCTAAATCTTTCCTCAAAAATCAAGGGAGAAATTGCCAAAGATTTTATTACTGCTTTGTTTTCTGTTCTCCTCCTATGGCATCTCCAGTCTAAAGCAATCATGGTTTTTCTTTTGTTGGAAAAACTGGGTAGATGCTGCTATTTGCTCAGTCACTTCATTTCTGGCTTAGTAAGAAAGTTCATTGTTTTGCTAGCTTTAAAGCTGGGTATTTATCACAAATGGAGTGCTGTGTTTCTAAATGAATGTTTATTTAAAGATAGGTCAGTTATTCAAAGACTGGCAGAGATCTCAAAATTCTTACAGAGAAACTAAATAAAATGCTTATTTTACATTTGGAATTGTTAAGAGTTAGTGACAGTGTCACAGTCTCCTGGTATGTAAAGTTGCTTTGTCTTGCAGCTGTTGCATAACAGTGACTGTAGCATGTATCTTTATAAAAATGTACAGTTTGGATTATAATTTTGACCATCTGGACGACTGTAAAGCTTTAGTTTTCAGTTGGAATGCAATTTAAACCTGGTGGAAGTATCCACTGTGATATTTCTGCCTTTCAATGTGGTTGGTTGGTTTTTTTTGTTGTTGTTTTTTGTTTGTTTTGGTTTGGGTTTTTTTGTTTGTTGGTTTGGTTTGGTTTTGGGTTTTTTTGTTTTGTTTTGTTTATTTGGTTGGTTTTTTAATTTAGCAAATATGCAATACAGATGTGAAATGTAGTCAGTGAAGGAAAAATGAGACATTTAGGCTTTGTTTCTTTTTTTAATAAAAACTGAATGAAATGTGATTCTGTTAAACTCAACATACTCTTTCCCCCTGTCTGTTTATTTATTTCAGGAATTTCAAGCCTTTCAAACATTTGTGGAAAATCGACTTCCGTTTGATATTGTTATTGATGGGCTCAATGTTTCCCACATAAAACCCAGAAAGATGCAGTGTGAAAATGTAAGTGCTGGTTAAATATTCATAAAGAATTTTGTGTATGCAAAGGCTGATTGTAAAATAATTAGTGCCTCATTATTACTTATTCTCTTGAGGAACTGATCAGACATTTTTGTAGCACATTACAACGAAGTTCAGAGCGTTATTTAGACTTCACAAACTAAAAATGCTCAGTGGGAAGATGGTTCTTATATATTTGATTTGTATTAGCTGTAAAAAAATCATACCTAAATTTCTCCATGTATGCAATGCTCATAGTTAGAGCTAAGTTGCTGATAACAACATTTTTAGGACATGTATGAGTGTGTATGTTTTCATAATAGTAGGGATTTTGGGGAACTGAGTAAATCTACCATATAGAAATTTTAGTCTAATATAGTTATGCTGGTAAGAGTTGTTCTTAAATTAACCCATTACTTTGTTCAAACCACATCCTGTACAAGTTTTCATGCTCTTGAAATTAAAACTAAGTTATGAATGAGCTTGATAATAAAGTATAATAAAAGAAGCAATTTACTTGTAGTAATTATAAGAAATACATTTTTATTCTAAGAACTATTTTAAAGCTATTCTTAAGAAGCAGGATATACTTCCATATATGTAGATAAAAGCAGCTGAGCTAGAGAGTTAAACTTACTGAAAAATGTTTGAGAGCTGCAGTACAGTTTCATGAGATACTGGCTCACGAAGAGGGTACTTTCCTTAGTATGAAAATAGAAAAGGAAGTTTACAAGTTGTTTGCATGGGATCATGGAGGAAATGTTGATTATCTGAGGAGAATTCCAGGCAGCATGTAGTGTCACAGTGTTTTAAGACTTAGATCCATGCTTCCAAAGAAGGGGAAGAGAATTGAACCTCTTTCCTCAGTCCATGCCTGTCCCAGTGTAGGAGAACTGAACATGATCCTAAACGTTCTGTAAAAGCAAGAAGCAATGGGGAAGACAGTCAGCCTGGTTTTGCAGGATAATTACTGCTGATTTCTGACAGAAGTCTTAGTATGAGGTATTAACATGCTGAGCAGCGTAAACTGCCTTTGAGTTCCTCCTTAGCTTCTGCTGTATTGGAGTGACTTTGAGATCCATGATGTCAGGGAACTCCAGAAGGACCATATGGAGGCCTTAACTTTCAGTTTAGGTTTTTGCATATAGATACAGATCAGATCTCTCTTAAATCCCGGGTATTTACAGAATAGGAGAATATTTAGGAAGATCTGCCTTTCCTTCCACAACAGAACAGTAACTTGGGCTCACTCCAGAAGATTCTCTTACCTAAAATATACTTGTTCCGTGAGCAATGTTGCTGTTAAGTAGTATTGCATTGTCATGCACAGAAAATGTTAATCACTGGAGCTAGTCTTTTGCTGCTCCTGTTACCTAGATCCTGGTTTTGAGAGTGTGGAGTCATTACATGAGATAGGATGGACATGCCCATTAATCCTTCCTTATACCTGTAGATATTCACTGGCTAGATAGTTCCTTTTTTGGAATGAGAATTGTATATTTGCACTTTAAGCAACAAAATAGCTCCATCACTGCACAAAAGAAATACTCTTCTAGACATATGAACTACTGAAGACTACTAAAGAGTCTCCTGTATTGAACCTCTCTATTAATTGAGATACTTTTAAAATATTTTTTATGATAGATATCTTTATACACAATTACAATATGAACTATTGAGTTTGCAGTCTTATTCCAACTGGAAACATTGTTTAATTGTGAGATCATGCTGAATGCTAGCAAATCCTGTCATTTCTACATTACCCTGAACTCCTGTGTTGTGTCTTGGCAGGAAAGGACTGTGTCTTTGTTCTTACTTTGGAAACTTCTGACAAGAAACATGTATTCTTGTTTTCTTACTCTTTTTTTTTTCCCCCCAAGAATGGTAAAAAAAGAAAGAAGAAAAAAAATCCCCAAACCCTCAAAGCAGAGCAATTCTTTCTTCTGTCTCCAAAATTTTCTTTCTTCTGTCTCCAAAGGTTTTCTAGAACTCTGTTAGCTGTTTTATAAACTTTTCTTTTCCCTTGTATAGTTAGTATGCAGCTATGGTTCAAAGAGAAAGTGAAGTTGTTGCTCCCTGTTTATAACACACTGTATGCATTACTATGTGCAGATTGTTAGGTTTTTTGAACCAAGTTCCTTATGTGATTTAGAGAAAACACCAAAATAAAGGGCATTGTTGAACACAGAAGATGGCCTAAGATTTATGTGACAATAATATGCTAATTTAAATGTATTCTGGTCTTTATTTAACAAAAAATACTGTTCCACTTTATGATTTGGCTTTAAGAACTGTAACTGTTTTGCTGAAGACCAACATTGATAAAATATTCTTTTCTTTTTTTCAAACACCCTAATATTTATAATTTCTGTTTAGACATTCCTTAGATGCCTAGGGAAGGGGCGAGGTTGTGTGGACAAGGCATGAGTACCATGAGGGATGAGAAAAGAAGGAAAAAAAGCAGAAGTTGAAGGAATAATTTTTACTCATTTAATCCCCAAAATGTTCTGATGTTCTGGAAAACTTGATACGTGACTTCCAGTAGCCCCAGGCAACTTCAGTCTTCACAGCCAGCACTTACTTAGCAGATCATCATGAATATTATTGACTTGGCAGACTTATTCTGTGGCAATTTCTCTAGTATAGGACACTGTCAGTTTGTAATTACAATCCCTTTTTTTTCCAGTTTGGTTTTCTACTAGGTCTGTTTCCTGGTACAAATCACCACGTGGCTGCATCAATTACTGACAAAAAGAGGAGGTAGCATAAGGGTCAGAACAAAGATTTTTGAGGGCTAGAGAATGGTGAGATCATCTGTTTTGAAGGCATTGCACACAGAGTGACTGTAAAATGCAATGCTGGATATTAGCCAGCACCTCTCTTCAACCCTTTGCTTCCCTACTGCAGCATTTTAAATTAGAAATTGAAGTTGAGTCCTAATTAAAAGATATTACAGAATGGAAATTCTTTTTGCTATATAATCCAGTCAATAGGAACAAACTCCCATAAAGTGTAAAATCATTCGGTCTCGTCGTCTTCCATTTTTTGGTGTATTTTTCTGCTGTTTTAAGGCTGTATCTGATGCATATTTGCCTTGATGTGTCAGACACTGTTTGTACTGCAAACATAGTAGTTCACAAACTGAGATATCCTTGCACTTTAATTAAGCAGAGTTGATTCAGGCTGTATCATGAATTTGAGTTAATCCTTTCTTCCAAGTGTATCTAATTATATAAATCCTTAGCCAGCACGATGACATTTGGTTACTGTCTGTCCTCCGCTTCCCTAACTACCTGTAGTGCCCCCAACTTCACTTCGTAAACATCAGGAAAGGGAATTTCCACATGCTAATTGTCTGGTTCTCTGATTAAACACATAATTCATAAATGTATTTTTTTTCCTTGCTTATCACAATTTTCTGTAGAAGTATTCCTTGTAAAGTGAAGGGGAATCCCATGTGCAAGCAGGATATCTAGGCTCTGGAGCATCTGGCTTTGCTTGTGGGAGAGGAGTGAAGGAGCTCCGATGAGCTGTGCTCCAGCTACCCCTATGAAGTGGAGAGCGAGAGAGGGGTGTGGGAGTACTATCATCAAGCACAATTTAAAACATACTTCACTATTTTTTATTTGCGTTGAGATTGGTATATTGTAAATGAGATTGGACTTAATGATTTTAAAGGTCTTTTCCAACCTGAAAAATTGTATGATTCTTTTTTAGCTGTAACCATCTGGTGTTAGTTGTAACTGAATATATATTTCAAATGTCTGTTGAATCAAAGCTAACTCACAGTTCTCTTCTTTAAACAGTTAGACGGTTGGGATCAACTCTGCCTTAACTTTATCCTCTCTAATCTCTATTGATCTCAGACATCTAAAAGATTGGTAAAATAGTTCCAGACTGAGTTCCTTAAGACTGACAATGGTCAAAGGAATAGTTTATGCTCTTGGCAGATAAATCAAAGTGCTTGCTCCCAAACTTATTCAGTATTTCTATAAGTCGAGTACATAAGTTAATATAATTCCTATGTAAATTGCAGCTGGCCTCTACAACAGCTGAAACCAGATCCTTGCAGTTCCCCTCCCGTCCCAGTCCAGTGCCACCCCTACCACACCTCCTGCCTGTAGCAGCAGTTAGCTCCTGCCAGCAAAGCACCTGACCTGCCCTCTTGTACCTCACAGGCTGCACACAAAAAGCCAGGCTGTGACTGCTGTTGTTGGCAGTGCTCTGTGACAGGTGGAGGGGACAGGACATGCCTTGCAGCTACTTCTGGTCTCTTCCAGGGGAAAAGCAGCAGGCTTGCTGAGTAGAGGCTGTTCTCTGCATAGAAGGGTTCTTTGACTAAATGAATTGTGTGGTCGCAAGTAGCATAGTAATCATGTGTGAACAGATACTTGCATTTTGGTTTTCCATATGTTAAATACTTTTAAAATAATATTTATCGGGGGATTCAAAGTTTAAAACTAATATTACAATTTTAGTTATTCTAGTGGTTCTGTAGCGGTTGTTCCTGGACTCCCTGCCTACCCAGCAATATCAAAGAGTGGGTAGAGAGAGTTTACAGCCTTGAAGGGAAAGCTAGGAGTAAGAAATAGTCTCATCAGGATAGAGGATGTAGGATACTAGTCTACAAGAAAATGGTCAATGATCTTGTTAAATATTTGAAAAAAGCCTAACTGTTGCCATAGGATTGAAGAACCTTGATGCATTGTGCTTTGTGAATTCAGCTCAGAACCATCATTTAGGTATGCATTTTATTCACATTTTCAAGGCTTGTTTTCCAAACATAAAGACAAATATCAAGACAAAAATAGTAACACTTAAAATGAAACTGAAGAAGAGGATAAAAACCAAACAAAAATGGACACCTAGTAATCCAAATCAATTTTGAAGCATAATCTTGTTTCTTTGAAAACTCGTCTCTTGTGACTATAAATCCTCTATGATGATAAAAGGGAGGAAAAAAGGCATTGGATCTTATAGTGTTAGGAAAAAGTAGTAAGAAAATCTTTCTCTCCAAGTCACGCTTACTAAAAATTATCTTGAGGCTGTGAAACACACAAAGAAATTAACACTTGTGCAGTACATATATAGCTGACAAATACACATACTAATATGCTCAGGTTTTCATGTGGGATTTTTTCCCAGCTTTCAAGTCTGCCTCAACTGTGCAACATTCATATGACAGATCAGCTGCACAAGTAGTGCAACAGTGATTCTTGACAGAAAATACTAGCTCTATTATATGAGCTGTCCTGCAAAACAAGTAGTTACTAATAAATTTGAAAAGTCATGCATGGAAAAGAATTTTTTTCTTCTTTGACTCATTTGGCAGCATCTGTGATTTGTTCAAGTACTTTACTGTGTGTAAATGAAGCAAGAATTAAGTAGATCCATGAGTCATTCTCTGTTCAGAATCAAGACATCCAACAAAGGTCTTATTTGTCATACAGTGACAGTTCATAAATTTTTCTCCCACCAACTTTGTCTTACCACTCAACAAAGCAGTCAGACGTGTGTTCATTTGCTCCCAGACTTTTCCATTTCTCCTTTTTATTTTTCTGTCTTCTAATAGCAGTCCAAGTTTGCATTTGCACGATAATGAAACATTTGCCTTATTGCTCAAGATTACAGAGATTTCTGTCTGTGTTTCATTCCTTAGACCTGTACTTCCTTTTCCTTTAACTATTGCACAAATCATAAAGATGAAGATTTTTTGGTGTTTTCACTGAAAATCAGCCTCTCTGGAACATGATCTTAGAAGAGAAAGAACCTTAAGCACTACGGGGTGTCCTTGAAACCACCTATTTTTAGTATCAGAAATTTGTGATTGAAACGTTCAGAATTGCATTCACCTCTCATCAGTTAATTTCTGGGGTTCCTTAAATATCTTAGCAAGGAGACTGTGTCAAGTTCTTCTCCTAAGCCACATATAAGAGATTGCTATTGATATGCTGAACTCTTCCCCCTCCTCTCCTTTACTGGAGCTGTACGGAAAATCACATTACCAGGAGTCAGTGTTCACAAAGGAGACAGAGGAGTCCTGTAAAAAATAATAATAAAACTTTATTCGAATAAAGGGAGAGTCCACGGGACATATTCCTGTGGGGTCTGTCAGTGTACAGGGGGACGCAGCCCCCTTTTATCCTATTTTCCCGACTGCAAGAGACCCTCCTCATTTCCCCATTGGCTGAGGTACTCTGAGTGTACAGACTTCCCGATCCACCTAAGATATTCAAGACAAGTTCATTTGACACATTCAAGACATTCCTGCAATTTAGATATTCCAGATATTCAGGTGGTTTAACATATTCAAGGGATCATATAGTTTCGATAGTCTCTTAAGTCTGAGTTCACACAGGCTGCTTTTGTTCCTTGTCTTGAGCCTGGGTGTGCACAGGCTTCTTTTGTAAAGACACAAAACTGGTGTTCCTATCAGAGCCATCCTAAAATAGAGTAGATCAAGCTCAAAAATTCTGGTCACCAGATCCAGAAGAGCAAGGCTGTTAAGCTTCTCAGGAGAGGTGAAGGAGACTAGGCTCATTTGCATGTGAAACTTAAGGGAAAGCCTGCAAGTCTTTCTTCTCTTCTTGCAGTTCTGAAACCTGATGGTTTTCATTTGTGGCTAAAAGAGAAGTAAAAGGGCATTTAATGTATTCAACTTTGTATACCAATACACAGTAAGTGAAGGTGTATTGATCACCAGTGTGTCAGTGTTTCTCAAAGTACTTCTGCAAGTGGTCGGTGTGTAGGCTTCCACTGAGGAAACGCAAGTGTTGACTGCATACCTTGAGCCACTGAGTTTGGATCTTCCTTAGGAGTATGCTTCAACATCCTTTGCTGCTTCTTCAGCACTGGGGTGCTGAAGTAGTAGGAGAAGGAGTAGGAGGTAAATAAGACTTCTTCAGAAAGGAAATAATACAAAATCAGACTGGCTACCTGTGAATACAGGGAAACTTTCTCAACATTTTTAACATCCCAACATTGTGAAATTTGGGGGAGGGGAGGAAGAAGCTGGCAGGTTTAATCAAATGCCTCAACAGTTGGCTCTAAGCAACTATATTTCCTTTCAGAGGTTTCCAATCAGATTTTGCATTTCTTGGTGAGAAGAATAGAGCAGCAGAAACTGAGCAGGTTAAACGACTATCAGGCATTTTGACAACTTCTCCCTGTTGTTTTCACCCGAAGTCAGATAATTCCTGGTATTGCCTTCCCTTGCTATTTGCAACCACTGTTGCTGGCTATAAACCTCAATAAAACCCATGTGATTTAATTTAATGATCTCTATCGGTTTCTGTCTGGTATTTATAATTTCTACCTTTGTATTTGGCAATAGCAGCAAATCAAAAGTTAAGGTAACTACAAGACCACCCACACACTCCTTTTTTTATGAGAATTGCATCATCTCTTTTGCAACAAGAATTCGTACAATCACTAGGAGTTCTGCAGAGCAGAATGATGATTGATGTCCAAGTGAATTTGGTAACTGTAGCAACAGTTTGTTGCTACAACAGTTTGTTTGTTTTATGTTGTGGAGAAGTCCTGCTAAAATCTGGGTGATGAAGTCAAATGAAGCTATCTTCTGAACGGAATGAGTTTCAGCCTTGCTGTTTTCACTTCTCCTTTAGAAACCACAAAATGAGTTTTCTTTGGGCAGCCCAGCTGATTCACCTAATCATGAAATTGTTATTAATGTGGCAATAAGAGGTGTGCTGGGCCTCCAAATCAGAAACCTGCTCTTTGGGGAACTGAACTGCTTCTTTGGAAGTGATGTGGAGACTTACAGAAAGTCTCCATAATAGTGAGAGGCTATAGTGCTATTAAGATATGGGAAGCAGGCCAGAAAATGTGAAGGTTAGGTTTCTATAGGCCAGTTCTGTATAAGAAGTAATACTTGATTTGAGCCTGAGAAATGCTAGGTTTTAGTGTCATCTTAAAGGTAGTATAGATAAAATCCTCAGAACAACAATTGCATTTATTCATGTACATCTGGATTTATTTATATATTTTGAAAAGCACTCAATTTTTGGTTCACACGTGGCTTTTACATCTGATATGCAATTTTTAGTAACAGAAGGAAAGAAAACATATTTGGAAGCTGTGTTATCTGAAGGAGAAAAATACAATGAAACAAAAGCCTAAACTGCATTTTGATTTATTTATGAAGTTATGAAAGCCTACATTTTTTGAACAGTAAGTTATTCCCAGGGTTTTCAGTATATTGGCATGCTGATTAATGTTCCAACAATCCATTAAGCTGCATTTGTTGTTTTTTCTCTAGTTACATTCTACTTGTAGAGCAAGAGTGGAAAAGACATATATAGACAGTCAAATATATTTAAATTGAGATGATAAAGTTATTATAACCTGCAGTAAAATTCAAAACCAAAGCTAAAGTAATTTTATTAGTTTTAATCTTAGACTCACAGAAGGTCAAATACAATTGTCTACAGCTTTTAATCTAAATGTCTTCATAGACTGATTGTTTCATGTTTTCTGGATAATGGAAATAGGAATTGCTATTTGAATCTAGAAGACCACTTCCACCAGAATTAAAATTCCATGCTGGGAAAACAGTCATGCTGGCAGTATGCTTGCTTAAAACCAATTCACTAGATTTCCTGTTTCAAACTGAACTTCTGAAAAATTGTAAAAACTCTTAATTCTTATCCAAAATAATGTTGCCCGTTACAGGTGACCTCTTGTATCAGACACTTGCTATGAAAACCTCACCTTTTTCCAGTATTGATTTTTTACATCAGATGCAGAAGTGACAGGCAAGAGGCTTATTTAGTTATTTAAGACTATGTTTGTACAGTTCCTCCAAACAAAGGAGGGAGAAGGAGGCAGGGCAAAAAAAGTCAAAATAAAAGCCCTCAGACTAATTCAGAATTATGCCTGTGTCTGTGATGTGAATCTAAACTATATGAAATTAGATTAAACTAGTATGTTTACATGTGCTGATATAAAGAGGAGATCTCATTCAAATACCTGTCACTTCCCTGTAGGCTGCTACCAGGACCTTGCTATAGGCGGAGTCGTTTTCTAGAAATGATAAGAAAATTTTTTATCCTCTTTGCTATTGACAAGAGGATATTTATTGTTCCAAACCTTGGTATCTAACCTGTCTAGTCAAGACAGTGGTCAGAAGTGGATTAGGAGTGCAAGAACAAGACAAGTTTAGAGTGATGAATCCAGTTGTTACAGTCTCCCAGATTTTGTTACTGATCCAGGAACTTCTGGATGAAGAAGTTGCATCTTGACTAGCAAGTTTAATTGCCACTTCTGTTTTCTGTGATAAATTATTTAATTACCTTCCCAACTTATTTTGCCTTTAGTTTTCAAACCATCCTGTGGCAATAAGTCTCACAGTTATATAGGATATGATAATGCTTTTGTTTGGTTTAAACCTGCTGTCTGTTAATTTTGTATGATGGCCTCTGCTGCTTGTGCTGAAAATGGGGAACAGTCATTTGCACTTTTCAGCTAACTTGCCATTTCACAGACTTTCCAAAATAACTATAATTCTTTTTATAAATTATCTGGAATAAAAAAAATGCACATGATTATGCAAAACAGGTATCACGGAGATTGTTGTTTCTTTTTCATGTTTAACTATGTACAGGATCTTTGTGTATAGGTTGTGTATGATGACAATCTGGACTACTATTGGGCCTCTCAAGTTAGACTCAGGAGAGCAGTATTTTATTGTGTAATGGTTGTTCTCCTCTTTGAAGTATCCTGGTCTTGCAGGTTACCTATAGTTAATATAACAAGCCAAAGTTCCCTTGCCTTTGCTGCTGCTGTTCTTCACATTTTCATGAAAAATAACAAACCACAGGCTGGTTTCTATCACAGGCAATGCTGATCTATATAGGTTCTTCCTCTGTCATGTAGAAAGGGACTCTGGGAAGTACAGGGATTTTTGGGACTGCTTCTAGGAAAGCTGGACAAAGAGATAGAATGTACTCCCAGCAAGTTTGCTGCCTATACAAAACTGGGAGGAGTGGCTGCCATGCCAGGAGGCTGTGCTGCCATCCAGTGTGACCTGGACAGGCTGAAGAGCTGGGCGGGGAGAAATATAATGCAGTTCAATAAGGGCAAGTGTAAACTACAGCATCTGGGGAAGAACAACCCCATGTATCAGTACAGGTTGGGGGCTGTTCTCTTGGAGGGCAGCTCTGGGGAAAAGGACCTTGGAGTCCCAGTGGATAACAGGATGACCATGAGCCAACAGTGTGCCCTCATGGCCAAGAAGGCCAATGGCATCCTTGGATGCATGAAGAAAAGCGTGCCCAGCAGGTCGAGGGAGGTTATCCTCTCCCTCTCTATTCTGTGCTGGCATGGCCTCACCTGGAGACCAGTTCTGGTCTGCTCAGTTCAAGGACAAGGAACTACTGGAGAGGGTCCAGTGCAGGGCCACTAAGATGATGCAGGGCCTGGAGCACCTTCCATCTGAGGAAAGGCTGAGAGAGCTGGGTCTGTTTAACTTGGAGAAGAGGAGGCTGAGGGGGGATCTTATCAGTGCTTATAAATATCTAAAGGGTGGGTGTCAGGAGGATGGGGCCAGGCTCTTCTCAGTGGTGTCCAGTGGCAGGGCTAGGGGCAATGGCCATAAACTGGAAAATAGAAGGTTCACCCTGACCATGAGGAAATACTTCTTCACTGTGAGGGTAACAGAGCACTGGAACAGTCTGCCCAGAGAGGTGATGGAGTCTTCTCTGGAGACTTTGAAAAGCCACCTGGACTTGTTCCTGTGTGATCTATTCTAGGTGATCCTGCTCTGGCAGGGGGGTTGGACTAGAAGATCTCTAGAGGTCCCTTCCAACCCCTACCACTATGTGAATCTGTAAAAAAGTCATTGCAATGTGACCCAATCTGTAATTTGTAATGTTGTGGGATGTCCTGAAAATGAGCCTCGAGTTTGCTGGGTCACCTCATATGCATATCATGCTAGTGTGGCAGGTTGTTAAAGATTTTTTGCCAGACAAAGCAGGTTGCTCTAGGTATGCTATTTATTTAATCACAACTCAGAGTCGGGCCACCACCTCAGCGAGTGGCAAATGACCCAAGATCTTGCACAGTTTTTATACCATTCAATCAATACCCATTACATAAGGTCCAAAGTCTTTGTATATTTCCACTCAGCCTTTCAGTCCCCAAAGTTCATTGTTTATCAAAGACCATCACAATCCCCTGTCTCAGCTGCATTCTTCTGTTCTGGTTCCAATCCTTGTTTCAGTTTCAGGGTCTTCTTCGGGTCTCCGTCTCCGTAATCACTCTTCTGCCATTTCTGTCTTGCACAATTCTGAGATAGACTTCGAGATGTACTATTAAGGGTTTACCTTTTGTCTAGCAAAGCATCTGTGCTTAATTAATTAATCACTCTTTGTTGAAATTGTCTTTACATGATTAGCTTGACTGGGTTTTAAACCAGCCTTGGGTGAGTCTGTACAAGGAACAAACATTCTGGGCCTGTTGAGCAGTATTTCTGCACTTTTACAAGACCCCAAACCTCAGATCTAAACCTGCACTAGAGACTATGAAAGATTCCTTTACAAGGTCAGGGGCTTACCTCATAGGTGTATAACATCATCCCTATCTCTGTGTGTAAAGCAAGAGAACTTGCCTTGGAACTTGCAGAAACTCTCTTAACACTTTTCCTCATTTGCTTCTTAACCTGATATACCCTGTTGCTTATATGATTTTACACCTTTTTAGATCTCCTGGCTTGTGTTTTTCTAAATGATAGAGAATGAACTGAAAATTTTAAACTATATATATGTATTTACTTACTAGTAACCATTGTGCTACTAGTTATACAGCTGTTACACAACAGAAATCTTCACTCCCCATCCTCTAATGAAGATGCCTACCTCAAAAAAATAAATATTATTGAAAAACTTTAGATGAAAAAATAACCTTATAAAGTATCGTTTGTATTAGAGTCCTTATGTTTGTGTGCATCACCATCAAATAAACATTCATATACTCTATTCTATAAATATTCCCTAAATATGATCCAGAAAAATTACATTTAAAATCACTTCAAATGCTGAATCTCTGGCATTGTACTTACTGCCCTGTCTCATTGTTAGAAAACCTCCTTCTGCTTATGAAATTCTCTGTTTCAAATAATTTACATATTTCCTACTAATCTTTATAAGTATCTACTGTTTTTTCCTTTCCTTTCAGTGATAGTAGTTTGTGATGCTGTTTCTTCCTGATTCATTATTCACCAGATAGTTCTTTAATGATCCAAATAGTTCTTTTCACAGTTCTAGCTAGAAACATGCATTGAATTTATAATGAATCCAGTGAGTCAGAAGCTAAAGAGGTTGTCAAAATTACGTAAACATAATATACTGTTTTTCAACCAATTTTATGAAGTATTAACTGATACTTCTATTGTAAGTTTTCGAAATAATTTCTACCATTTCCAGCTGCTGTATTGTCCTGTCCTTGCACCATGTTTCCTGTAGTGACTGTGAAAAATGGACCTATGCTTCTGTCATATTGATGATACCAAATTATCTTTCATGCAAATAGGAAATACTAGAGATACTTATGTCTGTCCTCATCATTGTCCAGCATTCATCCATTTACTTGCTTACTTCTATGATCACCAAAAAGAAAAGTGAGTTGGCAGGAATATTTCTTCTGCCTCTAATATTTTGAATCTTTTTGAGTCTTGAGCCTTTAAGGAGACATAGAATCATAGAATGGTTTAGGTTGGAAGGGACCTTAAAGATCATCTAGTTCCAACCCCCCTGCTGTGGGCAGGGACACCTTCCACTAGACTAGGTTGCTTAAAGCCTCATCCAGCCTGGCCTTGAAGACAGCCAGGGATGGTGCCTCACCACCCTCTCTGTGAAGAATTTTTTTCCTGGTATCTATTTCTCCCTGCTTTCAATTTAAACCCATTCCCCCTTGTCCTGTCACTACAGGCCCTTGTAAAAAGTCCTCCTGCAGCTTTCCTGTAGGCCCCTTCAGGTATTGGAAGGCTGCAATAACATCTCCCTGGAGCCTTCTCTTCACCAGGCTGAACAAGCCCAATTCTCTCTGCCTTTCTTCATAGGGGAGGTGCTCCAGCCCTCTGATCATATTTGTGGCCCTCCTCTGGACTCACTCCAACTGGTCAATTGAGGGTTCCAGAGCAGGATGCAGTACTCCAGGTGGGGTCTCACGAGAGCAGAGGGGGAGAATCACCTCCCTTGACCTGCTGGCCACGTTTCTCTGGATACAGCCCAGGACACGATTGGCTTTCTAGGCTGCCAGTGCACACTGCCAGCTCATGTTCAGCTTTTCATCCACTAGTACCCCCAAGTCCTTCTCCTCAGCGCTACTCTCAGTCCATTCTCCACCCAGCCTGTACTTGTGTTTGGGATTGCCCTGACCCAGGTGCAGGACCTTGCACTTGGCCTTGTTGAACTTCATCTTGACACGGCTCTGTGAGCAAGCTGTGTACATCGTGTACCGTAAGTACTCTGACAGAAGTTAAAAGCCATTTCAGTTCCACTTTTTCTGTGGAGTTGGTCCTGGCTTACATGGTATACCAGTGTGGGAAGATCAACCTTGATGATGCCTTCTTTCCTTGTTTTATTTCCTATTTGTGTAAACTAGGTAGTGCTTAAACTATACACAGGGGGAAAAAAGAGCAGAAGTGTGATACAGGTGTTTGTTAGAGATGTGGTTCCTTGGAATTAGAGCTTCTACCTTTAGTGCAAGTTTGAGGAAAGCACAGTAGAAGGTAAGTATTCCTTGAATACTACCTCTACTACTACGTGATTGATTGATGGAATTGTCTTCTACCACGGCCCGAAGTTGCTACACATTTGAGTACATAAAATGAAGTAGTATTAAAAAGGTTGCAAGCAGTAGCCATAGAGCAGAACCAGTCGATCTTAATGAAGTTGATTTACCCTACTCCTTATTAGGAGTAGTTACCCTGGGCTTGTCTAATGTTCTTGTTGCTACACTGCTTTCAGCATCTGAAAGCCATTTCCATGGTAGCCCTGTAAAACATTGCACTGTACTGTTTAAAACCATTCATGTATGATGGCCCTAAGTAGCAATCGTTAAAGGAAGTGGCTTAAATAAAAGAACTGGAGACCTTTGACATTTTTACTTCTCATTGATATGTATGTACTTTATGCTTTCATGCCTTGCAGAGTGAAAAGCTCTAACTTTCCACTGAATGGGCATCCCCAAATGGGCTTTCAGAAATTCGAATGCTATAGGTAAGGGATTCCTTTTTTGTCATCCCATTCACTCTCATTTCCACAAGCCCATTCACTCTGCCAGCCTACCTAACATAATATGACAGAGTTTTAACCCTTAGCTATCTGATAAATTTGGAAAACAAAATAGTTCTGAAACTATAGCTATCTTTTGCATTTGAGCTCTGCTGTTTGGTCCTGGGTGCTCCAGAAGTTGTTAGGTGGGTATCTGCATCCTTTCTATGGAAATGGACAAAGGAGGGAAAGATGCCACAGAATTCCTTAAATATGCTGGCTGGTATAGATAAAAATAACTGGAAACCATGATGCTGAGACCCCAAATGAAAATTTGCTTAGAAAAGATAGATACTTTTATGAAATAGGGGGTAGGTAATTCTTACTTGGCTTCTGTTGTCCAAGCTGTTCTGGTGGTTGTATTTTCATATTCTATTTCTCATAACTACAGGGACAAAGTAGACAAAGATTTTCATATAACCACTTGTTCCCACAAGGTGGAGCTTTTAGATAAGTGCAAAATATCATCCATAATTAATTTGTAGGAACTGACAATATTATTTGATTGTCAAATTGCTGTATCTTATCTCCTGAGTTAAAGAAAAACAGTGTAGATTAAACACTGTCTTGCCCATTGTCCAGCTGTTGAGTATTGCAGACTGTTATCAGTAAACTTATATTAAAAGCATTGAAGTAAATTAGATCTTGTGGTCTGTAGCTATTGCAGGGGACTTTCAGACCTTCACTGCGTAGGATCTCCAGGCATAGATATTGCCTGCATTGTTACTAGTGGTAAAGTGGCATGAGTCTGCAGTGAAGTACAGTCTAAGTTAATGACTGTCATAAGAAAAATAATGCTGACCTATAGTTTACAGTCACTTCTGATACACTCTGCATCAGATTTTTTCTGTTTTTGCAGGAACAGTAAGTTGTTTACCGTGGTGTGCAGCCTTGATCCAAATGAGACGTTTGAACTTCTGCTTTATGGGACTGGCAGTGGGAGGTGTACTGGTGTATATGAAAGTCCCCTAATTTTACTCCAGCCTGGTACATACCAGTTATGCTTTTACCAGTATGAAACAGATTCCTTCCTTGGTCCCTCCATGCTGAAAGCCTTGGTGCGTGGTCTACCTGGGGTAGGTGGCCTGACTGACCACACAGCTTCTCCTCCATTTGAGATCTTTGTGCTTTAGTTTGCTTCTGATGATTTTTATCCTGTTGAAGAAGAACATTTTATATGTTTTCTTTCATATTAAACAAATTTTTCATCTTTTTGACCTTCAAAGAGAATTTACCACTCGAATAGTGTTTGTTAATGTATTTGTTTCAGAACTGCAAAATTGTTCTCTTTATCTCTGAAAAGGAATCTGTAGCAGGCAACTGGAAAGTAGTACTAATGAGAAACAGAATAAAAGCAGTCTGAAAATTGTGTTATAAATGTTTGCTGCATGTTGTAGCCCAATTCTTTTTTTTTTTTACTGCACACAATCAATTTACTGATGGGTTTCCTTGATTATCATGTCCTTTTACCTGGATGATAAGCCTGTGGACCTGTGAGCATAGGAATAGTCTTTATGTCAGAGTTTTGTGGAACTATTATATTAATTCAATCATAGGATATTGCTGCAGAAGCATGGGTTTAACGTGCCATGAACAGCATCATATATGTGCCTCCTTGTAACAGTGGTCTCCCCAGCTGCTGCAGCACCTTTCCTCAAAGAATAAAAGTACTGTCTGCGACTTTTTGAACCACTGATTGAAGAGGGGAAAAACACAACATCAGACTAGGTCAGTGAGGCTGTGCAAACAGCTGCATAGAACAGTGGTGAGGGCTAAAATACTGGTAACTTGTAAAATGTCAGTTTCAGTTTTACAAAGTCTGATTTCAGTCCTGCACCAAGTTATTTCCTATCTATGGAAAGGATCAGTCAGGCTTGTGCTTATGTTTTCATTACAACCCATCAGCACTGCTGCCACCACCACCCAGAGATCCTGCTCACATTTTGGATTTTCAGTAGTTAAATACCCACACTGTGAAATTCTAAGACTGGCACTGCTGCCTTTAGTTCACAAATGTTACTTTCTAATAACTAGCTTTTTACATTCTTTCTAGATGAGAAATGGTAAGAGAAACTCTCTAATGGCTTTAAGTTGTTGTATACAGCTGCTAGAATAATAGTAGAAATGCAAGAGTACCAATGTAATGGCAAAGACTGGATTTACAACGAAAGATGGCAGACCCCTGAAGCTGTGACTTCAGCTGGGACAATGACTCCATTTACAGTCAGTGCCTGTGATAGGTAAAGTTTCACTTCTGAAGCCTGTACATAATAACATAAATAAAACCTCATACCTTTTCATTTTTATGTAATTTGCTTTCTCGTGAAAATAAAGATGGTATGCATAGTACTTGGTGTAATGAAGTAATGTGTAGTGGTCAGTAAGAAAATACTGTTGAAGAAACAGCAGTGCGGGCAGAAACAATTCAAGGAATAGGACAAAGGATAGTATTACTGTGTGGAAATGCACAGGGTAACACTTTATGTCCTTTCAGCTTTTACATATTTACTTTTCTCTTCTTGTATAATCACGGATAGATGTAATGACCTAGCTAATCTCCTTGGTGTGGAGGGTTGATACTGATAACTCTTTAATATTTTGAAAATCCCTGGGTTTTGGTACAAAACAGTAAGTGCTTAGGAGAGGTCTGGATTAAAAAAAAAAAAATCCATGTAAGATGCCCCATATGTATTGTCAAGAGCTGGGTTTTATTCTTTGTTGCAAGAAAGAAGATGAGTAAGAGGAGAGATAAAAGTATATAATAATATCAGCTATGTAGAAAAAATATCTCTGAGAAAATCAGAAAAAGATAAATATCTTTGCCCTTTTACATGACTCAGGAATGGAGGACTGCCAGTCCATAATTAAAATACAAAACTTACAGCTTCAAGGACTGGGCTGTAAGTAATTGTGAATTGAACATATCCCAGTTGCTGCCTTATCAAAATGCTACTTTGGATTTCACCCTTTCTCTTCCATCTTTATGCCTACTTTGTAATTGCTGAGCCAACTTCAAAGGGTCTGCTTGAATGTTTAAACCATCACTACATTTTTTGTAAGTGATTGGGAAAGAAAATGGTCTTGTACCTGGTTAACAAAACTTTTGGACTGAGAAACTTGTCTGTCACTGCAGTGATTTACAAAATTCAACTTCCAAAAATGCCATTAGGCAACTGAAGAATGTTTGTTTGTCCACATATTTCTTGAATTGTTGTAAGAGTCAGAAAAAATAGTCTGTTTTTCTCTTCTGCAATTTGTACTATAAAATTCAGCAATTCCCCAACTGTTCATCTCTTCTTTAGCCATCATTTCTGGAGTTCTTGGTGTTGTTCATTTAATAACATGCTATGCTAACTATTGTCACCACCCATTTTTCTTTCTTTTAATCATGTTTGACCTTTATTCATCTAAAGATCACGATAATGAAAATACTGCTGTTCAAAAGGAGTGACATTCAAAACGTGTGAGGAGGAATAGTCACACTAAAAGGTTTGTCAGGTGTAAGGTCTGACAAAGTGACTGAGATCTTTTAAAAGTGACAGTCCATTCTGAAAAGCCAGAGGCCAAAAAGCTAGTGTCTCCTCTACCTGATGATCCCAATTTTGCCTCCCCATCCTTCATGTCATGCACACAATTTAAGTTCTCTGTAGTAAGCTGTGTATTTGTCTTCGCTCCCTTTATGCATCCTGTCTTGTTTCTGTTCATTCTCCTAGGTAATACTGCTTCACTCTTCATCAAATCGCTACTTGTCATGCTTTTTGGGAATAAGGCAGAGCAGGATATGGCTGTAATTAGATTATGTATTAGAAATATTTGTTTAAAAATTCTTTTTGCTTACATGCCTCTGCTAGAAAGGATAGCAACCTATCCGTGTCTTTGTGTGGCATTGGAGAAATTTATAACAGTCTTTCCAAACCTGAAGTTAATTTAGAGAGGTTTGGTTTGTAATGTTCTGTTCTCTGAACTGGTCAGTAGCATTAAAAGCTCTTGTTTGAAATTTTACCTATACTTTATAATATAGCAGAATATAATGTCAGAGCCTAATTACAAACATATTACTTTTACATTTAAAACTGTTTCAGATTATGCTGATCAGGTTCCACCTTTGGTTGAAATCAAGTAGCGTTGTAACTAAAGATATCTTCATTACTGGCATAATAGCAAAGGTACCGTGAACACAGAAATACATAAATGATGCTGTTGCTTTGGTACCAGAATCTGCTTATGGCTACTCTGCTTTAATGTCCCCACTACCCAGGATTCAAGAGGGCTCAGTAGCTTGGATTCAGCCCATGGAGTCAATTTTGACCTGGAAGTAATATGTCTACATTCATCCAGTGCTGAACTTGAGCCAAGTACTCCAGTCAGTGGAAACACTGGACTGTGCTGGGGCACCGGCTGTCTTAGTACACAGTCAGCTGGGACCTGGCTGCAAAAGCATCATCAGGATGCCTCTGAATACAAACTTAAACTGCAAACAGCAGAACTGTATGTAGTCATCACCTCATCTGAGCAAACTGAGGCTACCATACCATCCTCAATCTGTTGATTGATACCATTGATACCATCTGCTCCATGATCTTGCTAGGCACAGAGGTGAGACTGACTGGCCTGCAGATCTCTGGGTCTTGCTTTTTTCCCTTTTTCAAGATGGGTGTTCCCCTTTTCCAGTCAGTGAGAACTTTACTCGACTGCCATGACTTCTCAAATATGATGGATAGTGGCTTAGCAACTTCATCTGCCAGTTCCTTCAGGACCCCTGGATGTATTTCATCAGGTCCCATGGACTTGTGCACCTTCAGCTTCCTTATATGGTCTCAAACCTGGTCTCCTATAGTGGGTGGTTCTTCACTCTCCCAGTCTGTGCCTTTGCCTTCTGTGACTTGGGCAGTGTGGCTTCAGCACTTGCCAGTGAAGACTGAGGCAAAAAAGTCTTTTGAGTACCTCAGCCTTCTCCATATCCTAGGTAAGCTGTACTCCCATTTGCTTGCAGAGAGAGGCGATGTTTTCCCTAGTCTTCCTCTTGTCACTGACACACTTATAGAATTTTTTCTTGTTGTCCTTGACATCCCTGGCCAGATAATTCTTTCAGGGCTTTAACTTTCCTAACCTGATCCTTGGCTGCGTGGACAATTGCTCTGTATTCCTCCCAGGCTACCTGTCCTTCCTCTGTAGATTTCCTTTTTGTGTTTGAGTTTGTCAAGAAGCTCCTTGTTCATCCGTGCAGGCCTCTTGGCATTTTTACCTGACTTCCTTTTTGTTGGGATGCAGCACTTCATCCCATGGTACTCTACCAAGCAGATCCCTGAAAAGGCCAGTCTGCTCTCGTGAAGTCTGGGGTAGCGAGTTTGCTGTGTTCTTTCCTCGCTGTCCTAAGTATCTTGAACTCCATTTCATGGTCATTGCAGCCAAGGCTGCCCTGAGCTTCACATTTCCCACCAGTCCCTTCTTGTTGGTGAGAACAAGGTCCAGCATGGCACCCCTCCTCGTTGGCTCCTCTATCACCTGGAGAAGGAAGTTACCAACAGTGCATTCCAGGAACCTCTGGGCTTGCTTGTGCCCTGCTGTGTTGTCCCTCCAACAGATACGAAGGTGGTTGAAGTCCCCCATGAGGACTAAGGATTGTGAGCATAAGGCTGTTCCTGTCTGTCTATAGAGGGCCTCATCCACTCGGTCTTCCTGGTCAGGTAGCCTGTAGCAGAACCCCACTGTAATGTCACCTGTGGCATTAATGCCCTCCATTTAATCCTGGGTCATGACCCATAAGCTCTCAGCCGGTTCCTCATCCATCTCCAGGCGGAGCTCCATGCACTCCAGCTGGCCATTGACGTAGAGGGCAACACTCCCTCCTGATCTCCCCTGCCTGTCCTTCCTGAAGAGCCCATATCCTTCCATTCCAACACTTCAGTCATAGGAGTCATCGCGCTATGTCTCTGCGATGCCAATAAGATCATAGCCCTGCAGGCATATGCAGGTATCTAACTCCTTGTTTATTTCCCACAAAACTTTCATTTGCACAGAAGCATTTCAGTTGTGCCCCTGGTGAAACTGACTAACTGGCTGGAGTGGCTGGAATTCGCTTGTGGTACTCTTCAGGTTCTCTCCTGCTGACCTGCGATCCTTCTCCAGGCTCTGGGCATCTGTTGCTGGCACTGGCATCAAACTGGTAGCAGTGGGATGGATTGAAGTTTCTCTCCCCTGGCAACTTTAGTTGAAAGCCCTCTTCACCAGCTTGGCAAGCCTATGAAGAATGTCTCTCCCTACCTCTGTCTCTGATAGATGGACCCCATCAGCCCTGAATAGACCAGGTTTCTCAAAGTGAGTTCTATGATCTAAGTAGCCAAAGCCTTGACTGTGGCACCAGTCCTGCAGCCATCTGTTGATTTGTCAGATCTGATTGGTCCTTTCAAACCCCTTCCCTTTGAGCAGGAGTGATGAAATGGTTTGCATTAGCACCAAGACCCTATGTCTCCATGAAAACAGAGCTTTCAGTCCTTCAGAGTCAATGCTGCTAACAGCAGCTTATAGGTCAACAGTCAAAATTAATGTAGAAAATCTTCAGGGTCTCAGATCCTCAGATCCAGATCCATGACATGATGGATTAATGGATTAATTTGACCTCCTTTGCTGAGAGGGGCAGTCCCACGCCTCCTGTCCTCACCACCTCCAGCAATGTGTTCCCGAGCAGTCATTGCCTTTGACTCAGGTCTATCAGTTTTGTGGCTGCAAACTCAGACCTACAAAAAAATACTATTTTGTTGGATCAGCAAGCTTCTGCATAGTTGTGGCATTGTTAGACATCATGCAACATAAGTGGTGGGAATGTGCAGCTCGGGAGAGGATTGAGTGGGCCCACCCCTTTCCACTGCTACTTGCAGGTAGATCAAACTGAATGCATTGTAAAATTGTACTGAAGAGTAAGAAGAACAATTCTTTCTGGGCCTTGAAACAAAAGATGATATCAAATAATGATAAGGATCACAAATAGGAGGAAAGGAGAAGAAAGAGCAAGAGAAGAAGGGCCATTAGAGGTATTGCAGTGGGAAGAGAGAACATGGAAGACAGAAATAACTAGAAAAGCAGGAAGAGGGAGTAGAGAAAAATCAGGAGATTGTGTATTGACAAATAGTGGCAGCAAATGCAGGTAAAAATTAGGAAACGCCTTTCCCTGGTGGTTGAGGATACTGTCCTCAGCCTTCAAACATGATACTTCAGTCTCAAGAAATAGTTCTGTCTTTCTGGGCAGAATTGAAATGCCATTGCTTTGTGAGCAGTTCTAGTAATAACCTGGATGCTGAAAGCCAGAAGCTTTGCCCTCCATGAGCTCTGTCTGGGAGGGCAAGTATCTGTCCTGAGAGGCATTTATTGCTGAACAGGCACTGCCCTAAGAGGCTGATGAAAGGTCTCTCTGAAGAGAAGCTGGTGCAGCAGTGCATTTGCCACCTTAAGATGTTGGCTCATAAGTGGAAGACTAGTCTGGATGTGGCTTTCATAAATCCTGAGGCCACAGATTTCCTTTTACTGCTGCTTGCTTCTTCCCCACAGTGCAAGAACTACACATGTGGCTATCTCATTTCGACAATAGGTGGGGCTGGAAAAGCAGTATGGTTTAGGGCTCTGTCCTCTAATACCAACAAAGGCTTTAGTCCTGAATTCTTTCCAAAAGTAGATGTTATTTAAATCCCAATGTGATTTAGTTCCCTCAACTGACTCTGAGTTTCTGAAATCTCCATACAATTCTTCCTGATTTCATTCATGTCATTCAAGCTGCAAGAACCGGGAAAGGTTTATAATAGCAATGTATTTTCTGCATGGTTGAGAGCAGCTTCCTACAGTGAATTGGTTTGGGTTTATTCTTTGTCGTTAGGGAGTTAAATTAGTTATCTACTTAATTTTTATTGCAGTTAAGAACTGAAGGAAATGAGGGCATGCTAAAAGTCCCACTAGTTGAGACACAGATGTTTAAGTGTTTCCTGTCCATCTTTTTTTACAGCTAAGAAAATCTTTGGTTTTGCTTTGTTTTCTGCAGTTATTTGATGCTGTCAACTCCCTGGCAAAAGAGAATGTCCGGTTGCTTGTGCTGGGCCGCAAACACATGCTGATTAACTCTTCAAATTGGAGAAGAGAGATTATGAAGGAGATGCAGAATAAGGCAGACTTTTTCTTTGCTGAAAATATGTAAGTTGAAGAAAATGGCTAAATGTAATGGAGATTGACACCTGATCTATTGCATTTTGCTGTAGTTTTTAGTACCATTAATAGTATCTCTAGCTCTGTGTGTGTCAAAGAGAAACATTCCGTGCTATACTTGCTTCAAAAAACAACACATATTAAAAGTTGCATTATGAAGAATTTCATAACTTAGAATCATGTTGACATCTGTATGGTTTGTTAGGATTCATGATTGTTATAACTCCTGCCAAGACCACAGTGGCCTGTACTTCCAGCATACCTGATATCATCAGCATACCATTGTGGTCAGCTGTGTTAGCCCTGCAAAGGGAGGCAATGAAGTTCATGCCTGGCCATTGTTGCTTGGTAGCCCAGGAGTGTGATGAGTCTGGAGTGCTCACTCCCAGAAGAGACTATTTTTGTGAGTGGAAATAAACCCTCTGCCTCTCTAATTTAAGAAGTGCAAACCCCTTGCTCTTGGCCAATCAAGCCTGTCCTTGTCTCTGAACTAGGTACTTGTTTTGCCTCAGTGTCCCTTTTCCTTGCCCTGCTTTCCTCATTTTTCCTTCAGTTCCAGCTTCACCTAGTCTCCATCTGAGTTGGAACACCACCAAAACATTATAATGAATAGTTATAACAATTCCATTTTAACACACAGTAATCAGATCTATCATTATCTCAACCCTTTGAGCCCCAGGTTGGGCTGTGTTGGTTTAATCCTGGCCAGCAATTAAGTACCACATAGCTGCACACTCACCTCCTCCCCTGCAGTGGAGGAGGAGAATCAGAGGAAAAGACAATTATTAAATTGTTGTTATCTCGTGGGCTAAGATAACAACAATTTAATAATTGAATATAAATGAATAAAATAGTGATACTAATTAATAATACTAACAATTCTAATAATGCTAATATTGCTACTAATAGTAATAATGTATAATGAAAAAAATACTACTAGTACTACTAACACTACTAATATGCAATAAAAATAATGGAAACTGAAACAAACTATACAGTTGCTCACCACCCACCAACTGATACACAGCCAGGTACCAAGTAGAATGATACACTGATACACAGCCACAACCCGAGAGAGGTCACAGCAGAATCCAAGTGAGCCCAACAAATGAAAGCATGAACGAGAAAAACAACCAACTAACAACCATGCCCATCTGTCCCACTGCCAGCTTATATACTGAGCATGCTGTTCTATGAAATGAAATACCCCTTTGGTCAGTTTGGGTTAGCTGTCTGATCGGTGTCCTCTCCCCACTGCTAGCAGCAAGACAGAGAACACAGGTACAGTATCAGAAGATGAAAAAGTCCTTGAATTGCTAAGAACACTCCTCAGTGACAACTAAAACCACCAGTGTTACCAGTACTCTTCTCAGTACCAAAACACAGCCTCATAGCAGCTACTGTAAAGAAAATTAACTCTGTCCCGACTAAAACCAGCACATTACATTTTACTATCAGTTGCGATGATTATTTGTACTCCAGCAAAGCTTTGGGGGTATGCTTATCAGTTTGAGTAGTTCTATTCCATGTAACACTGTGTTGTTAAGTTTTGTGGAAAACTTCACATTGTTGTATTATCAGATTGTGGTAAGAGGGAAAAATGGTCTATATACAGCATACAATTATTTTTTACTGCACTTTTTGTGCCCTATGGTAAGCAGTAGTTCTTTACCAGGGAACTAGAGAAGTGATGGGAATTTTCAGTGTTGCTGAATCTCAGATCAGCATTTGAATAATTTCCTGCAACCACTTACTGCCTTATGAATGACATCTGTCTTTTTCATTGCTTTTGTTAAGTTCCGAAGATGATGCCTTCTTGTTATATGCCACTCTTCGATCAGGCAAGCATTGCAAGTTTGTTACTAGAGACTTCCTCCGGGATCACAAGGCTTGTCTTTCTGACAGTCTGACACGTCAGCTGTTCCGTAAGTGGCAGCGTGGACACCAAATAGTGTTTTCCCCTTCTGTAGAAGGAAAACGTATACATTTTTTGGTAAGTTTTCTGCTGCAATCAGAAAGAACATAGAGCATATTCATTAAAGATACACAATTTCAAACTCTGGAAGCAAAAAGATTCTTGTTGGAGTCTAAGGAATGGATTTGTAACAATGGCTCAAAACTCCAATGTTTACTGAAAATTCACTGTATTCACAAACCATGCCACAAACATTTAAACTGTCAAAAAGACAAGAAATGCTGCCTAAATGTTTTAAACTAGTCTATGATTCTGTGATTCTATGAAAATGTAAATACAGTTTATCTATACACATTTTTACATTGCTGTAAAACCTAAGTGCCAATATGTTTTCATTTATTTTAAACTTTGAAAAACCTTATTCTCCTCCGTACCACTACTATAAAATATTGTGCTTCTAATTGTACAATAGAATTTCTTTCATTTTTATTTTAAAGAAGCAGAAAAATACAGGTATTTCAGTATTCAGTGTAATTAACCTAACATATGTATAAAGTTTCATGAGGGAAAGCTCAGAACAGTCAGGTTTATAGGCAATATTCAGCTGCAGAAATTACGATTTTCCAAGCATAGTATCATCTTATACCAGAATATTACTGTTATTGTCTAGGAGGCATGTATCCTTGTGAGCCATAAATAGTACATTAACAGGAGTGGAGCTGTTTCAAGATTTTTCTAGAGAAAAATTGTTCACATGACATTCCAAAGTCCAAAGTTTTTTGTTATCTAGTCTGTCTGCATTGTTACTGCTTACTTAAATGAATACTGCACCTATGCAGACTCATTTTCTTGCTCTTCTGGTTAAAATTGTAAAATAATATTCATCATTACAAACAGACCATAGAGATACAGACTTACAAGAACGACAGGCTTTCATTCAGTATTACCATATATATGTTTCTTTTTATGGAACCAAATACTGAGTGTAGGTTTACCTGAGTAACACAGCTTTAGCTACACCTTGTTTCTTTTGTACAGGAGGGCTAGTAATTTTCACATCTTAATTCCCATACAAGTGATTTGGATGATTCACATTCCCAGTCATAGCTGTCTTCTAGGTTGTTCTGGAAGCTGTCACGGGACAGTAGAATTCCAAGACTATACATACAGAGTGATAGTATGTTCTAAGAACCATGATGTTTCTTTTGCATTTGTGTTATATCTGTTGAGTTAGTATATCTGTAACATAACAGAGTAGAAAAAAGTTTATATTTGTTGAACTAGACATTCTTGAGAAGTGTTAGTGATGAACCCTCTCCTTACATCCTTCTCAGCACAGAGCAAGTCATTTCTGTAAAGAGGTACACTGGAAGAACAGACATAAGAAGTCATTAATGTCATTAAATCCTATCAATCAGTTCAAGCCTATAATCTCCACGTCCTGAGTTAATTCCCATAAGATTTAACTGAACAGAAAACTAATCATTTTGCTGTTTCTAGAAATGGAATGCATGATGTTAGAATCATTATTATCTGGTGGAGATTGAAGACAGAATTTTAACCATTTATAATGAGTCCTAGACCACAAAATACTAAAAGAAGTTTTAGTTTTTCCTCCAGTCCTAAAATTTAGAATTTGTTTGGTGTCAAGGGAATAAATGAGAGTTGTTACAAAGATGAATCTATGGAGATTGATAAGGTAAGTGTTGGAAGTTTTAACTACCTATAACTGGTATTTTAGTAAGATATTCTGTAAACTCTAAAAAAATGTTTCTCTCTGTCTGTTCAACAGCCTGCTTTCTGTTATGACTCTGTGGTACAGACAACAGGTGATACATGGCATATGCCATATAAAGACACATACGGGGAAAAATATTCATATCGAGTACCAAGAAAATGGCTCTGCCTTCAACAGAAATTATGAAGAATGTAATTGCACAAGCTGAAGCTGGTTTTGTGATTGTGGGGGTTTGGGGTTTTTTTTAATCACTGTTGCTGGCTGGGAGAACTCAGCAGTACAATTATGGGATTAATGTGTGAGGCTTATAAATAAAGAAAATTCAGTAACTCATTTTGTCAAAATCATTCTTGCAGTAAATCTGTTAACATCAATGCTGGTCCAGCAGGGATGAATCAGGTCCATTATTTCCATCTTTGCAGGTGATATCTGTAGCCTCTCATGTGATTTGAATTAAAATTTGTTTTTCCTTCTTGGAATTTCAGGTTGTGGTTTTGTGATTTTTTTTTTTCTCAAGCTTTTCATCTACACTGAAATTCATAAACTCTGTACTTCAAAGAAATTAAGACGGACTCCCAGTACACCTTTAAAATGAGCAGGCTGACCTTGCAACAGGGTAACACAGTGTCTATAGCCAATAAATGAAGCTAATGGGGCCAAATTGTATGTTTACCATTCGTCAGACACACAGAGGCCTAATACTTCTTCACACTAATTAGGATTCATTTGATAACATAGAATGCATAAGTTTTGTTGTAGCAATATAAAGATTTTGATTGGAAGAACTAGGAAACAATCAGTTTGTGTGGCTCACACTCAAATTTGCTGCTTCTGACAGGGTTTCATGTCACTGGAATAGTTTGCTTACAGAAATGTATGAGTTTTCTAAACAAAAATTGATCGTAACTGGAAATTTTAACAGGCAGTAATAGGATAAAACTGAGTTTTGTACAGATATTTTTTGTAAAACCTATCCCAAGTTATAAATAAAAAAAATTAGTGTATATTACAGGAAAATTGTTCCAAGTTATTAAAAGTGCTTTTGTGGTAACTGTGTTCATTTATTGCACTTACTACTTTAATGCAAATGTTTCTCATCCCCAAAAATGGAAATGCCACATTAATCTCAGATGAAAGCTCATGTTTTTGTCACATTTGTCTTGCACACTGAAAAATCCTCAGTTTGCAAAAGCTCAGAACTGCAAATACTACAGAAAAAGATATGCTTCAGCTCAGTTTCAGTGTCCCATTACAAGCTCCTTCAGGACTGTTAGCATTCAAGCATGTTCCATGCTATTTTGTTTTCACACCAGAAAGCTATCCTGACACTTTTTCTACTCCTGGTTTGTAAACCAGCAGATGTATGTACTGTGCAGAAATTGTAGAGGAGCTGGATACCGCTTAAGGTAACCTAGAACCTTGCTTTTAAATTCATCATGTTGGTAGCATTCATCACAGACCCCTTTTCTGACAGAAAACGCCAGCTCCTACATGTCATCTGCTTTCTGGACTCTGCCAGGGAAAGCAGAGAGATTGGATCTTCTTCTCATACTCCAATTTACTTCTAGTTTGTCAGAAAACTGTTTTTACAATTATGTAAGGCAGAGAACTACCAAATCTCCTTGAAAATGCATTGTTAAAGTGTCTTCTTCTGTACAAGACTCCTTAGTCAGCAACTGTTGCTCTGACCAGACACTGCACCTTCAGGTTATCCATTTCATTGCGACACATGTTCATCCACTGAACATCCGCTGTTTTACCTCATCCTGGCCATTAACGGACATGCATACCAACACCTAACTGGAATAAATGCATCCTGTACTTCCTTTTGACTGAGAACAGGCATATCCCTAATCAACCACTTGGGTTTCATCTCAAATCCCATTCTTACAGAGATACTGTAATACCTTCTAAATAGTAACACTCCTAAATATACATTCTTAGTGTGTTTAGGGGAAGATGGAACAGAATCTGGAATTTACAGCAGGAAGATGTCCCAACATCAGTGCCAGAATTGTTGTGACTTTTTTTCTTATGTTTGCTGCTAATACACTTTACTGTAGATCCTTATAGGGAATTGTGAGAGACCTTATCTTGAGCTGATTGTCTCAAAGCTTGCTGACAAAGTTGTGAAACTTCCTGGTGGCTTGGCTTTCGGTGGCTTGGTGGAGCAGGGATTGCCTGCAGGCCTGAATAGATAAGGGCCAAATGACCTACCAAACAGACCAGTTCCCACCAAGGACAAAGAACAACCACATCGCTTCATGGGGGGTCCAGCCACAGACGACCGCCAAGCCTGCCGAAGTATGCAAGTGGTCACGCAGTGGTCCAGTGAGCCCCACAGGGTCAGCGTGCCTAGCCTGAGAGCATGAGCAGGAGGCAGGAATCAGCAAAAAACACCCTATAAAAGACTGTGGGACCAAACCGTGACAGGGACCCTCCCCACCGAAGAGTACAAGACTACAGACCAACAGGACACCACTGGATCCATGGTGGTGACTATCTCTTGCAATTCTATCCCAACTGCTTGCTAAACTTTCCCCCTTTTCTATTTTCTCCTATCACTATTTTCTTACAACAAGAATAAACTCCTTTGCTAGCAGCATCTGACCTCATTTGTGTCTTAATTTCACTCTAGGTACAACAACGAATCTCCCCCTTCCCGGGATAACCAGGCCAGGACATTTTAATTGGCATCACAAACAGGATACCCTGAAGTGAGAGTGCCGCATTTCACCCATCTTATCTTACATGTATACCTCTCAGGGATGAAAGGGGTGGATTTTGTTGAAACAGAAACATGCTGCCTCCCTGTGACAACCACTCTGCTTATTAGATATTGGTGATGATAAAGCCGTCCCCAGAGGCAATGTTTTGTGCAGCCTCTTAGAGAAATATAATGCTCACCCCTCCGTACCAGGTAGGGACTGGGCACAGAAAAATTGGCATAATTTGCAAAGCGTGATGGACTGAATTAGCGCTTTACACAAAGACGCAAAGCTGCGGTCCGGAAAAGGAAAATCTATTATTTGTGCCATACTGGGCACTAGTTTAGCTGCATCCATGGAAGCTAGAGACCAACAACGCACGGCAGAATCTCAAATTATACAATCATTGCAAGATCTGGTCCAATCTCTGCTGGACCAAGTAGAGAGTTTGAAAGAACAACTGAAAGAGGAAAAGATTCAGACAAGTTATTTGCAATCCATCCTAAAAGAGCAACTTCTCAGGGGCAGTAATGATACTCCACCCGCTGAAAAGGAGAAAATACCAGAAATAGAAGCAGATCATTGGGTTTGGGGAATGAATGAAGTTGCCGGGCTATTTTCTGTGAGAGGTTCTTGCAGAGTGTGGTTCATTTGGGATAATTTTGCATTGTGATTGCAGAGTAGCCTTCTTTATTTGCTAATGATTGCTGTTCAAGGTTTAACAGCATTCATCAGTTTATTTTAAGATACTCAAGGAGGAGTTGATGTATTTGAATGGCTAAAATTAAATACACAAGCCACACTCACAAGCAACCCCTAAACAAACCAACATTGTATTAATCCTGCAGTACTGCTGTACATGACTAAAATCTAATGTTTGCAGAACTTGATCAACTCTTTGAAATGCGCACTTCTACTGTGCAAATAGTAAAGGCTGTATTTCTCCCTTTCTCTCTCTCTCTTTTTTTTTTTTTTTTTCCTTAATGTAGGCATTTGTATATGTGGAAAAGGGAGTTCCTGTAACATGTACTTTGCTTTTTACCGTGTACTGTTTTGCCATGGGTACACCACAATCAAAATGTGATTCTCTTGTGTCAAGTGAAGACCTGTTTTTATACTAATAACATCTTAAAACACTAGATACAAGTTTTTGGAGGAAAAATGTTTTAATGGGAAAGCTTTATCCTAAAAATCATGATTGTAAATGACAGAATATTGGCATTGGCTGACTGTATCTCCTTGTGGATGAGATGCTGCAGTCTGTATTAAGTACATCAGCCCTTGACGTTTCCATAAATTCAAACACATTTTGTTTACGAAATTGTGCAGGACTGCATGGTGCAGTAGTAAAATCTGAAATCTTATTGTTTTTAGAAAGGTCACAAGGCGCTGCAAAAGAGAAAAATTGCAGTTTCATTAAATATGGTGTGGAAAAATAAAGATTTGTTACACTAAAGCAATACAGCATTTGTATTGACCCTCCCCACCGAAGACAACAAGACTACGGACCAACGGGATGCTGCTGGATGCATGGTGGTGACTGTCTCTTGCTATTCTATCCCAACTGCTTGCTAAATTTTCCCCCTTTTCTATTTTCTCTCTCCTATCGGTATTTTCTTATGACAAAAATAAACTCCTTTTTGCTAGTGGCATCTGACCTCTTTTATGTCTTAATCTCACTCTGGGTATAACAACAAATCTCCCCCTTCCCAGGATAACCAGGCCAGGACATTGGAATTAATGGCCTGCAGTTTTGAACCAGAGAGAAAACATCAGTGACCAACCTACAGACTTTTTCAATTGCATACCACCTGTTCATACAGATGTAGAGTCTCCAGAGGCTTGGTGCTGTCTGAGGTTAATTATTTGCATTTTAGTTAAGGTATTTGTGAAGTAACATTGCTTTTTTGTGGCTGTAAGTCTGAAAATGTCAGATTACTGAAACAGGAAATTTAGTGTTACAGTGGATTTGCTTCTGAGTATGTAAGAGGAATTTGCCGGGGTTCACTGGCAGTAAACCTGAGAGCCAAAGCAATCTACAAGAAAATCTACTGACATCTACCAGCACATGTACTTGACATCAGCTACTTGTTAGTACAGTACACAGTAAAAATCCAAGGATTTTTAATGTCTGCCTGGTAGTAGTTTATTAGATTGATGGGTGCATGCTGAATGCCAGAAAGGCAAGTCGTCCAAATGTTGCGGCAATTGGTACCCCTGAAACCATGGCAAATGACATTGCCTGCCTTTTGCCAGCACACTAAGTGAGAAGAACAAGCATCGACAGTAACTTATGTTTATCTTAGCCTGCCACATGCCATGGAGAAGGAGACACATTGGCAAGACAGGCTTAAGGAAGGCTGAACTGACTCGGCCTGTGCTATAGCTATTTTGTGAATAGCTTCATCTCCCTGATCACCCACTGGCTCTTTACTACATTAAAAAGATATCAGTAGGAACAGTGTTCGTCAGGATCCTGCAATGCAGGATCTGACTCCAGACGTGATGAACACTAAACCAAAAATACAAGATTGGTCTTCTGAAACAAAACTGTATTTTGGAAACTGAGAAAATTGCTGCATAGATGGAGAAAACTTCTGGAAACAATATCCTTCAAGTAGCATGACTTCCACTCCGTCATATGCATGGTACCGAGCAACCATTACTCTTTCCTTGGTCTCAGTCAAATATTGAATGTTTGATTCCAAACACTTGGGTATTTTTTCAGTTACTTTTAGGCAGTGAGGCTGAAGGCTTGATAATTACTTCCATTTTCCCATCCCCTTTTTCTTAAAGGGAAAAACATCTGACATCAAACTTCAGGGTTACAGAATAGATAAGCTTTGTATGTGAAAGGACTGTGTGGGTAGGAACCAACCTGGAGAAACAGAGGTCTCAAAAGACACGGAGGTCATAAGAATCATCAGTGTTGTGGATGAGGTACATAGAGATTCACTGCTTGCTGCCCATTCCAGTATAAAAGTGGCATCAAATGGTGCTGGCAGACAGAAGGTTCAGACAAAAGGTGAGGTTTCAGATGACACCACACAACATGTCATTATGCCGAGTAACTCTTTGCCATGGCACTTCATGGATGCAAGTTTATGTGACTTCAGGGAGAGACCAGCAAGTTCATGAAAGAGAAATCCAGCAAGGGTTATTAAATAACCAGACACTACCTCTACCATGGGAAGTCCCTCCAGATGGCTGGAGACTGGGAGAGGATTCAGAGAGTGTGTCATTGAGGGCTTCTGTAATCTTAAATACTTTTCCTTGGGCACCCACTTTTGGCCACAGTTGGAGACACAGCATGGGGCTAGACAGAATCTGTGTCTGACCCAGCAGAGATGTTCTCATGTTTTTGTGTTCTCTGTGACCCAGTGCTTGCATCACAACTTTAAACCTTTCATGTCTGCCCACAAAGTGCTTCCCTAATGAAGGGGACAAACTGTGTCTTGTAATACACAGTGAGACATCTTATTCTCCCACAGTATTAATAAGCGAAGTATTCTGAAGAATTCAAGAAATCAGAATTTTAATGTATGGCACAGACAAAATGCACTTGTGATCTGCTATTTCAACAGTCAGCTCATCTAATAATGGTATTTTAAAATAGAGGTGTGGATACCAAAACACAGCTTTGCCAACTCTTTTAATGACCGACTTAAGAAAAAAAGCCTTCCCACAAAGAGTAGGGGAAATCCAAGATGTTGAAAGGCAAGAAAAGCATATATTCATGAGTTTAAATTTGGGGAATTTCTCTTTGTACTGGACACTGATAAAAAGTCAGTTTTTTAAACATCACACTACAATGCAGCTGCATCAACCATTACTCATTACGAGTACCTTAAACATCGTTTTTGATGTTAGTATATTTCTTTGCTTTAAAATTATTCTCATTGAAGACAACACATGGAAGTGAGGGGCTTTGTTTTCCTGGCTGTCTAACAGCTCACGGTTACACTTCTCTCCAGATGGTATTCCATGCGTAATCTCTAATGCATGCCGAACACGTCTGAAGTTTTCCATGAATCCGAAATCACTTGATCGCCCGAGAGTTTGCAGCTTCCCACTTCTTCCCATCCCCCCGTGGGTCCGTCGGCCTCTGCTTCCACCCGCCTGTTCGCCACGCAGCCGAAGGGCGAGGGATGTCAGCCCCACTGGTTAAACGCACTATAGCTGCCGTGCTGCAATAGCCTGCCCTTTGCTCACGAAGTATGCGACATGGCGCAACATGACACGCTACAGCTACGCCGCACTAGCCAGGGTTCCGCCAGCAGCAGCCCTAAGTTGACCAGCGCCTGCGCAGTCAGGGTGCGGGCGCCGCGCCCTGTCGCCCTACTGCGCACGCTCGGCAGAGGAACGCCAGACACAGGTGGGAGGAGTGTGGGGGCGAGGAGGAAGTGCCGCGGCACTCGGGCATGCGCAGTAGTGGAGGTGGATGGCGCGTTAGCAGGGTGTGTTTTTGCGCCTGCGCAGAGTGCGTAACCCGGAAGTGCTCCTGCAGGTGCTGTGTCTGCGGTGGTGGTGTGGACTTGCATGCTGTGAGCGCTTTGGCAGTGTCCCTCCTCCCCGCGCCCGCCATGTCCCGAGGCTCCAGCGCTGGCTTCGACCGCCACATCACCATCTTCTCGCCTGAAGGCCGCCTCTACCAAGTCGGTGGGTGTTGGGCCCCGGGGATGCTGCCTCTGAATTGCTCCGTCACGGGACGGGCCTGCGCCCGTTGCCGCCGTTTCTTGCTGAGTGAGGCTGCAGCTGCCTCGGAAAACCTCCGCCTGTCCTGGTTGCCATTGAGGAGGGGGGAAACGTGGCACCTCCTGTGGCCAGGGAGTCTCGATTCCCACCCTGTCTGGTTCCATGGTGCGCGGGGAAAAGCCTGGAGAAACTGCGGCTATGGTCGTGCCACTGGGGGGGGGGGGGGGGGGGGGGGGCGGGGGGGGGGCCTGGGAAAGGGATCCTTGAATGAAATAAAGGTTTAGAGCCAGGGTAGGCCCTGTTGAGTGACTTCCGTCACGGGGAGGGGCCTCTTGTGATTTCCCCATATTTAATTTTAGATGCTTGAACACCAGACTGACAGCTATCTAGAAGCTGTTTATTCCCCCTAAAGTGTTTCTTTCAGTTTACTTGCCAAACCTATGAACACTTGATATCTGGGAAGTACTTGAATTGCTTCAAACAATGCATGCCCGAGTAACAAAGTCAGGTTTTGGAGGTAACCTATGCTGTCTCTTGTTATACCTGAATGCTATGTGTTCTGTACCTCATGGCCTGTGAGATAGCAACAACCATTCTTTATTTCCAGTATTACAGTCAGAATGGCTTGGATTGGAAGGGGCCTTTAAAGGTCACCTAGTCCAACCTTCCCACCATGGGCAGGGACAGCTTCAACTAGGTCAGGTTGCTCAGAGCTCAGTCCAACCTGACCTTGAATGTTTCCAGGGATGGGGCATCTACCACCTCTCTGGGCAACCTGTTGCAGTGTTTTGCCGCCCTCATTGTGAAAAATTTCTTCCTTATATCTAGTCTGAATCTACTCTCTTTTAGTTTAAAACCATTACCCCTTGTTCTAGTGCAACAGCCCTTACTAAAACATTCTGCAATTAAGCTGCAACCTAGCTTCATTTTCTTCTGTAGGCCACTGAATCTTTTATTCTGATTTTTATGGTGCATCAGGTTCTGCAGAATGGTTCTTCTTCTGCAGAACACTCTATAACAGCATAGTTGGCTTACAGTCTGGCAGGACAGTTCATTAAGAGTGCCCCTGAAGGATCCTCACAAAAGGCCAGATGAATTGTTTTGTCAGCATCATCCTGATGACATTTTCCTCTGGAGGTTAGTGGCTCTTCCCCAGCTGCAGTGGCTTCACTGTACATGCATTGCACGGCATGCTCATACACCCATCTGTTCTCCAGGAAAGGAGGTCGCTGGGACCAGTGTGCATGAATTGCTCATGGTAGTCAGTAGTTTCTTTTGTGTCTGCCCTTGAGTTTTTCTGAGGAAGAAGGTTTCATGGGCAGGCAGCCCAGTCTTGAGCAGTCCTTTCTCCAAGGACCATCTAGGAAAGTGCCTGTGTGTAGATGGCTACACGCTGGTAGAAAGTTACTTGTACTAGATACCTATATACAGATGCTGTCTTACACTTGGAGTGTGTATAAGGCTTGTATGCAACATGCGTAGTAAGCTTTCTGCATAAGGATGGTAGGGATAGCACTTCCTCACAAAGGGTGTCAGTGACTCTGTGATGGAAGACTCATGGGCTCTAACATTTTGTGGTCATTAAAACAGGCTGGTTGGTCTGCATCACCTTTCTGGTTGTTTCTCTGTTGCAGTACTGCTTGTTGGGAATGATTTCTGCATCTTGTAGTGAAGGGGAAACAGGTGTGGTTTTCTACCTCCTGGGTATATTCAACCATTAGGTTAATGCATGAGAAATGTGCAGTACCTCCATATCTTTTACCCATGTCTTGGAAGTAAGTATGTGTATCTGAGAGCCTCTGCACGCAACCTGAAACTGTCTTAAAAGATATTTTGAGTACCTGTATGCTATGGGAAGAAAAATACATAGGTGTGCATAGTTAACTTCAAGCACGTATAAACTTACTCTGCCTGCAGCCAGGCTGATAACTCAGGCATGTTACCTCACTAGTGTCTCTGTTGGCCAGCATCTAGCCACAGCATAGGTAGAAAGCTTATGCTTGCCTGTGGTTAAATACCTGTGTCTAACTTGCTTTCTCCCCCCTGTACATCCGTGTCCATGTGTTGGGTGCAGATTAACTAGGTACTGTCATGGATGGGCGTGAACACATGTTGCTTTAAGGCTGACTTAAAATTTGAGCTTTATCTGGAAGGTTTTCTGGAAACACTGAACAGTGATATTGGACTGAAATACCTGTGCTTTACCTTAGCAGTCTTTGCTTCCAAAGCTCAAAAAGCACTTCTGCCTTTGAAGTAATCTCATATTAGAAAAGTAACAGTTATTTCATACATATTTCTTGCTGCTGTGATTAAAATCCTTCAGAGTATTGCTGTTGTCTTGCCACCTGTTCCAGTCATCAAAAGTGATGTTTCATCTAAGTGGAATTTTGAGAGATTAAAAAAAGATTATTTTCAAATTTGTGATTGTTCTGACATGTTTGGGGAACAGCAAGGGACTACTGTTTTCAGAAAGAATGTGTGTGCAGTACTACTAAAATATTGCATAGCAGAAAATGGATTTAAACACCACTAGCAATATATGCATTTGGATTTGTTATACTGTAAGGGCCCCTACACATTTTGGCTGGTCTCTTTGAACACTGAATATTGCAGATGGTAATAATGACAGGATTAAAAGAGACTGCAGTTCAGCAAGCCAGGTTGTCAGTACTTGTGAGGAAAAACAGTTTTCAAAGGCACCTCTTCCCACCTAAATGTCGCAGAACCACAGAAAGGTTGAGGTTGCAAGGGATCTCTGAGATCAACAGGTCCAACCCCTTGCTCGAGCAAGGCCACCTAGGGCAGGTTGCCCGGGGCCATGTCCAGTCAGCTTTGGAATATCTCCAAGGAAGGAGACTCTACAGCCTCTCTAGACAACCTCTGCCAGTGCTTGGTCACCCTCACAATGAAGAAGTGTTTCCTGATGTTCAGATAGACTCCTGCGTGTCTGTTTGTGCTCATTGCCTCTGGTCCTGTCACTGGCTACCACTGAAAAGAGCCTAGCTCTGTCCATCTTCACACCCTCCCTTCAGATATTTGTACATATAAAGAAACAGGTGTTGCAGAGCCCTGGCCTGGGGCTTCAAACGTGACCGGTTTGTGGGCAGTGCTAGCTCATGTCTCACTGGCTTCTGTGCTTTGCTGCAGGCTAACAATGATGATCCCAGAGAAGGTATGTGGTGAGCCATGTTGTGCATCTAGCCGAGAGAAAGAGGGAACATTGTGGCATGTTTGGCCAGTAAATGCTCTGATGCCTGAGAGTAATAAATACGTGGCCACCAGCCCTTTCACAACACTGACTCAGCAGGTGGAAAATCAAGATATTGCAAGATGCTTGCTTTCATTTTCTGATTATTCCTTTCCTTTTGTGCAGTCTATCCCATAGATTTGAAAGCAGCTTTTAAAACAGCTGAGTTGCTAGAACTATTTCCTAAAATAGCAGGAACAAGAAATTTGCTGTGCTGTTGGTTAGACATGTTCTAAATTCTCGTCTTAATCACATAGCTAACAAAAATTTCATCTACTTTTAGTTAATGCCTGAAACTTCCCTCTCCCAATCAGATATTAAGAAGTGCTAAATGTTTATCATGTATTGCCAAATAAATGATTTTTAAAGTTAGCGGTCTTGAGGCTTTTGAAACTATTAAGGGAAATTTACTTCATGGATCATATCAAGTAAATTTTAGTCCACTACATTTATCTGAATAATACTGTTTAGTTGGCATGTGCATAGGTTTCATTTTAAAAAGTTAATAAAAGCACTGCAGTGTTTGAACATCAAGTCAGAAAATGTGATAGTAAGGTTAAAATCTGTTCTGTGCCTGTCCATCATTTATTTCAGTGTTCATCTGTATTAGTTAAGATCTACAAAAGAAAATTAACTCCTTGCAGTGATGATAATGCTTAAAATACACTAAACTTTTGCATGTTAAAAAATCTTGTTTAAGGATTTATAGTTATTGTAGGTTAAGGTTGGATCATTTTGGTAAAGTGCAGAACAGCCTTCTTGTTTTAAAACAAATTCTGTTGCTGTTAAGCATTCTAACTGAACAAAAAGGCAAATTATTAGAAGTATTTGAAGGAAACAGTGACAGTGGTTTGTGAAGAAAGTCAATTACTTAATTCTCATCAGAAAGTTCTTGTGTCTGTTGTCCTAGAGACTTTAAAGACACAAAGTATTGCACAAATATTAAAGTATTAAAGAGGTCAGAACTTGGTGAGATTTCTGTGTTGGGGTAGGTATGTCAGAGTTATTTGTAGTAATAACTCCAACTTTATTTTTATTAACTTATACTTATTTTTCTAGAATATGCTTTTAAGGCCATAAACCAAGGCGGACTTACTTCTGTAGCTGTTCGTGGGAAAGATTCTGCAGTAATTGTAACACAGAAGAAAGTACCTGTAAGTAGTCTGGTTTTGAGGTGTGGCTGGCAGGAGACATGGGAGTGAGACTCTGCAACACTGATATTTGTATTTGTTAGCTGTAGTGCTCTTTGAATTGAATATCTTATTACCATTCTGCTTATTACAAGTTGTAGCTCCATTAAGCGCTCTGTTGTACGCTTCCTCACCAGGCACTGTAATACTGGTTTTTGTGTGTAGTTTTCAAAGGGATAAAGCTAAAATCCAAAGTTAGTCCTGCTGTACTTTAGCGTGCATACATTAGTCTGCCTTTTAAGGGCTGAGTTGTCCATAATTGGCTTGTGATTACTTTAATTCCCACTCAGAAAATGTTTTACCAATAGCACGCAGAACAGATTTTCATGAGTGTTTTAGCACAATGGTGATGTATTGTTGACACAGGGAGGAAACTCTTTGTGTTTGAAGGGCAGCATGCAGTAAAAGCGCAAGTTTTTCTGTATGTTTTCAAAGTTTCATCAGGGGGTAAAGGTCAGTGTTAGTCATGCTGTAGCTGTCATCCTTTTCCAGATACTGCAGTGTTTTATCTTCCCTATTCTCTGATTTCTTCCTTCATATGCCTATAGTGGAAAGCCTAAAAGACAATTTTTAGCTTTTAGTTGATTCTTTTGGGCTCTTCTGTAGATACCAGAGCATCCAGAGTCTATCTCTTTTTTTGTACTTGAAAAAGAGCATTTTCGATTAGATTATTTCTATTTCCTCTTTAGGACAAGTTACTGGATTCCAACACAGTGACTCATTTATTCAGAATTACTGAAAATATTGGCTGTGTGATGACAGGAATGACAGGTATTTACATCACCATTTTTAAGTATCTGACGTGTGTCAGGTTTTTTACATAGTTTGCCAACTTTGTATCGTATAAATAAGTGTTCTATGAGATCTGTTCCACTCTGGTTTTGGAGAACTTGTCTAGTTCTGATGTGTATATTTAAAGACAACTTAAAGTTGGGCCTGGAATTTGCATTCTCAAGCAATGCGAAGAATAAATGTTGTACATATTCAGTGAAATTAATATTAGTTCTTCCTGTCTAGCTGACAGCAGATCCCAGGTGCAGAGAGCCCGCTATGAGGCTGCTAACTGGAAGTACAAGTATGGCTATGACATCCCTGTGGATATGCTGTGTAAAAGGATTGCAGATATTTCTCAGGTTTATACGCAGAATGCTGAAATGAGGCCTCTTGGTTGCTGTAAGTATAGTGTATGAAATGAGTGTCTTCTGTTTCTTGTTGAAGCCTGCAACTTCAATTTTAAGAAATTCTTACCCATTTTCAAATTGTGTGAAATATGGATGTAGGGTCAGAGGGATGAACGGCCAAATGAGAGAGCAGTGTTGGAAGTCTTGAGTTGGAGCCATGATTTTACCATTGTCTTCTGCATTTGAATTGGAGTGAATTATTTAGCATTTTTAAAACTTGTGACAGTGTTTCATCTTAGCTTTTGGGGCCTGGTCTGTTTGCACTGCACAGTGATGTTTGTGAATGGGAGATGCTATTTTTACAAGTGTCTGTGTCTGGGTAAATATCACTGTTAAAACAGACATGTGAAGAGTGCAGTTACGCTTCAGCAGATTTTGTGGCTATTGTCCTATACTTAGATTAAAAAAATCTGCATAATTTTTGCTCTTAACCATGCTTATATACATAATGTAGAGAAGTGCTTAAAAATATTTTGCTTGCAAACATATCTACACCAGTCTTGGTTTGTAACAGCAAATGCAGCTTGAGTCAGAAAAGATGAGTATAATTTTTTTTGTCATCTGCGTGCTCTGAAACTGGTTTTGACTTAGCCAAATGTAAGAGAAAAATCTATGAGCAAATTACAACCATACTGTTAGGCTGTCTGGGAACTGAGACTTAATGTTTCCTCAATTACTTTTTAATTAAACATTCTGTCTGAGTTTCTTTTTGTTTGCTTGTTGGTGTTTTGGGTTGATTTTTTTCCCTTTTCAGGAGAATAGTTTCAAAATTGATTAATCACTTCTCGTAATCATAGTAGGCACTAGCACTTCTCACTAAAGAAGTAACATTCAGGGTTGCATCACAGTTTCTGTGATGGGGCAATTTTCCTATATGCTTGTAATACTCAGGAATGATTGTTTCTTTCTTCCCTTGGCATTTCTGATGCCTTGATACTACTGGAAAGTGATTTTTTTTTTTTTAATATGTGAATGAAAATGTATTTTTCTTAGCTTTCCTTAACCTTTTTTTTGAAAAGATGATGGGAAAATTTTTTTCTGCTGTAGTAATAGCTGCTCAGAATCTTACGAGCTGTAAGTGTAAGTTATGTAAATGTCAAGAGAAGATATTTAAAACCTTGACCTTGTTCTGTTTGGGGTTTTTTTTGTGTGATTTTTGGCAAGTATTGCTTTTGAGTTATTTTAATATGCTTATTGAGACTATACATCTGTAAACCTGGAAGTGTGGGTGAACACAGATGCATGTCAGTGATGTGACCAGTTTGTGTTGCTTGAAGTCTGTCCAACTTGAAAGTGTTTAGTCAAACAATCTTCAAAGACTCAGTTTTATGTTCTGATAGTTCCACATTTCATTTTACTTTTTTTTTTTTTCCTTTGAAGAAAAGAAGAAAAGGGATGTAATGCAGTAGATTTCTTGGCTGTAATGCTGAAAAGCAAAGTTGATCTTTTCATATTTCCACTAATTTCAACATATTTGTAAAGTTGCTTTCTGGTAAAAGGCACATGTTTATACTTCTAAAGTGTCATACAGTACCCAGGAAGTGAACTGTGCCTGGGTTAACCTTGTATCAGGATTCAACTTTTGTATTTCCTGACTCTGGTTCTCTACATACTGAGCATGGCAAAAATGTTTCTCTGTTTAATGAGTATCCTTCTTTGGGAATAATAGAAATCTAGTTTGTGCTACCCTGAGCTGCACACCTGGTGATGATGCACACATAAGAAATGGCAAACTAGAGAAAAAGAGGAAATCGCAGGTCTAGGTATTGCACGGGTTCCCAAAAGTGTCATGGAAGAGGAGCATCTGTTCTGTTCTTCAGTTGAATGAAGGTGCTAAAATTGGGGAAAGAAATAAATTAACCATTTTTCTCTTTAAGGTATGATTTTGATTGGTATTGATGAAGAACACGGCCCTCAGGTATACAAGTGTGATCCAGCTGGTTACTATTGTGGATTCAAGGCTACAGCTGCAGGAGTTAAACAGACAGAGTCAACTAGTTTTCTTGAAAAGAAAGTAAAGAAGAAATTTGATTGGACATATGAACAAACAGTAGAGGTAGGCCAGCAGAGGGAAATAAAGATTTGCTGAAGTATATTTAATGAATATGATGTATTGTGATGTAGAGGAATGCAGTTCTCTATTGCTGATAGAGCAAGTATAGCTATTCCAGCCAGAAAATGGTTTTAATTTGCATGTGTTTAAATAGTTATCTACTCTGCTTTTTCTGGCCTACATTAGCTGAAGCAGCATCTGTAATTGTAGCACTCCCACTGCAGCTGGTTGTTGGTTACTACAGTGTTTGATTCTGGCAATGCCAGTACAATTTTCTTTTAGTGGCACTTAAGACCATCTTCATGTTAGAAAACATTCCAAACAGGATGGGGTAGTGCTTGTCTGTCAGTTTAAGCCTACTGTGAAAACTTGTTCAAGGCCCATTATAAACATGTATCCTATTTATAAAATAGGTGAATGAACTTATTTTGTAATCATCCTTACTTTTTCACTTACACTGTAGAGATCTGTCTAAACAGTCCTTTTCCATGGCCGACCTGTTTCTTCTTCCAGGTCTTGTTCTTCTCTCATAATGTTGTTTCCTGCATCAAGATGAGCAGTTGAAATGAGGAATAATAATCTAAGCAATTGACCTTCCTGTAAGATTGAATAGAGATTAAGATCCATGTGAATGCTATGTAGACTCAAGACCTTCAGTGAAAATACTTCTGAAGTCTACATTGCTGTGAAAGTACCATTCAAACAAAAAGTTCTTCAGCATAAATTCATAAGTTTTACATGTGCATCTTAATACGTACTGATTCCTTTAAAGAGAAAATCCTGAGAGGGTTGAACAATCATAGCATACTGGAATTGAATGTATTTTAAATTCCCTCAGAGACCCTCTTTTATCCTGGCTAAATAATTTTCACATTAAATGTATTTTTCTATGAGTGCTTGGTTATACTGTGCATGTCTTTTAGTTGACCAGTTGTAGATAGGTGAAACAGTCTTTTCATGTTCTTGATTTTAATGCATAAAAATTCCATGGTATGGTGCCAATATTTAATTGGTAATTAATTTGCCAGTCAAATCCTAGATGGGCTTCTATCCCTTTTGTTGTCTATGTTAAAATGCTGAGGTGGTGAATGTAGATCAGAGACCTACTCTAAAAGTCTGCAGTGATAGGGAGAAGCAAGTCTGTCAAGCAAAAGCAAGAATCACATTTTTGTAATGTTCTTCGCAAACACAGAGCCTTTTTTTTTTTTTTTTTTTTAATTTGAGGTGCGATAGAGGTAATTCTCCATGAACAAGTGGGTTTGGGGGTTTGGGGTATGTTGTGGGGTTTTGGTTTGGGTTTGGTTTTTTTTTCATCTTGGCAGTCTTCTGACAAGACATCTATATAGTCTTCTAGAATTATTTCAGAATTAATGTGTTACCAACATACTGAAAATAAATTTTATAAAAGTTGTCTCTGGTATTCTACAATTCCTAACGTATTACTGATCAGAATTAAATGCCAGCATGTCAGAATAACTGATTTGGTAAGCATTTGCCTACATAGCTGTTTTATGGAACTCTTGTTGTGCTCAATAATCATTTTAGGAATATATCTTTAGCTTTATTACATCCATATGGCAAGGTTACGTATGAGTGAAATTGCAAAGAACACCTTTTAAAACAGGTGGTCACTAAAGTGGAAAAAAACCCAGTTCAGCCATGATGAAATGCAGCTTTTAAAACAGCCAACATAATTTTAATTACCAGAAAAAAAGCCAAAATGGAAGCTACACAACTGACATGTGCTTTGAGTAATCTTGGTCTATAATGATGATGTCTGTCTTGTTTGTCACTAATAACACATGTTCTGTCCTTGGGACCTGGGGTTTTAATCTTTGCATGATACAAAGTTTTGGGTTTGTTGTGGGTTTTTTCTCCTATGAAAATTACATGTTCCTTTGTTTTTTGTAGATTGGGCTTTTTAGGGAGAGGACCAAGGAGGGAGTGTATTCTGTAACAAAGGGAGATGAAACTTTTTCAGCTGAGGTTTTGAGGTGGAAGGAAGTAACTTAAAACTAGAAGGAAGGGTAGTTGTTAATGCTGTGTCTATTAAAAAAAAGTTTTACTGCTTTCTACATAGTGATAGGAGTTTTTGTCATCTTTCAGACAGCAATAACATGCCTGTCTACTGTACTGTCCATTGATTTCAAACCTTCAGAAATAGAAGTTGGTGTAGTTACAGTGGAAAATCCTAAGTTCAGGTAAGTGATCAGTGTTGATAAAACTTGGTATGTTTCGCTGGTTATGTGCAGTTAGTTTTAACTTCTTGTGTAATGGTAAATCGAGAAAAACTAAATGGCAGAAGTTGAAGTTTTGGAAGTGTTTTTTTTACTTGTAACTTTTCAAAATATGTAGGAGTAAAAGACAGTGGGCGGGGTAGGGGATCTTGACACAGTCTTAAAATGGCATGGTTAAAGGATCCAATAGAGAGAAGTGTTGCCTTTTTTCTTAAAAGGATATTGCTTTATGTGATTATTAAAATGTAATTATGTCAGATCTAGGTGATTTAAAGAATAAAAATTTTTCCTTGCGCTAATATCTGGAGTCCACATCCAAATCACAGTCATAACAACTAACACAGTAAAGTCTGGTTTATGTTAAGGAAAATTTTGCAAGCTAAGGCTTTTTTAATCCTTTTTGAAATGGGATCTTTAAATTACTCTTGTGCATCTTGTAATTGTAGCAGTTTTTACCATCTCTGGTATATAGTTAATAAGAATTTCTACAATTTGAAATACTCTTTTTAATCTTGTCAAATTTAAATAATCCTGAATTTAAAAATCACTGCATTGATTTGGAACTGGATGAGCTTTTACTATCAGAGTACACTGCATTCACACCAAGCATGAGAGCAAGACACCTGCAATATCCTCCTCTCCTGTTATTGCCTGAATCTGAGTGCAGTGCGCTGCGTGCATCAAGGTTACTTGGTCAGCCTAACTTGACACCACCTGGTGATCTTCCTGCAGAGGTCTACACCTCACATAAGATGCAGTGTCCTTGACAGTATTCTCACAACACACAATGTATGGCTGCAGAAGTATGCGTGATATGTGGGAGAATATCCCACATATTGGGATATTCTTTGTTAATGAAGCATTATTAACATAATGTTAATGAAAGTTTGGGGTTTCTTTGTTAATGAAAAAATGGCCCTCTACGTATGTCTTACCTAAAATTTAGTTAAGGCCAGCTTGCTGCAGAGAAATTCAGTCATTTCTGCCTTTCACACCTTTGTTTCTTTTTTAAGCTAGGTGGGAAAGAAAAGTCCTTTGCTGCTGTAGCCTAGCTACTTGGTAGGTGGGGATTGGAAAGAGGCTTCAACCTTTGAGTCCTACAAGTGCAGTCTTTTGAGTGCTTCCTAATGTGTTTAAAGTTGATATGGTGATGATGGGTAGTTTTGCCTTTGGTAATGTGTTTTTAGGTCAACAGAATAGCATAACATTTTTGAGAAAGCATGCAGGAGCTGCATTACCCTTTTTCTACAATTTTCTGCCAAACTTCATTTACCGGGCTTGTGTCCTTTTCAGAAAGGATGGATAAACAAGCAGAGGGAGGCTATGCAAACCTGTGTTCCCCTTGGAATAATCATTCTAATTACCATACCCATTCTTCTCACCAGGTCCCAGCTTACAAATATATTACTCATGAGGAATTACCTGGTCTTTTTCTACCATTTGTTACCTCTGTTCTCTAGTGCCTTTGATTCTTCCTTTATTTTTCAGGAAGAATTGGATGTTGGCCTTGACAGTGGGACTCAAAAGGGCTGAAAGAGGCATTATAGGAAACTTATTTGTGTAGACATTAGCTTGTATTATTGGAGCTGAAGCAGAAGAATTATTTAAGATTTCTTTTTGTTTTTTCAGGATCCTTACAGAAGCAGAGATTGATGTGCACCTTGTAGCGCTGGCAGAGAGAGACTAAATAGCGTTTCCACTGCCATTGTCTGTGCTTCTGGCCAGGATATTTGGTGAAAAGAAAACACATTAATGGCTTTAGATTATGGGTGGAAAACAATGTTCACTATATGGTGTATTTTACTCTGTACAAATAAAACAGAGGCTTTTGAAATACTTTGTGTGTCCTTTTAATGTAATTCTTTTAACTTTAAGTTTATGAAATTCTCATCAAAATGATTGATGACTTTGAATGTTTCTGTGAAGACTTCTTGCCTTTTAGTTGTATTTTAAGAGTAGTTTTATACCCTGCACTGTATTTTTCATCTGAGTTATTTGGCTCCTAGTGTGAAATTTTCTATCAGATTATGTGGTGTGTGTGCCTTGAGATAATTCTTACATTTACATCTGTTCTCTGCTTGCCCTGATATTGAAAGGCTTATAACACTACTGGTTTAACTGTGGGGAAATTAAGATCTTAACATTTGCTGAGATTGGTATGAGGGTATAGGACAAAAGCTGATGGAAAAAACTTGAGCTGCAATTCCTAGTGCATTCTTTCAGATTATTTTATTTGAGGTGCAGACATCTGCTATAGTTAAACAGCTCTGAAGCTAACACACATCTATATGCAGTGTACATTGGGATTCTTCCTGTTTGTCACTTGCCTGATTTTGAGGTTTGGGCAGTGTCAGAAATGATGCTGGGGCTCAATTGGGCTGATAGACAAAGTCCATCAACAAGAATGTCTCTAGGAAGCAATCCCCCTTGTTCATTCAAAGGTTCTGGTTTAAGAGAAAAGAGAAGACTGCAAAACTTAAGAGGAAGAAAAATGCTTTTTTGTTTTGCTGCAGTTGAAGAGTTCAGCCTCAGGAGCAAAAAGGGAGATGGTGAAGTTGTGAGAGAGGAGGCACTGAGAAGGAAGGGAACTTTACCAGACATTTTTAGCTGTTGGGTAGACATGAGTTGTCTTGGAAGAATGCCAAGCCAATATGACTTACCTCTTTACCTTTATTCCTCTGCTGTGCTATTCCTATATTGGTTTTAATTAATCCAAAATTCTCTTTGATTTTTTTTAAACCTTTGGGGAAGGGAAGAAACCGGGATTGCTTAATTTTTTTCTTTTTGCTTTACAGTTAAAGCCCCTTGAATGTCTTTCTAGTTCATTGTAGTAAAGGAGATGTGGTTCTGTGTTTGGTGGTTTAATAAAAGTTACTGCTAACCTTATGTGGTAGCTGAGTTGAGAAGATTCAAATGTACTGTGAATTGCTGACTGTACAAAGCTTCCTGAATTTCCATTAGTGCTTCCAAATTTCAGCTTCCCTCATGTCAGATAATACGCTATAGATGATAAGATAAAGCCACCCTTGCTTCTGATTTTGGGTGGGTTATCTGAGAATTCTGTGTGGTTTTGTGCAACAATTGGCAGAACAAATACTAATGGCACATTTGGAAAGGTTTGTGTTGTTTCAAGTGACAGCTGAGTTTCTGTCCTTCTTAGGACCTTTCTTCCTAATACTCCAGTTGTATAATAACCTGGAATTTGAGTAGACTTAAGTCATCATTTACTCTGCCATAAAATACAATCCACTGATATTTTGTTCCTGAGCAGCTTTAATAATAGATATAAAACTTCACCAATTACTTTTTCAAATTAAAAGGAAGATGACAGAGAGCCATGACTAGAGCACATTTGCATAGTATTTAGTATTAAAACTTCCTGCAACACCTTTTTAGAGCTTTTATGTGACTGTATAACTCTGGTGGTGGTTCTGAGAGCAATGCATGTTTGCTCATATCTTACATTTTTGCAATGCAGAACATCCCATCATCTGTTTGGGTATGATGAAGTAAGCTGTCTACAATATATTAACTGGGAAGGTTGCATCTTCTCTTTTTAATAAGCAAAGTTAAAATTGCAGCCATTGTTGCTAGTATTTTGTCCTGTAGTGAAAATTCATGGTTGAATCATACTCATGATGGGTGTTTTTCAGTCAAGCCGCCTTGTTATTGAAGGTAAGGCAGCTATGCAGATGAGGATACCTGACTGAATGGGAAAACCCCATGTGGCACATACACACATCATCACATTCTTCATACCCTGGAGCAGGTAGCACCTGCAACCAAACTGTACCAACCATGGCTGGTGTTGAACCATACCTGGTATCATCTGGCACTTGCAGAGAAACTATAGCATGTGTGATACGATCCTAATGCTTCTGCTTTGAGTCGAACTTATGAACAGTGATACCAGTTGGGCTCACTCCATGTATTTGTGGTTTGTTGTGTCAGCGCTGAAAACTCTGGTAGATGCAGTTACAGTGTAAATGTGCAAGTAGTTAAGCAGGAATAGGATCAAGTTTCACACACTAGACCCAGATTGATGTTAGCTCTACTGAACTCAGACTGGCTCCACATAGCCTTCTAACTGTGTCCATGTTACATTCCCTGTGCAGTTTATTTGTGGTGCAGAGCGTAAGGGTGCAAATGCCAAATACATGCAGTCAGCTTAGGTAAATAGGTATTTATTGGACTCTGTGAAAAGCATCTTATAAGCACACGCGCACACACACACACACCCCGCCCCCAAGGGAGCCCCAGAAGTAGTAACAGCACATGTTACAGACAGAAATAGCTGAATAGTGAATCTTAACATAAATAGTCTGTGAGTGATAGGGAGCTGTCTGTGTATTCAACCTGGAAACAAGAAGTTAAGGTGGGCAGTAATAAACCTCTGTAGGATTTCAGATACTTCTGAAGTGCAACATGTGGTACTGAATCAACTCTTAATGCACAGTGTTAGACTTTTCACTGTAGAGCCTCCAGTGATGAGTCATAGTATCATAGAATGGTTAGGGACCTTAAAGATGGGCCTGCCATGGGCAGGGACACCCTCCACTAGACTAGGTTGCTCAAAGCCTCATCCAGCCTGGCCTTGAACACTTCCAGGGGTGGGGCATCCACAGCTTCTCTGGGCATCCTGTTCCAGTGCCTCACCACCCTCTCCAGGAAGAATTTTTTCCTGCTATCTAAATTTCCCTGCTTTCAATTTACACTCGTTACTCCTTGTCCTGTCACTACAGACCCTTGTAAAAAGTCATCCCGTTCACCCACCCCATCCTCCCAGCTTCCTTGTAGGCCCCCTTCAGGTACTGGAAGGCTGCTATAAGGTCACCTCAGTGCATTCTCTTCTCCAGGCTGAACAAGCCCAGTTCTCTCTGCCTTTCTTCATAGGAGAGGTGCTCCAGCCCTCTGACCATCTTCATGGCCCTCCTCTGGACTCACTCCAACTGGTCGATACCTTATGTTGAGGGCTCCGCAGCTGGACCCAGTACTCCAGGTGGGGTCTCACGAGAGCAGAGGGGGAGAATCACCTCCCTTAACCTGCTGGCCACACTTCTCTGGATACAGCCCAGGATACGGTTGGCTTTTCTGGGCTGCCAGTGCACACTGCTGGCTCATGTTCAGCTTCTCATCCACCAGTACCCCCAAGTCCTCCGCTCTCAGTCCATTCTCCACCCAGCCTGTACTTGTGTTTGGGATTGCCCTGACCCAGGTGCAGGACCTTGCACTTGGCCTTGTTGATCTTCATGAAGTTTGCACAGGCCCACCTCTTCAGCCTGTCCAGGTCCCTCTGGATGGCCCCTCCAGCATGTCAATCGCGCCACACAGCTTGGTGTCATCGGCAAACTTGCTGAGGGTGCGCTCAATCCCATCGTCCCTGTCACTGATGAAGATGTTAAACAGTACCGGTCCCAATGCTGATGCCTGAGGAATGTCACTCATCACTGGTCTCCACTCAGCCTAAGCACAGAGAGGCAGATGGGGAGTTCAGGTGGAGCAAGTACATGTTTATACATTTGTATTACAGCAATTTTAATGACATGGAATAACATGCTGCATTCTCCTCTACCTTCCCTGTCCTGTTTCTCATTAAGCCAGTGTCCAGGTGTGCCAAATAACTATTTTGGCTCAGTGCACACTGTTGGAAGAAAGATGAAAGAATTAGATCTGTAGCTTGCTGGCATCTGAAGGAAAAGAAATTAACTCCCTTTTTTTTTTTTTCCTTGTGTTGTGGTTTAAGCTTGGCTAGCAGCAAAGTGCCATGTAGCTGTAGTGAGAAAGTTGGGAACACAGCGAGCGTCGGAAGCTGGGAAAGACCTTGAATTTGGTGCAAGCACCAACTAAAGAGACCCCTTATCAGTACTTTTCTCAGGGCAAATCCAAAAACATAGCTTCATGCAAGCCGATGTCAAGAAAATTAACTCTTTCCCAACTAAAACCAGCACACCTTGACACAAAAGCAAAGCCTGCTATTTTGAGTTCTGCAAAACAGCTGCCTTCTTGGCTCATGAGATCAAGTTTTGTGAAGTGGATCCATGACAGTATTCATGTTTTCTTCTAGAAAAAATGCTACACTACCAGGGTAATAACGGTAGGGGCATTGTTTTTCATTTTGTAATCCGTGATTTCTTTTTTTCAGGTGAGAAGTAAAATTGTTATAGCTTGTTCCAGCCAGTTCTTGCTAGTAACAATTTGTTCAGTCCTCTTGTTTTGCTGTAACCTAAACTATTTAGAAACAATGTAGTTTGTAGTCTGTACATCTTGTAGTTCAGGATCCTTTGGAACAGTGAACTTAAACTGAAACAAGGATCATCACATGCTTATGTAAAGTTGCTTAAACTAGATTTTGTTTGTTTATCATGATTCTCACATTTGAAAAAGAATAAAGCCCAAATACTTTCTCCTTTGTACTATGTCTGTACAGATAAACTTGCATTTCTTAAATGACTGTCAAACACCTCAGTTAACAGCAGTATTTGCTGCTATTCAGAAAGCTTTTCTTAGCATAGTAATCTTTTCTCTAATAGTACTTACCTGTGTCATGTATGAAAATTCTGTGCTACAGTGTTAAATATGAGAACTGTAATGTACTTGGCTGTAAACCTGGTGGATAAATAGACCCAGCATATCACTAAGTCAAAATCCAGATAACTGTGTTTGGCAGAATTGAGTCAGCTATGAAGAAGTCTGCGCTTCCATTTTTTGGGTTAGTATTTTTCTTATGGCCCTTTTTAGAAACTGTCAGCTGTAGTTGAGCTTTCCAGCGCTGCAGATGCGCTACTAGATGCACTACATGGCCTTGCTGTGCAACATGTATAGTGGCTTAGCCCATCTTCAACTTTATGCAGTGCAGATTAGGAAACACAAGCCAAGCTGTGATTTTTTTTTTCCCAGCAAATTATGTCTGTTTTCTATCACAGAAAACTGCTTCTTGTGATGCCCACTGGCAGAGAGAGTTGTGAACGTAAGTTACTTAATTGTTTATGGGATTACTAGAAAGCTACCCTCTCTCAAGTTAGAGAGTCAAACCTGGTAGTTGTGGATGGAGGAACATGGCATGAATGGGCATGGACTGGGATTGTATAGTCCGGAATGGGAATTTCTTTGGGTGACATCTGATGACTCCACTAGACCAGGTTGCTCCAAGCCTCATCCAGCCTGGCCTTAAACACTTCCTGGGATGGGGCATCCACAGCTTCTCTGGGCAACCTGTCCCAGTGCCTCCCCACCCCCTTCAGAAAGAATTCCTTCCTGATGTCCAATCTCAATCTCCCTCTTTCTGTTTAAACCCATTACCCCTTGTCCTGTCACTACAGATCCTTGTAAAAAGTCCTCCCAGCTTTCCTGTAGCGCCCCCAGGCACTGGGAGGGGCTCTAAGGTCTCCCCGGAGCCTTCTCTTCTCCAGGCTGAACACCCCCAACTCTCCCAGCCTGTCCCCATGGCATGTCCCCCTCCCTGTTTTGAACCCAGCTCTGTCCATCCTCTCCCTTCAGCCAGCACTGGTACTCATTTACATTTGTAATGAGTCGTTCTATTTGCTAAACTGATGGAAAAGACTGGTTTGTTTGGTTAATTTCTCTGTTAGTTTAGTGACCTGAATCGCTCACTGTAGGATCAAATCAGCTGTAGGCCTGGCATAAAGGAGGGGAGAGGGGAATTGCATTGCACCCCCTTTGGTTTAAACTGCTGTGGAAACCACAGCTGTCATCACCAAAGGAACAGGAATAGCCATAGCTCATTATCCCCTGGACTACTTGTCTTAAACCTGTATGATGACACCTGGCCAACGAAAGGGGTATTTGCCTCTGTCAGCAGGTGGTGCAAGCCTAAATTTGAGCAACATCAAGACCACCCCTTGACTAGATAGGGTCTAGTCTGATGAAGGTTTCTTGGGGGACAGTGCTGGTATAGTAGCTCCTCCCTGGTTCCTCTGCTCCCATACCTGTTGTGTAGCCCAGCCATTTCCAGGGCTACCCTGGTTACCCTGTTAAAAAAAAAAAAAAAAAAAAAGGTTTAGAAACTCCATCCAGAGAATTAGCATGAATGCAGTTTGGGCACTGGTTTAACCTCAGTCCTAGTAGTACAGGCACAGGGGGCAGTGCAGGGCAGGATCCATAAACAGGGTCTGGTTAAAGTAGTGGTGCATCTGATAGGAGTGGCAATCAAAATCATCCTCCATAAGCAAGTATTTTTCCTCAGGGAGAGGAGGAAAAACTGGATCACTTCTCTGGATCTGTTAAAGCCACCTTTCTGGAATCTAACTGGAGGCTGGCATGGCTGGCCAGGCAGGGGAGCTGTCTGGGCAGCGCAGCTTTAGGGAGGTAGAACTTCCAAGGTGGTGTCAAGAAAACCTACAGCAAGTTGGCTGCTAGCGGGGACAGCCGCTTTGGATTGGGTTTTAGCACAAGTGGCATGAGCAGCGTGTTTTTCGTTCCCTTTTACATCTGCATCCCTTAAACCACTTGTAACTGTGCATACCTTTAGTATGTTGTGAAGAAATTTATTTGCGTTGAATGCTAGCCTAGTTTCAGTTAACAGTATTTGGCCTGGCTGACAGTAAAAAGACATTTCTCACCTAAGGATGTGGTGAACCTTGAAAATAGGCTACCAGGTTAGCTCAGTTCCTCACTACCCCTGAAGGTAACAGGATGTGCCTGTAAAAAGGCTGGAGGGCTGCTTTCCAGGCTTCACGCAGAAGGGATAGGAGAGAAAGGAGGATTTGCAGCTATGACCAGGAAGGCTGCCTGACTTGCCACGAGGTAGTGGTGAGTTGCCTGAACCCTCAGTTTCCAGTGGATTTCTCAGCCTGTAGCTCCTGGTTGCTCTGCCTTGTGGGTGTCTGCACTCAGGAGATGTTTGTTGACTACTTGTTAGATTAGGTGATAATATTCCCTGTTCTTATCTCCAGGAGAAGTTTCCATTACCAACCTCTCTTGCGTAGTAACCAATCAAGTAAATACAGTGTAGAATAGTGTAAAATTAATTCTGTAAGTCTAAAAATAGTTATATCCCTTGGGTGACAACAGTACTCACCAGGTAGTAAATTTTTTAACTTTTTTTCCTGCTTTGAGTACTACATCTTTCTCACTCCAACGCAGGACTTGAGCTCTTGTGTAGGTAGTTCAGCAGGGTACATTTGCCTCAAGTGCAGCAATGATCCATAAATTCAAAGGCAAGAGTTACAGAAATGGACTGCAAAATAAGCCTGGAGTGGTGGGGAAGAAAAACCCAGATGTTGTGAATGTCCTGGCAATCCAGGTGAGGGTTTTGATGGTCTGAAAAGGGGCATGAAGTTGTCCAGAAAAGGAAGATAACAAAAAGAATTAGTGATAAATAGCATTACAAGTTATCTATATTACAGGAATGAAGTAGCCAAGGTCTTTCCCCTTTGATTTTAAGAGGAGAATTTAGTTATTAATAGAGAAAAAGAGGGTAAAATGGAATTTTCTGCTCTTTGATGCTAGACGTATTGACAAATGACAGCACGTACAGTGCAATGAATTCAGGAGGACAACCCTAATGACTAAGAAGCTGCTTCTATTCAAGCAATGAGATTACAGCCTGCCTTTGAGATACGGATGATAATGAGTATGTGATGCTTTCCCACTCTGATAGCAAATCAAAACATATACCATCACAATACACAATGGCACTTGTTCTTTGTAACAAGAGTCAATGTGTGTGGATGGATTCGTGCTGCAAATCCAACTCTGCTGGCAGTGTGGAGCTTTTAAAAGAGCTGGCAAGGTCAAGGTGTGCTGTAAGAGCAGAGTGGGCAAAGGGGCTTTTTTCAGCTTCTAGGCTCAGGTTCATGACATCTGGCTCTTGGTGTGAACAGACAAGGGCACAGGTCCAGAGCATCTTTACCAGATCTAAGTCACAGCATGCTGCAGTGCCATTCCTCATGCCAGCAATGACATCCATGTGTTCACAAGCTGACCCAGTTCAGGGAGTCCATCTGGGGCAGTACTTGCCCTTTCTTCACTGCAGCATTAACTTTTGGCTAGCTCAGCTCACCACACAGTTGCATGAGCTCCAGCGTTTGTAAAAGGGAGAGGATAATACCTTGTGGAAGCAGAAAGGATAGGACCCAGTTTAGTACAGGCTGATGTTTTATCATCCTGTCAGAGTACAAAAAGCACGCCCCTCTATTTGGTTGTGCCACATACTGTGGATTGCCACAGTTTACTGTGTTGGTATTTTAAACCATTTTGAGATGGATTTTTGACCTAGAAAAATAAACAATTGTTCTTTGCCAGCTTTGCACACATCGCTAACTCATGGCACTCTCCAGCAGTAAAAGTACAATGGTACTCCAGACGGTACTTCAATCCACTCTGCAGGTACCTACTCATTCACAGCCATACAACATGTGTGAAACTCCTTATGCATGTACTTCTTTCAGTTTAGCATAAAACACAGAGGAATTGAAAGGGCTGGATTTAAGAGCTGCAGTTACTGCCTGGGATTCATTTCTGCTGATGAAAGGCTTGTGCTCCCTCACTGTGCTCTTGAAAAATACCATGGAGCTGCTGAAACAGGTTAGCTGTTCGAGCTAGTATGTTGTTGTGTGCTCTTCCATAATGTTCTTTCTCTGGTTTGCCTTTGGAAGATCTGTTGAAAATAAATCAATAAAATAAAGTAAAAATTTTAAAGTACACCTATGCTGAAAGATATGCATTTAACACAGCTTGAGTATTTTCAATAACTGTGAACAAAACCTGAGTGCTTGGTTTTGCAAATCAGTTGATTTTTAGAGCTGGGAAAGAAAATGGCATGGTCTTCAATAAGCAGGCTCATGTGAGGATAGCCAAGCTAGAGTGGAAGCCAAGCCCAAGCACCGTCATGCTCTCTTGAGTTTTATGCCATGGGCTGTGGGAGAGGATTCAGAAGAGCTCCTAAATATAGTTGCAGCAGAACCTGCTTAGCTTGTTTCTGCTGGATCTGTGCTTTAAAATTTTGATTAAAAATATCCTCGCATGATGCAGTCTTGCCAACAATAGCAACAGGGCAGACAGGTCTTCACCAGGCTTTGAGTGCTGCCTGCTAACCCTGCTGCAGGTGGATGTGCAGGGCAGGGAGGTTAGCTCCCGTACAGTGTTACCCCACGGCTGGATTTGGAGGACCCTAATCATGCCTAACTGTGAGACATACTACCACCTTTCTTCTTTCCTTCCTCTTAATCACAAGTTACAATTATTCCAACCATTTTTAACATAATTAAATAGCTGTCTCATGCAAACCGACCAACTTCTATAAACTGCTCTTGTGTTTGGGTCTCTATAAAACCTTTTACCCTTAGGTCACAGGCATGTTTTTTGAGTTGTGAGAAGGGTGTTCTTTTTGGGAGACAAATATTATGAGACATTCTGCAGGAAGTTAGAAAATAAGAGGATAAGGATAGTTTGAAACCTGTCACATTAGTGATTGTCCTAGTCCTGACTCCATACACTGGGCAGTTAATCACTCCTTTACTAAACTGTAAACAGAAGAAAAATTTCAAGACAATTTTCCCCACCCCCAGCTGCTCCCAGGCCCACCTTGAAACAAGCAGTGAAAACCTGTACTTGTTTGTGTTAGTACCACACCTACAGCATAGGGCTCCACCCTGGAGGGTATCCCCACACTCAGCACCATTGCACCACAGCAATACAGCCAAACATTCAACAATCGCAGGACCGAACTTGATTGCAGATCTTGTAAATAAGCTGAAACTCTTCATGAATATGCACAGTCAAGACCTTTGGAGTCCTTTCCGCCTCTGAAAGTTTTCTCTGCTAGTGCCTTTAATCTCCTGTAGCTAAGCCGAACAGTATCTGCTCAGTGCAGATAGGTATCATGGCCTTTGTAGCCAGGGCAGTGTGTTTTACTGGTTTTACCTTTTTTTTGGACGAACTATGAATAATAGGGTTTTGTCTGCTAGGACTACAGCACTCCGTTCTATGTTTTTATCCCTTGTGGTCAGATGGGCAGTGACATCTTTCCACCCAGGGGCTGTAGGTAAAACCTACTCGTGTTTGAAATATTACAGTGCAGATAATGGCTTCACAGCAAAATTCCCTGCTGAGTTAGCTCCTGCATCTGAGTGTTTAAATTTGGGGGTTTGGCCTCTTCAACGAGCTTTGTAAAAAGACTTGCTAGCACCAAATTAAAAGGCAAATTAGACTCAGAGGGTGTGAGCAGCAAAGTGTTGCAGCCAGTGTGGGGATGGTGCAGTTTATCTGTGCCCAGACATGTACACACCCCACCTGTCACTCTCCTCCATGCCCTGGAGGAGATGTGGGAGGGGACAGGAGGGCACTCAACAATCCCAGCTGCCCTGCAGTACATCAGGAGGTGCTGAAAAGGACTGGTGAGTGTAATACTTTCTGTTGGGGAGCACCTGTAGGTTGGCAAGGTGCTGTGTGGATGCAAGTCAAGGGTCAGTCCTACGTTCTCCAGGGTCACACTTCAGTCCTAGCCCTGCCAGCAGCATTTGGTAGTGTCAGCAGGTCCACGAGTATACATGGCAGGAGGTAGTTTCTGTGCTTGGTGTGTGTCTGGCAGCTTACAGTGCCTCACCTGTTGTGGGTAGGCCTGCCAGGTGATTGAAGAAGGCTAGCTGGGGTGGGGTGGGGAAACTGCCACAGCTTCAACTGGGATCTGAGTTACTGGCTTAGTATGGCATAAGTATATTAGCAAGTAAAGATACCAAAAACCCCTTTGGGTTTCCCTGTCCCCAGACTTCTCCATTCAAAAACACTGTGTATAAAGTGTTGCAGTCCAGGAAACCCCTGTCTTGCACAGTTTCCTTCCTCTTTTCTTCTTCCTAAAACACAGGGGCTTTGTCATTAAACAAGCATAAATTGTCCTTTGAGCAAGGAAAGCAAAGAGCACATGAGCATCTCACAGGAGTGAGCGTTGGGTGCTGCTCCATTCATGACAATCTCTGCAGACTTACCTCTCTGGGAGACCCTTCTGGTTGGAGGAAGAGGTAGGCATCCTCTTTTTATCCTCAACCATTTTGTGAGGAGAATAAACAGTGCCTCCAGGCACAGGCAGCTTTTAAACCCCACAGAATGTCTACCTTTTCTTTGGCCAAAATGTTCATGGTTTTAAGGAGATAAGGACTGAGGAAAACGGACTTTTCATGCAAACAGAGGAGAAGAGGTGCTGTGCAACCTGCACTGACAGAGTTTTTTAACTTTAATGGAAATATTTTCACAAATATTTTACAAAGAGGAAAATCTCCTTGAATCTCCTATGCCTGGTTAGTCTGCAACAGGGTCTGGAGAGTAGGGGACTATGAACACTTGATTTTCCTCCCCCTGCTATCAGCAGGACAGGGACCAGGCCTTACCATGGACTGTGTGAAACAGTTCACCCCAGTGAAGTGCATTTGCTCCTCCTCTGGAGATCAGGGATTATTTACTGACTGTTGAAGGGAAGCTGGTTTAGCCACGCTGCCAATTACCTTCCTCTAGAAATTCCCAAGGAGAAGCTGAGTAAGCTGAAGCAATGGACGCTGAGGCCAGAGCAATGCTAAAGCAGCTGCAGGACCAAGCAGAAGGAAAAAAAGAAAAAAATACAAACAACCAATGGAAAAGAAAAGAAAAAAGGAAGGGAAGGAAAATGTGACCAGGTACATGTTCTGACACCATGTAGGTCTCTTGCTGTGTCCAGCTGCAAGGCAAAGATGGCTGAAAAAGTGGGAGGAATGTGCCTTTTTTTCACATAAAGACTGTGGCACGTTAATCTGCAGTTCCTGTGGGCTTTGTTTTCATCCTTTTTCCACTGACTTTTAGATGTGTGTGTTTTCCACCCTGGTCCTGCAGGCTTGCTGGAAACATCCTGAAGTGTTTCCTCTGGGCATATGGTCAGCAGGAGTGAGGGAAACCCCAAGTGACACTTGGAATAGGGAAGAACTTGGATTAGGGGTCTCAACTTGTGGAGCAAACCTGCTTCTGCTGTGTTTCGGAGCAGCAGTGTACTACCAGGGGGGTTAAACAGGGCAGGGTGTAAATGTGACTAGGATGGGGAATACAGCCAATTGTCACTGACCTTCTGATCAGTATATGGCCCTCTAAGTCTGTACACTCAGTGGCAATCATGCCCTGACAGTGTTTTCCACTTGAATCACTATGAAAGTGGGTGACCAAAATCCTAAGAAAATGGATATTAACCAGAAAATGGCATAAGACACCTTATGTGCCTTATTGTGCTGTGCTGGATTTTCCCCCCAGCTGCCTGAGGACACCTTGGTGTGATGAGGCACAGGAGCATTCCTGCCCTGGCTGGGTGGCTTGGTCCAGGCTCAAACCCGAGAGCAGTGGACAACACTGCCTGCCTGCATGAGGGAAGTGAGAAATGCCTGAATAAGACCTACCAAGTGTGCGCTGTGTTTGTTTTGGTCTGGGTGTTTCCCCAGAAAACCACAATCTGGGCCAAATGGGTGGCTCAGTGCCAGCGCTGGCATGGCTCCATTACTGCAGTCTTCCATAGGAGCCATGATAACAGCCTCTCCCCCCACTTCTGCAGCAGCTAGGTACCCCTAAAGGGAGAAAAGAGGGTGAGGGCATAAAGATAATTCTGCTGGCTGCTCCTGAGCCCACCAGATATAGCCCTGCCATTTCCCCAGCACATCCCATCAGGAACTCTCCCTGGGAGCCATGAAAAAGCAGCTTCCTTCCAAACTTGAGAGCAAGAGTTTGTCTTTGCAAGTTACCACAGGAAACACTGTTTTCTGAGCAAAAATGCTAAAAAAAGGGCATCTGCGTCGCACACCCCTTTGCACTGAAATCTAGTACATCCAGCTAGAAATTGCACCTGCTTGATCCAGGGATAATTTTGCTTTGAGGACAGTGATTTTAGGCAATGTCTTGATCTGTATCCCTCTGCCCTGATCTGCTTCAGCTGACTGGGAATTGCCTTCCGCCATTGCTCAGAGTTTCTGTGAGTTTCTGCATTTCTGCCCCCAACCCTGGCCCTCCCTGAGAAGATTCCCTGGGCTCTCACAGATGTTGTGGGTAACATCATATAGTTACCATCTATACCAGCGTTTGTCTGGCTGACCCAAGGGAATTCCACATTGGCATCTTTTTGCTCCTCCAACAAAGGCATGTCCTCTCCCACTTTGGATCTTTCCTTTTGCATTTCTTTTCTGCAGTGCCCATGCTTAGTGCAGCATGTCAATGGTTATGGTGGCTTCAAGACGAATCCACCCTGTAGCTCTCTGCCTTCTAAGGAAATGGGAGAAAGAAGGGCACTGACATCTCAGCTACAACATAAAGCATCCATGAAGCAGAGAAGATAGATCAGCTCAAACATGTGCCTTGCTGGCTTAGCTAATTAGGGTGGAAGCAGTGAAGCCCTCCTTGATAAGCAGCACCAGGTCATGACAGCTGAGTCACAAAGACACCTATCTGTCAGCAGGTGATTTGGGAAATGTCAGCCATCTCTTAGGGGACCCACACATGTGATGGCACCTCCCTCTCACATCGCAGATGTACAGAGGTCTGATTTAACTGAGCATGTTACTAAGATGGTGGAATGTGACTGTCACACCATGATTAACACAAGTGAAGGGAGTCCTGCATGTAGTACAGTACAAATACTTTTAATTTCAGCACTGGTTTTGTTTATACAGCCTGCGTGTAGGCAGGAACCCCACCAAAACAAGTTTGCAAAAGGAACATTTCATTTGTGGAAGGAACCTGGAATTTCCCAAGGTGAGAGCAGCATGTTTAACCAATTGCATTTCCACTGAGCACTGGCATCCTTTCCAGTGCTCCTCCTCAGCCTCCCCAGCCTCTTTGCAGGCTGAGAAAGGCTCTGGTTCCTCTGGCTGACATCAAGCCCTGGAGCTCAGGGCCCCTCTACCTGGTGCCAGGTCTGCTTTCAAAGTGAACCCTTGTACATGAGCAGAGGCAGCATTTGTGTACTGGGACAGCTATACTGCTGGACTCCTCTCCTCCCTGACACATGGTGGCCCAACAGGCTGCAGATTGATACTGCCAGTCACCATGGTGGAACACTAAGAGCTAGTGGACTCATCTCCTAGTTTTCTCTATTTTCTCAACTTCAATGTGGCAAACACTTGGTCATGCAAGTGGCCATTTTGCCTGGTGGTTTCTCATGGCAGCCCCATCTCCCAGCATGTCTGACACCTATTTTTCTGGTGTGCTCCTGGCCCTGGCTACTCCCCTGAGAATGTCCCTCTCCTACCTCTGGCCTGCTCTATGTTCCCAGGCATTTGTAGGCAGTCCTGCCATCTTCTCCTGCTCGGTCCCATAAGCCTTCAGGGCCCTCTCTCTCTTTTTATGCAGAAAGTGCACAAACTTCACCTCTCCATTCCTCTGGGCTCAGTGACAGCCCCTTTTCCTGCTGCTAGGAACAGATGCTGCTGCTGCTGCCCACCCTGGTGGTTTGGTTGGTTTCTAGGAGGGGTTTCCTATGTGCATTGGGCCACAGGGACTTTTCTCTCTCTGTCTCCCTGCTCTCACCTACTCCTCCCACTGGAGGTTGTTCCCTCTCAGATGGCTGGTGGAGTAATGAGAGTGAAATTCCCTGTGTTCACTTTGGGAAAAATTATACAGGTTAATTTAAACTCATCTAATCCACCCTGGCTGGTTCTGTCTGAACTGAACCAAGGGAAAGTGCTTGCAGTCTTCTTTGCCAGCTGCAATATGGGTACTGCAGTGGCTGGGCAGACCATGGTCATCAGTTCCTTCACCAGCAAAACTGGGGCTGAAGCAAGCCCTGTCCTGGTCTCGTGCTTTTCCATGAGGGACCGAAAACAGCAAACCAACCCTGTGCTAAACAGAACCACTGGTCAGCAGGAAACACTGAGCACAGGATCTGCCTCTTAACACTCAGAGTCTTGACCCAGCTGGGGTTGGCTGTTTCCTAGGGTCTGGTGTGAACACTGCTGCTCTTTCACAGCCTTTTTCTTTTCTTTCTGAAATATTCCAAAGGTAACAGTCTCCCAAGTGAACATAATAAACTTCCTGCTAGGGCATCCACCCAAGGAATGGTTTTCTTGCCCCTCTCTCTGAGGACAGCCAGGCACACACCTATAGAAGATAAGTCCTGGTTCCCAGGCAGGAGAGTGATCGAGAAGAGGGGACACAATGTTTCCTTCCCTAATGCCAGGGTATCAGAGCGGCAGCGTAGGGTCAGAAGATGGGGCCAACTATGGGATTAGGTTGCTCAACTGGGAGAGAAGGAAGACCTAGTAGTCCTTCCTCCTAGGAGGGTACATGAGAGGTCCATTGAAGGGTCCTCAGGTGAGGCGCTCACCCACGCAGACCCCCAGCTGCTCAGAGGCTTCCAAGGCAATCAGAGAGAAATCACTGGTAAGTTGTACACGCTGCAGGAGGTAGGGAGCTGTTGAGCACTGGCTTTCCAGATTGGTGGGCTGGGATACAGGCTTTCATGGCCTACCAGCATCCTGATTTAGGGTCTTAAATCTCTTCTGGAATCAATGCCCAAGTGCTGACTTCTGCTATGCTACCGGAGAACAAGTAGTTTTTCTAGTTTTTCCTGAAGTTGGGACATAATATCTGCTGTATTTCTATGGCACTTCAAAATGACTCTTCTGTAGGTACTACTGCATCAGCTCCAGCTGAGCTTGGACTATACTGCTCTCAATTCTCCTGCTGCTGGGTAGTTAAGATACTCACCGACATGGGCAGAAGCATCTCCCCACTAGGAGCCCGAGTGATGGCAAGGTTATAACCCCAGTGTTTCCAGCATTGGTCATGGCTGAAGACAACACACTGGACTGGAAAGACCTCTGAGTTGGGGATTGTGGTGGCCTTATTAAGTGTCAAACTCAGCCTGTTGCTCAATGAGCTGTTTTCTTCATGTAACTCAGTGTCCCTGACACAGCTTGAAACAGCCTGGCTAGCCAATAAATTGCAGTGCATCAAGCAACGTGAGCAGCTCTCTCAGTGGTGCTGCATGTGCCCAAAGCTGATCATCCCCAGCATAAATTATGGGTTTGCTCAACTCTGAGGACAAGGCCTCTGTTTTGCAGTAGAAGAAAATATGAGTTCAGATTGCCCCAAACAGAGCTTTGATTCTCATGTTGCTCAAGCACTCAGCAAGCACGTGCAGGTACTGCAGCTCCTGCCAGAGAGACGTGCTGGGGCGGATGGAGAGGAGTGACCTTGGAAGCTGATGTGACCTCCTGGATGCTCAGGATGTTGTTGCAAAATCTCCTGCCAGGAGCTTCCCTGCCCATGTAACTTCTAGCACCACCTTCTCGCAGAATTGTCTTTGGTGGCCAATAGAGATTGCCGAAAAGCTTTTCCTGCAGCAAGGCTTCTAGGAATGGACTTGTTTATCCCCTTCAAGATGCTAAATCTAATCAATTTCAAAACATAAGAGAGCTTGTGTGACCAGGGTTGCTGACTGCCAGAGGCCATGGCTGGCAGCTCCAGGGTGGTACTGTGCTGGGAGAAAGAGGGAGGGCATTGGGATCAAACCAGCAAAAACAAACCCTGGAAGCTGTGTCTCCTTGTAGGTAGCTCTGCAGCATGGGTGGATGCCTTAGCTGAGTGTTACCTAAGCCTTGCTCAAAGCATGTCTAGATAAAAATGCTGGATTCTTCTAGCAAGATATGTGTTTCTTTCCTGAGGGGCTGCACCCATAGGGAGTTGTGGCTATGCATTTTCCAGCAGAAGAGAGAGGGGACAAAATACCCCAACTGTTTTTTCTCCTGTCCTTTATCCTGAGCAGGGAGGGTTTCTGCTACCCGGTATTACAGTGCCTCGAAGCCAGCCTCACCCGCCAAAGGGAAAGGGACAATCATCTGCAGATCCCCATGCTATCCCGGGGTAAGCTACTTTCTGCATGCCTCAGATCAGGGGGACAAAAGAAGAGGACACAGAGGCCATGGAAAGCACTTTTCACAGCACAGCTCTGCTGTAAACTCTTGGCTGTCCCAGCAGACATCAAAGTGGGTACCTCTGCAGCTGGAAGCATCGGCTCCTTTAACACTGTAGGTGCTGGTTTTACCAGTTCCTGTTCCTTGTGGGTCTGCAGAGGAGGTAACTGGTTGCACATACTCCCTGGGCAGCTCCTCAAACATCTATTTAAAAGCGGTCCCTGCCCTGGGGAGCTCACAGCCCAAAGCTGGAGCAGCGATGCTGCAGACCACAAGCCCAGCCCGGTCTGTGGCTACATGTCCTAGGGCAGCACTATGTGTCTGCTGGTTTGCAGTCTCCTAAGGTGTGTGTGCAGCCTGCCTGAGTGAGGAGCAGCAGAACCGCTCAGGGTGGCTGGTGATGGCTTTGTCCCAGTCACACACGGTGAGCAGCAGACAGAGCCAGCCTCAGCCCTTTCAAGCCTATGCTGCCCATTGTTACCGGAAGGTACTTTTCAAGACAAGTGATGTTTTACTTTCTTGTTGTCCAAGGTGTTTTTAAGGAGCAGGCTGAGCCCTCCTATGCTGCATTCTTAACAGCATTCATACTACAAGTATTTTGAGAGGCTAATACCACATTCAGTCAGGTTCACTGGTGTTACTGCAAGTCCTAATTTAAATTGCTGGCTATTTGCTAGCAAAAATATTTTCTTCCCTCTCACTCATTCCTTTGTCCTGGCTTCTCGCAGAAAGGTTTTCTCCTGGGATGTCTGCAGCCCTGGCTGACAGATGCTGGGAGCACACAACTGTCGTGGAGACCCCACCTGGGGACTCTCAAAACCAGTCAGCAGCATAATTGACATTGCACATGAGATCTGTAAGGTGCTGTGCAGGGACAGAAGGCCTGACAGGTTGCCAGTTAGCAAAAGTGGAAAACTCTTGGGTTTATGCAGGAGCAAGTTCATTAGGTGTTTGATTAAAGCAATGCAAGAAATATTTTAGCTGGGAGAAGTAAGAGGGAGAAAGACACCAATGATGTAGCTGCTGCACTGCATCTGCGCAGAACCATCCTATCTGCAGCTTGATGCAGCTCATGTCACATGCACAGTTCAAATAATTTCCTTTCTTCCACATTTCTTGTGATGCCAGAGGCATCTGTGCATGCCAACCTCTCACTTTTAAGAGCAGATCTTCAGTACATATTTTGACCGTGTCTGAGCAGGAGCCAAACCCCGCCCCCCCCCCCCCCATTGCTGCTGGTGGGGTAAAGACTTCTAGCTAGGAGGGTGGTCAGTTATTGCAGCAAGAGCCGTGTCAGTTACAACCACGAAGCTCCCTTATCCCTGTGCTCAGAAACAGCAGAGCTGAGCAGGTTCCCTGCTGAGGCCTTGAGGTCTTGCAGATCTGTGCATTTACCATCACTGCTTCTTTTTCTCACCACCACTTCGTTAAAAAAGATATAATGAAATCTCATGCAAAGCAGCTCAGTCACTCATCACCAGCTTGTACTTTTCTTTCTGAAGAGATCCTGGAGGCGCAGTTCAGAGGAGGTGAGCTCCTGGCTCAATTCAGTAGAGGTTGATAGCACATGGTGCCTCACTGCTTTAACCCTTTAAAAGGGGGAATTTGCAGTGCTTACTCTCATTTTGAAACTTGCTTTCTTCTGATTGTCATGACTGTTTACATCCACTGTCGGTAAATTATGCCCTGAACGCTGGATTTCCACGCGCGTTGATGGCAGACCAATGAAGTTAAGTAGGACCACGCCCTGCATGCTTCACTGATTTCACACCTCTTGGCTTTGACTTCCTCCTGTGGTTTACTAAAGCAGGTCTCCAACAGCTAGAGATAGGGCTGGGGACCAGTCACTGGAGTGTTGCAGGATGGGGACACCTCCTCTTCTGACTGTGGGCTCTGATGTCAGAGCACTTGTGCCTGATGGCAGGCCCTGGATGGGGACTGAGCTGCCACCAGAAGCAAACAGCAACTGCTTTGCATGTGTCACAGCACTGTTCTGTGGGCTAAGTGATGATGAAACATGATTAAAAAGTCTGCCCTCTCGTTAGGGCACACTTGCCATCCTTAAAAGTCTCCTTTGCGAGGGAGCCCTGCAGTGCTGCATCCTTCTTCCCCTCTGTGCTGAGCCAGTCATATCCAGCCTGGGGCAAAAGCTCTCAGTCTCACTGTGGTGACAGTGGGCAGACGTGGGGAAAAGGACACAAAGAGACAGGATGACTTGAACCGTGCCAATACCTTGCACAGCAGCAGCATCTTAACCAATGCCGCATTTAACTGTGCATCCCATTTTGGGCAGGAGGTTTGCCACCACCTAAAGGAAGGCTGCTCCCAAATTATTTCTTTGCTGTCCTCAGACAGGACTCAGGTGCTCTAGGGATTGGAGATTAAGATGATACTTCATGTGCCATTAAGTAAAATGATTAATAAGGCTTGTGCTGGTTTCAGGCAGGAATGAGCTCCTCTCCTACACAGAACTGGCTGGCCTATGGTGTCCAAGAGATTTTGTTTCATTCCATGATACATCAGGCTCAGGGATCAGGTTGGGTGCATGCACAATTTGAGAAGGCAGAAAAGAGGCCCTGGAGCAGGAAGATCATTAAGGCTTTTGGGGGTGTCGTGGTTTAGCCCTGTCAGGCAGTTGAGCACCACCGGTTGCTCTACCATTCCACCCACTCACAGTGAGGAAGGGTCGGAGGAAAAACAAGGGAGGCTCGTAAAAGTTGAGATACGAACTATTCAATTATATAAATGAAACTTATGGAGTTACTAACAATACTATTGCTAATAAGTAATTAAAAGAACAGAAAAATAGAACAAATGATACAGGATCCTACCACCCGTAGATGGGCACAGCCAGGTTCCGAAAACGACAAGCCAAAAAATAAATCCCAAAAAACCCCGAGCCCAGAAGCAGAGGGAGAAAACTCCCTCCCTGGGCCCGGGGAGCGGAGAGCAGGAAGAAACTTGCAACCCCGCGCACCCTCCGCGATCCAGAGCCATTTCACTGACAAAAGACGCTACTTCTCTGCTAATCACCGACATAAGGTCCGGACAAAGACAGCGCTGCCGAGAGAAAAAAAAAAAAAAACAAAAACAAACCAAACAAACCCCAAACCAACAAAACAAAACAAAACGCGCTGCCGGCCGGAACCCCGGAACCGACACCCGCCCTCTCCTTCCGGGTCAGCTCACAGCCCCGCTGGTACGGGGTAACAGTGACCACTCAGCTTGATGTATTATGGAATGAAACAAAATCTTATAGACTGGAACCAGTACAGGGGGCTAGCTGATAGCTGGGTCATTAGCTCCTTTTGTTAGCTCTTTGGCACGGCTGTTTTAGCAGAGAAGCAGGTTCTTTTGTTAGGGTGTGGGGGAGATTGGCATTTTTTTTCTCCCCGCTCTCAGGCTGGGGGGAGGTTTCTCCACGTCTCTGGGATTTTCTTGCTGCTTTTTGGATTTGGCTGTGTCGGTCGGCGTGTGGTGAGATACTGTATCATATGTTCTGTTTTCTATTGTTACTTATTAGTAGTAGTATTGTTAAGATCACTGTAACTTTCATTTATGTTATTAAATAGTTCTTATCTCAACTTTTATGAACTTTTCTTGTTTGGTTTTCTTTTTTCACCCGGAGGTGAGTGAGCAACTGAGTGGTACTTAATTGCCAGGTAGGACTAAACCACGACAGGCTACACAGGTCTTTATCCAGTGCTTACAAGGAATATGCAGCTTCTGTTGACAGCATTCAAGGGCCCAGTTGTGAAGTGGAACAGCTGCAGAGATAACATTTTTCTTACGGAGATGTTAGAACTCACGTGTGGTGGCATGATGCTTACAAGGCAAGGGACTTGCCTCCAGGAAGATGACACACCAAGCTATGTTTGCTTTATTGCTGGATGAAAGCACCTGTGTGGGAAATACCTAACACTCCCTGGGTCATGTGCACTGGCTTCACACCTTGGACTGAATCAGTCTCCAGACAAGGTCTAAGTCATGGGCAAAAAGTCCTGCAGCAGGACACTGGTTGGTTTCGGAATCAGAATCAATTTACCTGCCAGAAACCATACACTTGCCACAGATTGATTTGCAGCCCGGAAACTTTCAGCACTAGTGCCCTCAGGGTCAATTTAGGTACAGTTAGAGCAGCCAAAAGATGGAACCAATGGGTGGAGGGAATAGGATGTATGCCTGTGAACGAGGTGGATACTGTAACAACCAGAGGCAGCAAAGCAGATCTGATGGAAGCCTGCTAGCTAACTGAAGACTTGCCCCTATGCAAGCAGGAGGATATAATAGCAATTACATAGGTGTCAGTGGGATGCAAATTTGGGGATTGGCTTTTCAGAAGCAACATGGTAAGACACAGGTCAGAGGTACTCCCAGTTGACATGACTCAGGAGAAGAGTGGGAGAGGAAATTCTGCTGTGTTGTAACAGCAAAAACTTAGGAGAAATTTTTTTTCAGGTGAGTGAGAAAAAAACCCCTGAACTTTCCAATGAGTAACTAAAAGTGAAATAAATTCTTGTTTTCTGAGTCTACAGAAGTAACCTGTTTCAGTTGGGAAGTTCTCAGTATGATTTTAATCATACAATTTTTTTAAACAATACATTGTTTCTAACTGAAACAAAGCAGAGCAAAACATTTCCTTTGCAAAATGGAAGAAAAAAATGGCTATTTTGAATTATTCCACTTGTTTTTAAATTCGAAGGAGAAAATTTGGAGATATTGGCACTCATTCCCAGGGTGCTGTGGTGCAGCTGGGCTTGCACATTCTGCACATACAAACCTTTGCAACAAATGTTCCTTGTCCTACATGTGGATATGCATGGACATGCATGGAGATGCTCTTCTCTCATATTGTGCAGTGCATGGATGCGGCGCGATCCTCTTGTCTTCTGCCCCTCAGCATGGCTGTTTTTAGGAAGATGCTTCCCAGTGCACCATGCCTAGGGAGGCTGGGTGTTGCCGCTTTGTGCCTGGCACTGCTAATGGAAGGAAGCCAACTGCCAACTCACCTGTATGGTTTTCCTTTCCTGCTTTGCCTGGACTTCTCTGAAAAAGGAAACTAAGCATTATCAGTTTCTTACTCCACAAATCTCTCAGATACAGGAGCCGCTTGCAAACAGAAGTGGGTGATTGGATCACCTTGGGAGTCAACTGTGTGGAGAAGGGAAACTGACTTTGTGTGCCATCACCCAGGGGCAGAAGGAAGTTCTGGACAGAGATCCTGGCCCTTCCTGGACCTACTCACTTCCTTCCCTGGGTCAAAGCCAGAGGGAAGGATGCAGTGGGGAAAGCTTAGGCATTTCTGGGTGAAAAGTGCTACCACTGGGCTGGGAAGGGGAGAACATCTCAGCAGAGGACTTGGGGGACCTGCTGGACCCGTGTCTGCTGACAGTGGTGTCTCACATAGCTGTTACAGCCCAATGGCACTGCTGCCATTTCCCCCTCTGCCTTCTTGCTATTTCACAGTTGTTGCACATGCCCTCAAGCTGTTTGATCACCTGTTTAACCCCATCTGACTGCAGTCAAAACCTGCCAGCCTCCCACACCACTGCCAGCCACCCGTTTCCATCTTATTATTTCAGTTTCCACAGGTTTGAGTTCTGTCCTTCGAGAGCGAATGTCAAGGCAGGAGACATGGCAGTTTGTGAACTTTACCTTGCCGTAACAGGGTAGCACAGCAGCTTGGCACCATGCATTTCAACTTGCTGTTGCTGCTGCTGGGGGTCAGGGCTGCAAGGACAGGAGCATGGAGGGGTCTGGGGCAGATGGACAGACAGACATCATTGTATGTTTTAATATAGCAATGTTAAGAGGAGGCGGAGGTCAAGTGTCCTCGGGGGCAAGTGGGTGGTGTGAATCCCCCTCCTTAGGAGGGTTTTTCCCAAGCCACACTCTGCACAACTGGGGGTAAGGAGCTTCCGTGCAGCTTGCAGGGGGCCGTGTTGGTTTGCTGGGATAAAACGTCTCAGAGAAGCTGCTGCTAGGAGTCAGATCTGAGCTTTTAGATGCAATCCAGAAACATCAGCATGCTGGAATGGAAACCCATCCACTTCTTAGAAAAACCTGAGAGTGGTTTTGTTCTGTGTGCTGCACAGGCCAGGCAGCCATCCTTACCAACTCTCAGTCCTTCTCAGCTCTGCATGCATGCAGAGCTGAGACAGGGTGTCTTTTTCCCACGCAGAAGGGAAGACCATCACCCAGGTCCTGCCACACTGAGTCTCATTTAGCACTGGTCGGTGCTTCTCAGAGGGGGCTGTGTCTTGCTGGACCCCTGTGCACTGGTGGTGCAAACAAGGAACGTTGAAGTAGAGCAGCAGCCCTCACAGAGAACTTCTATAGGGCCTTGGGAAACTCCCTCCTCCAAGCTACTGAAATCTGGGGGTAATAATTAACTGAGCTGTGTTGCACTGTAATTGTAGCCATGTGCCCTTCACTGTTTTCGTGTGTGTTAGAAATGTTTGCATTTTAAGGCTTTTCCTTGCAGCATTTCGCACATATTTGCTTGTATTTTGTGTTCAGCTGAGGGGATGAAGAGCTGTTCTTGAAAGATGTGCAGGAAAATAAATCTGAATTAGCTAAAACTGGGAATGAAAAAGTAATTAAAGGGGTGCAGACCTGTTCCTTGGGAGCAGGGAAGCCCCTAGGGCTGGTGGTGGGCAGGCAGGAGGCTCCACTCATGCTGCTGAAGAGACAATGGAGCCCGATGCTGTGGCTCATGGCTGCTGTGCAGGGGTAAAACTGCAGAAAGGAGTGAGCAAGGAAAAACCCAGCTCTCTTCTGACAGGAAGTGGAAGGTCCTGTTTGGAAAACTGGACAAGGAGACAGTCCTGGGAAAATCCGAGTGCTGAGGCAATGAGAAGGAAGGAGGGAGGGCAGTCAGACCTCCAGGGTGTTGGGGGGAGTTTCTGTTCCAACCCCTCTGGACTTGCTTCTTGCATTGTGGCCTGATAAATGTGGGTAGCCTTTTGGCCCTGAAGTTAATGCTTCAAAGAGCTGTCTGAAGGGACGGGGAGGAGAGAGGGGCCAGAGCAACAGTCGTTACGGTGTGTGATGTCCGGGCTGGCAGGAGGGGATGGGACTTTCCTGCTCCCTCACCCCATGGGATCCACATGCAGCTCTTGCTCTCTCACAAAGCGTGGGGGCTGGGAGCAGAGCAATTCTGGAGAAGTCCTTCCTACAACCCACTGCAGTGAAAGCAGGCTTTCCTCCAAGGAGAGGGTCCTCACTGCTGAACCTGCACTTTGTTCTGCAATTCTTTCTTCTAGGAACAACCAGTTGCTTAATGATTTCTACAGCTTGGCTTGTACAGAAAAATTACATGTGCTGGGCCCCTGCCTGTCCCAGAGTATGTCATCCCTGAAGATTTTCCATTAATACAAGTCAAAAACAATACTTGTCCTCCACCTCAGAGATTCTGGTGTATTTCCTGAGGATTCTTAGACAGGTCCACCTTTTCCTTTCCTCATCCAACTGTCTTGCTCATCCACATCTCAACTGAAGCTGTGGGGCAAAGCCAGCAGCAGTTGGGCTGCCACTTTTGGCAATAGATTAGGGGTCCTTGTGACCTTGCTGACTTTTGGTGCATCAAGTCCTGCTGGGGCAGGCAGGTAGATGTGTGCAGTCAGTAAATGATGGGCATGGTTTGGCCCTATAGTTCTTGGTGTATAGAGTGCAGATGTCAAAGGATGAAGGATGAGGAAGAGGAGAGCAAGAGTTAAGGCTATCAGCAGGCAGGTGGGCAGGCAGTTCTCAGGACTGCCCATCCCACCTCTCTCTGCTGAGGGACCTGAGACACCCACATCTATGTGTCTAACAGCCTGCACAGCCCAAGCTGTGTTAGAAGAACATGTTGCACCATAACCCCAGAGCAGCAGAGTGGGCAGGCGGGGAGGGCAGTGAAAGGCTTTTGTTCTCAACTGCGAAGGTTAGACTGATGCTGGAGCCAGTGGAAGGAGGCTTTCCATGCACATCCCTTGGTACAGGGTTGCCTTTTGCCCTTGCTTTTAACACTTTCCAAAGCTGCAGTGGATGCAAGAGCAGGATTCCCAGTTTACTGTGGGAAAATCTGGTCCTGGGCTCTGCCCTCCATCATTACCAACCCGTCAGCCTGCATTTTGTCTGTTACCACCATAAGGCTCTGCAGAAGTCCAGGGTCGATGCTGAGGGAGCTGAAAGGCAGGAGAAGAGGGACTGAATATGGCCCCTGGGTTGTGGTTGGGGCGAGCGAGTCCCGCAGGGAGCATGAGAAATAAGAGGAGGGTGTGGGAGGAAATGGGGAGTTCAGCTCTTTGTGCGCAATATAAGGAAGTATGGGAATATCCCTGTGGGATTATAAAAGAAATTTACAAGAATGGGCAGCAGAGAAAGGCTGGAAACAAAAATGCAGCCTCGTACAGTGCAACGTCATGATGGGTGAATGAATTCATGGTGAGCTAATGTAGCAGAAGAAGAGGGAGGGGGGAACCTGTGGAAAGATACTCATCCTGGAAGGGAGAAAAGAACAGGCAGAAGTGGATACAGGTGCTGAAGACAGTAAGAACAGAGGACATAGACATGGCAGGAACTGAGGAGAGGAAGGAGGCTAATTGGGAAAGAGCACCAGAGTCAGGAAAGTAAAACTGAACTTCACGGTGCCTTGATCTGCAGCAGCATGGCTGCTCTTGAAGCTTGCTGAGCCACCCAGGGCAGGTGGCAAAGGTGCTGGGAGAGAATTTTGAACCCTGGGCCAGCATAGGGAAGCACTGGCAGGAGGACAAGCAAGAGCAAGCTAGAGTGCTCTGTTAATAGCAGATATGGCGGCTGAATGAGGGAAAAGTGATGCTGGCAGAATAAATGTGTAAGGAGCTATTGCTCCAAGTCCTACAAATAGGACCATGAAAGTGCCAAGAAGGAAACATGAAGGCAGGTTATCACTGAAACCACTCAGAAAAGTCTTTTTAAAGGTAAAGATGTGGAAAACCCAGAGACAGGGGGACATGCAGCAGTTAAGGGCACATGTTTGAAACTGGGGGTGCGAAGGGTTATCTAGAGTGGACAATCTTGTTATGTCACGTAGTGAACAGGCAAAGCTCTGCACTGAATAGTCCCATGTTAGCAATGCACAAATACACATGCCCCAACCTATTTTGCTAACAAACACATGTTCTTATATTAATCTCTGTTCTTCTTGCTTTGCCTGTGGTTCTTCTGCATACAATACTTAGTTACTTTTCCCTGACTTGTGGAGGCAAACAGTAGCATAACCAGCATGTGGTACCTGGGCAATGATTTCTTTAGCTGCAAAAACTAGCTTGTATTGTAAAGCATTTTCAAGATTATAGCAGCACCTTCTTAACATACTGTTTGTCCAAATGTTACAATGGGCAGCAGAGAACACACCACTGGCTCTGAAACTACCTAACCAACCTGGTACTACTGATAACTGCACTTTCTTCCCTCATTCTGGCCTTCAAATAAGAAATGTTTGTTTGCATTCAGATGGTATCTATTTAAATATTTGCATACCAGGGCCAGCTGTGTACCCGAGCACTTCCAGAACAGTGATGTCTATAGCTTCTGAATGCCTCCACAGGGCCTTGACAACATTTCCAGCTCCTGTTTTGCAAGGGGAAACTCAAGTGTAGCCAGTGAGAGGAACGCTGTGGTTCCTATTTCCAGCAGTGACAACATCATGTTTAGTCAAGAAAGGCTCAAAGTCACTCAGGATTCTTTGCTGGTGAAAAACCTGTAGCAGCAAGTGGATAAAACCCCCAGTCCCCACCCCTGGCCCAGATTAGGTAGCCGTTCAGAGGTCAGGGTGAGTCCCTGAGAAGAAAGGTTTGGCAGATTCTTACCCAGCCCCACACCTGGAAAACTCTGCAGGTTTATAATGCAGGCATGGCCCTGTCTGCCAGAAGGAAGTGCATACACTTTTGCAAGGGAAGGGAAATAAAAATGACTCAGGATGACAATTTTATATAAGCCTTTCCACAATGGCCTTTGGCTCCCATGCAAATTAGGAAGCACCAGCCATATAGGAATCTCCTCATACCAGAGAGCCCTCCTTGAAGCAGGTAGTGGGTCAGGAACCTCTTGGGAGGAGCAGGGCAGAAAAGGGAATGGATGTCCCTGTGCAACCTGGAGCCATGGCCTTCTCCATCAGCCTGAGCCAGGCTGGGTGCCAAGAGCACACAAGTCCTCTGGCCAACAGTCTTGGCAAAGCTCAGTCCTGCAACAGCAGCTCTGCCACACCCTGTCCAGGGGGTTGTTACAGCACAGCAGGAATAGGGCACTGTCACCCTTCGCACAGCCTATTCTTTACATGGTCACACAACAGGCTAAAATCTGGGGTTAAAATAGTCCTGTGCTGTGACACATTGCCCACAGATGATCAGGTGCAGGCAAGGATGTAAGCAAAGTGGTTCTGTCTGCCTGAATGATGGAATAATGAACGGATTGCACCCACATCCCCCACTACTGCGCATTCGACAAGAGCTGCAGTTCCCACAGCAGGGAGGCCCTACGCCTGAATTTCAGGAGTGAAAGGCAGCAGCATGCCTTCCCAGGCATCTGCTCCCTCTTCCCATGGAAATCCCCTCTGGAAAATCCGAAGGAGTTAGGGTTCAAACTGGAGTTGGGCCAGGTGATAAATGAGAGGGTGGGCTGGCTTGAGGCTGTGATGCTAATCTCCAGCCTCCTGTGGCAAGTCCCGGCAAGAGCTGCCGCCAGATGGAATGGAAGGTGCCAGGACAGGTAGGTGGGTGGTGCTGCAGATGGCCCCCAAACCCCTCTCTCGTGGCTGGGTGGCCTGGCAATCAGGTGGCAGAAGGGGGATCCCAGTCCCCTGAGCCACTTGCTGCAATGGGCACCAGAAATGACACTTAAGTCTGCTTCCAAAAGTAGCTGCAGCAGAAGGGCTGAGAGCTGCAAGCTGCTACACTGGGTTACTGCTGCCAAGATGAACCACCTAAAAACCCTGAGCTTGTGACCCCATCGATCTACTAGGTGTTAAATGTTTCTTAAAAAGCAAATCAGGTGGATCACATGTATCTCAGGACACAGAACAGATACAGTAATCTGACTTTTTTTAATAAATACACATCTCATACCAAAATAAACAAAAAATGTACAGTATTTACACAATATACAATTGCTAAAAAGTGTAGCAATTATGACACACATGGTGTGAAACACATAGTTTCCAATGCCCACAGTCAACATTATTGCTACCTTTCTCCTAACAGGCAGGAGATCAACAGTCCCTTGGTTTAACTCCTCTGTTTGGGACACCCCACTGAGAGCACCTAAGGTTGGTCAGCAAGGCCAAAGAACATCATCAGCCCCACACAAACTAACATACTGTCTCCGAGAAGAAGGGGCATTGGTATGAGCCTGCCTTGCCCCGAGAGTACAAGCATTCATCGTGGTACTTTTAGCGCAACAAGATAGCTCTCTGTAACTACCAGGCTGGATATGTACTCTGATACGTTCATAAGGCTGAAAAGACTTGCTTTATGAGGTGGTGTGAATAAGATCTTCACAGATCTCCACTGATATTACAGATCCCATTTCTGTATTTAAACACAGGCTGGAACCTGGAACTGTTCTGTTACAATTACATGCTCCTTGCTGGGCAGTGTAGTATTTGCCTCCTGGCTTCTCCCTCCGCATTGCAACTTTCTTTTAAATTAAGAAATGCAGCCCTTTTGCTATACATTAAGTACACAGTCACTTCTCTTCACAGAAAGCGCTCCTTTAAAATGCCAGCTGTCGTCCTCCAATAAGGCAGTCATCATACATAAGCTGGAAGGAAAAAGAAAAGGCTGTTAATGCAAAACTTGTACTGGGATGTCTACTTTGGGTAACTGCCAAGTTCTACATGCTCTGACTTTTGTGGCATATAAAATTTCCACACTGAAATGGAGATTTGCCATTTAACAGCACTGAGAAAGTTAAAAAACCAAATGACGGGGAAGAAAAAAACCACGCATTAACTTGCATTTTCTGTAGGTGTCAGTAACAGAATGATGTTCAGAGACATGTTGCCTGAAGTTAACCTCTGTTCCCTCATGTATTTTTTACATTTTATTCTTGAATTTATTCTATTTATGTGCTTGCCCTAACTACCATCTTGCTGATGGCTGACATCATAGTAACTTTAATGTATGGGTTATTTATACCCATCAGGTATATAGGTAAGAGGTCACTGGAGCATATAATCAGAGTAGCATCACCAAAAAAAAAAAATCTACAAAGGGCAGGATTTACCCCTTCTCTTGAAAAGGTACAAATAGCTACTTACTTCATCCTCTGTGAATTCAGGCTCTGATTCACTGCTCTCCTCGTCCTCATTTTCTGGCAACATCTGCAGGTTGGCTGTGGTCAGCTGCTTCAGTTGTTCCTGTATGCTGGGATTATCTCTTCCCCATGTGAGCTGGTAGGGGGAATAGCCCTGGTAGGTCACTTTGTTCACGTCCGCCCCATGTTTTACCAGAAGCGACACCAGATCTGAATTCTGCAGGTCGACAGCCAAATGTAGTGCTGTTCTGCCGTTGCATGGCTCCTGTGTGAAAACAACACAAGGTTTGGCATGTTAGGAAAGCCTAATCCAGTGCCAAACCTGTTGGTTCTCATGACTACCTAAGATGAGCTCTGCTCAGTTACGTTCACAGTATACATTACATACCTGAGCATTCACATCTGCTCCCAAGGACAGCAAGTGTTCGACAATAGCCAGGTATCCTTGAATAGATGCCAAATGGAGACATGTATGTCCTGCAAAACACAAATGGAAAGGAAATTTTAGTAAGTCTAACCTAAAGCCCTGTCATTCAGTTAAAGTCAAGATGATAGGACAGGATGATATCTAAGTTTGCAATTCATCCATGGCAAAATGGTGTTTTCCAGAGGAGCTTTCCAGCTTCCAGTAAGTATGAATAACAAACAGCACTGGATTTTGGAAAGATTTCTTAAAGGCTTCATTCCAGTGTTTGACTGCAACTTATTTTAACCAAAAAACCACCAAAAAAACAAAAACCCAAAAGGAGCACTGCAAATGCACTCACTAAAAATGCAAAATTGAAAGCCATGAGAGCCAATAATCAACGAGGCCTGCAAGACATTTAAAAAAGAAGTCAGACACTGCTACGTGCTTTGGGCTCCTCAGCTCTCAAATGGGCGTAACAATCCTTCTCCACCTCTCCAGGACAACAACCCTCCCCTTGGTACAGCACACCAATACTGATGTACAGCAGTATGCCTGTACCATTGTAGTTGGTCGCCTGCAGGACAGCGAGGAGGTGGTGCGGCTGGCAGTACTGCGTGAGGACGCTGACGCTCCTCATGGAGCCTTGCTGGCATGCAATGTGCAGGGGGGTGTTTCCTCTGAAGTCCCTGATTTCCACGTCACATCCAGCCTTCAGAAGATGCTCGGCGATTTCAGGCTGATCTGTGATCACTGACAGGTGTAGAGGACTCTGCAGGCAAAACAGAAAACGCAGACCTGTAAGTTACACCGCAAACATGTCAGCAACGTCTGGACAAACAGACTCCTTGACCGCTTGGTGATTTGTGCCCCCAATTAAAACACCACATAAACTCAGTTCTTTATGCTGCCCAACAATGTACAGTTGCCCTTTAGTCTGGAAGTGATGAACCTAGGGCTCTCCCAATATGGAACAGTCAATCCATATGAAGGGTATCATTAACATCCCAGTGAAGAGGCATGCAACCCACTGCATATTTGAAAAATGCAAGTGTTAAATGCCACTCCTGGGGGAAAGGAAGTGTTGTACTAACACTGGCTGGAGTCAGGTGGGGACTTTCCTGAATGGAGGCTTTGATTAAATTTCCACCAGTTAAAAATATACAAAAGGACGTTAGTGGGGGGAATTCCCCAGAGGGCTTTTGTGGGGGCGGCGGGGACCGACCCGGATTTGGGGCTGTGGAGGTTAAAGTACCTGGCTGAGGTTGTTCTGGAAGTTCAGGAAAGCATGGTCCCCGGCCGTCTGCCGGATCACCTCCAGGCTCAAGGCTTTTTCCTCATGAATAATCGCCAAGTGAAGAAAACTGCAGAAAAAAATATCCCCCAAAATTAAACGACCCACGTTAAAACCCAAGTCCCACGTCAAAAAACCCCAAATCCCCAGGCGGGCGGAGGGGCGAGGCGGGTCCGGGTCATGCGCGGGTGTCGCAAGCCAGGGCTTTCGGCGGCCGGGGCTTTCCGCCGGCCGCGGGAGCCGCCTCTCCCTGGCGCCCCTCCAGGGACTTTCCACCTCCCCCTCCCCGGCGCCTCCCCGCCGGCTGCACATCCTGTCCGGTCTTCACCCTGCCATGTCCCCCTGCGGCCACGTCCCCGTCCCCTCCCCCCCCCCCCCCGCCCCCGCATCCTCCTCGACCCCCACTTACGTGTCCCCGTCCTCGGTGAGCTGCTGTGCCCAGGCGGGCGGTGCGCGGGGCTGCAGGCGTATGTCCTCCAGCTCCTTCACCAGCTGCCGGTACTCCTCCTCCTTCATGGAGTCCAAACCACTGTCGTGGCGATCGTCGAGCGGGAACCCGCCTTGACGCTCTTTCTTCGGATGCTCGTAGCCCTCCATAACCGGTGGCTCGACGGGGCGACAAGCACTGATCATGGCGGCGAAGCTCCGGCTTGCTGCGAATGAGCAGTTGCGGCGACGGCTCGTCGCATATACACCCCGGCGAGGGGATTTCTGCGGAGGAGGAGCCGCCGAGGACGGGAATTTCCAGCCAGTCAGAGCCCGACCGACGGGTCTGGTCGTGCCCGGCGCCGCGGGAGGTGGGAGGGAGGGCGGGTTGGCTGAGACCGGCCCCTTCCCTCCCCTCCGCCTCCGGAGGGAGGCCCAGGAGGGGATTTGGCCTTTTTCCACGGGATGGGGGGAAGTACTTGTCTCCCCGGCGTCCCCATCGGTACTTCCCTGCTTCCTGGCTTTCCCGGTGGAGGAGAGGGGACTTTCCCTGCTCTGCACGGTCGTGGGGCACCTGGTGCCCCTTCCCCGGCACTGGTGCAGGGTCTCATTGCATGCTGTGGGGATCTTTACTCCCTGTGAGGGCCCTTTGCCGAGGGCCACCTGGACATGCTGGGCACTGCTGGCCTTGATTGCATCCTGCATCCCCCCATGACTTGCCACCACCTTGAGAGGGGCTGCGGGATGTCTTGGGCCAGAAGGCCAGTCTGGTAAGCCTATGAAGTGATGATGACCACACTTAGAGAAGCTCCATCTTCCATGAGTTGCAGTGTAGCACAACTCTCCTCCATCTGGCAGATCCCTGACCCTGCGAGGAACATTATGAGGGCTGCTGGTAAGAGGGACTCCCTTTGGAGTCATTAAACAGCACTCATCTGATGAGCAACAACAGGCTTTGTAGTCAGCCCAGGATTGTGAAGTCATGCTGAAAGTTCAGGGAATCAAGCACCCAGAGTGACACTAAGGCTGCAACTGCATCACGTCTGCCCTGCTGTTGCATGGGGCTGGGGCTGGGGGTATGGTATTGCTCTTTGGAGAGATTTGGGTAGTATTACCCACGACTGGTGTTACACTGACATGATGCCTCCAAGTGTGTCTGCCCTGCCTGAGTGTTCAGAGGATTTTGTATCTCTGCTGTGGAAGTTTTCACTCTGTTTCAGTGCAATGGGATGATGAATGAACAGAAGAATTCTGTGCCACTCCTGTACACCCAGTTCTAGTCCAGGACTAAACATGCCTCTTTCAAAAAGTACATGTGAATAACAGAAGAAACCTTTTTTAAGAGGAACTTGCATCTTCTGCCATTATTCTTACTTTTTCAGGCCATTCCTAATGATTCTTCCCTGCTCCTCTTTACTGCTGTCATGACATTTGTGGATAATGAAAACTGGATAAATGTAGGCTCCCACATGGATAAAAGGCATTGTCTGCTGACAGCACTGAATTTTTCCCAGGTGAATTTTTGCTTCTACTTCTCAGATGTGGGGAATCCCCACAAAGAATTTTTCTGCTGGCCTCACTGAGTATCAGTGTCTGCGCTTTTTTCCCTTCATCATTTTCCCACAGGATGGCATCCCTTTGAACAGGACCTTATGAGAAAATCCAAAGATGAAAGGGGCAGCCAGAGGAGAGGGCAAATGCCTGACTTTCTGTGAGCAGATGTTCCTGATTTTCAGCCCAACTTTGCCATTCCTGGACTTTTCTTCATTACTCCTCGCTTGGCCTGGGACAACCTACTGGTGCTTTTGGGCAGGTTTAGAAAAAGGCTGTACAATCCTTATAGGTTAAGGGTTATGAAAGTTTTGCAAGCTTCTGGAAACAGTTTCCCCTTTTTAATGTAAATTGTAAGGGGAAATTTAATTAACAAATTAATTTCCTCCTACCCACTTCCTTGCAAAAAAGGGAGGATTGGCGTTGGAAAGCCAGCTCTTGCTCTGACTGGCAGGGGAATCAAGCAGGGACCACACTGCCTCTGGTTGGGGTTTTGCTAGAACCATGCAGAAATTAAATTTTAAAACTTCCTATTCTCACTGCAATGTCTGGAAACTGAGTTCAGCAAAGCAAGTTCTTTGCCTCCTTCTGTAAGTGACCTCCAGCTGCTGTTACAAACAAATGAGGGGCTATTTTTAGCGAGCATTTGCCAGTTGAAACCTCTTTTCAGAGGCACGTGAGATGCTTTTATTTTGTGTATGTTTTAACTCAGCGGTACTGCTGCCAGTTGTAGGTGGTGGAAAGGAGATGGAAAATTATTTCTGGATGGAAAGTCATGCAGGGGCCAGCCCACTTCCTGCCCCAGTGAGATGCTGCCCTTCCGCAGCTGCTCTGCAGCCTGGCCCAGGGTGTTGACTGGGGTGGGAGGGAACCCTGACATGGGCCAGCACCCCTGGGTCCTAGGCAGCCGAAAGCATGGATTGAGAAGGGATTCTGCCCTAACCCCTGATTTACATGTAAAGTAGCAGAGGCAGGATGCCGTAAAGATACAGGGGCAAGTGGAACCCTCGTTAACAGTAAAATGAATTTAAGCTGCGGTCTTCTCTGTAACTCCTCACAGCTAACAAGGTCATTGTGCAATATTTACCTAAAGGGACAGCATATAGAAGATAGTATTAAAAAAAAAAAAGGTTTTGAAGTGGTGGTGATGCTGCTTTTGTGTTACTGTCCTTTCTTTGAAAAGTGACACATTCCAGCTGTTCTTCTATACAATTTTCTACATGGTTGACAAGAGGAAAAGAATAGAAAGGAACAAACTCAGCCTTTGGAGGTACGGTTTTTGGATATAGGGTGGAGCCTATCCCAACTCTGACTTCCTATAGGGTCTCTCACCCAGGTGTTGCAGTTCTGAGAGGCTTGGATGTGCCCCAGGGGAGGCAGCAGCTGTACATATCCAGTGATGGGTTAGCTCTGCTGAAACAGGAGCAAAACTTTATGAACGCTGCAGTCATATGTGCCAAACCGAACACTCCTTGTCCTCCTGTGTATTCTGGTTTAATACCTCTGCTATATTTGTATTAATTTCAAAGGAGTGCTTTTTATGCCCATTGGCTTCAAAGGAGATTAGCATTGTCTGCATTTTTTTTTTATTTGGGATTATGTCGGCAGTCTCCACTGCCTGGCTCAGTGGGCACTTCAAGACCAAGGGAATACCTAAAAGTCACTTTAACAATGTAAAAGGCTGTAACCATAAGGGGTGGTTTTGCACCTGATAGCTGAGGGCTAGATTTTGTGAAAGCCTTCTTCACTCTGGGTGCCCTGAGCACTTAATTTGCAGGGCTGTGGGGCTGCAGAGATGAGGTGTTTGTTTTTATTGTACCTTGGAGAAAGCAGCTGGCAGGGCTCTGAGAAGTAGCCTTGCGTGCCTGAATACTGAAAACGGACAGTAGGGTTTTAATTAGTTTTTAAGGTACATGAAGGATTGTTGTGCTGCTTCCTCCAGCAAACACATTAAAATGTAATTTCCTGATTGCCACACTAATCATGAGAACGGTCTGTTGCTGTGGTGCTGTTGATTTACCAGACGTGGTCCCTCAACTTCAACCTTTTGTGATTGTTGCTGCAGATACCTATTAACTGTTTCCTCCCATTTAATCTCAAGGACTATGCATGGCTTGCATTAGACATACCAAGAAGGGTGGTTGGCAACATTCTGCAGGATCTTGGCTCAGGTTGTTAAAACCAAAAGCAAAGCAAATTAGTGAAATAAACCTGCTGTCTGCATGTGTGCACACATGTGCAGATACCCCTTTGGAGTAGGACTCCGGTTTATTGCTCCAAAACACTAAGTACTTTGCTAGTGCGATGGAAGCCAGGGAACGCTGTCATTCTGATAACATTTTGCAATTAAAATCCGCATTATCTCAAGTGCCCATTTACAGCTGCTATAGAGATAAGAACGAGGCAGCTCCAACAATCTGTTCAGCAGTAAACAAGGAAAACATATTTCCCTCCTGCTTTCTAGTAATATGACTGTTACTAATTTGGAAAAAAAAAAAAAAGGCCAAATGAGAAGAAGAAAAGTTAAGCAAAGTCAATTTTTATCTTCTGGGATGAGGGCTGATGGTGTTACATGTGCCATGTGGCCTGTATCCCCACCTCCTCCAACTTTTTCATCACAGACTATTATGGCACAGTCAGATACTCCAAAAAGTAGTGTGGTGGATGCAGTAGGAAGCATTTTTCCACCTTATTCGAGCTGATATAATATCCAAGCAAACAGCATGTGTGTGGGTAATATTTTGCACATAAAGCTAAGGTCCAAATTAAGACATTTAAAATCCTACCCATGTCCCACAGATACAGAAATTAGAATTAACTGGAGTATCCTGGCCAGAGTCTAATGGACCTAGATTTCTGGCTTGCCAAACTAGTTTCTGGTTTTATGTTTAGACTGCAGCTTATTTTTGGCATCTCTTAAACTGATGTATTGCATCCCCTGGAAGATCTGCATTTCTCTGCGTGAACTTTATATACCAATTGGTTGCATTTCTGGAGATCCTTAGGGATGAGATGTACTGTATCAATTTAAACTGCTCTTATTGTTATGCCTTAAGGTTGAATATAGGTAAAATCATTTGAAATCGGCTACCACTTGGAAGACAAGGATTTCTGTGGTGTAATTCCCGTTCCTTGTGTAGAATTTTTGTTAAAGCATGTTGCTTGCAAAGCTTTAAGGTGGTGCTTGCTGCCTAATGCAGCAAAGTTTGCTGACACATGTTTTATGTAGCAAAGAAGAGACTTAGGCTGGGGGAAGAGAAGAGCAGTAGAGGCAAGTCTTTTGAGCCTGTTGTACAGCTTTCCCTTCAGCAATATTAGTAACGTCATTCCCCATCAGTACAGCCCCCTCTGTGGTTGCAGAGTGGGAGCACCTGACAGGGAAAATATGAACTGGGAGTATGCTAATAATTAAAAAGGGACTTTCCCCCTGCAGGCAGCTGTGACATTTGGTAATGTTACAGTCTCTAATTCTTCCCAGCAAGTAGGAATCTTGAAAGGTGGAGAGAGTGGCATGGTGGGAGCATGCAGAAAACCCACCTGGTGAGAATTGAGGATGGAGAGCTCTGCCAGGCAGAGGTTGAGTGTGGGCAGCCAGCAGGGCTGTGCTAAGGAGGGAGCTGCTTTCCATTCTGCTTGGATTACAGATTCAGGAGTTCAAAGTTGGATCTGGACACAAATTTCCCTGCATTACTCGGTGACATTTTGAGCAAACTGAAGACCTGAACTGAGTTATGCTGGGCTGTCCGAGCAGGAGACTGTGCATGGGCAGTGAGAGGCATCCATCTCAGCACATAGTTTGTTGTGAGGCTCCTTGTGCTCCTGTGCAACCCTTGTGCCTAAAGTTGGTGAACGCAAATCATCCTGGATAAACATAAAACGCCAAACGCTGCTACTTTGTGAGCAGTGGCAGCCCACTGCAGCAGACAGGCACACAGCAAGCCTTAATTAGAAGCTGAACTGCGTGTGGGCACAGGGATTTCCCTGTGGACGGATGTGGCAAACAGGGGCTAATGCATTGGGTAGCTGTGTGTCTGCCATAGCAGGGGAGCTGCCAGGGGAGGAAGCAGGAAATACTAGGTAATACTAAGAGCATAACCCTGAGAAGGAAAAAAAGACAAAACAAAACCCAAACACAACAGCCAACAGAAAATGAACTTAGGGCTTGGTGCTTCCTGAAAAAGCCCTGGGACTGCCAACTGAGGGTCTGTCTCGAGGTTGGTTCCTCCTATGCACATCCTTTTTGGAGGAAGGCAGGCTCTCTGCCACTTCTTGGTGAAAGTTCTTTGGAGCCCTGAAGCTCAGCAGACCACATGTCTCTGGAATGGATAAGCCCTATCTGCCGACCACAAACTGCCTGAGGCTGACAATGGGTGTTAAGGAGGGCTTTGCTTCAAGTGTCTCAGTGTAAAACACTCATTAGGGTGCTCCGGGACTCTGCTTGGGAAGTTCCTAAGGCTTTAACCTAATTTTTTTCCAGAATAGTGGTGGGCTGTGCTCGGAGATGGAGCATTGGCTGTGCCAGCAGGGAGGCTATGCAGCTTTGCCAAGAGCTGGATGTGCTTCTGGTGCCACGTCATGTTCTAGCCATCCTTCCTCTACCTGTACAAAAGGCTGCTGATGAGAGTGGGGCTGCAAGTGCATGAGTTTACCTCAGTTATTCTGTGCACGTGAGCAAGCTGGGAGAAGAGCTCCAAGGGATAGCAGAGCTATAGCCTGCATTTATAGGGGTGTTAGGTGAGCTGTGGTTTACAGTCTGAGAGAGGCTAAAGAAAGAGTTAAATGCAGATTCTTCCAAACTCGAAACATCCTGTGCTCTGCCTGCTCGGGATATTGCCACATACTCCCAGGATGTAGGTCGTCCAGACTGGGTTATAATAAAATCCTCATTTCCTCACACAGCCCTTGCTCGCTCGTATTCCTGTTTAGTTTCATGCAGCCAACTGGTTACTCCAAGCATGACTTATCCCATGACAGGTGATGGCTGGCAGTGAGTTCAGGGCCACTGTTGCCTGCGGAAGCCAGGGGACAAGCACTGCTTCACATCCACCACCCAGGCCAGCTGTTGGAGCGTGGCTGTTCAGGTATTGCACTACCTGAGCTCCACGTAGTAAAGGGGAACTGGAAGCAATTTTGTGTCTTTCAGAGATTGCCAGGGACGGTGATTCATTACTGGAGCCATGCTGGAAAGGAAGACGGAGCAGGTGGAGACAATATGCAGATTTTCCAGCCTGGATGAAGTTTAAATTTATCTCTCTCCAAGTCTGCATCCTTTCCTGGGATGGTTTCCCATTTAGCGTAGGTCTTTTAGGGCTCTGATTTCTTCAGATTTCGTGGGCGTTGTTTACTAACTTACAGCTGTGGTGTTTCCCAGACAGAAATACCTCTCTGGGATAAGCTCCTGCCTTTCTTGGACAAGTGGCTTATGCACAGACAGTAAATTCATTTCTGTGAACTCCCTGATCTATGTGTGAGTCATGGTGATGTCTGGAGGGCCTGCACAAGAGGTGGCCCTGGTGACACATGGTGACGGCCTTCCTTAGATGTCCAGGAACCCTGGCCAAATGAGGACAAAGTAATCCTTGAGTTCTTTCCAGACCAAATTTCTGAGCAGGGAAAAATACAACTTGCTTGGGAAAATCCTGACCTCTGGCAACACAGTCTTAGGGGGCAGTGTTTTGGTTTTATGCCTTAGACAGGAAGATTCATGGAGGCTCTGAAACTTGTTTGTGGGAAAGCCAGCAAGGGAATTGGGATGAGAGTGAGTGATTTTCCCCAAAGCACTGCAGAGAAGCTGTATTGGTCCCTCTTTAAAACAAGTGTTTCACAGTCACACTTTAATTATTCTTCTGCCTGCATCCACAGACAGGAACCCTTTTCTTGGCTGCATCCCCTGCCTCCCAAAGGCCAGCATCCCATTGTGGCCATTGTAGCTACCTTCTGTATCCTCACCAGCTGGCAGTTCTTTGCCCCTGTAGACCTGGGAGGCAGAAGCATCACAGTCAAAGTATCCTCGTCTCCCAGGAGCCTACAGGAACTCAAGCCCTTGCAGGACTCAGCTGGCTGTACCAGCTGGTAATGAGACCTTGTGTCTCACCCTCTATGTATATACAGCAACACATATTTATGTCTTCCCTTCTAAGGAGAGTCCTCAATCACCTGTCTGCTTTTCCTGTTGCAGTGGTGTCACTCAGTGTGTCTGTTCCACCAGCACTTCTGTGCTCCGACCTGTGCCTGAGACAGCCTCTCGGTCCTGCTTGGCAAAGTCATGTGCCCATGCGGTCCTGCACTTCTTTAAGACACCTGGGATGTGTGTAAGCAATTAGCTAGTGAGTAACAAATAGCAAAAGGGTGCATGTGGATTGTGTGCATGAGATGCCCTTTCCTACCCTTCCTAGTGAGCAGCATCAAGTCCCTGCCACCTCAAGGTCACTCAGGTGGCATGACCATGGAGAAAGCTGAGCCCTCCTGCCTGGGGCTGAGCAGCAGCTGCCTGCTCTCTGGGCTGGGTGTGCAGTCCTCCCTGCTGCCCTTTAGGTTGGGAACTACCTACAGGTGTCTGTGACTCCTTCCATACATTTGGCTTAGCTGATATCAAATGGCAACATACAGTAGAATTAGAACCAAGCCAGATCACCCAGCTTCAGGCACAGCATGACTGTGAGACCTAGTCATACTCCTGTATCCCTTAGTAGCTTCCCTCAGCTGCCTCATCTGGAGGTCTCTGACGAACATGATTTTGATGCTACTGATCCCAGGGAGCACAACAGTGGCCTGGGGAGACCTCATACCTGGAGGAAGCTGTTGATTGTAGGGAAACAGGCATGGGTACACTCTTTCTGCTGGAGCAACAGTCTGCTTATTGGAGCTTTTCCAGACAGCTCTAGGTGGGATAACATCAGCTCTGACCTCTCTGGCTTTTACATTGGCATGGTGCTGTCTGGACAGAGCTTTCTTACCTGTCTCCCTCCAAATGTGGGAAGAGGTTCTGGAGTTGGATGTGCAGCCCCTTTCCCTTTGTGCTTCCCTGCAGCGAAATGCTGAGAGCTTGCATGAGCCCTCCACGTAGGCAGGCACTGCTGTGGGGCTGAGGCTCAGCCTGAGTTGGGGAAGTGGGGCTGAGCCCCTCTGTGGAGGAGGAGGCAGGAGTGCAGCATAAGAGGGGTCTTTGCTTGTGGGGCAAGAGTGGGCTGTGCTTAAGAGGGTGGAGGAGGAAATATCTTGACGTACGTCGGCTGTTGCACTGTTGCCCTCACAGGTGGCACCCACTCAGCTTAGGTTAGCTCATTTTTATTTAACCCTGATGGGTTGAGCTGCTGTGAGAAATCATTCCACACAGATCCAGACATACATTGGCAGAGGCAGGAACAGTTCCTTTCTTAAGGACCATCCAGAAGACATCTGCAATGTCTTACAGATGGAGCCTCTGGGAGGTGGATTGGGCACCTGTCCTCAGGAACCCAGCTGCTCACTCGTTTCAGATGCATCATCAAAGTAAGTCACTCAATAAAAACAGTCAGCTGAAGAAATATCACTGAACAGTAATAATTACCCAAATGTCCTAGCACTGACTATTTAGATGACTAAATACACACAATTAATTCTGTTAGTGAATGTTAATTCAAATCTAATAACCTTCTGGTTTATTTGATTCTGTATAAAGGATTCACATGCACCGTTGTGACAGGAGGGGACTGTGGAGCAGCCAGGTGCTCTGGTGCTTGCCTGCCTTGTGGCGTCCACAGATGTGTTGTCCCTTGGATGCCAGCAGCACATGCAGTGTCCACCAGTTAGGCTGGGGAGCAGAAGAAGAATGGTGAGATGATGTCTAGGGACCCTTTGACTGTGCAGGTAGCAGCTTTCATGAGCTTCAGAGGAATGTATAGCCACACAGAAATGTGGTGTGGCCTCTCAGGAGAGGCTGTGTTGTCCTTCCTGCCTCCTTGCCTTGAAAGATCAAAAGGGATCTAAATCTCCCAAATTGGATGACCGGACAAAATCACACAAACACCAGAAATCCATACAATCTGCCTGAGAATAAGCGGTACAGAGGGAACTCATGCTTAAAAATGACGATTACAGTTTCAGCCAAGAGGAAATCACACTCTATGCCCATGTTGGAAAAAGACCCTCTGGCATAAGCTTTCACTCTCTCCTCGTGTCCTTGCATTACCTAGGCTCTGGATGCACACAGGTCTTCTCCAAAGTGCTTCATGCTATGGATGGACTGTGATACACAGTCCATTTTATTAGGTATGGGTGTAATTTTGTTGTGTCTGGACATTGGCATCATGCTTGCCACCACAGTACCTGGATATCTAGAAATGATGGATGTTACAGAACATCCATCCAATCCAATGGGATTCATCTTGGTGCTGGAATTGCCCTCAGTCTTCCCACAAAGGCACAGTGACTTCTTGCATCCCTGCTGCCCATAGATCCGCTCTTCTTAGCTATTATCTGTGGGTGCTTGGAAGAGATGAATTCAAGACAGCTTGTTTTTTGTATTTCAAGAAAGGAATCAGCAAAGGTGACCAAGAAGGCAGCCTGCCCTGAGAACTGATGTCTGCCATGGTATTTTCACCTCTCTCTACAAATCATTATGTGTTCTGCAAACGCAGGAAGAAGCAAGCATGTCCAGCATAGGGACTGGTGGCGCTCTTTTGCAATGTGGGGTGCCCAGGATGGCGAAAACCTGGCGAAACCCCAAGCCTCTGAGTTCAGTGGCCATCAGGCTGTGCTCATGTGTCTCATGCTGATGCCCCATCTGTTGAACCATGTTGTTCCCTTTGAGTGAAAACCAGTGCAGACATCAACAAGAGGAATTTCTCCTGCTGCCTGCTCTCTCTTCTCACTATTACATTGTAGGGGTTTTAAAATGCAGTTAATACATAGTGAATCACCAAGACTTGCCACAACAGGACTGTCTTGGTCTGCTTGCACTTGCCATCTCTGGTGGCAGGAGCTGCCCCAGAGAGCTGGGAACATTTGTCATCAGCTGAGGGAGCCTGGATAAGCTGTTGGTAGCACATGGGGGCAGCAGGAGCAGCCCTTGTACTGCAAGGACAGAGCTTCTCTGCCTGTCTGCTAGTATTAACATTCATTTGCTATCTAAGCAGGCAGGCAGGTTGTTTGGGTTTTTTTTTGTTTTTTTTTTTTTAGGTCATTCTGTGTAACATAATCATATTGGAGTAGAAATCTATGTAATCAAATGAAACTTCATGTAGTTAGTTTATCTTTAGCATTTACTAATGAACGTGATTGTGAGGATTTAGTTTCTCACAGCGTTAATAGGAAGGCATTTAGATACTTACAGCCATCTAGTGTCTTTCCACTGCTAATCACTTTCACTGCCTGGTTCGTTTCCAGACCAGCAAGTGAAACTCTGGCACACAGTTGTGAAGGGCAAGTGCCTCTGCAGGTATGCATTGCTGTATCCCTGACATGCAACTTTGTAGGTGTGATTTCCCAGCTCCATGCTGTTTCATCTGAACTTCATAAAATCCCAGTCTTGCTGTGATCCAGCTTTTCCACTGGGCTACACCATGTCAGGCCACATAATCCAGCACCATGTCTCTGACACTGGCCAGCTGAAGACACCTATGGAAGAAAAAAATATCAGCAGATAAATCTGCAATGGTCCTGCTCCTGGACCTCCATCCAGCTTCCGGAGCTGTAGGAGCTTCCCATGCACTTGTGTTTACCAGTCACTTGTGGATTTAGCTGCAGTGAATTTATCTATTCCATTGGTGACCTCCACATCTTTGGCCTCCACAATATTCTATGACAATGGGATTTAATTATAAATGCGCTGAAAAGAAAACTCCACTAAAAATTCCTGGTATTTGTTTTGAAACTACTAGGTGACATTTTATTTGAGCAGACTAAATACTTCTGTTTTGTGAAACAGAGAATGAGATTTGTTCTTTGCCTTTTTAGGACCCCTGTGATGTGGCTGAGCTGTCACCACCCTCTGCTGTCTCCTTTCCAAGCTTCTGCTAAGCCTGCTTCTAACCTCACAGAATCACAAAATCACTAAGGTTGGAAAAGACTTATAAGATCATCTAGTCCAACTATCAACCCAACACTACCATACCCACTAGACCATGTCCTCAAGCACCACGTCTACACGTTCCTTTGAACACCTCCAGAGATGGTGACTCCACCACTTCCCTGGGCAGCCCGTTCCAATGCCTGACCACTCCTTCAGTAAAGCAGTTTTTCCTAATATCTAATCTGAACTTCCCCTGCTGCAGCTTGAGGCCATTTCCTCTCGTCCTGTCACAGGTTACTGGGGAGAATAGACCAGCACCCACCTCTCTACAACCTCCTTTCAGGTAGCTGTAGAGAGTGATCAGGTCTACCCTCAGCCTCCTTTTCTTTAGGCTAAACAACCCTATCTCCTTCAGCTGCTCCTCATAAGGCTTGTCCTCCAGACCCTTCACCAGCTTTGTCACCTTTCTCTGGACACACTTCAGCATCAGTATGTCCTTCTTGTAGTGAGGGGCCCAAAACTCTACACAGTACTCAAGGTGCAGCCTCACCAGTGCTGAGTACAGAGGCACAATCACTTCCCTACTCCTGCTGACCACACTATTCCTGATAGAGGCCAGGATGCCGTTGGCTTTCTTGGCCACCTGGGCACACTGCTGACTGACTGTCAACCAACACTCCTAGGTCCTTTTCTGCCTGACACCTTTCCAGCTACTCTTCCCCAAGCCTGCAGCGCTGCCTGGGGTTGTTATGACATAAATGCAGGACCTGGCACTTGGCCTTGTTAAACCTCATACAATTGACCTCAGCCCATCGATCTAGCCTGTCCAGGTCCCTCTGCAGGGCTCTCCTACCCTCGAGCAGACCAACACTTCCACCCAACTTAGCATCATCTGCAAACTTACTGAGGGAGCACTCAATCCCCTCATCCAGATCATTGATAAATATGTTAAGCAAGACCGGCCCCAAGACTGAGTCCTGGGGGACACCACTTGTGACTGGCTGCCAACCAGACTTCACTCTGTTTACAACTACCCTCTGTGCTCTGCCCTCCAGCCAGTTTTTAACCCAGTGAAGAGTCCATCTGTCTAAGCCATGAGCCACCAGCTTCTTTAAGAGATGCTGTGGGAGACCGCATCAAAGGCCTTACTAAAGTCCAGGTGGACAATATTCACAGCCTTTTCCTTACCCACCTGGTCATAGAAGGAGATCAGGTTGGTCAAGCAGGACCTACCCTTCATGAAAACATGATTGTCTTGCACCTGTTGTGTGAACTCACTCAAGATAAAGTGGTCCATAATCTTCCCCAGCACTGAGGTCAGGTTGACAGGCATGTAGTTCCCCGGATCCTCCTTCAGGCCCTTCTTGTAGATGGGTGTCACGTTGGCAAGTCTCCAGTCTTCTGGGACCTCCTCTGTTAACCAGGACTGCTGGTAAATGATGGAGAGCGGGCTGGCAAGTTCCTTTGCCAACTCCCTCAGTACCCTTGGATGAATCCCATCTGGCCCCATGGACTTGTGAGTGTCCAGGTGGCATAGTAGGTCATTAACTGTTTCCTCCTCGATTATGAGGGATTTATTCTGCTCTCCATCCCTGTTTTCCAGCTCAGGGGGCTGATAACTGGTCTGGGTATTAAAGACTGAGGCAAAGGCAGCATTCAGTACCTCAGCCTTGTCCTTTGTCACTATGTTTCCCTCCACATCCAATAAGGGATGGAGATTTTCTTGGACTCTCCTTTTGTTACTAATGTATGTGTAGAAACATTTTTTGTTGTTTTTCACAGAAGTGGCCGGATTAAGTTCCAGTTGGGCTTTAGCCTTTCTAATTTTCTCCCTGCATGACCTTACAAGATTCCTGTACTCTTCTTGAGTTGCCTGCCTCTTCTTCCAGGAGTGGTAAGCTCTCCTTTTTCCCTGAGTCCAAGCAAAAGTTCCCTGTTCAGCCAGGCTAGTCATCGTCCCTGATGGTTCATCTTATGGCACATGGAGACAGCCCACTCCTGTGCCTTTAAGACTTCCTTTTTGAAGGATGACCAGCCTTTCTGGACCCCTTTGTCCTTCAGGACAGTCTCCAAAGGGACTGTCTCAACCAGTGTCCTAAACAGATCAAAATCTGCCCTTCGGAAGTCCATGGTAGCGGTCTTGCTGACCCTCCTCCTTACTTCTCCTAGAATCGAGAACTCTATTATTTCATGGTCACTAAGCCGAAGATGGCCTCCTACTACCACATCCCCCACCAGCCCTTCTCTGTTTGTAAACAGCAGGTCAAGCAAAGCACTTCCCCTAGTAGATTTACTCACCAGCTGTGTCAGGAAGTTATCTTCCACACACTCCAGGAACCTCCTAGACTGTTTCCTCCCTGCTGTGTTGTATTTCCAGCAGACGTCTGATAAGTCCCCCACGAGAACAAGGGCTAGTGATTGTGAGACTTCTGCCAGCCTCTTGTAGAATGCTTCATCTGTCTCCTCATCCTGGTTGGGTGGTCTGTAACAGACTCCCAGCATGATGTCTGCCTTGTTGGCCTTCCCACTCATCCTTACCCACAAGCACTCAATTTTATCATCCCCATTGTTGAGCTCTACACAATCGAAGCATTCCCTAACATACAAGGCCACCTCACCTCCTTTCCTTCCTTGCCTGTCCCTTCTGAAGAGCTTGTAGCCATCAATTGCAGCACTCCAGTCATGAGTGTCATGCCACCACGTTTCTGTGATGGCAACTACGTCATAGCTATCCTGCTGTACTATGGCTTCCAGCTCCTTGTGTTTGTTGCCCATACTGTAACATGTGATGTATATGCACTTGAGATGGGCTATTGATTGTGGTTCCAAATTTGGCCTTATGTTCCTCCGCTCATCTGTAGTGAGCTTGGTTTTATCCCTTTCCCCCTTTGGACCTAGTTTAAAGCTCTGTCAATGAGCCCGGCCAACTCATGAGCGAGAATCCTTTTTCCTCTTTGAGAAAGCTGGACTCTGTCCATCACTAACAGGCCTGGAGCCATGTAAACCTCCCCATGATGAAAGAACCCAAAATTCCACTGTTTGCACCAGCCTCTAAGCCACATGTTCATCAGTTTCATTTTCTTGTTCCTTTCTGTATTCTTTCCTGCCACTGAGGGAATTGAAGAAAATATGACCTGTGCTCCCAATCCTTCTACCAACTGCTGCAGTGTCCTGAAATCCCTTTTGATTGCTTTTAGGCTTCTTTCAGCAATCTCATCACTGCCCACCTGCATTACCAATAATGGGCAATAATCAGAGGTCCACACCCGACCAAGGCATTTCCTGGTGATGTCTCTGACCCGAGCCCCAAGGAGGCAGCAGACTTCCCTGTGAGATGGGTCTGGCTGGGATACTGGGCCCTCTGTTACCCTCAGAAGGGAGTCACCTACAACAATCACCCTCCTCTTCCTCTTAACAGAGGAAGTCCTAATGCGTGGGACTACCTGACTCTCCCTAGGTGACTTCCTGGGAGAACCTTCATCCGTACTCTCACTAGCCTGACCCAGAGCCCCATACCTGTTGTGTAAGGGCAACCGGGAAGGCAAGGGAGGCCAGGAGGAGATTTGCCTGCTGTCCCAAGCAGGGTTCTGTTTCCATTCCCCCCCATCTCTTAGGTCTCTTCCACCTTCTCCCTGGTGGCAAGAGAACAGGGGATCCTGTGCTTTTTGTGGAGCCTTCACCTGCTGCCTTTGTCTCAGGGGTAGCAGGATGTTGTTCCACCAGTCTATCTCCCTGTCACATTCCATGATACTCTTAACCTTTCTACCTCCTCTTTCAGTTCTGCCAGGCTGAGTAGGTCATCTATTTGGCCACATTGCTCACAGCGGCTGTCACTGCTGCACTCTGGTACCAGTGCCAGGCTCAGGCACTCCTTGCAGCCGGAGACATGGGTGGCTGTATGTCTGCGTGGGGACTCTGTCTGGGTCCTCACATTCTTTCTGGCGACGGCTTTTGGCCGGGTAGAAACCATCGCTTTGTCCTCTTTTCTTCTGGGAGGACGATGACCACTAGGTGATGTGGGCTCCTGAGCCCGGAGGGGATGGCGCTCTGCCTAAGAAAACTGCCGCGCAGCACCCTGCTTGCTCGCGCTCCCTGGGCGGGGTTTAAATCGCCGTCGGCTGTTCCCGGCACCGTCTCTTGAGTGACGTCAGCCGCTCTCGCAGAGGCTGGCGGTACCAGGTGGGTTAACTGGCTCCTCTGCTCGCTGGGCTCTGGGAGCCCCTCGGCTTATCTCGATCGAGCGCCGGGCCGCGGCAGGAGCTGGTACCACCGCTGCGTCCAGCGCTGACTCAGTTAAACCTGGTTAGGGTTTTTTTTTCCCCGTATGGGATTCTTTCTATACTTGGCCACCTTTTACAGAACCTATTTTTTTTCTGGTTGTTTCTTTGATATGGGGTGCAAACTGCGTTTCAGAAGGTCTTAATAGAAAGGTGAAATGGTGTTTTCTGCTTTGTCTCTATTTATTCTCATTAATTCTGATAATTCTTTCTGCTGTTTTGCCCACCATGGAGCCCTGGCCTTAAGTATTCACCATGGGTCAGAGATTAATTTCCTATTAAACCCAGATAATTTGAACCCCATGACTGTACATGTATAAATAGATTTTTCTACTTGGGTGCTGCATAGCGCATTTGTTGATGTGAAATTTAACACAAAACCTGACTTCTTATTGCTCTGCTGCATCACATTATGAAATATTTCTGCAATTCTCAGCTGTAGTTTAATCTGTTCTGACTAATTCTGCATCGGCTGCAGCCTTTGCTAACTTGCTCTTCACCACATCCATACACGTAGAAAAGGGAGTGAAGAACTGTATATTGCTTTCTTTAAAGGCAAAATCTGGGGGAGGAAACATGTCTGTTTTACAATCTAAGTGTTAGAATAATGATAATTCTCATAAACTTTTGTGCCATTGCTCTCCTGTAGTAACGAACAATTCAGTAGCTGTTTGGAACAGTACTGTCTTTTTAGGAGCTAAATTTCTCAAGGGTTTCTTGCCATCAGAGGAGGTTTCCATACTAGAGATGGTAACATGAAGAGAACCAGGAGGAAGCTGTTTCTGGCTAATAACTACCTTCAAAGAAACTGGTATGAAGGAGTGCTTGTGTACCTTCAGAAACTTTAACATCCCTCCCAGCAGTTGCTTCTCAGTTTATTAGGACTTTACTTAACTTCGAATTTAATTTTGATTGTAATTTACAATGCTGCTTTTTCTTCTATCGCACGTTTGGTACGGCACCACCCTCCTCACCCCATTCCTTCCGCAGTGCCAGTGTGAGGGTGCTGTGGGGGGAAGGCCGCCTCCGAGTTCTGCAGCCTGGCGGGGAGGCACCCGGCGCGGCCCGCAGGCTGGCCCCGGCGCTCGCCCCTTGCCACTCGGCAACCCGCGAAGTGCGGAGTGCGGTGTGGTGTCTCCCTCTAGCGGTGCCTGAGCCCGGCAGAAAAGAAACGTGTCTAGCGCTGCTTGGCGGGATCGAGTGGCTGGGATTCAGGGCTCACAAAACTCATTGCCCGCCAGTGAGGGGAGGGAGGTGGCAGCGCTGGGTTTACAGCAAAAATATACCCTTCTTCCCTTAATTAGGCTTCCAAGTCATGTCTTTATGAAGTACACTTGAGCTCTCCTTGCGCATGTGAAGTCATCATTCATTGTGGTGTGCTGGTCCAACAATAGCATTGTTTGGTGCAGCCCAAGTCTGGAGGTGTTTGGCCCGGCATTCATGACACAACTGAAAAGCATGCTTCCAGGAATCCGTATTTGGATGAGTTAGGATGCTGGAGCATCGAGGTCGTTCCTGGTCGCCTGATGCATCTTTGAGGAAGTCCATGTCTGGCTGTGTGTGTCTCACTGATTTGCTGTTGTCTAATATTACAAGCAGCAGACAAACTAAGCATAAAGCTGAAAATGAGCATACTTTAAATCTCCAGGGAACAAATAATTAAATGTATTGGAACTGAGGCAAAATACCTTGTGTGGACAAGAAACTTCACAAATAACAACCAAAGATGTTCTCTAGCCTACTACATAAAACTTTTATTAAGCTCCTTCTCCACAGCTACTTGCAGGGCCCTCAAGCTTTTTAGAGAAGTTCGCAGTCAGGGCACCTTCACATCCATTTAGAAATGTCTCACATCTCAAGACAGTTGAAAGTGGGTAGCTAGATCCTCCATCTCCTCTTACAGATTATGTAAATGCTGTCAATGTGTGTACTGCAGAGATCCTTCATAGCTTGGTGCAGTAGGGAGCATGCTGGCTTGAGCCCTAAGCTGGGGGAACCCTGCCTGCTGGTTGTCCTACCCAAGGATGGGGGTGCCCTATGCTCTACCTTCCTGAGCAATTTGGAATTACTCTGGGCAAGTGTCATTACATTGCTTGCTGCTCACTGCCTATTGACTGTGAATGCTAAAAAGTCAGATGCAGGTGTTTGTAATCTGTCCTGTGCAAGACGAACCAAATCAAAGACTTGGGAGGAGCAAGGTGCAGGACCTGCTGAGCCCAGTCTCTAGGTATTTTTGTGTTAGATTGCTGCTCTGTGCCACCTGTTTCAGAGTAAACCTCTCTCCCCTTGCACAGTCTGACTGCATGGTCTCTTCTGAGACAAGCAAGGCTGTGGGCAGGGCAGAGGGTGAGGGGATACCAACCGTTGCTGATCCACATTTGATGATCTTGAGACCCTCATGCTGCCAATGTCACTTTGATTCTCCAGTACTGCCCTCGTTCTTGTTTCCTCCATGTACTTACCTGGTAACCTGCCATCTCCTTCTCTCTCAGTCCCTTCAGCAGCAGCTGCTAGAAGCAATTGAATGGCTGCAGTCTTCTCATCAGTGTCTTGGTGCAGCTCCAGCTCCCTAAACCACAAGCTGCATTGGATTGTAAAACCTCTTGATTTTCATGCATATGTGCCATCATGAAAATGGCATTTTGCAAGGGTTGTTAAGAGCTTTCTCTAGTAAAGCTCCCTCAGCATAGACCATCCTTCTTCATATCTGGTTTTCCTCTCCTTCAGAAAGACCTCTGACCTGGGGAGAGTACGTGGCATACTTCATTGCCTTGAGCAGATGGATGTGTGAAAAAATTACTTGGGTCTCATGATGAGAAAAGGAAACACTATTTTGTTCCTCAGCATCTGGTAGGGGAAGCAGGTGATTTTTCTGATTTCCCTTAAAATTAAAAAGCTATTATGGGTACTTTCAAATGTTATTAGTGTGTTTAAGTAGTAATATTAATAGTTAAAATAAATTATATTGATCAATGCATGTTCATTAATGTTATATCAAATATTATTGTTATTGTATAAAGTCCTATAGGAACAGCTTTAAAGGTTCTTAATTAGCTCTTACTTAGGCAAAGCACCAGCACAGGGAACAGCAGAGCAATGACTGGTGGATGTGCATCTAGCTCCAAGAGGGATGCAATTGTGGGACTTAGGCAGAACTCGGATGCTCTGGTTTAAACCTCTGACAATGAGAACTGCCTCTCAGTGGCTGCCTGAGCCTGGTCTAAGGCCTGTGAATGTCACACTTTCATGTGGCAGAGGACTTCAGCTGCTGAGAGTCTGAGGCTTCAGCTGCCATGCAGACCCAAGGTTCTCAGGGATCCTCAACCCATTACCCTGCAGAGCCTTGCTGGAGTGGGTTTGGTACAGCAGGAGCAGGTGGTGCTTTCTTCTGAAGCATCCTCTGCTCTCTTTTTTTTCATTAGGTCAATGGCTAATGCCCTGAAGACCTGGGCTTTATCCCTTATTCCCACTGTGTCCTGGGAGAGTGCCCAGGCTAGTGGGTCTCCCATGCCTTGCCTTTGACATGGTGTCACTTCCCCTAGACTCTTAAATTCCTTTTTTTTTTTTTTTTTTGTAGAAAAAAACCTGGGAAAATATTTATGCAGAAAAGCTGGTGTCTGCTCTAGTCCCTGCTCATGGCTACCCAATGACTATTTAATGGGAAACACAAACTCTTGCTGGAGCATGGCCCACAGCCCTGGATGCCCCTCTCCCCAGGTGAGCGCTCCCAATCCTTCTCAGTCTCTAGCAATCTCCTGAGGATGCTGAATGTTTAAGAGAGGTCAAAAGTGAATGCATTGAAAAGCCAATCTATTAAACACAAAGACACCACTTGGGAATTGCCTGAGCCAAAGATTGCTGGCTGTTGAGAGGACATTCAGAGGAACTACCACTTTATGTTTTCCTGTTCCTTTGCTTTTCCCCAAGCACCTGCTTTTGGTCACTGTAGGAGACAAAATACTAGGCTAGATGGGCTTTCAGCAAGCAGACAGAATATTTTTAGAATAGATAAAAGTACATAGGCCTTTCTCCACTGCCTTCTTGGTAGCGTGTCACAAAATCCCAAGTCGTTTGTGAATGAGCCTTTGGCAGTCATTCTAGTTGTATCAGAAAGGAAAAATTAACCAAATAATACAGTAAAACACCCAAGAATTACAGCATTAAGGTTAAGCACTTATGGGGAAGAAAATGTCAAAATAAGGGGGCTTGTAATGATTTGAGAGTTGTAACTTGTTGGGAGTCTTCAATCTGGTGCCCTCATGTGTGCATTAGGAGATGATAGACTTGATTTACACAGTAATACTCTTTTTTTTCCATAGGGTCCCTCCCTTGTTCATATCACGGGGTGGGGACGATGGGAGTTGAATGAGGAGCATAGGCTGAAGGAGAGGGTAGCTTGCAGAGTCCTACCTTCTCCTCCTGTCTGCAAGCACAGATGGGCAAAGCAGGAGCTCATGGGCAGGGCAGGGGAGCACCAAGGATGGCTGTCAAATGTCAGACCCTGCACCTAAGAGTGTGCCAGTGCAATGCTGGATGTCTTGAGTGACAAGACAATTTTTGGCATAGGGCATAGATGGCTCCTCATTCCTGGGTGCTAACTGAGGGCACCTGGTGCTTAGTTTTAGAAATGTTTGTCCCCAGCACAACTCAGGTCAACTAAAGCTGTGTGTCTGACAGTTCCGTGTATTATCTAGTGAAATTTCTACTTCAAGGCTTAATTCTAAATTTCTTCTTTACAAGAAATAGGATTGACTCACAGTATATATACATATATATATATGTATACATTTAGAAGGATGTATCTTTCTTTGCAGCTGTGTCCATGCAGTCATTTATAGTTAGGTACTTTAATATAAAAATAACAAGAGGTATTTTGATGACAAAGGTACTGATAGCCAGAATGTTGTCTAATACTTTACGTGTGAATACATGTAAAGGTCTTCCTTCCAAAACTGCATGTTTGGTATAGTCATTCTTCTGCTGTGATCACATGTGCTTATACAGGTAGCTTGTCATGTTGCCAGCCTGATAAAGCTGGCCGGACAGCATTGACACAAAGATGTCCTCTGATAGGCAAGCACTACTTGTGGTGTCTCGTGCTGTGAAGTGGAGATGGGTAACGCATGCTGGGCAGATGTCCTGACAGCCTCTGGAACCTGAAAGGGTTCTCCCTTAACTCCCAATTTTTTCATAAGTCAACACAGGTTCTTTGTTCCTATCATCTCTCGTAATAATTTCAGTCCTTGTTTGAGTCTGATAACACTTCCACTTACCTTAATAGTTGCCTTCCTGCTTCAAATATAACAATTTTTTGTTGTCTTCAGGGTCACATTTGTCAGCTATCCCCATTTCCCTCTCTTTTGCTTGGGGAGGCTTCCCTCACTGCTGGTACTCCTGGTCTTTGGGGTGAGGCTGCAGCTCAAGAGTGGGTTCCTAACGCCAAATGTCTCTTGTGCCTGTAGAGGCTGCTTGGCCTGCAGTAAAACTAAGGGGAGTTTCCTTTATGACACCCATGATGTGGAAGAAAACATGGAGGTTAAAGCTGAGTTCATCATGCTTAGACTGAGTTGTCTGTGGCCCAAACTGCTGCAGGGAGACCAAAAAGGCTCTCCAGAAGGTCTGGTTTAGGCTATGGTGAGATGCACCTGAAGGTGTCTGTCTCTCCACTGAGTGTGGAATGCATTTAACTGACTGATTTAGATTATACACCTATTTTTAAAGTAGCTAACATTTATGTCTTGAAGAGTGACATCTTGACCTTTTGTTCCTAGAGTCAGTTATTGTCACATGAAAGGTGTTTTTTTTCTTTTAAAATTAAAATAAAAGTAAACAAAAAGCCAACCAGTTTCATAACCTATTAAAGGACAACTGAGAGCTAAGGAAAAGAATGTAATTTTCTAACGTGTTGCCATAGTTGTGCCTTGCCTGAAAAAAAAAAAAGTCACTGTGAAAAAACACCTGCAACTCAACCCAAAAACTGCTTCCCAATAAATGAAGATATCGCTTCCCAATAAATGAAGATATCACTTCCCTCTGTGATGAAGTTAAAATGTAATTAAGGTTATTTTGCTTTGGAAAAGTTCATTGAGGATGTGGTGGGTAAAGGGAGGCAAGACTGCAGAGGTGAAACATGCTAGAAATTAGCATGAGGTGTTGTGTGCTCACAGCAATCTTTCATGTGTCCTGGCAATTTGTCATCAGAGTGGCTATTGAAGGAGGTCGTGCTTTGACTGTGACACACAGCATGAAAACATGCCAGAAACATGTTGGTGAATGTTGGTGGGATAGGGAATTTTCTTGACCATTAGGTTTAAATGTAAGCAAACTATTGAGGGGGACGGAATCTGTGCAAATAACTATTGGCATGGTTTATCTGTGTGGAAGCAAGAGAGGACTTCCCCTTGAAGTGAGACATTTCTAAAACAAAAACTTCTAAAAGATTCTCTGCTCAGACTTTTTTACTTTGCAACATGTCTAGACATTACAGCGAAGACTGCAGAAAAGTGAGGTTTTTTACTCTGCATTTTTATTGCCTGCTCTTCACTAGAAACTGTCATTTAACAGCAAATTTAAAATAAAAAGAACAAAATTTACACGAAGTCCCCAAATAAAACAAAAAAAACCGTTATAGGTGTTGACACATCCTATCATCAGGTTTAGAAGGTAAGCACAAGAAAAATGATTGTTACCAGCTGTGAATTAACATATAGTGAGTTTGCTCCCAGCTGAAGAAGGTGACAGATATAACACATGCATTAATAAAACTCCAAATGAAAGGTATGGGTGTCATTAGGGATGGTACTTGGAGAAATGCTATTGAGTCCAGTAATTGAATTTAATTTGATGGCTTTTACTGTAATTAACACAATGGTTTGTACCAGCACAGATCTCTTTACGTTATTATCTAAGGTGACAAATTATGAAATTACATGTTCATTTAAGATGTAATTCAAATTTTCTAAAGGTTTTTTTGAGTCAATGGATCGCAGTTAACTTCTTTACAGCTAACAGACCTGACTATTTTTTTATCCTGTCAGTTTTTCTGCCAATAAAGGTACTCATGATTTATATCAATACTGCAATGAAGGTAACATATACAAAGGAAACATTCACAGGTTCTGATGAGTTCTTGACAGCCCCTATTGCATATACTTTGCAGGCTTGAAAGGTATTTTCTTTGTAGCATTAGATTCAGATGGGTACTGAATGTAATGTGCACATATAATAATAATTCCCTTTTCTTGTGTTTGCCCATTTACCTTTTCATATAACTGCTAGATGCAGGGTTTGCTTCTCTTTTATACCTATTTTACCCGAGGCCTGTTTAGTTTGATAGAGTTACTCCTGATTTAGAACTGTATATATGAATCTGTTATCTCAGAGAGGTAAATTAATGCTTTTAATCAAGAGTACTCTTCTGCCTACCCATCAACATCAAAGCTTAGACATGCTATTAGTTACTGAGAAAGGAAGCACAATGTGAGTAAGCAGCCCTCTGCTAACTCTGGCTCTCCATCACCAGAATTTTAGCAACATTACCTCAAAACCTTGAATACTTTTATCCTCACAGTCACCTCTAAAGGCTATATATCCCCATTTTACAGACCAAAGCCACATAAGTATGCACAATTTGGGCAGAAATGAGGTGCCTAAATCTAATCCTCAAGACCACTTTGCGCAGCTGCTACCCAAAGTCTCTTTACTTTGAAGGTGCCTCTGTTCTGGACATTAAAGCCCCACATACCTGAAGATTTCTTTCTGGCCATACCTTGAAGTACCTCAGTCTAGTTAGGGCATAGCAGCTGCATGTCTAAGCTTTCTCCTATCAGAGCCTGGGGCCTATGCAGGACTCTCCTCACAGGAAGGTGAATCTGTCACCATGTGCTCAGACTGTGCTGAAATCCTCAAGCCAGATTTCACATTTAACACCAGTGAAATCACTCTCTGCCCACCCTCACCCCCATCCCTTTCCTTTTCCGAGATAGGGCTCTGGTAGTTATCACTGGCCTTGTATTGAATGAATAGATCAATCATGTGGGATAGCAGCAGACCCTCTGTTTGGGAGGATTCAGGTCTGTCTGTGCCTGCTTCCAGTTAACTGCCCAAGCCAAGGGCTAAAAAGCAGAACTTCCCAACTGACTGCGATCCACTGATCTCACTGAGGCCTGGTGAAGAAGATGTGGTGCACCATCTCTGTCTCTGCGTCTCAGATGGAACCAGGCCACTGTGATGAACTTGTTTCCTCAAAGATGGATAAGAAATATGGGATTTCATGTCGGATTCCTTGTCTGGGCAAAATATTCCTGTAGGCAGATCTGCTCTAAAGTACTATATAGAAAAACAGTTGGATGAAGAAATTTGAGTGGTTCTTGGAGAAGGGACTGGAACAGTGGCTAGGTTTTCTTCTCCACCAAGCAACATAGCTGATCTCACTCTTTCCCCCTTCTCCATGAGTTTTTAAATAATTCAAGAACAGTGACCTCATTGCTACAGAAGGAGTGGAGAGTGCCCCAATACAACTAACTGCCATCATATGGTGAGGGAGTGTCTCTTAGAAAGGGGAAGTGTGGATGAGAGTGGACAGATAAAAGCATTGAGTCTGGCTTCCTGTGTCTTGGGTGGGTGTGCTGAACCATTGTATGAGGGTGTAAAACAGTGTAATACATTACAGAAATATATAATCCCTTTGGTTTTCCAAACATATAGCTAACATGCCTGTCTTAAGAAGAGGATGCGGGTCTCCGAAACCCAAGCGAACAGAGTCGTCATGTGCAATGCCAAGCTGGAGTGCCCAAGTCCTAAGGAGGATTGGAAACAAAGATGTAGCAGCCTTAACATTGCCTATTGGCCACCTTACGTGTTTCCATGCTCCATGACGGCAGCTGTGAACCTAGCTGTGGATTCTCCTTGGGTCTCCAGGAGATGCTGGGTGCTTAGGTGAGGGCTGTGCTACCTTCCAGGGGAAACTGACACCTGCGGGCTAGTGAGCTAGCACAGGGGTGGCAAGATGCCTTCCTGGGTGTGGTGAGATTAGCAGGCAGATTTGAAAGGCCTTTAGGCACTGCAAGACAGAGAAAAGGCATCTGGCGGGACGGCAGGCCCGCTGTCGGGGCCTGCCCTGCTCTCCAGCTCCCTGATTAACGGAGGGAAAATAACAAGAGAGGTGGGATCCGCGCCCACGGGCTTCTTGTGGCGGTGAGAGGAACTCGGGGGAAGCGCGGCGGGGCCATGGCGGGGGCCGTGGCGCGGCATCAGCCCGGGCCGCGCTCGGCGGAGCTGTCCAGCCCCGCAGCGCTGAAACGCCGCGTAACGGTAGTGCCACGATGGCGGCGAAAGCCGGACCGGCCCCCACCCTCATCACGGCCGCTCTCCAGCAGACACCAGCAGGTACTCGGGTCGTGAAGAGCAAGGGCCGATTAACTTTTTTAAATACGCGGTCCCACGTGTAGATTGCAGTCCTTTTTTATTTGTTGGCTGCTTATAGCTGTAATTGCTTTGCTATTTAACCTTGGAACAGCTTCCCCTCTATTGAGGATAAAGGAAACCTCGTGAAGAATACTAATTATTTAAACCCACAACTTTGTATTCCAGATCTTAAAGGCAAATGAAGGAATTGATTAAAAAAAGGAGATTCGAGCCAGGGTAGGTGGTTAAATGCACTGAGACCATATATATGCTCTGCAGTTGACCTGAACAACATTCCTTACCAATGGCAGAAAAGAAAATGGGGGAACAACTTGATAAGCAATTCAGCTATAGAATTTTTTTAAAGGGGCAATTAGAAAAGTGCATGTTTATCAAGACAAACATAGTGCTCCAATACCGTTGTAACATGAATTGGTGAAAAATCAGTAATGGTTAGTCCAAAAAGAGAAAGAATTCTTTAAGCTTGAAAACTAAAGCTAAACTTCAGTTTTACTTTTTCACATGTAATTTGTCAGAGAAGTAATGAATAAAGTTAAAATTAATAACAATAAAGATAACAAGTTTCTATTAATGCCTTTGATAATCACATAATGACTAATAGAAACATCCAGAAAGTACTTAAGAGAGATTTTTTTAAAAGCAAGTGGCTAAGAAATATAATCCTACTGCACCTCAGTAATTGTCAAGGGAAGAACTCATTATCTTAATTATGTTTCTGTAGCAAACGTGATAAAAGATGACATGACACTGAAGGTAAAGCTATAGCAGATGTTACATGAGTAACAAGCCAATATGCCCACGTTCTGTTAATTTCTGCTCCCTAGACATGTTCACATTAATCTGTGATTAATAGGATTTGAGTATAGTAAATGATGTTGATCTATTGTCTGTCTTTGTCCCATATCATAGAGAGAGCAATTTGTCAGCTCAGCTTTTATGTGACTATTTAATAGCAAAGAGGGGAAGAGAAAAGACACTGATCTTCTAATTGGCATCTATAGAGAAAGGTCTAAGAGCACTGCTGGTCTGGAAATAGCTTGTGTGCAATTCCTATGCCTGTGAGGCTGAGGCGGACAGACAGTAGTACAACCTCAGGTGCCCATGGAAAAGGAACTGTATGTGTCTCTCACACTATCACCTGCTGACCAGTGGGAGACTGGAAAGCAGGTGCAATTGCTAACTCTGAAGAGTCTGTTATGTTTCAGCCTGTTACGTGTCAAGGGAGTACTTCTTGACTGGTGTGACTTTATTAAAGACATAAGGCTTCCTCCTTCCCAGAGCAGAAAGAACGAGGTGGAGAAGGAATAAGGGGCAGTGATGGAGACCAGAACAGTCCTCTCACCAGGAAAATCATAATCAATGCAAGGAACATGAAGTGCCCAAATGTCTTTCCAGAGATGTAACGTGAATAATGGCTTTGTGCTAAGATGGTTCCACTTATAATCTAGCTGTCCTCTTTAGGTGCTAAGGTTACATAATAAAATGATTGTCCCTTCCATAGGAAAAAATACAAATAATTTCACAATTAAGTCGCCAGTCCCAGTTCAGTAAAGCATGCCATCCTCTGCTTAAAACTAGGCCTGGAGACAAGTGCTTTGCCTTTCCCCCCATCCCTGGCTGTCTACTTGATGTTCTCCAAAAGGTCAGAATCAAGACATGGTTTTGGGTGCAGTTGAAGAATGGATCCCTCTGGCACATCTACATCTCAGCAAAATGCAGGTTTGTTTCATTTAATGTTTTCTTGAGTGGTGAACGTAGCTGAAGAGTTCCTCATCCGGTTTAACCACCTGAACCCTTCTGACAATGCAACTATTCAATGCAATTCAGTAACTCTCTAAAAATATTATTTTCCTGAGGATCTATGTCAGCTTTTCACTGGTGCAATTCAGGACACGTTTCTGTAAGCAGTTTTATCAATCCAATAGTTGGAACAAACAAATTGCATTGAAGAAGGGTAGGACTATCTTAAACCAGCTCTGCCACTTGGAAATTGTACTGTGGACCTGAGCATCAAGTTGTTTCTACCTACATAGCTCTTCAGTGGATGTAACATAGAAAATCTTGACTGTTCTATTTTAATGCTAGTGCATGTGAGCAAGATTTAATGGAAACTAATGAAGGATAAAGATTGGGTAAAGAGATGTTTCACTAGAGGAAGAATAAAACCACAAACAGAACTGAGTGATTTTAAATGGAGAAGAGTTTAGGAAAAGGAGTTGATAGTCCTGACGTTAAAAAAACCGACTCCCAGTAGCGTGTATTTAAGTTTACAGTATTTACTGCCTCATTTCACAAAAAATCACGTCCCCATACACTGCTCAGGTGTATGAACCAGTACTTCAGCATGTACACCAGCCATTGTGGTGGTTGGGCTTTGCAGTGAATATGCTGTTGGGATTTGGAGAGCAGATGTGAGTCTTGGCAGGGATAAAGCAAGTCCATCTTGTATATGAATTTACAAAAATAGAGCATTTTCCTGCTGCTTAGCAATTTTACTTGTGGACACACTGAGCACAATTATCACCAAGCAGAGTGTAGCCCTTTTTTTGCCTTTGGGGATGAGCACTGGCATTTGTCCCCATTTCAGGCATGGCAGAGAGAACACATCCAAACTATCCCTGTGGAAATACCGAAAACTTTCACAGCGTAGAGCGCTCCCTAAACAGAGATGCTGGAGCTGTCCTGGGTCTACTGATCCCACACTGGAGTGCAGTGCCAAAACCCCTGCCTGGGCTGGGGCCATGTGAATGAGCTGAAGTGTAGTAGTACATGCATATTGGCATGTCTTTGTGCTCTAGCTTGTATGTCTTTCAGAGAGAGGAAAATGTCTGTTTTGCTTCTGAACATGAGCTTGTGCAGCACAATGACAGGCTGTCATGCAATGTAGATTTGTGGTCTGAAACTGCCTTGTGCTCTGGTCTGATGAACTCTAATGAGATGCTTGCTCTTCTGGACTCCTGTGATCAAGCAAAGGAGGATCATCCAAAAACTGGAAGGTCCTGAGGCATGATCAGGACCAAGGTACAACAGCCTTGGAAAATTGCAGGGTAGCCTGGACTATCTGTTTGTCTCTACCACTCTCCTCATTTCCTTTCGCAGGGTAGACAGGGGTCCTGCAGCATGGGTTTGAAGGTACTTAACCAGATGGTTTACATAGTTTCCATAGACTTCCCTGTAGTGGTCACTGGTAGAAGAGGGGCAGGGCACACACTCCTTAACTCCAGCCTTCTGCCACCATTTGAACATTTTCTTGGTGTCAGGATGTAGTGCCACAGAGATAAAGCCCTCCAAGACTGCACACAGTTGTCTGTATGCAGGCATTGTGCAAGGGCAGGGGCAACACAGGCAGACAAAACAATAACCAACAGTCATACATTTCTTTTTAGAGTCTAGGGTGTTTTATCCTGTCCAAGAATACAGGGAAAAATGTTCCAGCTCATAGGGAGTTTCAGTTTAAATGCATACACTTAGGATAGATAAGCTCAAATATTTTGCACAAATCTACACTGTGGCCAGGTTCAAATACTGCAAGTTCTAGTTCTTTTTTAAAAAATTAGGCTAGTTTTTTTTTTTTTTTAAATGCTCAGAGCTGTGAGAATGAGAATGTTTGTTAATGCTGTAAGCAAGTAAGTAAGCAAAATGACCCTGAATGCTGGCTTGGCATAGAGCAGGAGGTACTGGGAGGCTGCCGGTGGCTGTCTGTGATCTGGACTTCATCTGATAAAGTCAGGACATGAATTTATTGCATCCGTCCATCAACACAGCTTATTACATGGAACTTAAACTGAAGTTGTCACATATTTTCTGATAAATTTCTATCATCTAGCATGTGAAGTTGTTGCAAGCGCAATTTGTTATTTGATATATCATACTCTCAGCCTGTTAAAGGCTGCTGAGTTAAGGAAGACCAAAATGCAGAGTGACATTTCTCTTTAAAAAGTCATTATTACAGAAAGACTCTGGGACTGTTGAAATGTGAGAATACAGTGATAGTAACGGGTGTTACAAAACTGCTGTTTTAAAACACGTCCTGCTTCCTGCCTGTCCCTTAATATCACTGTGCTTAGAGGGGGAAGGAGGCTGTATTTGAAGCAGTTATCTCCTAGGCAGGCAATAGCATCTGGTGATATTAAAATGTCATCAGATGAAAATATATGCAACAGTGTCAACCTCAATTGAATATGAAATGCAAAAACAATCCAAGGCAGACAAATGCTTGTTTAAAGTGATATCTGAATCCAAAGGCTAGATCATCAATAATAGATTAAGATGGTTTTTTGATTGCTGTAAATTAGAGGTTGGATGGATACTGTTGTTTTGGGTTTTTTTATTTATCACATTAGCAAGGCTCGCTGTTACAAAACACCAGGCAGAGTAAAAAAGTAAAATATGAAGTGGGAAGACTTAATTTTTAAATCTGACACTAGAATAAAGCTTCAAAACCCTGTATCAACTACTCTGAAAATTAGATAGTAACATTCTGGTAGTTCTGTCAAAGTCAAATGCAGAAGCAATTGCTAAATGTTGATAGGCAGTAGATAGAAGGTGTAAGCCACTGGGAAGGTTTTGTATCCAAAATGAAACAGTTTTCTACCCCTGCTAGTCAGGCAGAAATCTAATTATTCTCTTTTGATCTCTATGGAGAGGTAAACCAAAGAGTTATAGGTTATGGACAGTTTTATTGATTTTTATCTCAGAAATCAACAAGTGCAGGCTTTACACTTAACACATACTTGCTTAGCTGGTGTGAGGATCAAATATTTCAAACTGGCTTTCCCTGCTACCAAGTCAATAAGCATTTTAGTTGTTATGTTCAAGTTGTACTGTTGATGTTAATATTGTAGAACTTTTTGCACGTAGAAGCTTTGGTGAAAAAGACAGTCAGGTTCATATTTGGGTGTTTTAAAGTAAAAGTCTAAACATTTATTTTTCATCTACTTCTTTTAGTTTTTCAAGACTGACATTCTGGACTCACATATGTATTTTTAGCCCTGAATGTGAGAAAAGGGTCTTCACTTCACAAGGGCAGAAGAACCAGAGTCTGAACAGGAAGGGTCGTCCAGTTTTCAGAGGTTTAACATCCCTTCTATTGGCAAGGCAGAGAAAGATAACAGCCATGCTGCTGGAAACACCACCTAAAACCATTTCTGGAGTGCTCCCAAGACATTTCTAAGGTTGTCTTGGAGTGCAAAGGAGGAGAACGCTTTCTCTTTCTGGAGTTTGCAGTGCACCTTTGAGACAAACCCTGTACAAACTTGACTGCCCATATCCTAGCACTGAAATATACCTTAGTCATTTATCTTGTGTCTGTGGGCACAGACAACTCCACAAATATCCACTCTCATCAACTGCACCTTACAGATATTTTTAATCTTAAAAGCCCAACCCTCCTTCTCCAAGCTACTTACCGTAAATCCTATGTAATTTTGCAGGATGAGTTCAGATATCGGTCAAAATTATCAATGGAGCAGGAAGTCCTTGTTTTTCATGCAGACCCTCTATAGGCATTTTTGATTAAGTTTAAATATATGAGAAAGGTTTCACTGCTAGTCTTAGCTAATCATGTCCCCAGTTCAGCAAACAGGAGTTGTGTCATCAAACTAAAAGATGTCAAGATTTCATGCTAGCTTTTTAGACGTATCATAATTTGGGGTCTATTATTGTTAATTACACATTTTCATGCCATCTAATTGGTCTTCAAGAATGTGCATCAAGTCAGGGTCTGCTTGTTCACGCACACAAAAAAGCCAGTCATTCAAATTTAACAACGCAGTCATAGCCAGAGGCCCAGACGTGGAGACTGGGATGCATTTATCTTCAAGATTGTTTTGATAGCTTCCCTACTTTGTGTCCTGGGAGATAAGGCTGTTTCTGCCACTGCTGCATTTTTTTTCCTGAATGACTGACAACCCCTTTAGAGGAGATCAACCCCTTTTTGTGCCCTTTTACTCACTCGGAGCTTATCAGCTAAAACTGCAATGAGCATTCAATCACTTATTTCCCCTGTGGCTGTAACTCCTGTTAACACAATTAACCTTCTGATGGGAACATAAAATGAATCTAAGAAGAGAAAAAGAGCAGAAATATATTCCCACATTAAGGGTTAAATGACCAGAGTGCTTATAGCTGTTGTTTCACCTTTTTCTCTTCCACAACTCTGTGTGTAAGGGGCTATTAGCAGGAAGTCACCTGTCACAAAATTCTTCCTAGCCATCCCAGTAGCTCTTATTGGCAATTTCATGGAAAGTATTATGGGACTTTTTTTTTTTTTTTTTTTTTTTTGTGGTTGGGGAGGAATGATGTGGACAAGTAACATCTGTCTTGTTTTGGGTTTCTTTTTCTATGACATGATTTTTAAATGATAAATGGACCCATTGTATGTTCATCTTTCTTTCCATTTACTGGTGGTGTTTCTGTCCTGAGCTCTGTATATCTCTGTATATGTCTACCTGGCTATGAGTGTTCTAAGCATGTTTTAGTATTTTTGAGGTGTCTAAGTACACCCCCAACCCTCCTGAAGCTGAGGCATTAATATTAATTCAGTTCTTCCTTTTTATCTCCCTCTCTGCTCCATGTGGGCCTAGGGTTGCAGCCAGCAATGCCCCCCTTGCACACCATGCAAAGGCTGCAACCCATGACCCCCAGGATGCTGTGCAGGTTTGTCTGGTTCTGAATAAACCTCTGGTCTGGCTCTGGCTCTCACTGTGGTTATCTTCACCAAGCTAATGCTCTGCCCTGTTTTCCTCTACAAAAATATCCATGGAGGATTTTCCCTCAATTTTAAGTGCACTGAAGTCCTTGAGCGAAGAACTAGCAATGTATTTGAAGCTGTTGAGGTAAAGCACTTGTGGGACAACTCCTTGGGCCCACTGATTCCCAGCAGTGAGACTGAAGGTGGAATGGGGTTGAAAGGCACTTATTCTCTGACTGACCGAGTCCATACCCCTCTGTGGCCAGGAGAAGGGCTTAGAGATGCTGGGTCTTTTGATTTTCTCAGGTCTTACCTATTTTGAATTGTTGTCTAGCAGCACGTACTTGGCCTGTGCATGGTGTCAGTACTGCAGGTATTTATGTGACTCTGTGGTGAAACTTGTAACTGGATGGAAAATAAATACCACTTTTCTAGCATAGGCATGTCCCCAGTGACACCATGACTGAGGTTCAACTGAGAAGCAGTTAAATGAGATGAGGACATTTTATGTGTTTCTATAAGATTACAATAGTGCTGGTTTTCACTCTAGCCCATTTACCATGTTTGTTTTAAATCAGTAAGTGTCCACGCCTAGCTGTTAAGGGTGTATCTGCACACTTCCTCTGCTGGTTAAATCGATTCTATACAATGCCTCTGGTTACAGGTCCAGGGAACCTGGATCATTGAAGCACATGCAAGTGCCAAATTTGTATTTTGAGCATCCTTCAGAGGCAGAGCTAATTGCTTAATCAGTAACTGAAACAGGTGGGGAAAGAGAACAAGCCATTTCTTAATTTGTAATTCTTACAGGTTTTTGTATTCTGTGATGTAAGGAATAGGTTCATAATGCACATTGTAAAAAAAAAAAAAAAAAGGACAAGGCAAAATAATTAAATTTTTGGGACAGACTTTAATAATGTCCAGTCTGATTTGTATGTTGTTACATTTCCAAGTTTATTCCTCACTTTCTGTTTACAGACCTGCTCTCCCAAGTAAGGGGTTAGGGGATGATCTGCATGTGCGTGGATTTTTCAGTGTTGCTGCTATAGATTTGGAAAAGTGTTGTGAGGTTAAAACTTCTGTTGAAAACCCCACAGATAATAATGCTGGAATGTGTCCCTAGCAAAATAAAAGGTCTTTGCAGCTAGAGACAAATGCCTTGTGCTGCTGCTGAAGAGCCAAGGGAGATCTGTGAATCTGCCAGTTTGCAGATAAAGGAGATATTGGGCTTGTAAGAGAACAACGAAATGCAATTGATGGGAAAAGGAGGATGAAGGGATATCAAGTGACAACCAAAGGCTGGGGTAATTTTCATTGTAGATATTTTTTGCTAATTCATACCTCTTTTTTCTGTTCAGATGTGTTTGTTACTTGTCTATCCTTGTACTGAGAATTGATTGTTGCATCCACAGAAGATTGCTGGCATGAAGAAACCACTTTGAGTAGTTAAAGTGAGGAAAGCTGATGTCAGGCTTTCTTCTCCCTTTCAAAGGAACGAAGAACTTCACCAGAAAACAGTCTCTTTTCAAAGCAAACTTCATTCCGCTGGATGCAGTATCCATACTGACACAATTGAAATATGGCTTACTGTAGCGCTGCAGGAATGGAGCACAACTGTGGAACTCTGTGGTGGAGGTCACACTTAAGGGTATAACAGAAGAACTGCACGTGAAAAAGGCAATGAAGGACGAGGCAAGGTTAAATAAGATTGCATCCCTGGATCACACCAGTATCCTTTGGTTCGCATTTCACAAGTGGTTGCAATTAGCCTTTTTCCATCTCCATGTGACTGCCTCCAACTAAACTCTTATGTGTTCCCACTGTAGTCTCTTTAGAGGATATAAAATCCACATGCTTCTGGCAGCATGGAAGGTAGCCACGAGGAGATGTGCTGTGTGTCGGGGCAAGGGGTGCACCCAGGACACAGGGTGCAGAAGTGCTTTCTGCTGAGCTAAACCAGCTGTGAAGCTCATAACCCAGCATGCTGGCCAACTGAGGGTTTTCCCACTGGGGAGAGAGACATGGATATAAACTGAATGGCTATAAAAGTGTGAATTCAGGACATACTAAGCAGCTGTTATCCTCCTGAAAGACATGGGCACTGGGATATTATGTAAATCCTGAAAGGATGCAGCTCTCAGCTCATCCCATTGTTAAAAGGGATTAATTAAGCCTCTGAGAGCATTGGTCACCGGGGAAATATGGCTCAGGATCCAGAGGGACATCCACCCAGTGTGATTTGTGGTGTTTAATGGCCTTAATGCCTTCACTCAACACTTACAGCTGTTAGGCTTTCTTCTACTTGGTTTCTGGAGATGGCAGACTCAATTCTGCCAAATCCTATTGACATGCAGAATATCATGAATTCTTCCTGGATCCACACACAGATTACTACTGGAAAACAGTATTTGGGAGATGGCATCATGTCTGTCCTCCTAAACCAGATCACCTTTACACAAAGCTACCACTTATGTCTTCCTTCACTGCCCAACACCCACAGCTGTAACAGTTGTATCTGTCAAAAAACTTTTCCTACAAGAGCCACGCTACATTCTACATTCCACAGCACCACAGATTACTTCTTCATGTAAAAGTTCAGTGTTGTGGTCCAGCCTCTGGGAATCACAGCATCTGAGCTGGTTCTGCAGTGCTGGGGTGATGTGGTTATTAATCCTAATGGTAGGGCTGTAGCAGTCACTGGTGGAAGGGTTAGTGGATTGCTACATAATGCATCAAACCTCTAGTGTGGCAGCTTCTTTCAAAGAGCAGATAAATTTTCCACTGCCCTGTGTGCCTCTGTGCACGACTCTGGAATCCTGTGTACTGGGGATCTGCTTACCAGCATCAAGGAACTCAATGAAGAGAGGCTAGGTTTGATTACTCTTAAAAATGTGATCTGCTTAAGATGCCACTTAACACAACCATGAGTTTTTGTAAAGGAGTCTTCTTATACTGTTCTTGGAGAAAAGTGAAAAGGGGCTTAACTGGGAAATAAATTGAAATAATTCTGTAATGTAAATTAGTCACTCTTCCTCATCTTTTTCTGGTGGAGGTGGTGGGACAATCTCCTGCACCAGCGAATGTGGGAAACCCATACCTTGACCCCGTCTTTTTTTTTTTTTTTCCCATGAGATATACTCCTTTTGATACAACTCAAGAAAATAACTGAAGCTGTATGGGTCTAGGCTGTCCACTGCTGCTTTACACTCTATATTATCTAGTTTTGTTTATCTGAAGATCAGAAAACAAAAAAGAAAACATGGGAGGATGCTAACAGGGTTGGTTCTGCTGTTTCAAAACATCTGCTATTCTTCATTTTTCTGTGCTTGTGCTGCCTACTCTTTCTTTCCAGTAGGCATCTCTTGATGAAACAGAAGCAAAAGCCATAGGTCTGCATTTCTGAAAGTAGTCTTTAAACTTCCAAACACAGTAGACATTTTCACCTGTATTTTTCATGCACAAAACCTAGATGTGGAACAATACAGAGCAAAATTGGTGGTGTGTGCCTGGAGGTCCCTTTGAAAAAATGGATCTTTTCAAAATTGCATTTCACTCTCAAACCTAAATAACGGATTTATGTTCCAGGTGAATTTCTACAGCAATTTACAGTTCTACTTTTTCAGTTATCCATTTTGCCCTATTGAGATCTTATTAATTTAAATTTACTGCTGCAAAATCTTTTTTGCTGCTCACAGTACCATTATGCCTTCCCTGACTACTTCTTTGAAATTAAGTGCTTGGTTCTTTATCTTTTCATCATTAATTACCAATGTCTTATTGACCTCTGTTTTGTAAGATACCATGTCATATTTCTATTTCCTGTCTTTTAGACTCAGTTTAGGTAATTTTTTTTCCTTTAACGACCTGCTCTGAATAGCTTTGTTCTTGTTTTTCAGTCAGTTCCCAGAACAGCCACCACCGCCAAACCTTTGCCCTCCTATTTTTCATCCTGGCTCTATTATATCAATGGCCTAGTTAAAAATGTATTTTACAGCTCCCTGAGGCCAAGCTGCTCTCTGTTTTTATAATTATGCAGATTATAATCTATATATGTCTGTCAATAGCCTGTTGCTAGAACTGTGGGCCAGTTAGCACCTCCTTTTGAGGGCCAGATGTATTTGAGTGTGAACAGAAGTGGGGTGCCACTGTAGGACTTGGGGTTTGGTTTAGGAGACAGGAATAACATGAACAGAAGACACTCCAGGAATGTTGCATTAGTGAAATGTTAGATTAAAAGACTATGGATTTTTTCCTGTGGAAATGTTGTGAACCTTTTTTGGCAAGCTTTTCAGTGAGATGGGTGACACTTTAGTAGTTCAGGAAGATTCAAACCTGTCCCTAGGATTCCAAAACATTTCTTGGTCTGGTTCCACATATATCATTTCACCATGCCTTATAGTGGCATTTACATTTGCTTTTTTCTTCATGATCCTTACCAAAGTTATTTTTTTATTTTGTAATTGAAAAAATGCAAATAGTTCATAAATTATATCCCTACCTTTGTCAAATCTCCCATTAGCATCAGTGGAGTCTCATTTAGTGAGCGAGGTTAGACTCTACCATTGCCTTTAAGTATTCCTTTCTTGGGGAGTGATGGCTAGGAAAGAAGTCCACTTGTCTTTTTTCAAATCTGTGAAAGCAGCTGAAGTATATTTTATAAATGTGTAAAGAGCAACCTGCTAAATGCAGGCATTTGCTGCCATTTTGTTCTTTTAAATAAATAACTGAGTATAATGAGTCTCAGCCACAGATTGAACATAATGAACCTCCAAAAAAGATGTTGTCTGGGACCAATATTTACCACTGAGGAAGGAATTGTTACAGAAACAAAAATTGTTTAGACCTTAGTGGGTGAGATAAGAATCTATTAAAGGAATTAAAAGTGAAGATGATTCATCACACATTTCTGCTTATTTGTAAGAGACACATGAAAGGCAGGGATTTCAAAACATTTGTATTAGAAAAACATCAATAACAAAGCCCCTGATTTAATTTTTCAGTCTGTTGGGCTTCAAAAGAAGATGTGCCTTTTCTACATTTGCATTGAAAACCACAGCATTTGAAGCTAGCAAAGGCTGGGCTTGCTTTGCTGCATTTCATTTTTAGATTGGTCACCTATACATGATACTTACACCATTTTCTTATGCTGGAAAATCTAGGAACTGTTTTTGTTGCATTACGAGGCAGATTTCTGATATGTTGTGAAGGGGTGAAGTGTTTCTCCCAACACTGCTGCTGCGGAAAACCTGCCTCACCTTCTGCTCACCCCACATTCCTGTGTCAGCTCCCCTTCTCCAGTCAGCCCACTGCTCTCCCTGCTAAGAAAGACCCTCTGTAACAGAGATCAAGGTAGTCAATCAACTGTCTGTGCTTTGCTTTTCCCTGTCATCTATATTTGTCATTTGTCATTATGTCATCTATATAACCCATCGCAATGGATTAGTGTAAAGATTTAGGTTTGAAAGGGCCATACTTGTAGGAGGTTATGTGGGTACAGGAGCAAGGTCTCACCCTACAGCTATGGTAGAAAATTTGTTTTAAAGTGGTTTTCATAGCAGAATGCAGATAATATTGGTAATATAATAAGATAATACAATAATAGTGGATTTTTATGGGTATGTTTGCTAGACGGGAATAATAGAGAACACAGCAACAAAATCAAGAAATAGAGAAAGAAATGAAACCAAGAGAACGTGTAAAGAAACAAGCAAGCTGTTAGCCAGCATTGTAACCATGTGGGCTGTTGGAAGAGAACTGGAGTTACAGTTTAGCAAATCCCAATTCCCTTTGTTGTACAGCCCGGTTTTGCTGAACAATATTCTTTTAGATGTCTCCTAGAAGTCGACCATCTACTAAACAGCCTTTGAAAATGAACTGGCTTGTACAAGCTCCTGCAAATTTGGATGGGGGGACCAGTAAAATCCTGATGTGGTGGAAAGTGTCAGGAATTTCCCCAGCGTGGGAGTGGTACTTCAAGAACCAAACACACTTTTAAGGCTGAGCAGCAGTAGGGAAAGATAGAGACAGGGAGGAGAGGGAAGAGCTTGATTTGGCTGTTCCCTGGGGTAAGCAGTGCCCTGGTGAGCCAGAGCTGCCTGCCCAAGCATTACTGGGAAGAGCTGCAACGCTGCTGAACTGCTGCAGCTCGGCTGCCTTCCTCAGCCTCTGACTCAGCACAGCACAATGCTATAGATGTAGTGTCAGGTATAGCCCTGGCACTACATCACATACACAGATAACATGCAAATACACATGTATATATACGCAGGTATAGCAACTCACTGGCTTTGAGGAGGTGTACAGCATGTTCGGGGCAATGAAGCTGTGATGAGTTCAGGGCTGCAGGGTCAGCATCAAACACCTTCCAGACTTCTCCAGTCTGCCCATTGGGGTTCCCAAGGATGAAAAGAGTATTATTTGAGGTGGGGAGAAAAGGGGACAAAAGGGACCCTGAGATCTCACATGGTCCTTTGAAAGGTGCTCTCAGATCTAGGAAGGTCAGTGGAAAGTTAAGGAAGCCTTATCTGTGTGTGGAGGCATCCTCCCTGTCCTCTGAAACACCACTATTCCCTGCACAGGCTGGGTACAGCAGGCACCAAAACCCAAACTGGCTTCTGGGGGCTTTGCCTGTTAGGAAAAAGTGATTCTTTTCTGAAGTGCAACTTTATGGGAAAAAAAAGGACAAAATCCTCATTTTGAGAATTAAGAATAATTTTATCAGACGTTTTTATTTTGATGGCAATTTTTCTCTTTACCCAGTATAATTTAAAAATGTTGAACTTCATTTTTGCTCCTACTTAAAGGTGTGATGAGCCTTGTAAACAAACTTGGGCACAGGACATTTCAACCCAGAAGCTGACCATTTTTATAGATTCATAACAGTCTGAAGAAAAATGCCATTATGCTAAGAAATACCATGCAGCCATAGGAGTCACTGCTTAGCTACAATGCCCGGTGCTTATTTGAAGTCCTAACTAACTCTGCTATTCTTTATTGCTATTTTCATTTCTGATACACAAGCAGAACTGTATCTTCCAACTGGACATACTGTGCTTCTGTTTAACTGTCTATAGTCATAAGAGAAATAAACATATAAAATAAATGCATCTTGATGCATAGCTGTGCAGGAGTACAGATGTTTTATTAATGAAAATGAATCCAGCTTTTTGTAAGTCATGGCACCAATATAACATATCATTGTTTGCTTTTCCGCTAGACAGTCCCTGCTGTTTTTACATAGAAATTCCTGTAATACTTAATGGACATCTGGAAGAATTCAGCCCATTAGTAGAATTCACGCAGGAGCTAGGCTAATGGCTGTCTGAAAGGCAGATTACATGAAATCAAACTTGCAATATGAATGAAAGTACTTAATCGTATATGCAACATTCATTAGATGTGGCACAGCAAGTGTTTTGATTACTTTAATGAAAGATCAGGTAAAGTGCATCAACTGAACAGATTGAAAAGACAGCATGCTTACAAATGTTTGGTTATGTTGACTGTCAACAGAAACAGTGCCGGTAATTTATAGCAAAACATATTTGGAGCAGGAGGAAGAGGAGGATGGAGCTGGTGAACTTGGGAGGGGGAGTGAAATTTGGGCCTCGCCTCCAAGCACTTTAATTAATAGTCAGGATAGTGAGACTTTAATCAAATGTCACAAAAGAAGCAAATCAGATGCATTTGGAGAATCCTGTACTGTAACTGCTAGGGATCTCTTATGTTTGCTGTAGTTAGAGCCTGATGCTTGTTTTGAGTCCCCTGTGTTTTGTCTGACTTTGGAGTAAACAGAGATAAGGCCTAACAGGAAAAAATATTTTCAGAACAACGAGATTCATGCTTGATTGTTTGGTCAGCAAAAGGCAATGATTTTGGCTTGGTGCTGCTCTTCCCCTTGGGCTCTGCTGGAGGCACCCTCCAGCTGCCACTGCCCTCCGGCTCTGCAGCAGAACTGGCTCCTGGGGAGGACAGCACAGCTTTGGCTGTGCATCATCCTGAGGCATAGCTGCATTTTCCCTTTTCTGAACTCTCAGCCAGCAGAGCATTTTGTCACTGCCCCCCTGGGTTGCCCATGGTTGGCAATGAACCACCAAAGACAGGCAGAGTCTCCAGCCTGATGCACCTGCTGGAGGCCAGAGCTGCAGCCTCGCCCTTCCAAAGCTTCGTGCATGATGGGTGCTTGTCAGGTCTCATTTGGGGATGAGCAGTGTGACTGATCTCAGAAGCTGCAGGTGAACTTTTGAAAAAGAGCAGCAGGTTTCTGGCTCAGTGCTGCCTTTTCTTTGCCCTTCTCCTTCGTATTCCCTGCCTGGAGATACATCACCATTTCCTTTTGGGAGCTGTTGTCCTCTTAGTTCCTTTTGTGAGACGCAGGCACCCAGCTCAGATGTGGTTTATTTCCTTGTAATGCTTGTTTCTTTAGGGTTCCTGCTTGACTCTTTAGGGTGCTGCTCTGCCCTGTTGTTTCTAACCAGCTTTCTGTGTTTGTTTGCTCTCCTTCTTCCACTCCCTGCCAACATTTTTTTCCTAATCACTGTGGATAGAGCCTCCCATGCTCCATCCACTCCTTTGCAATTACTGCTGGCTCCTACACTGCCATCTGCTTTGCAGTGGTCAGGATGTACCTGCACCTTATTCCTCAGTAATTCCTGCCATTTGTTTGCATAGGCAAGCAAAGCTGCAATGATATCTTCCTGGCAGAGGCTACCTGCAGCTCAGGCAGGAGGGGGAACCGGCAATTCAGTGGGACCTTGTGCTGGGTTTAGTCAGAAAAGAGTTAACTTTCTTCACAGTGGCTGGTATGAAGCTAGGTTTCTGGCTTTACCCTGAGAAAAGTACTAGTAAGGTGCCTTTTAGCTGGTGCGGAGGAGTGCTTTTATCAAATTCAAGGGTTTTCTCAGCTTCTGATACTGCAGCTGTGTTCCCAACTTTGTCACTACAAGCAGTGTGGGGACACACACAGTTCAGACAGCTAACCCAAACTGACTGAAGGAGTATTTCACTCCATAGTACGTCATGCTTGGTACATAAGCAGGGAGTGGGCTGGGGTGCCATTACACTCTCTAACACTCTTCTAACTCCTTTGCTAATGCTTTTGCTGGCTCCCTAATGCCTTTGCTAACTCCTTTGCTTGCTTGTATGTATGTTAGTTATTTGATGGGTTGGTTAGCTTTCTCAGGTGTGCTGTTGCTGATGGGCTTCACTCAGACTGCTGCGATGGCTCCTGGGCTCCGTCTCTCGGGCTCCAGCTCTTGGGCTGCTATCGCTGTTGGGCTCTCTGGCTCTGACTCTCACTGCTCAGGACCTGGCTGTGCATTGATTGGCAAGTGGTGAGCAATTGTATCATATGTTTTATTTTCTATTATTTTAATTACTTATTATTAGTAGTATTGTTATATATTCATTTGTATATATTATTCATTTATATTCAATTGGTAAGTAGTTCTTATCTCAATTTTATAACCTTCCTTGTCTTTTTCCTCTGATTCTTCCCCTCCACTGAAGGAAGGAGTAGGGTGTGTGAGAGCGGCTTCGTGGTATTTTGTTGGCTGTAGTTAAACCACGACAGACCTGAAGAAAATGGAGAGAGAATTAGACAGGGTATGATGGAGTAGGGATGTGAGAAAGGTCTTGGGCAACTGGGGAATTGCCTGTTGCCCCTCCAAGCCAAAGGGATTTCATGGAGGAAGTTGGCCTTGGCATGGGGGTGTGAAAATATTCTGGCAGGGGGGAAAGAAGAAAAAGGTAAATATTTTCCCAAGGGCACAGGTCCCTGCACTGTGTCCCTGCAGGACTGGACATGCTCCGGCACCAGTATAAGAGTAAGACAAAGTGTGGCCATAACCAAGTATTTGTGGCTGTGATTCACCTGGTCTTGCTCTCTGCTCTTCCAAATCCTCACGGATTGAGTCCTTTTAGGAAATTAAGCAAACTGTGAGTTACTCTGTCCTGCCTGAACTTTACTGGAGGCAGACACAGAGCTTCTATAGGTACCTAGGGGATAAAAGGAAGATCAGGGAAAATGTGGGCCCTCTGCAGAAGGAAACAGGAGAGCTGGTTTCACACGATATGGAAGAGGCTGAGGTGCTTGGTCTTCACTGGCAAGACGCAAGCCATACCACCCATGTCACAGAAGGCAAGGGCAGGGACTGGGAGAATGGAGAGCTGTCTGTGGTTAGAGAGGATCAGGTTTGGGAGCACCTAAGGAACCTGAAGGTACACAAGTCCATGGGACCTGATGAAATACAGCCACCAGTCCTGAAAGAACTAGTGAATAAAGTGGCGAAACCTCTATCCATCATATTCAAGAAGTCGTGGCAGTCTGGTGCAATTCCCACTGACTGGAAAAGGGGAAAAATAACCCCATCTTTAAAAAGGGAAAAAAAGAAGATCCAGGGAACTACAGGCCAGTCAGTCTCACCTCTGTGCCTGGCAAGATCATGGAGCAGATCCTCCTGGAAATGATGCTAAGGCACATGGAAAATGAGGAGGTGATTGGTGACAACCAACATGGCTTCAGCAAGGGCAGATCATGCCTGACAAATCTGGTGGCCTTCTATGATGGGGTCATGACCTTGGTGGATAAAGAAAGGGCAACCAATGTCATCTTCCTGGACTTGTGCAAAGCCTCTGACACCGTCCTGCACGACATCCTTCTCTCTAAATTGGGGAGGCATGGATTTGATGGATGGACCACTTGGTGAATAAAGAACTAGCTTGATGGTTACACTCAAGAGAGTTGTGGTCAATGGCTCGATGTCTGAGTGGAGATCAGTGATATGTGGTGTTCCTCAGGGGTTGGTATTGGGACTGGTGCTGTTTAACATCTTTGTCAGTCACATGATAGTGGGATTGAGTGAACCCTCAGCAAGTTTGCCAATGACACCAAGCTGTGCGGTCTGTTTGACATGCTGGAAGGAAGGGATGCCATCCAGAGGGACCTGGACAGGCTGGAGAGGTGGGCCTGTGCCAATCTCATGAAGTTCAACAAGGCCAAGTGCAAGGTCCTGCACCCGAGTTGGGGCAATCCCAACTACAAGTACAGGCTGGGTGGAGAACAGACTGAGAGCAGCCCTGAGGAGAAGGACTTGGGGTACTGGTGGATGAGAAGCTGAACATGAGCCAGCAATGTGCTCTGGCAGCCCAAAAGGCCAACTGTATCCTGGGCTGTATCCAGAGAAGTGTGGCCAGCAGGTTGAGGGAGGTGATTCTTCCCCACTACTCTGCTCTCATGAGACCCCACCTGGAGTACTGAGTCCAGCTGTGGAGCCCTCAACGTAATAAAGATATCAACTGGTTGGAGCGAGACCAGAGGAGGGCCACAAAGATGATTAGAGGGCTGGAGCACCTCTCCTATGAAGAAAGGCAGAGAGAATTGGGCTTGTTCAGCCTAGAGAAGAGAAGGCACTGAGGTGACCTTATAGCAGCCTTCCAGTACCTGAAGGGGGCCTACAAGAAAGCTGGGAGGGGACTTTATACAAGGGTATGTAGTGACAGGACAAGGGGTAATGGGTTTAAATTGAAAGTGGGGAGATTTAGATTGGATATCAGGAAGGAATTCTTCACAGAGAGGGTGGTGAGGCACAGGAACAGGTTCCACAGAGAAGCTGTGGGTCCCCCATCCCTGGCTGTCTTCAAAGACAGGCTGGATGAGGCTCTGAGCAACCTGGTCTAGTGGAAGGTGTCCCTGCCTATGGCAGGGGGATTGGAACTCGATGATCTTTAAGGTTCCTTCCAACACATTCTATGATTCTGTGATTCCCAGCACAGCATGCAGCATACTCAGGAGCTTCATTTCTCCCATCCTTCTGCTGTCTCGTCTTCTTGTTTCTGGTTGTCACCCTCTTCTCATGCAGAACTGTCCACCTATCTTGCATGTACATCTGCATGAGCACAGCTGGAGCTTGCCTCGCTGAAAGCCAGTATTGCTATTCATATAATTAATAACCATGACCTTTCTGTACAAGGAGTATCTTTTTCAGTGAATTACAACATATAACGATGTTTGTAGGAAACAGCTGCTGAGTATCTCATGCTGAATGAAGCCAAAGCTTCCTATTTATGACATGGTGAGATTAACAAATAACTCCATTACAGGCAAATTTGTCATGGCAAATGGCTTCAGCCTGTGGGCTACAAGCTGAAATCCATAACGAAATAACAAAAGTCATAAGGGTCCCATCGAGGCTCTCAGATGACCTGTATGAGTTTGGGAATGTTGGGCTGCTCCCTGGAGAGGACCTGGTGTCCCCACGGTGGGCTTATGCAGTCAGAAGTGGGGAAGAGCCAATACACAGGAGTTCTCATTTGGCCCTTGCACTGCTGCTGATTTATGGAGCAGGGACAGGAGCTGCACTGTCACTGTCCTCCTGATATCAGCTTAGTGATGGCAGAGTGGCAACACCAATAGCATCACTTCATTTACAAAAAAGAGGCAAGCTGAATGTTCTTGTGTCTTAAAATCCCTTCTAATCTCTTTAGCCCAAGTACTTTCCCAGTGTTTCCTACCTTCTCTTATGGAAAGCTTTTTGTTAATATTTGAGCACTGGAGAAAACACAGCAGCTAACAGCATCATTTTCCCCTTGAGGCAGATTGTTCTCAGGTAAAACATAACACAATTAAGGTAGCAGCAAGGTCAGTTACATTAGACAATCTGTATCCTCATAATGCAAGTATTTCCTTCAATGTCTGTCACCAGTATCAAATCCCCAACTGCAGCAAGACAATTGGCAGCCTCCTTCTAGGGGGAAGACGAAATGGCTTGTGCTGCCACCAAAACCAGCCTGGATTTTGTTAATTGCTGGAGCCTGGGGGTGGTATCACTCCTCTAGCTCTATTGCTGGAGAGTCATGTATCAAGGACAGGCATCTGAGGCAGCTTCTGTCTTCCTCCTATTTACTGCTCTTTTAATTACAAACCAGATGTCACAGAAAGATTTAAAAGTCAACTTTATTTGAAATTCTGAAATATAAAAAACTCGACCATAGCAACCTTTTTTGTGGTGGGGAGGGAAAACATGAAGGAGAGAAATGTTCTTTAATCCTTTGCTTATAGTTGTGTTCTATTTTAAGATCTTATGTTTTAAAGCTGTGGGTTTTTGTTTTGGTTTTTTTTTTTTTGTATTAAGTGGCCAAAGGCATATCTCTTTTTCTTTCTGACCCCCCTCAGTCCCCAAGGGTTTTTAGGCTCTTGTCTGAGAATTAAACCTCACCCAAGACCTTCTGCCTCCCAGCTGGGATTGCTGTCATACATTCCTCTTGCTGTTTATGCCCCAAGACTGTTCAGAAACATCATATGCAGTTGCCCGCTTGCTTAACAACACTTTATTTGGGGACACCTCCTCTCAAGCAGCTGCTCAGACTCCCAGCTGTCCAGCAAGGAGCCAGTGCTGGCCCCCAGGATCTGCTGGAGATATGTCAGGGGCTGGGAGCAAGGGGATTCCTACCTCACAGTCAGAGACCACGGTCCCCAGGTCCTCTATCCAATTGTCCCCAATGGATGATTGGATAGAGGAGGACTTGGGTCAGGAGCTGCCAGTGCCGTGCTCTGGAGCTCCCCAGGCAATCAGTTGGAGCATCCTCCAGAAGGCAGCAGGAGCTGCCTGACCTTGCTTTGGAAGGTGCTCAAGAGGTTGATCCAGCCATCACTGAGTAGGACTGCTGAATCTTGGTAAGGCTTGAATGAGTCTCCCAGGATCATTTTAGCAGCACAATTACAGACAAGAGTAGAAGTCCCTTCAAACGAAATGGGAAGGTTCTGCCAAAAGGGGGGCACCGCACCACTCTCGTTTCCATTCCCTACAAACACCAGCATTGAACTCCAAAAAGAGAGGAGGGAATAGTCTGAGGATGTAAGAGGAAGAACTGTGGCCTCTTGTTCTCATCCCTACCAGTTCCCCAGGTATGCCCGTGTCCTCTCAGCTCACCAGCTGCTGCATTTTTCCACTAGAAGTTTGATTTCCTATTTACTGTAGGATTAACCCTTTGGTTAATCGAATGCCATCTATGGATGACTCTCCTATGTAAGCAGCCAATATGTTTGATCAAGTCTAATCTGATTTTATAAGACTATAGGGAACGTAGCATATGGTCAGGAGCAATGACATTGTTCAGTTTCTTGCTTAGGAAAGCCTCGACCTTAAGTAAAGTTCCTCTGTTGTACAATGTGCAGATGGGTTAAGAGCTGCACTCTTCAGCTACCCGATGGGACTAATGGAATTTAATAAGTGCGGAAAAAAAGCCAGTAAATTTCCACAGGATTTGGGGATGTGCGCACATAAAATTCTTAAATATTCTTAACATATTCTGAATTTTGTAGTTATAAAAATTCGTGAAGAAGTAAAAGTGGAAAGCAAGAAGACAAACCCATGTAACCTTTCAGAAAGTTCAGCACTTGCAAGACCCAAATGTAATGCCAGACACTAGGGTTAAACTCACTTGAGAGTGCAGAAAGGGAGGGGACAGTGACCCTGCAAGTTGGAGCCAGGGCCCTGGGAGCCAGCAATGGGCAGGGACAGCCTGGAGAAAGCAATATGGTTATTGAGACAAATGAATCGCAAAGCGGCTGCAACAATTTCAATCCCAAGACAATTTTACCAGTGTTTTTGTTGAAGATCCATGGATGCTGGCACATGCTTGCAGCAAGACCAACGATGGGATGATGGGTTCTGTGATTTTGGGTTCCACCTCAGAAATCGATAATAAACTGGAGGCAGTCAGACAAGACTACAAGAAAGCTGCATGGCAAGAGCACTGGGGAGCATGGGGCAGGCAAACTCTCATGAAATCATGGGGAAGAGTTGAGTGCAGCAGAAGGAGCCGTAGTGGGGAGGTGGACCAGTGATTCCACCTCTGTGACTTTGAGAGGGGAGACTCTAAGCTACCTTCCCTTAGTCTTCCCATGACCCCTGGGACATCTCAGGGTCAGGACACTAAGGACCTGAGGAAACACCCTGACACAACTTCAGCCCACAGGTTTTACTGGAAAAATGTTTGGAGTCCCAGTAAACACACTCAGTGCACCTGCTTTCCAACTAGCACTTGACCTCCTGCTACTCCTATGTAGGAAAAGGCATTGTTGGGTTCCTCACTCCTTAGGACAGAAGCTGAGATGGACATTCCTAGCACTGAGTGCTTTTGCAACATGACAAAAGTAATGCAATATTAATGGGAACACTGCTTAAAAAGGGAAACTGAACTAACCATTTACCTATCACTCAGAGGAACAGTATAAAACGGTGGACCTGTAACCAGAGATACAGTTATTAGGTGAGAAATATAGCTGGGAAGTCCCAAATATTACACAAAAATCATGCAGCCAGTCAGTGGAGTGACCTAACTGTGCTGCAGTGTGGCTCATCGGTCTCAACTGCAGCAGTTTGTACTAACACAGGGTGATGTCTAGCCCTCAGAGTCCATAATCTAATCTAAAATTCAGTGCAACCTTGAAAATATAGGAGAGGCAGTAATATAAAACATGATTCTGCATTTGCTAAGCAAATAAAAAAAGAGCACCTACACAGACGAGTGGTTGAGTTGTTCTAGGTAGGTGGGACAAGTTCTGTTCTTGCGTGAAGGCTTTAAATATTTCTTGCCACATCTGGAAAGCCTCTCGGTCTGGAGGTGGTGTCCCTCCCTTTCTCCCGGTGCTCTCTAATTTCTCCTAGGGACAGCTCCGAGACTGTGAGTCCGCCCGTACTGGCGTGGCAAGAGGTGCCTGCCCCTGGGCAAGGGCTCAAGTAAGGCTTTAGCGTGTTCGTTTTCAATGGCACGCCATCTTGTGTATACTGCCAGCAGGTCTCCGGGTAGGATCGCACTGAGGCACGGATAAATGAATGGTGAGGAGATGCTGGTAAGGCGCGGGGTGGGTGAGGGTAGGTGGGATGGGGATGGTGGTGTGTGTGGTGTCGTTAGCGGACAACCCGCTGCAAATGCGCGTTCCCTACCGAAAAAAAAGTACGGTTCTAAAAGGACGATCAGTCGTTTAGCAAACACAACTACTGCCTTGCTTCAGGGATGCACAAGCTGTCACTGAGCTCACAGGGTCCACCAACGGGCCGGGAATTGCAAGGAGGGGTAGTCTGCCTCGGGGTTGGGGAGGGGGTGGGGTGTATTGGGCGCTTTTGCAGTTTGTTGCACCGCAGCTCTGTCTTGCCTCGGGAGGCTGTCCTAGGGTGAAGCTGACAGCGGGACCACAGCCCTTGCACTGGTGCGTGATTGAGCATTCTAAGCGGCAGTGGCGACCCGTCTGTTGCCTCAGGACCTCACCTTCACACAAGATCTTTCTGGCTACCTGTGGGAAAACTCTCGACGTGGCGGTGCTGAAGAAGGGAGCGGGCTCCCGGCTCCCGTTCCCCTCAGACATACAGGGCGGCCCGGCCCGGCCCCAGCGGTGGATGAAGGCTCCTGGCACAAACATCCACGAAAGACTCTTCTGCCGCAACCCAGACGGCTCCTTGGCCGAGGGGCTGAGGCCGTGTCCCGTCGCGCGGTCTCCCGCCTCGGACCCACGCCTCGATCCCGCAGGGCTCCTTTTCCCCCGGCTCCGCGCCGCGGGGTGCGCTCCCGGAGACACCCCGCCCGTCGCCGCAGGACGAGCACGCGCGCCTCAGCAGCAGGGAGCCCCGGCCCGGCCGCCGCCGCCTCCACCCGCCGCCAGTGCCGGCCCTAACTCCTCATTGGCCGCCGCCGCCGGAGGGAGGATGACGCCCGGTCAGGAGCAGGCGTCGGAGTTATAAAGGCCGGGAGAGCCGGTGGTGCTGTGGTTCCGCCGCCTCGCCTTGACATGCCACGCGGCTTCCTCGTCAAGCGCAGCCGGCGCCCGGGCGGCTTCTACCGGGCGCGCCCTCGGGACCGGGACCTGGAGCAGGACCGGGACCTGGAGCAGGACCTGCCGCCCGCCCCACCGCCGACCCCGCCGCCCGCCACCAGGCAGGGGGCGGAGGAGGAGGAGGGCGCCGCGGCCGCTTGCCCCGCGACGTGGCCTCCCGGCGGCGGCTGCGGGGATCCCGAGCTCACGTCGCCGGAGGGACCGGTCGCCTGGGGGGCGGCGGGGCCCTGCAGCGCTGCGGGGCCGCGGGAGGCTCTCTTCGACCGATGCCTCAGTTCCCCCGCCTCCGCCGAGTCCTTTCCCCTGGCCGCCTCGTTCCCACCCGCCGAGAAGCTGCAGCTGCAGCCCCGCACGCCGGTGCCCGTCCCGCCGCCGTCGGTGCCCGCCCTGAAGCGGCCGTCGCGGGCCAAAGCGCCGGCCAAGAAGGTCAAGGCCACGCGGAAGCTGAACTTCGCCGACGAGGTGACCACCTCGCCCGTGCTGGGGTTGCGCATCAAGGAGGAGGGGCCCGAGGGCCGGCCGGGGCCGCCGGCAGGGCGCACGCCACTGGGCGAGTTTATCTGCCAGCTGTGCAAGGAGCAGTACGCGGACCCACTGGCGCTGGCCCAGCACCGCTGCTCCCGCATCGTGCGCGTCGAGTACCGCTGCCCTGAGTGCCACAAGATCTTCAGCTGCCCCGCCAACCTGGCCTCGCACCGCCGCTGGCACAAGCCGCGGCCCGGCCCCAGCGCCGCCGTCGCCGCCGCCGTCTCCCCACCGGGCAAGGAGAACAGCCCCGAGCGGCGTCCTCGCGTCCCAGTCGCGTCTTCTCCCCAGCCGGCGCCGCCCCGTCAGCACCGTGGCGGCGCGGACAGCGCCAGCGGCGCCCCGGCCCCCCACGCTCCCGCTCCCGACCCCGGCGGGGAGGTGTTCGCTTGCCCCTGCTGCCAGAAACGGTTCCGGCGGCAGGCCTACCTCCGCAAGCACCTAGGCACCCACGGTGCGGCGCGGCCCGCCGCCTACGGCCCACTGGAGCGGGGGCAGCTCGCCTTCGCCTGCCACCTCTGTGGCGCCCGCTTCCCCTCAGCGGACATCAGAGATAAGCACCGGCTGTGGCACGCCGTGCGGGAGGAACTGTTGCTGCCGCCTCCGGCCGGGACCCCCGAAGGCGGCATGGGGGGCCACGAGCGGCAAGGCTTCCCCTGCAAGCACTGCCCCGCCACCTTCTTCAGCGCGCCCGGGCTGGCGCGGCACAGCAGCAAGTGCCACCCGCCGGAAAGCAGGCAGGTCCTGCTGCTCCAGGTGCCCGTCCGTCCGGGCTGCTAGGCTTGCGGCCGCCCCCGATGGGATTGCTCTGGGAGCCCGAGCGAGTCCTGTCCACGCAGTAATTCCTATGGAAAGTCGCGGTACTCATGGCTACGAAGGCGAAGGAGCCGCCCGCGGACTCCATCCCCTCGCCTTCCCGGCTGCTGGGTAGCTGGGCGGAACTGCTCGCCCCCGGACTAGCCGGGCGGAACGTTTAACCGACGGGCGGCATGGCCGCCGCCTTCAGGGATCCGGGCGGCGGCGTTCACGCCGAGCCCGGCCAGGGACGGAGACGTTGGGCTGCCGGCAGCCCCGAGGCGGCCGGAGGACGGCAGACGGATGCGAGTACGGCCCCGGGCGAGCGGCAGCGGGCAAAGAGCCGGACCCTACCAGCATCTGCCAGAATGCGGGGCGATGCCAGAGCGGAGGGTGTTGACACACTGGAAGTACCATCTTTCTTCTGTAGCTACTCTCAGTCCCAGGATAGAAATACAGCTGCATATATGATATTATTTAAAGAGGAATTATTTTTCCTGAGAAAAGAAGCCTGATCTAGGTACCTTGTTTTACTAGCCTTAGCCCCCGAGCTTCAACAATTAAGTTACTGTGAGGTGTTTTGTTTGCTGTACTCTGTACTAAGATAGTCGAGACGGTGAATGCTCATATTAAATCAATGTCAATTCATATAATAGCTAGGGAAAATGTATGGAAAATTAATCGTGCTGTCTGCTTAATTAGAATGCGAGGTGTTTATGTGAGCTCCTCTGAGTCTTGTTGGCTGAAGTTCAAACATCTGTCTTTTGATATGTTGCTAAAGATGACAGGCTACCTTCCTCCTCCCTAAGGAGACCTACTGTTAGCAAAGCAACCTACGGTGCGTGTTGCCGGGCATTAACGGTGGTCTGACCAAACGCTTTGAAATACTGCTGAATTTACCACCTACTGCCATGTCAGCTGGCATTCATTTATTTATTTCCATGCATGAGTGCTTGTTTCCAAATGAGATAGCAGAGGAGGCAAAAAATAAGGGCAAGCAATTTCATTAAAGGATTTAAAACAAAGCTCATGCCTTCCTTGAATTCTGCAGGGCAAAGTGGGTCAGCTGGTAATTTCCAGAGAACCGAACTGAACCCAGCCATAGCTTTTGTTCTACCACGCTCTCTGAAACAAGCATGCAAAATATTTCAATCTTTAGATTAGTGTCCCCTAAAGCAATTATTTCTGTAGTTTTATATTTTGTGACACACAACAAAAAATTCACCTGTAGCATGCCCAAAGGCTGAAAGCAACCCATAAGTGCTTGATTTTAATATGCTTCACAGACTTTCTCATTTTAGTTCCAGGACCTGGACTAACAAATGCATACAATAGAACCTACAGCAGCCAGGATTTGCTGTCTCACAAAGGAGGCTAAAGTCACAGCCTGCTTTTCTCAATATGCCAGAAATACAGCATGTTACTTTCAGTTGTGCATTTTCCCATAATTTGTGGGTAACAGTATTTGTTAAAAATGCCCTTGTTTGCCATTAAACGAGTTCTCTCCTGGAGATGGTCACTATGTTTTTTTAAATAATCCCTCTCCCTTCTCCCTTGTATATTTGAAGGGCTCTGGACCCCAGAAACCTGACGATTATTAACTGCTCCTACAATTAGCCCTCGAACAGCCAGCTGGCAGGAGAGTACATCCTGCACTTCATGTTACCTATAGAGCTATGTCTCTTGTATTTACTAGATCTGGGGAAGAATTTTCAGTACAGTGTTCTGGCCATGGGTTGGGAAAGAGCTCCTAAGAACTCATGTGCTTTTTAGTACAAATGAAAACTAAGCCATGTATTGTACTTAACTGCTCCACATGTAATGTGCTATTCTTCTAGGAACTGGAGTGAGAACCTAATTACTGAGGTGAATGACTAATACACAAAAGGTGGTAAGAATAATTTTATTGTATTATTAAATAGTATGTCTTCTCTTCAACCATTACAAATTTGTAGATACTACATGAATGACAGTACACAATTTCTCTTTATTGTTGCCCCATATGATATATTTACACATGCAGTTAGTATCGATGTCATGCTGTAGCATTTTGTTAACAGCATTTTCTTGTTTGCCAGACTCAAAATGTGAGCACTTCATCTTCTGTAGGAAAATATCTCTGGGTGGGTCTGCTAACCTGCACTCAGAGGGTTGGAATCTTCAGCATTTCAGGCCAGGCTCCCAGAGCACGTTCCCTTTTCTTCCCCTAGTATACATTGTCAGAACAATGGATTTCTATCAGGAAAGCGTGGTGGGTTTTTTTTTTTTTATTTTTTTTTTATTTTTTTTTTTTTAAATGTAAGAAACAAGAATACACATCTAGACCCAGCAGCCTGATGATAAAGGCTAAAAACCATGGAACTTGACGGCATTTACTACTGATACCACTTGGAAAAGCAAACATTAAAAAAATATTTGGAAGCCAAGCACAAGTAGAATTTCCGCAAAGTGATTTTTTTTTTTTCTGGCATAGATTATGGCATCACCTGCAGTTTTGAAGTGATGCATCGCTTTGTGAAGAAAGTTGGTGCTATGAGCCAGTTATTTTGTTTGGACTCTGTAATGTTTGAAAGGCTGTTAAGCTATTTTATTCTTAACATAAATAGTCTGTACACAGCCTGTGCATTAACATTGTGACAGCTGACAGAATTTACAAATTGCAACTTCAATTTAAAATTGTGCATTCATTTTCAAATTGTACATATTTGTTACAGAGAAAACTGCAATGGGGCACAATAAATATAGTGTAATCAAACTGGTCTCCAATTCCATGTATGAGTCAAGATCAACCAGAGTTATAAATGACTACTGTTAAGATATTTTAAAACATCCAGGAAGGTAAAAGGTGCAGAGGACAAACTGCGCTGGGGGCGGGGGAAAGGCAGCCTGGAATTTGATAAAAAACCAACAGCTAAAAATATTAAAGTAAAATTCCAGTGTCACTGTTTAAAAAACATACAGAAAAGTGGTATGCAGGGGGTCGGGACACACACATTTCCATCTTTCAACAGAAAGCAGGGAGTCGCTGTGGGAAGGGTGCCCGATTGCTGTACACTAGAAAGCTGCAGGCACCTCACTGCTCAGGACTTGTTGGCTGAGCCAGAGGACCGGCGCAGTTTCATGGACATGCGGCTCTTGCTAGTCCGAGGAGACATTGGAGAGGCTAAGTCTGTTCCATCCACCTGTGCTGTTGCTGCTGCTGGAGTTTCTCCCGGCTGAGTCTCTGGGCAGAAGCCTGCAGAGGACAGCAAGAACAAGACAAGTCAGTGCTGCCTCCCATACTCGCAGCATGGGAATCTTATTCACAAAGGGCAGAGAGGCATTTCAGTCTTGCTGTCACTCCCACAGGGTGTCCTAGCCCTTTACCAGCTGTGGGTGATGGTATTGCATGTGGAGCTAGCAACTGACACAAATCCACCTCTAGAGAAACCATGATGCCAGAAAGTATGGAACCCCCTCACTCTCAGCAACTGAGGCAGCACTGAAGTGGATGACATTCTCCCGCTAGCCAGGAGAACAAGCTCCTCCAGTTCTCTCGAAGGGATGGGGAGTCGTTGTTCAAACCACAACCCCAAAGAAACCAGTCTTTAATGAGAACATGAAGGTTAACAGCTCATTGCGCATGAAAGGAGCTCTAGGAATGCAGCTGAAGAATGCAGTGAATCGGGACCAATTGGGACAGCAAACCAGCTTCTCCCATCCTGACTTTAGTCAAAAGGCAAATTCCTACAGGGCCCACAAGGCAGAAGCTTGAACAGATCATACTAAGTGGATGCACTACATGTTAACGCTTCTTTGTAAAAGGAACAAGATGAATTTGATATAATGGTATTCATTAGCCCAGCACCCAGAGCTACTCTACAGTGGGCCCCAAGGCCTCACTGCAAGAGGACAAGGCTCTTCCCTTACAAACAGCCCATCTCCAAATCATCTACCAGAGACACAAAAGGAAAAGGAGAAAATATGAAATCAAAATTACATTCTCCCTCTCATCTACAGAAAATTAACACTATGAAATCACATCACAAAACTAAACTTCATTTTAATTAGCTATTTGCAGAGACTGACAGCCTGATTGCACTCAGCTACCTCAGTCACTACTGATCACTTCTGACCTGTACAAATTACAGAGAGAAGCTTAGTCCTTCAGAATTCAATGGGGAAAATCCCTACTGACTTCAGTGAGCCAGAATATCAGTTTCTGTTTCTTCCACATCATGCTATAACTGGTAATTCTTTAAAATAATAATGCCATAATCAGAACTGAAGATCTCTCCCTCATAATATATTTCATATATTAGGGGTGCAAAAAACATTCAAAACTGACCACCATTTATTTTGAAACTCTCTAAAATCAAATGAGGTCATCAGGTAAGATGTCTAAGAGTATACTTAAAACATATCGTCATAAACATAAGTGATTTAGTGACCTAGCCATCTTCCTTGTCTGGGCTATCTTCTGCCTGCTCCAGAGAGATGGCATGGTACTTTATATCTTTTTCAAGCTGACGTGACCCATCAAAGTGATAGGGAGGAGAGAAGGGGCTGTTATTTGTTCCCCAGTTGGTGACAGTAATTCTTTCATGAACTAGGTACTTCATTGCCAAACAATCTGGAAAAGCATGATAATGACTGACTCACTGTGCCTTACAGTGAGAAAAAGGCAGGCAGGGAAACATGCACTCTCATTTTCTGAAATTCTATCTTGTTCTAATTGTACAAGGAATTAAAGCATTTCAAATGGTGGAAGTTAGAGAATAGTAAGCAACCACTGTTGTTTTGCACAGCATACCATTCACAGCTAGCGTGAAAGACCTTCCGTTTCAAGCCTTTGCCCTTTACCTTGAAGTGGCCAATGCTTTCTAGTGGAGGTTTTGGAAGGAGAAGAAATATCACAGCATTTCTTTCTTTGTTGAGAATGAAGAAGTGATGAGGAAGGAGGAGTGGAAAGAAGTTGGGGGTGGGGTGGGGAGAAAAGATAAAAGATAACAGGTGTGAGACATGAGGCACGAACCGCAGAGATTGAAGGGTATTAACAGATGAACACAGAAAACGAAATTTTGAATTTCATTATGCAATTGCTGCTCATGCTACAGGTTAAAGAGAGTGATGAGTTAGTTATGTGCAATGAAGCAACAGCTCTGAAATCTGGCATCATACTTACCAACTAAGCATTACAAGAAAAAAAGAAAGGGAGAGAGAGAGAGAAAAGAATTCGATAACATTATCCAGATCCAGCAATCTTATTCATAGCAACTGAGACACATCCTAAACATTGTTTGAAATGCTTGCTTAAAGTCTGTGAAAACAGTTAAATACACACATACAATAGAGAAGGAAAAACAAATGGCAACTCAATATATGGCTTCTGTTCCCCAGCTGTTTCACAGAATTAAATATTCTAAAATTATAGCCAGTCTCAATATGAGACTCCTGAAATCACGTAAAGAGAAAAAAACCACAGTATTTAAGCTAGTTATTCTGTGTCGAAGTGTCAAACCCTAGTGTGAAATTTTACCATGAGTTGGATAAAGAAAATCTTAACCACCCCTCCCCTGTTATTTTAATTCAGGTATTATTCTGGTCATGTCTTAAAATTTTGTTTCTAATTCCTGCAGACAGAAGCACAGATTCACATGCTATCCCATTTTTTAAAGAAACTGACTTAGAGCTATGGAAGAACAGAAGTCATATAAAGCGATTTTCACATCTGAACATATCACAACAGAAGAGTGAAGAATAATGGTACTTTAAATATATTTTAAGTCTGACAGCAATCAACAGGCTGCTTAGTAACTCAATTTATTTGGATTTTAGATAAGCATATATATCTGTGTATACATACATATGCACATACACACACACGGATATTAAATGTGTTATATGAAAATTTTGAAGGTTTTGTTGCACCTTCACATTTTTAAAATCTTCAGTGTAAAATGTTACTACCTTTATCTCTCTAACAATGAAATATTTAGTTATCCAAAATATAAAAATAGAGTTAAATAAGAAGGTTTTATTGACAATTGACCAAGAACAAGAAAGTTCTAGAAAATAAACAAAATAGATGTGTTAGGATTTTTAAGAGGCTGAAAAATGTCAGGAAGTGATCCATATTTTTCATCTCTTGGGCTTGAAAAATTACAAATATCATAGCCTGATGAGCTATGATATTTTAAGGCCATAATGTAAAGCCATTTCAATTGCTTCTGAACAAGGACGTGGATCAACAAAGTTGAAATGCGACATTTTCGTACTCCATTTGAAAATATAGAGTCTTCTCACAACAGTATGGTGGTTACGTGGCTTAGAAATGAACTATTTAAATGTAAAATGGAATCCTAACTACATACAGACTGCGTTAGAAGTGGGGCGAGGTAAAACACACACGTTGGCATATCTTGTCTTGCTTGTCAGTTTTGACTTTCAAAGAGGTGAAAAATTCACTGAGCAGAAGCCTGGCAGGGTACTGATGTTAAGACAGGGTGCTGCATGGTAAGACTACTCTCAGTACGTCTAATTTTATCACACCTTGTTGTCTCAATCAATATTTTCCTGTGTGCCATCTCTGAGCATGACTACAGAGGAAAATACCATTTGTGCATGTTGGTAAATTTTTATAGCCCTTTAAGAGATATTTCAGCCTCCCTGCCTGACCTCCAGAGAAGAAGGCAATCATTTTTGTACAGCATGTGCCCTTTGCTACTATTAGAAATTCCAGCCCCAATCTGGCCAAGTTGTCTGTCATGTTCAGCACAGCCTTGCTAGAGTCAAGGAATTAAGTCTCTCAGTAAATCTGGGAAATGAAGTGAGAAGCGGATGTCGAGAGACAGACTGCAAACGCAGCTGCAAAGCAAGATGAGAAGGTGAGGAAGAGACAGTGAGCGGCCTAAAGACCTGTGAGAGTGGAACTGGGTAGGAGAGAAAGAACCAAGAGGCAGCCGCAAGAAAGAACACAGCAAAAAAGATTAAGTTTATAGCAAAAGAGCAGCAGAGCCCATGTCCAGTGAAGAATGCTCTTCAGAACCTGTCTGGAAACACACTGGGTAAACCTGTTCCTTTCTGTCAACTAATACCTGTAAAATCCACTGGCAAAATTCCCAATCTAGTGGGAATCTCACACCCCACTAGTGGAGATTCAGGCAGAGATAAATCAGAGTAATATTACTATGAATTATTGCCCTATCTCAGTCTGTAAGATATGATGGTGGATCTAGAGGTTACAGTTTTGCTTATGCATCATGTAACTGTTAATCAGTATTACAGAATTTCTCTTTTGCCTTATGCCTTAAAATAAAAATGGAAGGAATTACATAAGGAAAATGTGTCACAAGACAATAAATTTGTAAAATCAAACATTCAAAAAGTGGGAAATGCCAGGATTAAAACTACATTTGTCCCCCTGTGTGTATGCATGGGATGCTTTTTAATTGGACAACCATACTCTATTTTTTTCAGTGGACCCATTTCATTAAATGTAGAAAATTCATCTGTTTGGGTCTCCAGCAGTCTGCACTGAATTTACTGCCTTGAAGTGTTGAGGATCCTCAGCTTACTATCACCTATGCAGTCCACTTAAGGATACTAGTTCCAAAATGCATAAAGTTTCAGCTTCAGTTGTTCCAATATGACATTTTTGGAAAATTTCAGTAAGTTTTGAGGTTTTGCTCTGGTTTGGAATAAAAAAAAAAAAAGATTTCTTAAGTTTGTACTGGAGAGGGGATAATGAGAAACTTTTCCCAGCCTTGCCAGACATACAGTCCTCACTTCTGTATTTCAACTTCACTTACAACCACCACCATCAAGTGTTGCTTAGACGCTTCTACAGTGAGAAATGCACTGCCACTCTCATCTGTGAAGGGGTAATACAGGGCCAAAATTATTCTCAGTTCAAAGTTCCACAGCAAATACACAGCAGAAGAGATTAAGATGCAGGCTGTTGAATTTGAGTTTCTCTTGTGCAAGTCTGAAGTATCGTTACCTCTACATTCCTTGCTTCCCTGCCTGTCAGCTGGCATCCCCACTTTGTGAGCAAATCAGCAGAACTGTTCTAAACACAGGCTTTGAAGATAGAAGGAATTATTGTTGCAATCAAAAAGTCTGATGCTTTTAGCACAAAGAAAACACTGACTAATGTAGAGGCCCCTTCATTATAAGGTTTACTACACTGAGGTACTATTTTCAGTAGAAATAGAGGAAAAAAAGATCGAGAAAAAACAAACCAGATATAGGTACAATTTAAAGCTCAGAATCTTAGCATCATGGGGTCAATAAGCTCTTCAATACCACTGAGTTTTCCATTGACAGTTCCCTCAACCTATTCTAGTGTCACAGAAATCTGGCTTACTCAATAGCTATACAGCAGGAGTTACTCTATTTAACAGAGTCAGCACAAAGTAAAAAATAGAGGCAACTGAACTACATTCTGTGATTAAGTGCAGGTAAATTTCATTTTTTAAAAAATGTACACACCCACTACACTAGTCAGGTTTCTAAACATCTGACAGGTAGACTTGTCAGATATTTTGACAGGGCAAATTAAGTATCTAGATAAAACAGCAGCAGTCACAATCACATTGTATTGAACACCATCAACTCTAAGGAAGGAAATGTCTTCTGCTGAGGGCTGAGCCTTTGACAAAATATGTCAATCTGAGGAAATAGAGTTTGTTACCAAATGGCATGTTCTCTAGTTGCTCTGATTATCATAGCTCAAATGAAAAAAAACCCAGTATGCTGAAATCAGCCAACGGGATCACAACAAAAAAAATTACAACACCTGGTGATGGGCTACAATAACTTCAGTTTCTATATATCTTCCTTAGAAGAAACTGTATATAGGATTATATAAAAATTAAACATATTCAGCAACTGTAATCTTAGAGATCATGACCCAGTTAAAGAATCAAGCCTGTAAGATCTGAGATTTTGTTTCCCTTTGGTCTTGATCATTTGCACTGGCATAACTATACCACTTAATATACTTTGAAACTGCACCTCATTTCTATTTACACTTTATACTTTCAAGCAAAGGAGTCTCATCATTTTCACACCTCTCAGTCATTGTTTCTGTAGTCCTATCACAACACTTCTAAAATTTTAGACCTTATTTCGGTGTATTTTTGCAATTGAGAAACAAATTTTGAGGTAACAACTTGCCAAATTAATTTATTCTTACAATATTTATTTTATTCAGAATTACCGGTTTTCCACAGAAGCATTTTGATTGATTTGTCATTAAATAATGGTTACTAAACAAGGAACATCAAGTGTTACACATTCTTCTTCTCCTTCTCTCCTATGTTATCACTTCAGAATGTCTTACAACAGTAATGAAAGACAGTACAGGGTACAAAACACACCACTGCCATCCAGTACTACTTGCTCATGCTGAGAAACAAAGGTCAACACAATAGTGTGTTACTCATTCAACAATTGTCTCTATCATTAGTTACCTTAATCCCAGAACCAGTGTTAGTGCTTCATGCAGACCTGAGGTTAGTAAAAGACTAAAACTTTAAGATGATGTAGTGGTCATTTCTCAATCAGTGTGAAATTCTTTATAGTGTGAACAAGGGCAACAAGGGAAGTTTGCATACAGTTTGGTTACAAGCTTAGTGCTCTAGTAAAAGTAAGAGGAACAAAGGGTTTTTTTGGACACTTTGTCTTACCTTCAGATAAACAGAACTGATATTTAATGATCTAAAAAGAGGGGAAATAAAATAATGAAATAATCATAAGGAGTTCAAGAAATTTCAGAACAGGAAGGCCTTGAGTTATTAATTTGCTTTTACCAATTTTCTCATTAGTAACTGAAAATGCAGTACCCTCTTATAAAACAGGTGTTGTACTGGAAAGCAAAAATTACCTTAAAACCAACCTTGCCGCTAAAAACCTGGAGACAAAATTGATGATTGCAAGGCTTTCCGATTTCCAGTTTAAAACTTTACATTCTAAAAATGTAGTGAGCCTTAAAACTTTCTTATAGGGAGGGTGTACTTAGATTAAATAAGGTATCTACCTGAACTAGCCTGGATGAAGGGGTAAAAATGCTTCCACAGAGACTTTATACTGGGGAACACAATAACATTCACTGTAAAAATACAGGGTCTCATTGCTATATTAAAGTAGCTAGACAAATCTTAATGCCAGGCACTGGCTCACGATGCTAGACAAGGGAATAAAGATTTAAAAGCACCTTTGCCCAGGTTCTGAAATACATACATAAAGCCTTCCACAATTCTTAATGACATGTGAAGGTTTGAATTTTTAGTTTTTATAAGTAAGGATACTGCATTTCAAATGACACTGTATAAAACCAGCTCTTTACTGTTGTTCTTACCTGTGTCTGAGGGCAAATGGTGGTAAGGTGCTGGACAGAAAACCTGAGCAGCAAAATCCTCAAAAGTTGTAGGCTCTAGATGATGTTGAATAATTGTTTGGAGGTATCGTGCTCTCTCCTCATAACTGGTTTAGCCAAGAATTAAGGATCAATTTATATCACGTACTGTAACTAATAAATATCAGCACCTAGTAATTCACAATTCTTGTTAAACATCTCTCATGTATTTCAGTGACTGTACACACTTATTTTAAATCTTTACATAAATATGATATTACCTGCTGCACTGAAGAGGCAACTGTAAGATAAACAATAATGTAAACCTTATTGTTCAACTATAGTTTTTTCATGTCTGCTGCAAAACTTTCTGCAAATTTTTTCAAACAGCAGCAACTTAAATATGCTTTTCTAAGTAAGTGATTTGGCTGCACTTTGGTTACAATTAAATATAAAACCATTACAATTTTATAAGAGGTATAGCATGAAAAATAACTTCAGCATTAACAAAATCAATTATTTTGCACTTTTCCATAGCAAACTGCTTCCATAATCCCTGAACACACACACACACAGAGAGTTATGATAAATACATAGTGAAATTTGAGTATTGTGGAAAACACCTCATCAATTATGCTGTTAAAACAAGCAAGAATATTTATAAAGAATCTACAGGACCCTTACATATTGGCTAACACAGTGTCGGCAGGGCAGTGACAGCAAAATACTGTACTTCTTCCTTTTCCCCGTGTTCTCCCTCTCTGATGTTATTGACAAGAGACCGGTATCTTGAAGTGTTGCTTTTGAAGAACCCTCTGCAGGCTTCTTGTTCCAGCAGGCCTGATTGTGCTGTTAGCACACAGAGAAGGAGAAGAAGAGAGGATATTTCTGCTGTTCATGAAAGCAACTATGGAAAAGGCTGTCAAAATGTGGAGCAGCAGGCAGCAACATACAATTATCAAGAAAAACTAGCATGCTGGCTTTATGTTGTATAGTTCCTGAATTAAGAAATCAGTTAACCTTTTCTCTCACAACTTTCAAAGTCCTCCAGCTGGACTCAATATGTTGTATGAGAGAGACCTCCTTCAGTTGTCTTAAAGAATCATAAAATTATCAGAAATTTTCCCTGGCATTTATGCTTGTGTACACTTTTTTTTTCCTTTTGTATATTATTTGTAGATAGTGAGATTATTTTCTCCCTACGTAGTTCTGTTTTATTTACCTAAACTACCCCAAAACAAACCAGCATGCTGTAGAGAAATGCACTCAGATTCAGTTTCTTGCAGCAGATCTGAAATCAGACTCCAGAACCTTCTTTTTTTTGGGAGGATAGGAGCAGTGAGGAAACCACTTTTCAGACTCAATTTCACCACCTGTGAAATGGGGATCATATTCACCTTGCACACATTTTTTAGCAACCCAAACATAACAACAATTGCATTACAAGTGCTAATACTTAAAATACATTATAATACTATTTTTTAATGATAAGCAATAAAATTCTCAGCCCCAAATTACATCTGGAAACAATACATTGTAGCTTTTAAACTCTATTTCAACAATTACAGAATTTTTCCTATGAAACCTTTTTACAGTTGTTTTCTGTACATTATTTACAGTAGATTTTGCAGTATATCTAAATATGAAAAAAATACTTTAGAGAATGCATTATCTGAAAACAACTTCTAGTGAATAAACCAATCTTCACTGTACTTCCTTAAGACCACAACTTGGTTACATAGTGAAACTGTGAAACAATTTTCCCTCCAAAACCTGTGTTCTGAACTCTTTCTGGATCACGAGACAGTGATCACCTCAGTGGAAGTCTCAGGCTGGAGAAGCTGTAATAGAAGCACTGGGACAAGAGAAAACATAAAAATCTCCCATTGTAACAGTTGTTTGGTTGGTGGATAAACACAGTATTGAGCCTTAACAGAGGGGAGTAATATAGCACAGTTTTTAAGAGACTATGTATAAGCGGTAAAGGATGAAACTGATAGTTGAAGTCTAAATAATACTACGTATCTCACAACTTGTTGAAAAGCACTTTTTTTCATTGGGGGAGATTCACAGCTGCTGAATTTTCTGCAGGTAATAGAGTCCTTTGATTCACAGCAGTGCCCCTTGCACAAAAAATACTGGCTTTTGTGTATTACCAGAAACTAATTTTCTATTTGGCTGAAAAAGGAAAAATGGGGTTATTGCTTCTCTCTCCTACAGAGCTTTTCATTATGCCTGATGCACTCAACTTCTAAGCTCTTCTAAGAAAAAAAAAAAAACCAACCAAACCAAAATCCAAAAACCCACAAAACTGAAGAGGCAAGAGGTAGAAAAATGAGCTTGTTAGCACATTAGAAGTGAAGTATCTTGGTGGGCCCTAGAAATTCCCAGTGGTGTGTTAACTTATCACTCTATGCATGCTGGCACTGATAGTTTCCCAATTGATCACTCTCTTTTCACACCAAAGGTGCTGCCAGGAAGCAAAGGCTGAAGGCACACAGAAAAGGCTGCTATCAAAACAAGCTGTTTTTAAAAGTGTGCTTGAATGGGTAAAATGTTTCATGAAAAAGTAGGGTGGAGACACCTACCTACTTTTAAAATGCTCTACTTTCAGAGGTCTCTAAAGGAAACCTTTTAGTTTATCCTATTATATCCAAAACTTGCACACAAATAAGGCAAAAATTAAGGAAAGTTACTGCTTTGAATGTGACAGGGACATTCCCATTCTGCAGTCTAGATACCTATCTCCTAACCACATAAAGAAGTCTCAACACAGATGCTGAATGAGGATAATGATGTTTTCATTACACAATGGAAAGGACATGCTTATATCAGTTCTACAAGTCTAATTCAAATGCACACTTAGTATACGCAGAGAAAAGTAATTCAGCTAGTCAAGTTGCCGCTCATCCTATCAATCCACAAAACCATCTGCAGCTTGTTAAAAGCAGAATCCCGTATAAAAACAAAACAAAAATCTGATGTTACTGCAAAGTCCTAAGCTTGCTGTATTCTGCACTAAGAAATGACATGCTCTCCTCAGAAGAGCTCCTTTTCTATATTAGGGACTGAGTAGCTGAGAATGGGATGCTTTTATCCTCTATTCACTTATACTTTGAGAACATTCTAGTACTTTAAAACTCCACATTTGTATTCACTTGTGGCTGAGATAATCTAGTCGTACACTGTATTTCAATGCAACTATTGCAAGAGTGACCATAAACCCATGGTTGTTAATTTCTACATTACTTCTAATATGCTACACACTTAAACTTCTTTAAAACGCTGCTCTCTAGGGAAGTTATCAGCACCTACAAATTGAGAGGCACATACAAACTCAGTGGCTAGTAATAATTGGGCAATGCAAGCTGTATTCTTACTCCAAGTGGATGTTGCCACTGGCATCAGCAATTAAGATGGAATGCGAAGGATGCACCGACAAACCAATGGATAAAGAGTCTGGCACAGAGAGTGACTAAACACTTAAACAACGGTGTTGTGAGCTTTCTGCTTCTGAAGAAGGTGCTAACTGGAACAAAAGAGAACAGATAAAAAGGTAAGACATACATTAATTATACGGGCACTCAACCCAATCTGTCAGCTAAAAACTTGCAGATATATAACCCCAAAAAAAAAAACCCCAAAAAATCGAATGCCTTCATTATACTTTTTCAGAAGATAGTGTTCTGAAAAATACAATCAATACAAGAACAAAATATCAGAAATTGTATCTTTATGGTTCACTCAGGTTGCTATCACTCCAACAACCTAAAATTTTATTTGCATTATAATCCATTATTCTCTAAATCTACAATTATTTCTATTAATACTGAAAATACTTTCCGTTTTTACTGTAAACATGCTTTTTTTTTTTTAGACCTGATGATTTGCACTTGGGAACAAGCACTGAAATCCTGGCTATCAGATCACCTACTTATGCTTAATCTGTCTAGAAAACATCTCATATCTTCACCTAATAGCTCTCCATCACTACTGATTGTATCACCTTCTTTTTTGAGCTCTGTTTAGATTCCTGTGGCAGTAAACATCTACATCGTGCAGATGCTTTTTGCATAATCTAAGCTAAAACTTTTTCTAGACATCTGCATGAGTAAATCATCTAGGCTCTTACAGCAGAACTCAGTTACTGCCATATCTCTTTCTTTGACCTTAAAAAATTAAATTTTATTTCTCCTTGTATCCACTCAGAGCATTGCACAGCCCACTTTTTGAACATCCTGCTTAGATGAGGCATTCTCTTTAGATATCACCATCAGTCTGCCACTCCCTTGCACAAATATAGGCTACTTTTTTTAATAGTCCACACCTATTTGACCAATTTTATCAAAACGACTCATGCCTCCAGTTAGTTAATACAGACAGCCACTCTCACTCACACTGACATTTTTAGACAGGTACTTTCTTCCACGTCTTCTTATGCCTAGCACCAGGTCTCCTTAAGTGTCCACAAAATAACCCCTCTTTAAACTCTCCCCTTTGTTATTACATGTATCTAAAAAGAAAAAAGGAAAAAAACATTGGAAGATTCAAGTCCCTTTCTGTGTAGGTCACACAACTATTCATTCTGTTTACTACTGTTTCACATTTCCCTGTGTTTGTTTTTTTTTTTTTTGGTTGTTGCTTTTTTTTTTTTCTAATCTGCCTTCATTTGTTGTCTTCAGTTTTATACTTCGCTTTTTTACTTCTAGGGGGACAAATAACATCTGTCTCATGCTGCACTCCACCTCAGTGAGATTGTGGTTGATGCTGAGGATATATATATGCCACAATAATAAAAGCAAAGTATTTCTCCCCCTTGCATCTTCATCCATCATCTTGAACTTCTCCCTTTATATCCAAAACAGTTCCCTCACATCATTGCCTTATTTTTTCTTTTCATTAATGGCTTTGTCATCCTTCAATGTAGTGAGGAACTCGTTTGCTACATTTTCCCACATCTCTAGTTTAGTCTTTATTTTTCCTTTCCTGTAATTTTAACCATGCAATTTCCACAAAATCCCATCCTTCCCATAGTTCAGCCTCTTCTACTGTCTCCATCTTTCAAGTCCTTCTGTTGAATTCAGCTCCTCATAGTAATTTCCATAGATTTATTGTGTCATTCTGATTACACATTTCTTTCCATTCTTATTCACACCTCTCTCAGACTTTAGGATAAAGTCTACCTGTAAGTTTTAGAACTGAATAAAATGCATTACAATAAATTTATCCAGTATATTGCAGTTAAAGAAGAGTGGATGCATGATTACTATGTTACAGACACCCAGGGAAAACCAATCCTAAAATGTCATTAACCTGAGCCTGAAAAAAATGAAGAAAAAGCAGTTTCAATATGGAGTAAAATTTCTGAGACTTTAATTAAGGATATGTAAGTTCACAATTCTGTGATCTATCTATTACCAGAGCATCTAAGTGCTGGATTCACAAAAGGGCTGAAGAAATCCTAGTGCCTGCTCCAAAGACCATGTGATAACCAATGCTTCCTGAGCAGGGACTTGAATACAGGGATTCTCCCAGGAAAGTACCATAACCATTAGGCTATACAGATGAGCATGTACTTTCCCTGTGATTCAGAGGAGATCTTATTTTATGAAACGAAGAGCAATTTCAGCAGTGAATGGAACATGCCTGATTACAAAATGTCCTCAGCCCCAGTGGTTAGAACAGTTTTGTAAGAGGCAGGAAACATGGCCTCAAAAATGGAAACTGCTGTCTCCATTTCCTGGCTGATTGATGTAACTAGGGAGTTACCTCCTGCTGTGTTTGTGTGGGCTATAATCTAGTGAGTATATCTTCAAAATACTTAGCATTGCTGCCTTGCAGGTCAGATGAGCAAAGAAATACCTACTAATCAATGGATAAAGAGAGGCATTTGGCTGTCCAGGACACAGGAAGGACTCAGGCACCTCTAAGTCTGTGCTAAAGCGGGCAGATCTCCAGGGAAGGATGGCAGTGAAAGCTTTAGATACCTGTGAACTTCAGAGGCATCCCAGACTAGGCATTTGCTGTGTGGAGATTTTCATCACCTGTACTTTAGATTCAGGCACCTGTAAGTCTAGTTGGGAGGAACTTGGGTCAGACCAACTGAGTAGTTACATGCCTAACTGCTCTCAAGACTTTTTTTTGGGGAAAAAACAAAACCAAACCAAAACAACCCCCACAAAAACCACCCAGAAAACTTCTTATCAAGACAGTTTTCCTCAGCAGCTTCTGGAGGGAAGTATTATACAGGGGAACTTACTCAATGACAGAAAATTTAAAAAGGGCTGAAGAGATGCGCAGTTCATCAATATATTAAAATGGTGACAGAAATATTTGTAAAAAAATGTCATTTTTTTCAGCAAAATTTAAAAGGAAAGCATTTGTGAAATACTTAAAGCCATCAATGGCAGAAACCCTGTACTTTTCCAAAATTTAAAAGAAAGTTGTGCTGCTTTTAGTCAGCAAAGAGTTAATTTTCTTCACAGTAGCTGGTATGAGACTAGGTTTTGGATTTGCCCTGAAAATAATACTGATAAGGTGTTTGTTAGTTGGTGCTAAGGAGAGCTTGCACCAATTCAAGGTCTTTTCCAACTTCTGATACTGCACACCTGTCAGCCAAAGCCCTGACAGAATTAAACCTGGCCAGGGACATGAACAACAGGACAGCTGGTTTCCCAGGATATGGAGAAGGCCAAAGTACTCAATGCTTTTTTGAGTCTTCACTGTCAAGGGCACAAGCCATACCCCCAGAGTCATAGAAGACAAGGGCAAGAACTGGGAGAATGGAGAGCCAGCCATGGTCAGTGAGGATCAGGTTCGGGAACACCTGAAGAACCTGAAAGTGCACAAGTCCATGGGACCTGATGAAATACAGCCACCAGTCCTGAAAGAACTGGCGGATAGGGCTGCGAAACCTCTATACATCATATTCGAGAAGTCATGGCAGACTGGTGCAGTTCCCACTGACTGGAAAAGGGGAAACATAAACCCCATTTTATAAAGGGAAAAAAGGAGGATCCAGGGAACTACAGGCCAGTCAGTCTCACCTCTGTGCCTGGCAAGATCGTGGAGCAGATCCTCCTGGAAATGATGCTAAGGCACATGGAGAATGAGGAGGTGATTGGTGACAACCAACATGGCTTCACCAAGGGCAGACCATGTCTGACAAATCTGGTGGCCTTCTACGATGGGGTCACGACCTTGGTGGGTAGAGGACGGGCAACTGACATCACCTACCTGGACTTGTGCAAAGCCTTCGATACCATCCCACACGACATCCTTGTCTCTAAACTGGAGAGACATGGATTTGACGGATGGACCACTCAATGGATAAAGAACCGGCTGGATGGTTGCACTCAGACAGCGTTGGTCAATGGCTCAATGTCTGAGTGGAGACCAGTAATGAGCAGCGTTCCTCAGGGTTCGGTGTTGGGACTGGTGCTGTTTAACATCTTTGTCAGTCACATCGATGATAGCATCTAGTGCACCCTCAGCAAGTTTGCGGACAACAGCAAGCTGTGTGGTGCGGTCAACATGCTGGAAGGAAGGGATGCCATCCAGAGGGACCTGGACAGGCTGGAGAGGTGGGCCTGTGCCAATCTCATGAAGTTCAACAAGGCCAAGTGCAAGGTCCTGCACCCGAGTTGGGGCAATCCCAACTACAAGTACAGGCTGGGTGGAGAACAGACTGAGAGCAGCCCTGAGGAGAAGGACTTGGGGTACTGGTGGATGAGAAGCTGAACATGAGCCAGCAATGTGCTCTGGCAGCCCAAAAGGCCAACTGTATCCTGGGCTGTATCCAGAGAAGTGTGGCCAGCAGGTTGAGGGAGGTGATTCTTCCCCACTACTCTGCTCTCATGAGACCCCACCTGGAGTACGGTGTCCAGCTGTGGAGCCCTCAACATAAGAAGTGTATCGACCAGTTGGAGCAAGTCCAGAGGAGGGCCACAAAGATGATCAGAGGGCTGCAGCACCTCTCCTATGAAGAAAGGCAGAGAGAATTGGGCTTGTTCAGCCTGGAGAAGAGAAGGCTCTGGGGAGACCTTATTGCAGCCTTCCAGTACCTGAAGGGGGTCTACAAGGAAGCTGGGGGGTGGGATTTTCACAAGGGCCTGTAGTGACAGGACAAGGAATAATGGGTTTAAATTGAAAGTGGGGAGATTTAGATTGGATACTGGGAAGGAATTCTTCACAGAGAGGGTGGTGAGGCACTGGAATAGGTTGCCCAGAGAAGTTATGGGTGCCCCATCCCTGGCTGTCTTCAAAGCCAGGCAGGATGAGGCTTTGAGCAACCTGGTGTAGTGGAAGGTGTCCCTGCCTATGGCAGGGGGATTGGAACTAGATGATCTTTAAGGTACCTTCCAAGCCAAACCATTCTATGATTCTATGATGATTCTGAACTACTCTTTCACACCTGTATTCCCAACTTTCTCACTAGAAGCAGTGTGGGGGAACACACCGTTCAGCAAGCTAACCCAAACTAAACAAAGGAGTATTTCATTCCATAGCACATCATGCTTGGTACATGAGCTGGGGTTGGGCCAGGGGGCCATAGAGTGCTAGCTGGCTCACTTGATTGCTTGCTATCCTGTCCATATAGCTTGATTGTCTGTTAGCTAGCTTGCTTGTTAGCTCATTTGTTCATGTGTTAGTTCGTTTGTTAGTGAGTTGGTGTGTCAGTTGGCTTTCTTGGTTGTGCAACTGCTCTCGAGCTCACTCAGACTCTGCTGTGATCACTCTTGGGCTTTCTGGCTCTGATTCTGTCTACTTGGGACCTGGATGTGTATCAACTGGTGAGCAATTGTAGCAAATGTATAATTTATTTTCATTTCATATTATTATTAGCACTTAATATTATTAGTATCACTACAATATTAATTTATATTCAATTATTAAGTAGTTCTTATCTCAATCCATGAGCTTTCCTTGTCTTTTCCTTCGATTCTCCTCCTCCACTGGAGGGTTATGCATGTGTGAGCAAGTGGCTGCATGGTACTTAATTGCTAGTTGAGGTTAAACCACATCAAAAGTATTTATCATTTCATATACCATAATAAAATGTTATGCCTCCACTTTCATTTTAGTAGATGACTTCAAGATGATTTAAAATGCATCAAGATCACTATAGTTCAGGAAATACCCTAGGACTACAAAGTTCTGAGTTGTGAGCTCAACAATGCTGCAGATATTTCTATATGCCTTCTGATGGGAGGACCAAGTCTAATTGACTGATAACATTTTTTTTCTTTTTATAAAAAAAAAAATCAGAATTAAAACAACAGGACTCCCTTTGTGAAAGGGAGTAAAAATGTGGGCTCTTCACTCCATTTTTTTCCATTACTGTGTCTCCCATTCAGAAAGACTGAAATTGAAACATCTCCATGAAAGTGTTATTCATAAATCTTGCCTCCTGATGCTTATGTATGTGTATATATACATATCTGTGCACCACTGTGTAGTATATCACAATATAACTGTGTATTGGAATACGTGATCATAATACTGACAGTATGTAGTACCGGAGATTCTTTGATTCTGGTGCTAGGAAAATGAGGAGTTTTTGATGATCACTTAGAAATACCTCTTAGAAAAAAGCCAGAGAATGCATTTCTAAACAGCAAGCGGGAATTCTTCAGGTTAAATTACAAAACTCTGTCAAAAATACCTGTACAACTGCACCCTTGGCAGTTCCAACTGTTAGTAAAATCATCTAAGTCATCAATAAATATGCTTCTGGAGAGTATGACTTTGTCAGCTAGGCATTTGGAAAATAATTTAGACAAGCAGAAACCAAAGCACTGCTCCATCCTTAACTGGAAAATGAAAATCCTCCACCCAGAGATACTTGCTTGTAGGATTAATGGACATCCACAAGAGTTTTAATTGCATGTACCTATATAACTGCATGTATCTATATAAAAGATATTAACAGTATTTTAAAAGCTACATAAGATGGCACCCTTCTGTTTATTAAATTTTCCTCCTCAGCAAATTTAGAGGCACATCTCTTCTTTCCTAGAAACCCTTCAAATTTTTAGTACAGTCAACACTCCTGGTATATTAAAGATCAAAGAAAAAAAAAGAAACAGTGAGGCACAACAAATGGCAGATGTTGGTAGGAAATTTAAAATTTCTTGCTCCCTGGCCTGAGAAGGTGTGCAAACCTCACAGGATTAATTGGCACAGCTCAAGGTACTTAAAATGATGAAAGCATCAATTCTATTGGGCAATTTTTGCCTAGTAAATTGCAGTTCCTTATGTCAAAATGTGAAAGGAGGACTGCCTCTCGGAAAAGGATAACAAGTACAAGTACCAAGGTCACAGAGAACCTGAAAGGAAAAGTTAACCATAGCAGAATTTGATTTTTGAATGAAGACAGGACAAAACCCACACATCACAGAAATGGCAGTTTTTTCTGGGAAATCATACTCTGAAAGAAGAGATTGTCAGTGGTTGTCGAAACAGCTGAACTCATACTGAGTCACAGCAATCTGTATTCTTTGTTGGCTCTTAGAATTAAAGATATAAGTCAGGCTGCTATTGATCCAGTGTTGGAAGCCCTGCAACTAGCTGTGTTTTGCACGTAGGTGGGTGATCAGTATCAACTGGCCATACTAAGAGAACAGTGAAAGTTCTCTTATATTTTGAAAAGTGACTCTGTAGAAGTGGCATTATGGTGTTCCCTATTTATTGCATTTCAGTGATTACCACATATATTTTGCACAATACAAAAATAAAGAGTTGGTTTTGTTGTGTGTGTTGTTCTCCCCCCAGCCCCCGCTGCAACTTCTGTTTACTCAAGTCAACTTGATATCTCAAAGTCAGCCTGGGTTCTTCTTTATTTCTTAAATATGGCCAATATTGAAAATGGCACATAAATATTTTGCACTGTGCATCTGTTTATACAGCTATGCTGTAAATAAAAGCAGCTTCTGCATATGCAACTGGAACTTAGCCACAACACTGATGAGTCATAAAGCAGAATTTAATTAATTCTCCTCATATCTGATGCAGGTTATTTAGGTGAAAGAGAAGAAAAAAAAATAGTATGCTTGATACTACTAAGCAGGTAAAAGAATTTAAAAATTTATAGTCTTCTAAGGTGATTTTTTTTCTCTGAGACGATATTTTCTAATATTAATGACAGCACTTTTATAATAAAATGTAACAATCTATTTTCTTACTTATAAAAACAGAACATAAAATTCAGGAATCAAAGCTATATTTTAAAAGTAACCTTTTATGTTGCACTTCATGAAAACTTTTAAAACTGCAGAAGGGAGTCCATGTTAATTGTCCAAATCACTAATTTTAATAAGTAATGTAAATACAACAATATACTGATTAATATTGCCATCTTATTAAAAAACTGAAAATAAATATGAAAACAAGTAATAGGCTAAGACTGTAGAATTTAAGCAAACATAAACCAATTTCTAACATTTTTAATAAAAATCTTTTTCAACACAAATTGTGACTGCAAAATAGCTGAGTCATATTAGTTCATGAAGAAAATAAGGGAATATAAAATAGATAAATCCCTACAAATTAATCCCATTGTTCCAGATCTTGCAATTTATTCCCAATGCATACAATTCCATCATTCTTTAAATGAACATAATGAAAATTACTTTTAATTTTTTACACTACTAAAAAGTCCAATAAATCTGTGATAAATTAAAAGTTATTGGGCAAATTATAACAATGCACACTTTTGCCATTTAGAGGCTTTTTTGTGTAAGAATACTAATCTTACAGCTAAAACAGATTACTCCCAGCATATCTACCCTATGCTTGAATGGGTAGAAGTCCTGAAAGTAAATGTAGATTAGGTTAGATAAAGTTGCAGCCAATGAATGTTTCCAAGTCAATGTTATTGCTTGCCATTGCTTTCAATATATAATGTGTAAACCAGGCAGAAAGGCATTGACTTTATCTGCATTTATAGAAGAATCTTCATTTTTACAGCATGAGGACTTTAAAAATTGCTAAATTACTGCAAAAAATTGTAGTCGATGCTTATATTTTCATTGGAAAACCCAATGCATTTAACATCCTGCAACACTGTCCTTCTAGGAAAATCCTTGATATATTGTTTATTTTTATGTTGTTCCATCAGATCTTACAGCTAACTAAATTATTCAGTGTTTTATAACATCATCTAGGAAGAAAAAGCTGTGATTCATCAGTGCAGACAAAGCTGGGCTTTAATCCATTCCTATAACCATATTGCCAAGTCTATACTGTTTATATTGCATCTCAATTAAGAGACAGGCAGGACACCTGGTACTTCTTTATCTAAAGTCCTGTGGGCTGCCAGATGACTCAAAATCCGTAACAGGTGCTAAGGCAGTGTGAGTGTAGCACCATTAACACAAGCTGGAACTGGATAAAATTTGGACTATGCTTAACCACTTAAACCACTCAATTATGAAATGAAAAATGTAACCACTCTGCGCCAAGCTTCTTTACTAAAGTCCCTTAAAAGATATGTAGAATTGGAGTGCAAGTGTAATGGACTCAACAAAATTTTAATTTCAGTATAAATAGTATCCAGAATTAAACTATACAAAACCCAGCTATATAAAAAAGTTACCTTTTAAGATAATTGTATAAAAATATTATAAGACTATACTTACTGAATTGAATGAATTCTAATTCTGATCATCTGCTTAGGCAGCAAAAATGAAAAAACTGATGCTCAGACTTCTAGGAATTTCAAAGTTAAGGGAAAAAATATGAATTAACAATACTTACGAATTCAACTCTGTAGAACCGAGAAGTTATTTATTTTAAGGACTTTGGGAAATGAAAGCATCTTACCGAAGGATTTTAAAAACAACAAGGTTCAGGTGAAAAACTATAGGACAAAAGATACTCCCATTGTAGATCTCTTTTCAGCATTTTTTCCGCTAAGGTGACTGAACTAAGTATTAAGCTTACACACTGACAGAACACACCTCATGATCAAAAAAAGGAGTATCAGAAATTTTACAGTGGACAATTACTTAAGAACTATCTGTATCTAAATGTGCAGTAATCAAATTAAGTTTCTATTTAATATTGTAATTATCAAGAACACAATACAGCGATTTTATTACCAGAGTAAGCAGTAACAAAGTACAGTAAACTGTCATTTAAGACAGTGTCATACTATCTACGATAAGCAGCATATTGGCTTAAACTAATGCACTATATGCCTCTAGGGATCGATGGGCTCAGAGGCTGGATTTTAACATCAGAATCTATCCATTAATCTTGACTTTAATATAATCTACTCTGCAGTAAGAGGAAGAATGGGCATTCAATGAATTATCTGTTTGAAATATAGCAGGAGCATATTAACAGAGACATATAGTAGAAAGTCTTATTTTGGGTACCATTTATTGTGTATTGTTGGTTTTACAAACCCTGAACTGCATTTTAGCACAAAATTAAAAAGATAGTTAAGATCAAAGGGCTAGCAGTATTTGAAGGGCACATACCTCAACACTATAACAGATTACTCATTAAATTTACTGGCTGTGTGGTTAAAAGACTAATGACAGTATTTACAAATACCCAACTCATCCATGTTTTAGTAACAGGCTACGGAGGTGAAAACAGTGAAGGAAACTGTGCTGAAACCCTTATGCAGGCAGAATTCCTACTCTAACTTCCAGGGAGGATTTGTCTTACCAATGTATCCAAGACAGGAATTAGTGAAGCCATAAGGTATTTTGTGCTAATTCTTTTGAAGCCCATTACAGCTACCATTGCTTCAGGCCTTCTTTCCAGCGATGTTCCTGACAGCAGACAGAATGGCTCGCAGGCAGCCATTCACCTGTTAGCAGGGGGTTTGCAGGAGGCACTGGGCCAAGGGACTCAAATTTATTAAGGATGTTGCACCAAATGTGCCAATAAGAGATGTTAAGGTGTTGCAGTCATCTCTGCAGCCTACAAATAATGTGGAATAGTATAGGTGAGGGTGAATGGCAGTCCCACATACTAATGCCTGATTTTTGGGAGAGAGATTTATCCCTGCTCTGACACGCGCGGCATGACATCAGTTTTAAGTAGTTAACAGTTGATGAGTGTAATAATACAAATGCAAAACTGTCTCTTCACCCTCTGGTATTAGCATGAGTGCTTAAGCCCATTGCTTTCATACATTCAGATATTTAAATTTCTACCTTAAATACTTTCTCTGCATATATAAACATATGAATTGATGAAACAGGAAAGAAAATGCCTTTCATGAAGACATCACTACAAACTGTAAAATTACACAAATAAAAATTATATTAAATATTGTCCAATAAAAAGACTACACAGATATGTATTAATTTGCAATTCCACACTACATAGTACTAAAAAAACCTTCTCTCATTAGAAATTTTGTCACTAATTCCAACCTGTACTTTAATAAACTTTACAACTACCTTTTCTTTTACAGTTGAAGAGAATGTTTTCTCTTTTCCCTGAGTTGCTGCCGTAACGGGACAAGATAATCTACTTATAAACCCCTTTGGAGAGCAGTAAAGTCAATTTTAAAAATTATTTTTAAAACTTGAAGACAGGTTTCTTCAATTTAAATGAAGAAAGCAAATATTAATTTTCACTTACTTCCCTCTTTCTTTATTTTGAAGGGCAATTAGTAAAGCAGCCCCTTCACCCTCCTTTCTAGTGGTGTCATGCTGTTAGGAGCAGTTTGCAGCACTACAATGGTACTGTTGTGAACACAGCCTGGGCTTCCTTCCCACAGAGTTAAATGGGCAGTTCCTGCTGCCCATGATTAGTGTCCAGAGAAACAATACTTAAGAGCCAGATTTTATCAGTTCCACACCGAAGATGTCAGCCAGGGAACCTAAGCCTTCATATCATGCCTGAACCATATGCCAACCCTGCTGGCCCCAAAGGTTTATCACTAAGAATCAGGATCCATGCTGCCCCCTGTGAAATTTCACTTCACATACCTTGTGTGAAATGCATGGCTTTGCTGAAAACTGACCTTTTTTTCACAATTGGACAGAAGAGATGTACAGCAACTATGGTCTAGCAAGCAGAAATTAAAGATTTTCTAATAGTCTGCATTCTTCTGTGTTTGGGAAGAGAAGCACTGAGGAGGAGATAAGATATATTTGTGAACCACAGACCTATTCAGGTGCATTTAACTGGCAATTAAATTATTTTCTCAATATTTAGAAAGTATATTGAGATTAATTTGATTGGCCAGGCTATGATAAGGACTCATAACCTTTGGACTACCATATGGTAATTCCAATTACTGTAACACTTTCAATCCTTGCTTTATGTTAGTTTATTCTGTTTTTCCATTATGTGGCACATACAGAATAAACTATATACATGCATCCTTTTTGGTTATAATTTTGACCTGTTTAATTAGTTGATACTGTTACATGAAGCATATTCCATCTCCAGCCAGATATTTCCACATACTGAAGGGTATTATATATAACACCTTTTTTCTTTAACTGAAATACAGACCTGTAGGAGAACAAAGACAACCAATGTGCTAGTTTCTATTTAATCTCCTATTTCTTTTGTTTTGTTTTGCAGGTGGGGTGGTAACATATCATCTTCTAATCCCTCTGTTGGCACTGGAAAACATGCCCCAACTGTCCTGAATACCATACCATATGCAGAATGGTACAGAAAGTTTGCCAATATCTTGCTTAACTCACCCAAAATCATTCTGTTTCACAAACATTACTGTTAGTCAGTTTTCCTCACTACAAATAATCTCCATTTCCCACCAATTTAAATATCAGAATCAACCATACACAATGGTACATACTTATTCTTTACTTATACGGTTTTTACTGTCTTAACATACTAATCTTTCAAGTTGTTTGCAAAACACTTGCCTGCTATTATGGGTTCATTTATCACTAGCAAATTATTAAATCAATAAACAATGATGTCTTTTACAACATTAAAATAGGGTTTAAATAGTGTAAAAAAAAAATCCTTTATATCTTAGAAACATCAGGAAAAATTTTGAATAAAATCACGGAGGTTAAACAGGCTTCTGAGAGCTATCAAAGAAATCTGTATGAATTTTAACACCTTAAGGGGGCAAGAGTCTTAGCACTTCAACAAAGGGCTTTTGTTATCAAAAATGTTTAATCAATTAATAAGGCTAAGTAGATATTAACAAAAACCATGTCATTTTGTGTTATGTACAAAACAATATGTACAAAACAATCAATTATGAGTAAGATTAAACTAGTTTATCTTTTTCATTCCAGTTTAAGGACTCCCAGCCTCCTTCTTGCAAATTTTTGTTTAAAAGAGGGATCTAATGCAGAAGTAAAAGAACCTAGAATATATTTTTCTTGAAAGTATAAAAAGATTTGAGTCTCCCCCATAATTTTCTACAACATCAGCAGTGCATTCAGTTCTTTCTAAGAGCAATTATTAGTACAAAATTTTATTACTAGAGTAAATCAGTTTTGTCTCATTTGATATTTTGCTTTTTCACCACTTTCAAGAAATTCTCATGCATTTCATTGGGGAAGAGTAATAAATTTGTACTACTAATTAAAAAACAAGTTATAATATGATGAAAGCAACGTTATTACCTTAAAACCCCTGTGCTTACATGATACCTCTTTAACAGGTGTCCCCAGCATCCTAGTTCATATCTGCAGACAGCCTGTAAGAAGAGATTGAGACAGAAGACCTCCCTGTGGTAGAGAAGGTAGGTTCTCTGGGATTAGATTCTGGGCAATTACTGAAGAAAATATGATTACCTGAACATGTACAAATCCAGAACTGCTGCTAAAAAAAGGTGTGTATATATATGTGTTTTGCAAAAAAACCTCACACACTACATACATGAAAATATACTACATTACAACAGAGCTTTCAAGCCTCACACTTCAATTTATTCCTCATATTAAAAATGCATGAAAACCAGTTGAAATGACGTGTATGTCTTCATGAAAATGCAGTAAAAACATCGGCCTGGTACACACATCCACAAGTATTTCTCCAGCAGTTATTCAAAGTGTCTATATGAGAAACACTAAGGCAAGAGTTTAAAAACCTATCACAAACATGAGTTCAATCAGTTGTCTCTAGCGGCTGAAATCAAAGGCATTTAAAATGATGCTTTGGAATTATTCATTGCAAAACAATCCTGTTCTTTCAATAGGTAACTAATAAACGATGGCTGAGAACAGGCTTGCACTACCCCTGAGGTCCAACTGTTACTCAGAACACTGCTTACTTTTGCTCCCTGGTGTTGCATTTTAACTCTGATTGCATGATCAAGCCAATAAATTGGACACAGGGGACAAAAAACATTACAAAAGTACCTACCCTGACAAAACCTGACGTTGCAAGAAAATGCCCTTCAAACAGAAGTGATGCAAGGCAAGGCAAGGCAAGTGAAGGAAACGTATCAAGGCTTGAAAGATAGACATTAATACTGACAGATTACTGTAATTCTGGCTGTCAAGGCAATCGATTTAAGCAGCATATGCCAATCAATACTCTCCTCATTTACTGCAGCATTAGATACATAGTTAGGTAAGTGGTCCTTAAGACAGGATTTCAAACCATACTTAATGAACATAAAGAGCACAATTTATGCTTTGGAATCTTAGATTTTTTTTTTTTTCATTTGGCCTTTTTTTTAACTGGGCAAACCAGTTAATGTCACCCATAGACTTTAGATGATTATATCACACTGCACTGCCATCATGTATACAATTCCTGTACGTAAGATATTTCAAACTGTACCCATTTTCTGTATAACACGTTAAAACACTAATCTTGAATATGAACATTCTTAAATGCAGCAGTTATTTAATTTTGCTTTTTTGCATTAGTGGTTTGTCATTCTGAGTACTTTAGCCATCCATAATTTACAAGAAACCAAATCTTCCTGGTATTTCCCCATACATTTTCCTTACAACAGTCTTAGTGTTTAAATGTACTTGTGACATCCAAGGAGAACACATTAATTGGATGTATTAGTTCAGGGACAAAATTCTATAAAGATAATAAAACAGCTATTACTGTCACTGCATACCTACAAGTAGATGCACACATGCACAAATGTACACATACACACACGCATGACTCATATTTAGGTCTTCTTATAATGCACAGAGAAACTGTTACACATGATTCCTTGAAAGTGAAAGACCTGAACTATCCATTAAAACAATCAGATACCTATAAACGCCTTGGAAATCTTCAGTTTTTCATGTAATAGCATTGTATGCAGGCATTTAATTAATCACATCTTGAATTATTAAAAGATCAAGTGAGTTGTCAGCAGAACTAGGATTTGGGATAACAGCAAAAATGAGCAAGCCAAAATACAGGAAAGACCAAACACCATACTTTCTATGTTATGATTCTTGTTTGAACTTGGAAAACAATTTCCATTGCTAAACACTAAAATAGATTTAAGAAATTACTCTGTTTTCTTCTGGAAAGACAGCAGGGGTCATATGATGAGTTCATCCATGCCTCGTCCTTGAACTCATATCAGACAAGGCTCCTCCTGCACTGGAACAGGGGAGGAGGTGATCAAGCAACTGAGTGGTGCTTAATTGCCAGATAAGACTAAACCACGACACATGTTCTAAAATCTCAACAAAATTCAGATTTAAAAGATGCTAAATACATTTCTTGCTACATATCAAGCCACATACTAGGTAGCATCCTTTGGGAGGTGAACACTACATAACAGAGAAAGTTTATGGTGTCTGAATTGCACTATTTGCAGTAACTACATTGTAAGTGCAGATACTTTGGAAAAATTGTTATGATCCAAAATTTGTGTACAGTGTGTAGAAAGTAACACAAACAATTTCAAATTTGGAATTCCATTTCCACAAGGTTTCTAGTTGTTTTGTTGTATGACATAATTTAACAAGTTGGATCACTGGATGTGCTTACTACACTCAGTGAAGAACATTATCTTGTGTATCTCTTGGCGTCTGGCTGATATCTGTTGTTTATTCAGGAAGTTCAAGTAACATTTTTATATGAAGTCACTCTTTCTATTGTGCAAAATAGTATTTATCCATTTCCTACACATGCTAGATTCTGAATTCAGAATCTAACAAAATGCTTGTTCTCAGATGCAAGCCATAAATAAAACTATTTCTATCAGGAATTTCAATGCAATGTAGTAAATAAAGAGTATTTAACAACCCTCTAAATACTCGCCTCCTTATTCTCTATCAAGGTGAAAATTATCTCCACATTCAGTCCCACTATTACAACTGCAGTTCTGAGTCTCAGAAGTTTTCCTAGCATACATGCACCTGGAGGTGCATTAACAAACACAATGAGAAGAAACACATTAGCTATGAGACAGAGAGCAGGCACTACTACTTCATTAGCAAGGCAATACAAGTATTTTGTGTGTTGCTTGCTACCATGTGCATGTATGCTGCCTGTTGTTGTGGGGCTACTATTACAAGAAAGCCAGGCTACCAAAAGATAGTGAGGGACTGCAGAATCCTTGAAGGGGAAACTAAAGCAAATTTCAGAAATCAATGCACAAATTCCACTCAAAATGGCAACATTCTCTTCTCACTGCTGCAGCAATGAAAATGTCAAGCTAAAGCAGGATACCTTGCTGATAAATATAGTAAATTTTTAATCTTAAAATACTGCAATATGGAAACATATTATTATAGTATTCTGAGCAAAGAATAAAAACACAAAACAGATGAAACCTTTAAAAATAATTACAAATCAAATCTTCAAAATGTTTTGCTAACTTAGCTATCAGAAGAGATAGATATTATTTATCAAAATAATGTCAGAAAGAGGAAGTTGATTGACAGAACATGTCAATCTCACAAAGCTACTTCAGACCACAGAATACATGCACAAAATTGGGGCAGACTATATAAGGGAGATGAGCAGAATTTCCTGTAACCATGCAACCATTATTATACTATTCACACATAGTACCCACTGCCACATCGTGATTAACAGACTAGCACAATAAGGAAGAAGTTGCAATTGGGTTACATGAAGAGGACTGAATATCCCTGATTACAAATGACAGCTGATTTTTTCAGTCAGGTCTGCACTTAGAAAACGCATTAACTTGGAGGACAGATAAGCCCTCCTTGGAAGCAGGAGGGCCAAACTCAGTGTTACTTTCTTCACATCCCACAGACAAGCAATCAACACAGCCCTACTTTTTAATTAAGAGTTTACCATGATCCATCCTCACCACAAAGATGTGCTATGTGACACTGTAAATATTTCTCAAATATAGATACACACAGACCCATGTATCATCATCAGCTCCACACTGAATCAAGAGGTGCCCACTGAAGTATTACACAGCACAGTGAAATGAACCACACCTGCAGGCATGGAGACATCTGTGAACTGATCCAAAGATTCACAGAATGTTAGGGGTTGGAAGGGACCTCTAGAGATCATCTAGTCCAACCCCCCTGCCAGAGCAGGATCACCTAGAGTAGATCACACAGGAACAAGTCCAGGCAGCTTTTCAAAGTCTGCAGAGAAGGAGACTCCACCACCTCTCTGGGCAGACTGTTCCAGTGCTCTGTTACCCTCACAGTCAAGAAGTATTTCCTCATGGTCAGGGTGAACCTTTGTTTTCCAGTTTATGGCCATTGCCCCTAGCCCTGCCACTGGACACCACTGAGAAGAGCCTGGCCCCATCCTCCTAACACCCACCCTTTAGATACTTATAAGCATTGATATGATCCCCTCTCAGCCTCCTCTTCTCCAAGCTAAACAGACCCAGCTCTCTCAGCCTTTCCTCATATGGAAGGTGCTCCAGGCCCTGCATCATCTTAGTGTCCCTGCGCTGGACCCTCTCTCCAGTAGTTCCTTGTCCTTCTTGCATTGAGGAGCCCAGAACTGGACACAGTACTCCAGATGAGGCCTCACCAGCGCAGAGTAGAGGGGAAGGATAAACTTCCCTCAACCTGCTGGCCACACTCTTGTTAATGCATCTCAGGATGCCACTGGCCTTCTTGGCTGCCAGGGCACACTGTTGGCTCATGGTCATCCTGTTGTCCACTGGGACTCCAAGGTCCTTTTCCCCAGAGCTGCCCTGCAACAGATCAGCCCCCAACCTGTACTGATACATGGGGTTGTTCTTTCCCAGATGCTGTAGTTTACACTTGCCCTTATTGAACTGCATTATATTTCTCCCCGCTCAGCTCTCCAGCCTGTCCAGGTCACACTGGATGGCAGCACAGGCTCCTGGCGTGGCAGCCACTCCTCCCAGTTTTGTATTGTCAGCAAACTTACTGAGAGTACATTCTATCTCTTCATCCAGGTCATTGACGTCAAGGTAGACCACATCCACTGCTTTCCCCTCGTCTATCCTTCTAGTGATGCCATCATAAAAAGCATCAGATTGGTCAAGCGTGACTTCCCCTTGTTGAATCCATGCTGACTACTTGTGATAAGCTTCATTTCCTCAACATGCTTTGAGATGGCACCAAGAACAAGCTGTTCCATCATCTTTCCAGGGATGGAGGTGAGGCTGACTGGCCTATAGTTACCCAGGTCCTCCTTCTTGCCTTTTCTGAAGACTGGAGTAACATTGGCTTTCCTCCAGTCCTCAGGCACCTCTCCTGTTCTCCAAGACTTTTCAAAGATTATGGAGAGTGGCCTAGCAATGACTTCTGCCAGCTCCCTCAGCACTTGTGGGTGCACCCCATCAGGGCCCATGGATTTGTGGATGTACGGTTTGCTTAACTGATCTCTGACGCAATCCTCTTCAACTGAGGCAAAACCTTCCTTTCTCATGACTTCCTCTATGGTTTTCAAGCTCTGGGACTCCTGAGGGCTAGTCTTAGCAGTAAAGACCGAGGCAAAGGTGGCATTCAGTAACTCCACCTTCTCCATATCCTTTGTCACCAGGGCACCCACTTCATTCAGCAGTGGGCCCACATTTCCTCTGGTTGTGTTTTTTCCTCCAATGTTCTTGAAAAAGCCTTTCTTGTTGTCCTTAACCTCCCTTGCCAGGTTCAGTTCTAAGCCTTAGCTTTCCTTCTGAATTCCTCCCAAGTGGTCAGCCCCTTCTTCCATGTTCTATATACTTCCTTCTTCCACTTAAGTTTATTCATTAACTCCCTGCTCATCCATGCAGGTCTCCTAGCTCTCTTACTCTTCGGGATGCCCTGGTCTTGTGCTTGGAGCAAATGGCACTTGAATATTAACGAGCTTTCTTGGGCCCCCCTACCATCTAGAGCCCTATCCCACAGCACTTCTCCAAGCAGGTCCTTGAAGAGGCCAAAGTTAGCCCTTCTGAAGTCTAAGGTAGTGATCCTGTTTGTGGCTCCGTGCCTGCTACATATGACCCTGAACTCCACCATCTCACGGTCACTACATCCAAGGTTGCCCCCTACCTTCACATCCTCAACAAGTCCCTCCTTGTTTATCAATACAAGGTCCAGCACTACTCCCCTCCTTGTTGGCTCCTCCACCATCTGCATCAAGAAGTTATTGTCAATGCACTGGAGGAACCTCCTGGACTGCACATGCCTGTGTAGCTTTTCCAGCAGATGTCAGGGTAAACTGAAGTCCCTCATGCCACTAGAGCCTGTGATTGTGAGGCTACTTCCAGCTGCCTATAGAAGGCCTCATCAGCTTCCTCATCCTGATCAGGTGGCCTCTAGTAAACACCCACAACAGTGTCTCCCATATTAGTCTTCCCCTTGATCCTTATCTTCAAGCATTCAACTCCCTCTCCATCCACCCCCAGGGAGAGCTTGATACATTCCAGTTGATCTCTCACAAGAGCAACTCCGCCACCTCTCCTTGCTGACCTATCTTTCCTAAAAAGGACATAGCCATGCATGACAGCGTCCCAGTCATGTGAGCTGTCCCACCTTGTCTCAGTAAATGCGATGAGATCATGGTCCTGAGAGGGCACACAGATCTCTAGTTCCTCCTGCCTGTTCCCCATACTGTGTGTGTTAGTGTATAGGAATTTCAGAGAGGTGGCCAAGCATGCAGGTTTTCCTGGAGGAGAGCGGGAGAATATACCATCGTCATACACAGCCCCAGGATGGTTTGCCTTTTCATTATTGTCTTTGGTGGTAGCTAAGGAGCCTTGGTGCCAAGCCTGGTTGACCTCATTTATTCCCCAGGTGGATGCATCCCCATCCCCCACCTCAACTGAGACAGCAGATTGAATGGCCTTACCAGCACACCATCCCACCAGCACACCATCCCACCAGCACACCATCCCACCAGCACACCATCCCACCAGCACACCATCCCACCAGCACACCATCCCACCAGCACCACGGTGCATGCTGCACATGGGCTCCTCTCTGGCCAGCCCAGTCCCATCCCCTTCCCCCTTCAAATCTAGTTTAAAGACCCTTCTATAAGCCCTGCCAATTCATGCATGAGGATCCTTTCTCCCCTGAGATAGCTGAACCCCATGTGTTGCCAGTAGACCCTGTGCCATGTAAACCTCCCCATGATCAAAAACCCCAAAATTCTGTTGGTGGCACCAGCCTCTAAGCCATGCGTTAATCAGATGTGTTTGCCTGTTTCTTTCAGTATACTTCCCTGCCACTGAAGGGATCAAGGAAAACACTACCTGTGCTCCCAATCCTGCAACCAATCTCCCTAATGACCTGAAGTCCTTTTTAATCGCTTTTGGACTTTTCTCTGTGATCTTGTCCCTACCAGCTTGGATGATCAAAAGCGGGTAGCAGTCTGAGGGCCACACCAGACCAGGGAGTTTTCTACTAATATCCCTAACCCAGGCCCCAGGGAGGCAGCAGACTTCCCTGTGGGAGGGATCCGGTCGACATATGGGACCCTCAGTTCCCCTCAGAAGCGAATCACCTACCATGAGTACCCTTCTTTTTTTTCTTGATTGAAGTAGTCCTAAGGTTTTGGGATGAGTGACTCACCCTGGATGTCTTCCCAGATGGACCTTCCTTTCCATCCTCATTCACCTGGCCCTCAGTTTCAAAAGCTGTGTACCTGTTGCACAGCAGTAACTGGGGAGGGCAGGGAAAGCCAGCAGTAGATTTGACTGCCTCCCCAACGTGGGACCTGTTTCCATTCCCCCCCATCTCTGAGGTCCCTTCCTCTTATCTGGTGGCAAGGGGCTAGGGGATCCTGTGCTTCATGTGGATCCTGTTGCCTTTGCCTCCAGGGTGGGAGGGTCTGAGTCCACCAGTCTATCTCCCTCTCACATTCCCTTATAGTCCTCAGCCTTTTGAACTCCTCTTTCAGCTCAGCCCCCAAGCTGAGCAGATCACTTACCTGCTCACAGCAAACACAGGCGTTGTCCCTGCAGTCCTCCACTCCCAGTGAAAGGCTCTGGCACTCCCTGCAGTTGGGGGCCTGGACACCTACGTGTTTATGTGGGACCTCTCTCTGGGTCGCCACATTCTTTTGCCAACAGCTTTTGGCCAGGTTGCAACCACAGCTGTTCCTGCCTGAGTGACTAACCGCTCACACTTCCGCAGCACTCCCGGATGACTCACCACACTCCCTTTGTTCGATCTTGATGGGTGTGCAGGAATCTTCAATCCCTGTGCTCTTGAGGGCCTTTAAATAGCTGCTGAGTCTGCGACTCCACCTATGCTTCGCCTGCCTCTCCTGCGAGAGATGCCCACTCAGTGTAGGGGTGCTGGTCCACTCGCCACGTGTTTCCTGGCTTCGGGGGTGGGGGGAGGAACCCCAGAGCCAAAAACCCATATGCTGAGTTTTTGCCGCTCTGCTGAACTGTCGTGGGGACAGTCCGGCTCAGGAGGCTGATTGCAGTGACTGATCCTAGCTTTGAAATTAAGAGAGCTAATACAGAAGTGTAGGGCTTGAAATGTGTTCTGACAGAAGGCTCAAGTATTCTTGTTCCATTAATATCCACATTAAACTGAATTTCTGCTATCACCAAAGTTCCTAATAAACTAACTCTGCTCCAGTATATTATTTACTTATGAGTGTCTGCACAAAAATTAATTTTGAGCAGATCTGTGCTGGTTCCAGGCAGGAATGAGCTCCTCTCCCACACAGAACTGGCCGGCCCACAGTGTCTGAAGGATCTTGTTTCATTCCACGGTACAACAGGCTCAGTGGTCATGCTGGGAGCATGTGCAGCTGTGGCCCTAGGGGTGGGGGTGTGTGGATTTGTTTAGGCTTTTGGGTTAGCAGATAGCTGTGCTGATAGAGGTTTTTGTTAGTTCTTGGCAGGCTTCTAGCAGAGAAGCAGCTTCTTTTGTTAGGCTGGCTGGGGGGGGTTTGGAATTTTCTTTCTCCCTGCTCTCAGCCTGGGAGGTTGTGTGTGTTTCTTTCTGCCTTTGGGCTCAGGATTTTTTTTTTCCCCTCTCTGCTTGGATTTGGCTTGCTGGTTTGGAATCTGGCTGTGTTGGTCCACCGGTTGCGAGATACTGTGTCATATGTTCTGTTTTCTGTTGTTTTAATTAAGTAGTAGTAGTATTGTTACTATCACTGTAAGTTTCATTTATATAATTAAATAATTCTTAGCTCTTACAAGCTTGCCTTGTTGGGGTTTTTTTTTTCTTCCTTGGATCCAAAAGCGATAGAGTGATTGAGTGGTACTTAATTGCCAGATAAGGCTAAACCACACCAAGATCACTTCAGAATTCTCTTTCACTGACACCATTATGGCCTGGACATGTGGGAAGCCTTGATTATCAGCTTCACTTTTCCACCTGGGTCTCTGCTTTTGGTGTGCCTTCTGAAAAACAGATTTTCGATTCCCTTTTTCCTCCTTCTCTGAACATACTGTTTTCGCCACCCTAAGCCCTCTTTTTCTTTGCTCCAGCAATGCTCCAACACAAGGAAGATGACCTGAATAAATAAGTCCTGTCTTGCAAAAGAGACATTAAGTCTGGTGGGTTCTCTAGAAAAGCTATTTAACCACAGACCATAAAATACTCTTGCTGCCCCACTGTCTTAGCTTTGCACCGGCTAGTCTATGTTTTGCTTCACCCCAAAGCACATCAAGCTGGATAGGTAGTGCCAGCCCAGGGTCATGGCACTGCAGGACTGGTGGGGAGGGGGTGGGGATATGGGTGGAAAGGCTTGTGGTTGGACATGACCCTGGGAAGGGGAAGGGTCTGAGGGGGCTTCCTGCAGAGGGGGCTGGGGGTTTGTTTGTTGTGGGACCTTGTGGCGAGTGGTTGGTGCTCCGGGCACAGCCAGCGTCTTGCCGGGCAGATCGGTCTAGGAGTCGGGGTTTGAAAGCTTTTTTTCTCTCTCTTACTCTCTCGGCCCCCGGGCGGTTTCGTGGGGGGGGTTTGCTCCCTTCGGGTGGGTTTTTCTTTCTTTCTTCCCTTCTTGGGGTGGGATCCTCTGTCATTTGTTCTACCCTCTTCCTCCATTCCTTAAATTACTCATTAGCACTAGCATTGTTTGTAACTCCCTAAATTTCATTTATATAATTAAACAGTTCTTATCTCAACTCCTATGGGCTTTTCCTTGGTTTGTTCCTCCGACCCTTCCTCACTGGGAAGAGGTGTGTAGGGGGGCGGAGTGGTAGAATAGGCTTAGTCCTGAAACTACGACACCCACACCCTTCAGTAAACAATAAACTTAAAAGCCAGTAGTGAACTTCCACAGCCATAGCTAAAATATGCCAGAGGAAGAAGGTGGGAGACAATCCTTGACATCTTCAATTCCCTGCTATTGCAGGAACATAATTAGATTCAATTTCCAAATATTCCTAGTTAAGAGACCATGTCCATGTTACAGTAAACACCCACCATTCTTTGCCATTCCTGTATAAGGGAAATTCCTTCTTGCACTCAAATCTGGCCATGGGTTGAACACTAAGAGCATGTCCATGACGTTTTTAATCAAGAGTTTTTTAAACCACTGACAGCTAGGCCAAACTGAAGTTTTAACTTTGTTAAAACTTTGTATACTCCACTGACACAACTGACTCCACGTAGCCTAATTCAAGTCAGGTAAGTTTGTAAGTTTTTTTCCAATTTCATGCAAGCAAACAGCTTTTAAAGAACTGCCCATATCCTCATTTTAATTTTTAAAGTATTATACGAAGCACTGAATATAAGGCACTCCAAGCCAGGTATAAAAAGAATTCCACCAACCACTTAACAAAGCTGCCCTTTAACATTAGTGCCCTATCAGCTGCTGCTTCGTAAGTTTACCAAGTCATGATATGAAACCCACCAACCAATACTATCTAATATTAAAGATACATAATGCTTTCCAGTTGCCATGCTAACTGTATTAGGAGATAAATATTAACATTTTAATGGAGACCACATTATGTCATAAATGACATGCTGTTCTTTAAGGCATATAAAAAGTACAATCTAGAGAACTGAACTAAAAGTGAATGTGCAATATGCAGCTCTTGGGAACTGACCAATTCCTAGACACTGAGCTGGCAAGCTACGTCCAAGAAATTTCTTAGAACTTCCATATTCTGTAAAGGAGTTTAAACATGTAAGTTTGTGGATTTTTTTGATACTGAAAGTTTGCTATTTCAAAGCAAATTGTTTTCCAATTGCTCATCACTATACATCAATATAATGCTATATGCCATCACTTTTCAAGGTATAAAGATGACAATACATTTTACATTCTATGATTAAGCCACTTGAGTAATGACAAAAAGATCAGACCTTTCCAAACAAAAATACAATGAATCAACATCTGTCATCTACTGAAATGCAAAAACATCATTTAATGTGATCACATCAAACACCATAATTCATCTGTAAATCCACTTCATCATATCTAATCCAAAAGTCTGAATATTAGCAGTCAGCCTCAGAAAAAAGACAGTATTTTAGCAACAATCAACCACATGACAAATACAAGTATCTACAGCTTGGGTGGAAACTAATCACAAAATTTCTTTAGGCTCAAAATTTAAACTTAACTTTCAATTTATAAAATTAAAAAATAGTATGTTCTTGTTGATTTAGCTAACAGGTATATAACATAACTCAGTCTTACAAAGGGGAGAAGTATGAGCAATGGACTTACCTTGTATTTTTTAATTTCTGGTTGGTAAATCTATTCTTCCAAGACCAGCCCTTTCAAAAACCTACAACTTCAGTTCCAACAACAACAAAAGAGAGAACCTTTTCTGACATATTTACAAAGACACTAACATAATTCTGACTCTGTATTCTCAGCTGAGTAACAAAATCTGTATGACAAAAGTGTAGCAAATTTCCACTCTTGAAGGAAAACAGCATTCATACCGTCTTGGAACTAGAAAACAAAATTGTCACATTAATACTGGATAAATACTAAATATGTTTAAGGAAAGAAAGATTATTAACAACATGACACTGCTATTTTAGAAGCTCTACTCACAAAATGGTCATTAAAATAACTTTGTTTAACAAGAAGCTATAAGTACATGTTATAAAATGTTAGAAACAGGTGATTTTTAGCACTGAATCTATTCTCACTATATTAAAAAAAGCTGGTATTTGAATTGTTTTCTATGGGTTTAAGTTCTTAAAGGCACCATCACCATAAAAAAATTGAAAGTATTTTCCCTATGTTAATCTGACAAATATATAAGATGACAGAAAACATTAAGGTTGTATCTGTAGAACTGCAAGAGAATGTATATGCCTTGGAAACCATTTGAGTGAAAGGATACAAGTTTTGGTATAATGGGATTAATGATTTCAATGCACGGCTTGCATTTATAGCTGTTGCACGAACCACAATAGGAAGAATTTTTCCATTCACAATAGCACCATCGAAGAGTGGACCAAAAAATGGAACCTGAATAAAAAATTAAGAAATTCAACATAAAGCAAGACCTTAGCTATAACAATTAGCAATCAACATTAGCAATAGAGCACTCAAATATATTTTTTTTTCCTCATCATCGCTAGATAATCAGACCAGTTATTGTGCACCACGACAGACCCTTTCTCCTGTAGAAATATACAACCATATAACTGCTTGATATCCTTGGTAACAGATAACACAGCAGTTGAAGAAAATTAAGCAACCATCTGAATACCATGACTCATCAAAGCTTATTTCCAACACTTGCTGCCAAAATCCTAGGGACAGTCATGCCTATGGTGTTTATCGGGTTGAAAAGCTAGATGACAATATTGTAGGTGGTAGTAAGCAAAAGGAATAATTACTTACATTTTAAAATAATATTGATCATAGTTTTAGATATAACATGTCCAATAGGGACAACTCAACGTGCAGTGAATTACTGGTGGACTGACCCTCACCTTCCATTTTCTTTTCTTCTTCAATCTGTTTCTCTTTCTTTCTATGGTATCTATACAAATAGATTGTAAGTCCTTTACAGGAGAAATCTGTGGTGAAAGTTTGGCCTCTTTGGACCCTACGTATAAAGCCTTATTAGTGAGATCAGTAGAGAACCTTGATGTTTAGTTAACCTTGATGTTTAGCAGCACCAAAAAGGTTTACAGAACAGATGGATCTTATGTTTTAGCATTACATTTTTCTCTAATAAATCAATTTTGGAATTAAAAAAGAAGATAAATTAAAACTTTATTAAGTATCTTAATTTCCTGCATGTGTGAATAAAGTTCTGAAGCTGCTAGCATAAAGCATGTGAAGAGCAGCAGTTTGTGCATCAGGTCAGCAAACGGAGTAGTGTACACTAAATATTCTTCCTGTTAAAATGAAACCAATGCTCCAAAGGAATTTTAGATCCCTGTATTATTTTTGCCACCAGTCATTTAATGTAGTTTTGAGAATACTGAAATCTGATGGAAGGCACCATTTTTTTTTTCACCCATAGAAGGACCTCTTGTTGGAGTACCAATAATCCCTGCACTCAGCAGTTTTTTTCCTTCTTAACCTGCACACCCCCAATAATGCAACTCATTGTACTTAGTAAGAGAACAAATATCCTTTTTAATTAAAATCATAAGTAACCCAGTAATAACAAGACCATGTATAGGGTATCATTTCATGACTATCACCAGACACAGGCAATCCTGTATCTGTCATACCTCATTTATTAATACTAGTGTTTCTAGGAAGAATTTTAATATTTAAAGTATATAAATTTGTGGTGAGTGACATCACATACAGGAATTATGCAGTACAAGCACTCATGACTAATTTTACTCAGTCAGTGTTTGCTACCCTAAACCACTGTTTCAAGAACTGGGCCAGCACCGACATTTGAGGAATAAGTCATTAGAAAGGGTACGTGTTAATATGGCTAAGAGCTCAATGGCCTTGCTTTGCTGAATTAACTTCCAAATTCTGCATGGAGTCAAGGAGAAAGTGAAAGCTAACTTTGAGAAGAAAGGGGAATATGACATAGATGAAGAAAGCTGGAGCAGAGTATTTTTCAACTCCTAGAGACACATATCAAATTTTGTAAAAAAAGTTCATCAAGTTTCCAGCTTTGTTTACAATTTATGATCTTAGCAGATACGCTTTACAGGATCAGGCCTTTGCAATTTCAAGTTATTGATTTTACTATGCATTGTGTTCATGCTCTTCCTCCTACCACCACTGTAACTGTCAGTGTTAAAGACACATCACATTGTTGGATCAATCTATTAGACCAAAACCTCAGATTCAAAACACAACTCAGTTCATAATAAACACACAAAAGAAACACAAAATTAAGAAAACCAAACCCGTACCTCAGGCTTTTTCATTATCTGGATACTGAACATATGGTTTTTCATGGGATAGACAACTATAAGAACATCACCAAATTCTGTTGGAATTATTCCTCTTCTATAATCTCGAGTATGCTCTGACCAGACAATGTGTACTTCATCGTTTCCTAAATGTCTTAGCTGGAAATGCAGGAATAAAAAGCCATCAATTTAAATATATTCTGTAGCCATAGAGCTACCCTAAATGCTCATATTCCAAAACGACAAGCCCACTAAAGAACACAAACCAAAACAAAGCACAATAACTGAATTCTACTATAGTTCTCCTATAATTTAAATTACAGTATTAGTTCACAGTATTGGTTTGTGCTATACATTTTTATACATTGAAGCCAATGTCTATTTAAAGTAACAGATATATCAATATCTATTTTCTACTGAAAGCTAAAATTTTGTTGCTATTATATTAAGAATGCAGAGTGATTCAATCTGATATACTAAAATAATTTCAAGATTGCCATCACTGACAGGCAGCGAATTACTAAATTCTATGTGAATTTTTACAGAATATGAATGAACATGTATTTAAAAGCTACACACTTGAGCAGTCTTTAGCCTCATCATTCTAGCCAAATTCCAAACTGGCTACTACAAACAACAAAGAAGAACAGCTACTGCATTTTCCATAGCCCCTAGATTAACTAAACTAAGTGCTCATTTCCCATGACACCTGTATACCTTTGTAAAAATAACTCAAGCTGCCCTCCAAAAAACCCAAATGGCTATTGATTTGGCTCAGAATGTCCAAATGGGTTCCTCAAAATTCACACTTATCCTCAGTTGTAATCATATAACCAGATTAAGGAATATCTTGAACACTTTGGAAATATCTGCACTGAAGCTCCAAAATGCTCCTTCTGCTAAACATTACTATCTGATAAAAAACTGTTAACATCATGGAGAGGCTTTATGTGTACCGAACATAAATTCAGATTATTAAACGTGCCTTTTCAGTATGGTCTATTTCTGAAAATTCAAGCTGCAGTCTCAGATTTTTCCCTCTTTGTGCATCACCAGTTACAGCTGACAATTGCCTTCACTCACAGTTTTCAGTTTGTTTGCACTGCTTTAGGTAGGTAGAATCTATCAAACAATTGCCTTGATGTTATTCAAAGGACAGCACAATGAAAAGCTGTTAACAGGTCGCATGCAGGTACCAATCTGAGCACCTACCAGAAGTTATTGTATATAAAAAGGCAATAATTTTCTGTACTCATTTTCAGAACATAACTGAACTTCAAATAAAAGCAACAGGTACACAGAGTCATCAGAGAAATTTCACTGCAAGTATTCACTTGTTTATATTACAAAGCATCCTGGAATGCTACCTTAGTCTTACCTCAAGGCTTACATTGGTTTTCAGAAGTAGACTTTAAAAAAAAATAAAAAAGGAAAAAAAACCAGCCGCTCTGCTCTTCGCTGCCAGCTTTAAATTGTATCTGATTGAACAACAAGGTTGTATTTCTACAAGAAAACTATCTTCTTCAGTGTTGGACCAGTCAAAGGACAGATGGCATCAATACCCCACATCATGTCTGATGCTCAACAAGTTATTTGTTTTGCCTGGAGCCGGTCATACATACAACTAATCTACAACAATGGTAGTTCCTTTGAAGCAAGCTGTTCTTATCCCTCTTGTAGATGGCTGAATTATTCTGAATAATGCTTAGTTAGGGATGCTGTTATGCCAATCATAAACCCAGCCCAACAAAAGAAATGGTTATAACAACATTCACTATGTTGAATTTTATTTGACTAGATTAGAACAAAACCAGGCACCAACCTGAATGAGTGATCTGCAACATGCAAACACCAGCTGCAGAGACCCTGGATGACACTTAGCAGTGACAAACAATGTAGAAGACAACTAACTGTGGAATTGCTTTGAGGGCCTGAACCTCTCCTACCTTCCTACGTGAAATGATAAACTACCTGTTGAAATATGACAATGAAAGAAAGGTATGAGGAACTGATGGGCCTGCACATAGAGGCAAGTTAAAAGATCGATAAGGATGAGGCTGCCTAACTAAAGAGAAAGCAAGAGGCAAATGAGTTTTGATACGAAATCTTGTGGAATGTGAAAAAATTGTGTGATCCTAGATTGAGGGATGGCCATCTGATGCACTGACTGCACTGTATTCATCGAACTGACTGCCAAAAAGCAGAACTAGGACTGAGATACCTATCACTGAATTGCAACATTCAGCAATATTGAACTACTTAGTAGAAGAATTAGCCCTCATTTACTTACTGTCTTTGGGCTCAGAGACAACAAACTCATATACTGTTAGAAACAAAGTAAGTGTACCTGCCAAATAAATAGCTTTAAAATCCCAAACACTTAGTGCAGCTTCTTGAGGGCATCACTGCTTCTGAATTCCATTTATCAAAGGCTGCCCCTGTGTACCAGTTACTGATAGCTGCAGGTAATCAGACAGGACATCAGTTGTTGCACAGATGTGAAAGCTACCCAGAGCATGGCTACTAATGCATGCTTTCACATCAGAGTAACACAGATTTTGGTGTGATAAAAGTGTATTGCATGGATATTTCAGGAGGAGGACTACTGACAAGAGGCACATATTTTTGGATGTCAAGTGCACCGAAGCCATTAGTGAATTTCTTTCCAATTTCAAAGTTTGCTTTGTGCCTCCATAAAGGTGTGAGTATACATTCCAGGCGAAAAGCACTAACTGCTTCAGAGGAAAAGAAAAATCAATCAGATGATTATTCCAATGAGTTCCAAGTTCTGTCAGGTGTGTTCCAACTCATGATTACTACCAAGAATGATTTGACAAAGATCCAGTTGGTGATCTGGTATAAACCATGAATGGTAGTTTATAACAAGATATAAAGTACTCAGGATCAAAACTATGATCAAAGCCTTCTTTCCGTTATAGGAGGTAGTAGACTGACAAAAGCAATAGACAAATTAACAAGACCGGGTGTTGCTGATTTCATCTTTATGTCTGGAGAATAATTAAGTTCTGGGTAAGCCATTCTGTTCATTTTTCAACAGCAGATAAGAAGTTCTGACACTAACATAGTGCTCCTTATTGCTCCTTTCAAATATCCCCACCATGGCCAGCAAGCAAAGCTTGTGAGAAATCTTGAATTTGACTCATCAACTACACCTGATTCACGGAAGAGATCCAGTACCTGAAATTGTCTAGAAAACCTTTACAAGGTATGCTAAGCTTTGCATAAACTTCTTAGAAAGAACAATTTCAGTTTTTCTTCATTTTTCAGTTCCTTATTGAAGGACCTTGAAATTGAGCAGTAGTGCACAACAAAACTCTCCTGCAAGCACAGCAAATCATCATTAACTGATAATTATGACACCACAGAGAGCCAGAGCCTGACCTTTTTCAACTTTAATCTGGACTCTTTATGTCTTTGTACTGAATTGGAAGCACCCCAGAATGCTTTCTGGACATAAGTGGTACAAAGATACTGAGCTACAACCACCTCTGCTCATTGAAACATCCAGGACAGGTGGCAATAGGGTTTCCCAAGAAGAAGGTGTGGTCCCAGTGTTACCTAATGGAATCAGATTTGGTGCACATAGAACGTACAGATATCAAGACTGAAATCTGTGTCAATGGTTACTCAAAATTCACTATCAGTTGTGTAAGCTGCTACATCTTCACACTCATTTCCTGATCTTGTCTTGCTAAATTTACAACTTTGTATGTGCATAAATCACAGTAAACAAAACAAAGTACAAATCCTTACTAGAGATGTAAGGCATAGTAATAATTTAAATTATAAAATTCTCTAAAATAATTATATACTTCAAGTAATTGGTAATACACTATAGCTGAAACACCTGGAACTATAGGTTACATACCAATATTCTAAAATGCTAAATACTGCATAAATACAGATCAAATTGCTCTAGAAATTTTCTAAGCAAAAGACAAGACACAAAATGGAGATGGATAAATGCAAAGAAACTGTAAAAAAGCAGTAAAAATTAGAAAAATGTCTTTTATAACAGCGTTCAAGAATTAAAGTGTTAATGCCAGAGAAAGGAAGGTTCAGCAATCAAAACAACTGTTCAGGGTAAAGTGGATAAATTTTAACTGTGCGTATGTTGCAAGAAATGTTATGTAGAAAAAAAGAACTGAGTCTTAAGCACAGAATGAATGTATAATCCATAAAGTGGACCAAATTAAAGAAGATTTCAGGCTTCAGGCACAAGCGACAGGCACAATGGCCACGTTATCCGTGGTGATCCAGAAATGTGGCAATGAGAAGGAGACTAAGAACTCTGTTTTAGCCATTTTGAACCCAAGCTGTTGGGAAGACAGCCTTGAGGAGATGCCAGAGACATAGATGATTTTTTTTTTTTTTAAGGCTTGCTTTGAAACTCTACTCCATTAAAACAAATATATAAAAATGACTGATTGTTAGGTTACCTGAAATTTCAAATTAAACTCAAAATACTTTAGAATATTCTTACTCTATAGTCATCATCATGTGTCAGCTCTCCTAATACATTTAAGTTAACTGAATACAAAAGAAACGTGAAATAAATATAACCAGGAGGGATGATCAAATCTAATTTTGATACATTAGTGTCATATGCTGTACATGTTACAATAGCAGCCAGACTTAATACTAGGCTGCAGGGTACACTGAAATTTCCAAACAGCAGATTGTTCTAAGTGATACCAAGTATAATTGAAGTAATAAACGATAGTAAAAGCAAAGCACACTGTCAGGAAGAATTCAAGTATTTACTTTTTAAAATTAAATGAGTTAGGTTTGGAAAGGCAAGACAAGTGAAATAATGCAGGGCTCAATTTACAGAAAATTCCTTTTATTTATCTGTTGCATTAACCGTTGAACTCTTGCCAAAATTACTGTAATTTCTAATACTCACTTACCTAAAGGAGGCAGAAAAAAAGGCTTATTACATTTTCTTATGATACAACTGCTAGCCCCAACTTTTTCCTTCTTCAAAATGAAGGAGTTCATTACAAAAAGAACAGAAGGAGCAGAAACATCTGAAGTAATGGCTTAATGCAGCTACTTTTGTCCATTAAATGTAAGCAGCACTACTGTCTACAGCATATATACACTCTAGGTGAGTTTTCCACAAAACTTTGTTTCAACAACTATATATTTATTGTTTTTTAAAACAACATCTGTACTTATTAGTACAGTATGGTTTTGGATTTACACTTAACTTACAACTATAAACCTGCAACCTCCCAATACATGTTAATACCACAATAAACTAATTATAAATACTGGGAGCTATAAATCTTTTATGTGGTTAGGACACTGTCACACATAACCTAGAACTGTAATACACCCAAAGCCCAAGATGAATTAGTATTCCAATCATTAATAACATTACTACTTTTTATTTACATATCTTGTGTATAATATTCTCACCTACAATGCCTTCACTTTTTCATTCACCTAAGGAAGGAGGAGCTAGACAGGTGATAAGCTGTAGAGGCACAAACTTGAGCTTTCTCACTCTGTGAACAGAGAGTCTTCACAGTTTCATTATTAAAATATCAGGATGACCTGATATTTTCTTTGCAAGTTTGTTCTCACAAGGCTGTACAAATACTTTTTACTCTAACCTTTAATCCTAAGAAAACCAAAATGGATTGCATTATCAACATAAATCTTTAATTCACTATTTTCAAATTAAATCTATTTTATATATGCATTTCAATGTTAATTTCCTTTACAAATTCAGGAGATTTTCATGTTTTCCCTGAATTACTGTATTTTCTTGCTCTTGTTCACATCTTCAGAAACAAATGCTTCAGAGGTATACAAGACACTTAAAAGTTTTATTTACTACTCTGTAAGACTGATGGAAAATAAGTTTTAAATTGACTTAGACTCTGAAACAGCAGAATCTTGATTTTGTAGTGGCTGGACTGGCAGGAAGAAGTTCTGTTTTAATTTCATTTCATTTCCATTTATAAGATGGCCCTATCATGTACCTCTAGGCACATCTACAATATAAAAAACAAGAGCAGTTCTAAGCCAACTACTGTAAGTTTTCTTGGGTTTTTTTCCCCATTGAATGAAACAGGTAAAGAAGTACATGCAAGACCTGTAGAGGTCATGAACAGTACATGCACTCAGAACAATTACAGTTGTTAGCACACACATGGCTCTCAAATGACTTTGAGGTCCCCTATTCTGTGTGTGAGCTGGCCAGGATCTCACAAAACACATTCCTTAAACTGATGCATTCAGTCTAAGCATCATGAGTAGTTGCAGAACTAATAAAGGAATTAAGCCTGTTTCCTACTCATGTCTCCTGACACCACTTGCTGGTTTCTCCCAAGATACGAACTTCAGTTGATGCTTTTCTCAAGTTTGGGATGACTTTCATAGCATGTCTCTTTGGTGCTGTCTCCTTGGTATCTAATGATTCTTCCCATGCAGTCTTTACCTGCTGAGTAGGAGCACTAAGACTCTGTCTCACTCTATCTCCTTCACTCAGCCTATCTTCATTAAACATACATTGAATTAACACCTTTGAAACATGTTTGAAACATTAAATTGGATTGAAATGGGCCAAAAGTTGTTTGGGAAGAGAGCCATAAAGGCAGGATCACAGGAAAAATGGGGAACCTGGGCTTAAAAAGAAGAATGAAAACCACACACTGAGGAGGAAAGTCAAACCGAAATGAAGTAGCTTTATTAAACAGCTCATCAGTAGCTGAGCTACAAATATAATCCCAATCTTTTATTACACTCTACATATCCATATAGATCTCAAATACTTCAAACTATGGACGAGTGAGGTTGTGGGTAAGGGAGGAGAAAAATAGGCCTGGGACAAGCTAGAGTTGTTAAGAAGTCCAGCTGATACTATTTTCTCAAGCTAAAATCACAGGAAGCCTGGACCAACACTGAACCTTGCCTGGAAGGAACAGCTATATGTAGATTCAGGGTGCTCCTGGAAACAGATATGAGATCCTGCTCATGTATTCTGCTGAGGTCCACAGCATTAATAATAAATAATTTGGAAATTTTCACTGTGACCCATCTTCCTCCTTGCCAACACTTTTTAATGCTCTAATTCAATCAGATTATAAACAAACATTGTAAGGACAATTACAAGCTGTGTTTTATAAGATCAAGCTTCTGTTTAAAAAGCACAGAAGTCAGTCAAGTTAGGAAAAAAAGAATATATACACACATACTGTTCTATAGTACAACAGCAGCAAAAATCTTATTTTAAAATTAGCTATTTTTGCTATTAAACCACTTTTACAAATCATTTAACAACCTAAGTATTACCCTGGCTTTACTTCAGGAAATAAAGAACAGAAAGAAGTCCTCACCACAGGCATAAAGAAAAACCCACCAGACAAACCAACCTAAGATGCAACAGTGAGAAGTTAGAACTCATAGTCAGTCTATAATAATAACAATAGGGTTTTTTTTCCTCCAAGTTAAACACAAAGAACAAAGAAGTCATTAATAATTGAAGCCTGCCAGAGGCATGGCTATTTCTCTCTTCCCTAACTGTCTACTGTCTAATTTAATTACGAGTATTAAACTCCATGCTGAGGTCAACAAGCTTCAGTTCCTCCAATATTACAGTTCAACCAGTGCTCATTAACGTGTCTACTGAATGGATTAGCACATCTAAAGAGGTATGTATGCAGGACAGGGGACAGTCTAATGATAGCCAATAGTTCATTTATAATAGGACACATGTTTGAGACTGTAACTTATCAATAACGTGGAATTTATTAAATTCTAAAGAAAAAAATCAATACAGAAAACCATTTTTTTCTTAATGTGGCTATGAGAGATCGTATCACTGCTGATCGTTTGTGCCTGCTTCAAGACACAACACCTTGTATACAATAAACGTTGAATTCTTAAGATTTTAAACTACTTTTCTGAAGGGCAAATTATGTTAATAGGTACCATGTGACTTTCAAGTGGATAAAACGTCATATTAGAAAGTACTCAGCACATATTTATTAATTGGCATTTAAAGTCTCAAAGCACTAAAACATCATTCAGATGTAATGCTTTTTCTTCCACACAAACCACTACACCTCCCTTCACTTTTCACCACTATGCATGTGATCCTGCCAACATTTGCAATGATGGCAAATATCACCAGTCTGGCAAAACTGATAGAGAATAATTTATGTGACTAACCCTACTTCAGTAAAATACGAACTATCAGCAGGTAAACGTGTCATGATATTTTTGTTTGTTTGTTTGTTTTGAGTGGTGTGTGGTGGTTTTTGTTTTTTGGTTTTTTTTTTTTGTTTTTTTTTAAAAAGTTACTCTGATTCCTCTGACTCTAATTTCTCTGGGTCTATTACCGAAAGAAAATCTGCTATTATTCAGAAACAGCTACCTTTTTTGTTAAGGAGTCATCTGAATCAGAAGGCATTCTTGTTGACACATGGAACATTACTTCTACTGTGGAGGTAGCAAAATATGGAGTGGTTAGTCCAGTGCTTTTGTTTTTTTGCAGTCCTCCCATAAAGCCACAATGGTTTGTGAGATTCACCTGGAAGTAAAATGCACAACACATTATGAGAGGGAAGGAAAAAAAAAAGAACAGGTGATAAATACATTCTTTACAATTTGAAATGCACTCTCAGCTCAATTTTTAACAGTGAAGGCCCTTTTCAGAATAGCACAGTTACACTTTTCTAAAGGAGCTCAGATTCGCTTACTAGACTGGAAATCAACTGCAGTACAGTGGCATTCTATATTCCATGGTTAACACAGATCCACAGATGGTTCTGGGAAGATGAGGTTAGAGAAAAGGAAAAGGTTGTGTAAATCAATATTTACTGCATTATTCCCTGATCAGTTTGACTGTAGTCACTTATATGTGCTTTTTTATTTTTTTAAAATTCTGTGATACTACATCAGCCTTGACCCGAGCTCTGAAGAAATCTGTGTGAGAGGCAGAGAACACTAAATTGTCTTGTTACCTTACATATATTTTCTTGAGAAATTTTCGTTCTGTGAATATGAGAAAAATCCAGGAAACTAACTGATAATTCATAAAGTCTCCAAGTCTTAGTTCTATGGGAAATAGTTTGGCACTGAAATAAATAAGCATGCGTGCTTAATGTGCTATTTCACTTTTACAACAGTGCCTAAAGCAAGCTATACCTCAGATGTGACTACATCAAATCTCTGCCCACATGGAATATATTTGCTTTTCTGTTAATAAAGGATCCAGAATTTAATGTTGAGAGGTTAAAATATTGTATGTCTCATCATGGAATATTAATTCAAATTAGCAACTCTTTAAACTAGCTAATAAAGACTAAGAGAATTGACCCACTAAAGCAGGATATTTGAAGACACTAATGTGATTTTTTTTTCCTCCTGAGGAATCAGAAATATGGGAAATAAACATCTATGTTGGTGACAGTCAGCAGACTTCTAGCAGTTTTGCTCTGTTCCTGTGGAAAAGCCAGAGTCATTATCCACACAGCTAATCTAGTAGTGGTCTTACATACCTAAGGAGTAAGAAAAAGAACAAATAAGATGGACACTCTTGATGAACACAAGTCACAAAAGAAACAGAAAACGTGAAGATTCTTAGGCAGCCAGGCAGGAGCAGGAGTGACTCCTGTACAACACTGTGTGGTAGTGCCAAGTTGACCTTTAAAAAGGAAGTTAATCCCGTGTGGTCAGAAAGAAAGGATGCAAAAAGGAAATCCTTGTAAAAGTATCTAACTAATGACTAAACAGTTGCAGGTTCATGTAGATGATAGGGTACATCACAGTATTTCTGACTGCTGCAAGAGACACGAGCAGTGTGTGTAAAGAGATACATGCCTGCAGTGGAAGGCAGGAACAAGGGAGCATGAAAGAAGCTCACATTTATATTTTCTGGATTACTAAATTTGAGCAAATCTCAGATTTCAAGACTTCACAGGCCTACAAGGAAATCAAGATGCCTCTGAATTAGTCCATAAAAGTCAAGTACAGGACTGCATATTAAAGAATCATCTCTGCCTGCACAAACATTCTTATACTGAAAAAGCTTAATTTTAAGTAGCTACTATTGCTAATGAAATTAAAACCAGAATTATTCTCTACAACCTACTTGGACAACAGTGTATTTCAGTACTTGCGAGTAATGATAAAGAGCCAAAGACTTATGATACCTAAAGGGATCTGTAAAAAATATTAGCATAAAAATGTTTTAATAAATACCTCCCAACCAAGACCAGCCACAAAATCCTCATATGCCTGACTTCCCTCAGTATTAGTAAGAATGGAGTGTTTATCTTCTTGTCCCTCAGCAACATAAAACACCGCGATCTTGTGTGTCTCTCGGCTGTAAAACAGAGGATGGTCACTGCATGACAGTGTCTTTACTAATACGAAACCAAAATATGCTAACAGTCACACAGAGCATGGCTTTTAAAACATTGAAAAAGGTAGTGGAAATAAAGTACAACTATATAGCTTCTGTCTGAATACCTTCTATGCTTCCATATTCCCATTCTATCTTTTCTAGTTTGGTCTTCTCTGGAGCCTAAAGTTTTGTTATACATGAACAGCATTTACACCTTCATTACTTCTACAATGCAGCATAGTGCTGGCAGTACCAATTGCTAATGGAATAGCTGGGCTTCTGAAAGGAGTAAGACCTGTAACACAGGCATTACTGACACTGCACTGTCCATTAACAACAGTGCCTTGTGAATGCTGGTGCAAATGCAGCTTATGCAACTGAAGTACTATAGCATGTTCTGTTCACAGCTTGCTGTTAGACACTGGAGCAATCGAAGGTGGCTTCTTACACTTCTAAAACGTCCATTGGATTTTAATTCAACTTTTACAAAAACAATTCAAAGTTTTTAATTCTGTGCTACAACTCCAACTAGAACTCCATGTCTTCAAATACTAACAGCACTTGCCAACAGTTAGACAATTAGCCAAAGCCTAAAATGTGGAGACTTTGATCTATCAATGTTTTAATACTATTTCACATTATGCATACAAATATTAATAATTTTAAGGTTTTTTTCTATTTTAAGTTTGTCCTATCTTATGATAATCTGCTTCAGTATAACACCAATAACTACAATACAGTGCAAAATACATGAATAATTTACAAAATTATTAAAAAAATTAGTTCAATTCTCACATCTATGCACTTAGGGCCAAATAAATACAAGCACATTCAAAATAAATAAGTAGGTGGCAATTAAAAGAATTTACCATTGTCTTGAGTCCAAATTTCTGAGTTCTCGAAGTAACTTCTCATTTTTCTTCAGCAGATGAAAGCTCCTTCTAAATAGAGAAATTTGTAACTCTTATCACCTGTTCACTGATGGATACAGAACAGTACAAGAATTGACAAGAACATTTCCAGGTCCATTCAAGAACAGTCAACAAATGCTACTGCCTTTTCAATAGTACTTTCTCATATAAAATATCAAGATATCTTAAAAAAAAATACAAGCAGGTTTTATTTTATTTCAGGAAATATCCATTCTAGTCACTCTATGTATTCTAGCCCTGTATACAGACTTTATTTCTTTCCACTTTCTTCTGTCAACCTATTGGATCCAGCTGCAATGAACATGGCTCATCTCCTGTTGTTTTAAACAATATTTCAACATTAGTATTGTTTGGGTAAACACAGGGGACACATCTTTCTCCTTAACTACCACAGATGCAATGCTTTGCGGCTGCATGCAAGCAGCAGGACAATAGCTTAGACTATGACACTTTCAGAGTCTTATTCTGGCATAGAAAGGTAATGATTTTTGCAGGAACATACATGGGAAGCTAAGAAAGCAAAAAAGATGCCTTCTTTACCCGTGGTAGTACCCCTTAGTACAGCTGGTGAAAGAATTATTTGAAAAGATATCACTCATTCAATTGCCTTTCAACACTGGTCTCAGGAAAGACTATAAATATCAATAAATGGAACACATTCCTCCTTCCTGTCTCTCTAAATGACAGGTTGAAATGTAGAAGAAAATTGCAATTTTCCCCTTAGTTGCACATCTCCTCTCCTCTTTTGTTGGCTGGCCTGGAGTAGTTTGGGCCTAACTTTCTCTATGATCAACTATTATTACATGGTAAGAATAGCACAATTCCTTAAATGAGAGTTCTTAAATTGTGGATCTTTTCTTTTTACCTTTTATCCCAAGAATTCATTCCCAGTATACTGAGAAGTAATCTGCAATAGTAAAATGCTGACTGAGGCTTTTGTGAAGTTGGCTCGTCCTGCTCCACAGCCCTCATATTTAAGTCACAGAAATACTTTTCAACAAACTCCCTCTCTTCTGTGTGCTGTTTCAGAATTGCATTGATGACATCGTTCTCCTGCTTCTCTGAGATGCAGACTGGTTGAGGAGCAGGAATGTTAAGAGAGACACCAGTTCTCTGTAAGCATTCAGGGCTTGTAACACCTAAATACTGCAGGAGCTCATCAAGGGCATCTTCTTCATCCCTAATGGTATCCCATGTTGGTACAGTGTCTCTAAATTTCCTTTTTATTTGGAGTGTATTTCCATCCCTTGCAAATACATCCTCCACATGCTCAAAAGATGAAAGAGCATTTTCTGGTTTATCTTGCTGAGATAATGAAAGTGCAAAAGATGTTTGTTGTGAAGATCCACATAAAGATGATGGTCCATACAAAATGGCTGAATCCCACGAGTATTTGCCAGATAGGTCACGCACTATAATTCTAACATTTGAATTGGCGGATGCAAGTCCAGCAGACAGTCCTCCACCAGGCATGTCATCTTCTGCTTGGATTTGTATGCAAGACACCAGGGAAGTATTGTTTAACACAAAGAATTGAAGGTTTGGGTTCTCAAAAAGTTCAGGAGAAAGTTCAGGATTTTCACTGTATGGATTGTCGTTGTTTTCACACACTTGACTGGTTAGCATAGCAGGACCTCCACTCATAGGATAGTGGCCTAAGTGGTTCACTAGATGTGTTATCACAGTACGAGCAGCAACAGAAATTAATCCTTGCTGCATGTGAGTTTTCACTGCAAAAGGAAGAACAAGGTTTTAAAAGAAGAGTTCAAAGAACAACACTGAGATTTACGTATTTCTTTTGTCCTCCTCTTCCTCATGATTCTTAAACAAAGGATGAGCACTTCAAGGTTAGGATACAGCCAACTCAGTAATGCAAAATACATATTTTGATGAATACTGGTCTCATATAAATAGCATGAAAAACCATAAGACAGTTAAAGAAGCACCTTCACTATTTTACAGCCTACCATACCACCTTAACACAGGTTTGAAATCAGCATGGTTCATCTAAAATACAGTTTCTTAATCTAGTGAAAATAAATCTTAAATTGCTGATGAAGTAGAGATTATGGTTGTGTTCTAACAAGTCCATTTCCAGCTGCAATGGATTTTATATTTCTACACATCATTACAGTGTGAAAAACAAAGGAACATAGATGCACAAAAGCTCTAATCCATCTTAGTTCCCCTGGGGAGCATATAGCTGCAGGTTAGGTTCAGAATAATAGTGGATGATTTTAAAATACCAAATCAAAGACTGAGTGATTTATATTGAAAACAATCTAAAAGCAGCAAAATTTTAAAAAGGCAAACCTCATGCTCCAACTGCATTTTAAGAAGTTTTAGTCTAGAAAAACTTGGAGGGAGAAAGAGAAATTAATTGTACCTATCTTACGCAAAATTCATGCTGTGAGGTGTACTGGTATTTCAATATACTTCTGCCACCTCCTCCTTTGTTGCATACCTTCCGTTTGCATGCAACATTATCCAAATTCGAAAGGAATTTCTTAATGTTTATACCACACTCTGCTAACTGTGTACCTTCTTGGCACTGGATCCTTCTATCAAATCCCCTTTATGTTACTCATGAAGTAGAGCTGCTCAAAACGAATCTGTCAGGCAGAAAACCCTCAACTGGCTCAGGGTATCTGCTGAAGAATCTAGACACGAAACTACTACACTGTAGAAGATCATAGGTAGAGAAAACAGGATCAATATGGCAAAACACATTTCTACAGCCTCCATCTTTTAATAGGACCTGTATGCCCCGAGTTTAGGATTTACAAGGGAAGATAAATCAAGACTATACTCCTCAGGATTCTATCATATATTTTAAAACTGTATGAAACGTTGAAAACGGCTACAAACACTTCCCAACTTCTCACCAAAAATCCATCAAAGTAGAATGTTCTGAACCACATTACTTTTTCATTCAGTATTTACTGAGAGAATGTAAACTCTTGGACATGTAAGTATTGTATAATGAACTGATTTCCTTTTATATTGTGTATCACAATAACAACTAATGTTTAATGAACAAATTTCTTTTTGCAGTTTAAGGTGTCTTAATTGGTTTAACTGGAAAAACAAAAGCAAATTTGTAATGCATACTGACTGTCATGACAGATCACTAGTTTCTGAAACACTGGATGCATTCTGCATCTGCAAAAGTAAACAACTAGTATATTTGCCCTTTTTTTTTTGTTCCCACCAGGTTAGGGTAAAGCATGTAAGAGACATTGGGGATTCTGACTCTTCTCTACCTTTAGGGAGCACTAGATATGAACTGCAAAAAGGGAAACATTTCATCCTGTTAATATTTGGCAAAATCAACGCAGCTTTTACACTATTCCAAAATTCAGATAAACTCAAATATTGTAATAAATTAAGGTCTTGAAAACTAATAGAAACAAATGAGATTACATTTTCATTACCTATAACATTCTTGAGGTTTAAAAATTTACAGACATAACTACATTCAATGAAGCTCAATTAAATGTCCAGATATTGATAGCATACAAGGAAATTAAGTTATAGTGCCATCTGCTGAAATACAAGAAAGACCTGAAAGCAAGTTTTTACAAGACAAAGAGAAAATAAGGTGGATGCTTGAAGAATAATTTATCAGTGCCGTACTAACCAGCACCTGGACAATGCAGACGCTGGCTCATCTCTGTCAGGGTATTTATGCCAAGTATTTAGCACTTTGCATTGCACAGATAAGTAAGGCATTGCTCTTCACAGGTTCCTAGGAGCACAGACATGTGAACTTCCCAGCTATCTGAAGTCTCACACTGTGCAGATTAAATGCCTTCAGCTAAGTTCTGCTGAAAAACCTGAAGATATGAGAGGGACCTGTTAGCATGTCAGTTATTACTACTACTGTTCTGTGGCATATCCTAAAGACCTTAGACCTGACCGTGGTTGTATTGTGCCTTTTTGCATGAATTTACTTCCTTAGGAGCCTAAGGGACTTATGGAAAAGAAAGGTGATAAAATGAAACGAAGAGTGGAACATTGAACTTAAAGGAAGGTCCATTCCTAGTCCTACCAGTCTTTCTCTGAAAATTTTACTCTGGAATTAAAATAAAAAATAAAAGAATTGGGATATGTATCTGTCATTACCTCTTTTGTAAAATGAGAACAGTGTTTGTCATTAAGTCTTCTCTCAGAATATATTATTACTGATATAAAAATGACACAGAAAAATTAAATCAGAAGTATTAAGAGAAGCACACTGAAAAGTAAATTCTAAGACGTGACCTACTACATGCAAATAAAATAAAGCAGTTGCAAAACATTTTTACCACACAACAAATCGGATTTTGGTGATGATTTCCCCTAGTGACCCCTCCCCCCCCCCGACTACTTTCTGAAAATATGAGAACTTTAAATTAAATTTATAACTTAAAGGATACATATTAGTAATTTGTTCCTAGAAACACATCTCCTCAGTCAGGGATAACTGGACATTCAGTGTATTAGAATTCTTAAAATCAGTATCTAAATCATGCTTTCGGGCGTGGGGGGAGATAGATTAAAGCATGCAATAATGCACGTCATTACAGCTTTACCACAAATTCTACAAACTAAGCCATACCATTACACAATAAAGCAGTCTAGCTGGCTGCTTTGCCAACCTTCTCTTTTGAGTGAACACATCTCCGCTCACTTTACAATGGTGCAGCCTTTTGCTTGGGAAACGTAATTTATCTGTTGCAAGGTCCTGCACCTGGGTGGGGGCAACCCGCAATATCAATACAAGCTAGGGGATGAAGGGATTGGGAGCAGCCCTGTGGAGAAGGACTTGGGGGTACTGGTGGACGAAAAGCTGGACATGAGCCGGCAGTGCGCTGGCAGCCCAGAAGGCCAACCATATCCTGGGATGCATCAAAAGAAGTGTGGCCAGCAGGTTGAGGGAAGTGCTTCTCCCCCTCTACTCTGCTCTGGTGAGATCCCACCTGCAGTACTGTGTCCAGCTCTGGAGCCCTCAGTACAAGAAAGACATGGACCTCTTGGAGCAGGTCCAGAGGAAGGCCACAAAAATGATCAGAGGGCTGGAACACCTCTCCTATGAAGAAAGGCTGAGAGAGTTAGGGTTGTTCAGCTTGGAGAAGAGAATTCTCCAGGGAGACCTTATGCGGCCTTTCAGTACTTAAAGGGGGCCTGTAAGAATGATGGGGGCAAACATTTTAATAGGGCCTATAGTGACAGGACAAGGGGTAATGGTTTTAAGATAGAAGAGGGGAGATTTAGACTAGGAAGAAGTTTTTTACAATGAGAGTGGTGAAACACTGGAACAGGTTGCTGAGAGAGGCGGTAGAAGCCCCATCCTTGACAACATTCAAGGCCAGGCTGGAAGGGGCTCTGAGCAACCTGGTCTAGTTGAAAGTGTCCCTACTCACTGCAGGGGGGTTGGACTAGATGACCTTTTAAAGGTCCCTTCCAACCCAAGCCATTCTATGATTCCATGATCACTTGTGAAGTTGCTATAAGCATGTTATACTGGCTATTCTTCTCAATCCCTGAAATTACCTCTTTTGTGGAAAGGCTGAAGGTCCATCATCACTAATTTGTATCACTGGCATCAATGGAGGATTCCTGAATTTCCTTAAGATGTGTTGTTAACTCTTTAATTCAACTTTGGCTGAACAGCTTCTGAACAACTACAGTTATGTAGTAAAAGAAAAAAGTAGTAACAAGAGTGGAATTTAACTCTCCTCACCCTTTTAGGTATCTAAAGAATGATGCACATGTACAGACTGATTCATCACAATTAGAAGCGCCAACTGATGAAATGTTTTGCACTCTGGAAATTTCTCTTTCTCCATTAAATTTAGAGGAAGCCCAAGAGAGTTCAGTTTAACTTAGCTACCTGTAATTTACATTAGTTTAAGGAAGTCTCACTCCCTTCGAATGTTAAGCTTCAGGTATAAAGAGATGTAGTTATAGAAAACCCATCTCTAGAATATCTCTCACAAAGCATAAATCTGGATGCACCATGTAAAAAGTGGGCTTTTTTTAAAGTGTACATTTATTCCCCTTTCAGTAAAAAGGGCAAAGAGCAAAGCCTTAAAAGGGGGAAAATCCATGAAATCAGTAATGGATCACTGTATGCAGTGTAACTACTACCTTCCAGTCACATCTATCTCAATAGATTTGTGATCTATGAAGAAAGGGTTTCAAAATTACTACCTATAATTGCAAAAAAAAAAAAATTCACATAAAATATTATATTTTTACAACTTGACTCTATTCAATAGTCCAATTTTTCTGTCTATTACAGTAGATGTATAGTGCTTTTTGTTTAATGCTACCTTTTTTCATGTAACCAGATTTCCTGTCACAAAAACATCCTCAATTTTACCTTTTCCTAAATGTTTACATCAAATAACATATAAACAACAAAAAAGCTTTGAAGGAGAGGTTCCATTTTAATTCTCTTTCATATACGTTCATGGCCATGTAATTACAGGTAAAAGATCACTGCACAATGCAGTGCAAGTTAGCTTTTGCACATCTAAACTGTACAGTGAAAGGCTATAATGTTATGTAATGCTTGGAGAAAGCATATCTCTCTCAGTGTGACACTGACTCCAGGCTAGTTAAGTAATGTTAATTAGCAGAGGCAGCACTTGTAGGCATGCACTGTAGCTAGAGGAAGCTACTGTCGATACTAGCCAGAGGAACAGTTCATCAGCCTTTATGTAGACAAGCCCTGTGATTCCTCAGATGTATGAAAGCACCACAGACTTGCTGTCTGCAAGGTCTGATGATGCAAGTAAAGCTTCCTACTGATGTCTATCATCAGCTGCTAAAAGTTCGTTCCACTTTAATATACTTGACACTTAATCTCAAAATTATTCTTCGTGCATCTTACACTGCAATCTAGCACTTTACCTGAAAGCTACAGAAAGGAGGACAAAGAAAATTTCACAGATAACCGATTCCTTGTGAGAGATGGCACTTGGAATGCTACTGAAAGAGAGGGGCAATAGTTCTCTCCCCCACATTGCCTGTTTCCAGAGGATTTATCAAATATTTACCCTGCCATTTATTGCAGAACTTGCTCCAGCCTCTCAAAAGATCCTGTCCCCTCTACCAGCTCTATCACTGAAAGTCCCATCTTCATGATTTCATACCACAGCATACTGTGGTAAGTATCCATAAAACTTGTGATGGCTCTGACCTTGAACAATGGAAGGCATAATAGGGTATTGTAAATCACATCCATTAAACTTATCAAAAGCACCCTGTTTTAATAATTCTGACATTTCAGTACTTTGAGATTTGCTTGTGACTTAAGGAAAGAGTATAGCAATCCTCACCCTACCCATATATAACTTCCCTCATTTCCCTACAGCTGCCATCCTGCTCACTTCCACACCTTCAAAAAAGATACCATGATAGCACTTTTACTTTCATAAAAAAGAGGTTGGTAACTGGCATACTGCTCTGCTGCTAGCTTGCACTAATTGACCCCGTGTCTTGATCAAGTCCCCAGACTGGTTGTTATCCACTAACTTTACTCTTCTCACTCCTGCAACAACGCCAGGGAGAGCACATGCTGTGCAATCATTTAAGAACTGCCAATTTTATTCTCTGCCTGGCAATGCAGACTAGAAGTGCCAAGGTTACAAAACCAGGGTTGCATTATAATGCTGTAGTTTGCTCATTAAATTTCATGATCTGACTTACAATTCCAGAGCCCTGAAACTTTAAAAACACATGGGGCTTTCTTAATTCATCTGGAGAGATAAAAGGAACATCTGAAATTACTTTTATTTAAAAAATTAATAAGAAATCATAAAAGAACCAATCACATACAGAAATGCAAAATGAAGATATCGATGCTAAGGCTTTGTGCAACTACATTCATTTAAAGAGAAATCTATTCAGGGTTGTCTTTTCAGATTGTCAAGATTAAACAAGCCACACAGCATTTGCTGCTAACCCATAATTACAGATTATTACAGAATACAAAAGATGTCAGGCATAAAAGCTACTACAATTCACTACAGTGTAATAGAACATGCTGTGGGAGTTAATTTTGGCAAATGCTTTAAATGTTAGCTTTACATAATATGTATAGGTGAGACTGTAATTAGGACAGAATGAATCCTTCGAAGCCTCTTTCACACTGACCCAACAGATGATTACTTTTTACTAATAAGAACACAGCCATTTGACAAAAAGCCAACTATAGTACCTTACTTCATTCTTCAGTGAATTTAATAATTACAGCTCCTCCTGCCAACAGTTCTCAAATCAGACTTGTTCAATCCAATACTGAACTTATTAGGGGACAGCTCTATGTTTAGAATTCTTTGGCCAAAAAAAGTACTTGAGGATGATGAAGCATGCCTTAGACAAGGGCACAATGATTAGCCATTTTCTCCACACAAAAAACAGCACGTAGTCATTACAGACCACAAAATCACCTGCTGTTAGCACACAGCTGTTACAAAGAGCTTCTGCATTTATCTGGTTTTTAATACCTTTAAGGAAGCCTAAACAGAACAACTTAATATGGAGTGAGAATAGCACTACACAGAGTTTCTGGTATCACTATTAATATTTTTCAATTTTCTTATCAATGTAGCCATTTGATATCCATTAGATACACTGCATAATATATGATACTCTGTAGCTTAGTTTCTTGAGTCTTTATTTTTTATTTTTGAATTCTGAAGAAAATGGTAATTCCTGGGTCTCTTAAAGTTCTAAACAGATGAGATTCAATTCTGTTCTTTCTAGATAACTTTGTTGTTTTAAACAATGTAAAGAGATTGACAACATATTATGACAGGTTAAAAAAAATGTAGAGAGCTTTCAATAATGCAAACTCAGGAAAAAAAAATCCAAAGTATTCTTAGAAAAAGGTGCAAAATTAAGAAAAAATACATTAACTTACTGAAAGTAAAATTAAAAGCAACATTTATCCATGTTTCAGTATTTAACACTATGTTGATACACAGAGCACAGAAGAATCAACATCAAATTGATCTTCATATATTCAGAAGATATTACTTCAGTTAATCAAACAGTAATTGCTCAAAATTATGTTAGCTCATTCCATGCTAATGGTTCTTACCTAGTGTCTAGGTATAATTTAAAACTTAGGCTTTAGACAAACCCTTCAATATAAGAAATCAAGATAAAACCATTTTGAAAGAAAATGTATTCAGGCAATCTGACAAACCTTCAGTGACCGGCTGAAGTTTGGAAGACCTCTCTGAGTCTGGAGAATGCAGTGGTTCTGGTTCCTTCAAGCTTTCTAAATGCATAAAAGGATCATAATCCACACATGCCAAATCAGAAAGGCTTAGAGGAAAATATTTAGGGTTGGTAAAACACTGAGATCCATAGACACATCCATGCAGAACCTAGAACAAATCAAGAATTTCATGACATTACTGAAATTTCTATTTGACAGTTTTATTATAAACACAATTTATTTTTATTTAAATTTTTAATTGATTTGTTAGAACCAGGCAGGCAGGAAAAATATTGGAGAACTTTAGATTCTTAACAGAAACAAACACCAGTTTGCAAAGAAAACTGTTGAAACAGTGTCTACACTGAAGTGGAATTTAACAATAAAGAAACAAGAAACAAAACCTACAACAAATCACTAAGCTACCTTTATTTTTAGATCTGCTATCATCTTTAATTATGTATGTTAGGTCTAAGCTGCTGGATTTTAATCCTCTTCTCTTGCAAAAAAAAAAAACAACCCCAACTATCTTTGTTCTGTGTCCCTACAGACAGCAATTATAAGTGTTTTTTACTTTGCTTATTGCTAAATAAAATTACTTGGTATAAAAAAAAGCTACTTCCTCATCTGTCTTAAATATATAGCTGGTCTTCTACAACACAAGCATCTGCTATCAGTATGACATACAGAAAGTAGCTTGCTTAAACATCACAAAACATAACACAAAATTAACAGTTCCAAATACACCAAAGATTAAGAATTTACAGTGAAACATACGAGAACTAAGACAGCATTCCACTTTTCAGCAGTAGAACAGAGATCAGCCTACAGTAAAGTTCTGTCTTCTTTTCCAGGAAAACTGACACTACCTCCCATAAATAGAAATTCTCATTTAGTGAGTAAAGAAACATGTACCTTATATATACAATTAAGAACAGATCTTTCAGTCTTAGCATTTTCTGCTCCTGTAGTGTGAAGAGGCTGCAGCAAGGTCTTTAATGGCAAGGCCATTATCCAATCCAATAAGCACAGAAGTAAAGAAACCACCAACTGAAACAAACACTTTCAGTTACAAATTAATTAAACCTGCACCTGCTACTTCAGATTTATCATTGCATTTTACTTTCTTTTCTGAATTCGGTAGTCAGCCTTCTGCAGTAATGGCAGGCCACACTTGTTTAAAAGTCAATGTATCTCCAAAATGTATGGCATCAGTAAAAACTTTGGCTACTGAGATATTTAACAAAGACAATCCATACAACAGTTTCTAATCACAGTGAGTCTGTGAGCAGATACTGTGCTTAAGAGGATACCCACAATTTTTCAAAATTGATTTGTAGGGTGCTGTTTTTAAAATGACAGATTACACTGGTACAAATTAAGGCTGATGCACCACTCTGCACATAAATCTCACTGCAAAGTGAATCAAGGATTACACAAAACTGTTTCAGCTGCATTTAGTGTTTTATAAATAACACAATTTCCTTCACAACATGTCAATAACAGTATGCAGCACCAGCTATCACCTGAAAGAAATACAACTGCTTTCTGTATTGTTGGATACTCAAGCAGCAAAAGAACCAACGCTCCCTAGGGGATGTTTTTAAAGACTGTAGAACAGAATTAGATTTAGACACACATACACATCAAATTATTAACAACTTACTGGTTTCAAATAATTATTTTTAATTTTTAAAACTTAGCTGTGGAAGGGGAAATTATTCAGATAAATATCTGCAAGATTCTTTAAAATATTTCCCAAGTTAAATCAAAGTCTTTCAAAGAAAATCTACTTAACTAATTTTCTAATAAATGACATCTAAACATCATACTCATTTCATATAATACATTACAACTTCTCTCAGAGGCACCATATAATAAACCTAATGATGAAGGGCTCTGAGTATTTTTATATTAAACCAATTTTTAAGAAACCCATTAGGACTAAATTTGTCTAACTAGGTAAGCCAGTTTTCAATAGGATATGTGATGTACAATGATCAGCATTAGTTCATGGGGAAACTTACTAACTTAGGGGAAGCACCTCCAGTGGAAAGGTGGCTAGCTTGATATACTGCTGTAGTCTACAACAGCCACTGCCTCCTCACAAGCAGAGAGGAGAGGCAACACAGAGCTAGCCTGCCATGAACACCAGCTCCTGCGGGAATGGTTGGCCCAGAACAACAGAGCTGCCATCAAACTGCACCAAAGTGCCCAAGTTTAAATGACCACTGTGTCCCACAGTTCCAGAGTAAAGTCAAATAATTCAGAAGAGACAAAGCTTTCAGCAGGCAGCAAGTAGAGAAGGAGTCACTTGCATCAGGTGGAGAAGTGGTCCGTCTTGCCTAGGGGATGCAGGCCCAAGGAAAATACGAAACGATAAAGCAATCATTTTGACGGATGACAATAATCAAATTAATCTGAAGACTACAGGCTTTCTTACTCAAGAATGTACTTATAATAGGGCAAAAATCATAATCTTGTATGATTCAAAATAAAAAATATTTACAATTTGAGAATATATTTTCACTACAAGTTTGAAAAGTCTATGTTACTTTTCTGGCTTGAAAGTTCACTGAGGATAAGGAAAATTACTGTTCTCAATAATTAGAAAGTCTTCTATCTCAATTATTTTAAATGCATATTTTTCCTACAAAACCTTCAGAAATTCACTTGCAGAAAGAATATCGCTGGAATTCTGAGAAAACTATAAGTACAATAAAAAGCTGAATCCCTGCTTCAAGGCACAGCTTAATTTTTTCAACAACACGATGTCACACACCTCTGCAATTAAACTGACACATTAAAAAGAAATGAAAAATATTTACCCTCTTGTCCTGTTCATAAGAGGACGCTTCTGTACTGGGTAGCAGATGGGCAATAGTTGCTATAAGAATCTGGGAAAAATACAGCACAGTTTCTTTAAAAATACAATTTAAATATTTAAGTTTAGAATATTTTTATTAAGCAGGTAAATGTGACACAATACTAGATTCATGGTTTAATTATATTAAAGTTATTTTGAGACAAAGTACACTACTCCTTGCCCTTTTAATTGAATTTCACAGAAGACATAGAAGGAATATGTTCTGCTTGACTGACATAGGTGCATTAGGGACAATGAAATTATACAAGTACTCCAAATATTCAGGTAGGAAGAGAACATGATTCAACATACTTGTAGGGGTGCAAGAAGGAGCCTGATGTGGGTTTGTGTATGGGACTATTTGAGCTACATTAGTTCTTAGAACTACGAGAAATTGTAAACATGCTGCCTCCATTTAATCAACGATATGACTGAGAGGAGCAGAGAAATGCCTGCTATACCTCTCAAGAAGCTTCCACACAATTCTCTTTCTGGTTACCTGGGAGACCTCCACCTTTTCTCTGTGGTTCAGACCAACAGAGACCATCGGCTACGTCTTTGTTATTTAAAGTGTATTCAAAATAATTATTTTTGCTATATACTGAAACACTTTAATGCAGTATTTTGCATATGGATATGCAAAATTCAATTGTAGATCCATATTTGAAATAATCACTTTCTCAGTAAACTTAAATAAACATACTTGAAGATATTCAACATTAAAAAAATTTATTTTACTGACAACATTTGCATGTAAATGACAACATAGCTGTATTCGAAAAAAGCATGATATAGCCATTTTACATGTTAATATTGGAGTCAGCAAGTAAGTGTGATGTGAACCCCTACTATTAACGTTCAGTAGGATGATGTTTATACTAATCCAATGGTTTGTGAAACATACTTGTCAATATTATGGTATTTTAATTTCAGGGAAATACATTTTACTGTTGCATTTAAAAGAATTAAAATTTCAAATGAAAACAATTACATACTTGAATAATTCTTAAAGGTGAATCAGCTTGATACATTTGAAGTCTATGTACATAATGTATGAGCATACTCAGCATACTGCAGGCAACTTGGGCTACTGTTTTATTTGGAAACTAGAAAAGAGAACACAGCACAGTAACAATGACTACATGATTTCACAGAAGAGTACATCAGGTGGTAAGGTGGTCAAGAATTTCAGTGACGGTTTTATACATATATAGTTCTTTACATGCCTATTTGCAGGAGAAACAGAAATTTTACAAAATTTAAAGTAATTATTTTATAGTCATAAACATTAGCAGCTTACATTGAAGGTTTGGGACAATCAGTGAGTTGCATGCAATGAGGGAAAAGGGAAAGGCGTCTCATAACTAACTTCATACTGATTAGTATCATGAAGCCAGGAAGAACAAGTTCATTTCTTGTTTCCTTAATTATTATTAACATTAATGCATCACTGCAAAAAAACCGAGGATCCAATTCTGAAATCAGAGGTCTTTGTTGGAACCAAGGTAGGTCAACAGCCGTGTATCCAAAATGCACGATATAGTACTAATAGTGAGACTAACTTCTGTATTTGCTAGTGACTGGTGTGTACAGCACTTGCCTGTATGGAAATGAATGCACCTCGGCTGCTGTGCTTAATTCCTCCTTTTTAATTTTGAAAGCAGAACAGTGCTGCACTGCAGCCTGCTTTTAGCAGTTACCATAATGTTTAAATTACTGTGTTGGTTAATGCAAAAGTGAATGCATTTGTACAATTAGTCCTCAGCCTTGGGACGCTGCCCTACACTCCTAAATGGGAAAACAAAAAAAATCAAGAGAGAGGGATATATATCTTTAAACTATTAATGAATGGGACATGTAATTGAGGCTTCTTCCTTCATAGCACTTGGAGTAAAACATTAAGCTGTGCACCAAATAAACAGCACAGAGTGAATTTTATTCACCTAGGATATGAAAATCCTACAAAGTTGAACTTAAGAGAAATCTGAACAAAATGGTACAGCAAAACTACAGACTTCAGAAGACAGCATAAACTGTACAGAATAAAAAAATAACATGCAACAGCCCCAAAGGCAAATACATTCAAGAAAATACTCTGTTTTTACTGAAAATAAGTATTCCAAAACATAATAGTGATAAATTTCAGATAATTCAGAAAACAATTAGGTAATTCATGCTAATGAAAATCCTGAAAAATCCTATTCTGTTCCTCCAGTGAACGAGTGATATCAGAATTCCTGCGTTATTAAAAGAATAAAAGTGTCATTACGTGTTTTAATACCACTTTATTTAGCAGTGAAACTGTCACATGTGTGTGCTGCAAGTGCCTACCTCTGAAAGGGTAGGGTAATTACATTGCAAAAATTCTTAAGATTTAATTTCTTGGCTTCTTAGACTGTTGTCTTAATCAACCTAGTCCTATTAAACTTTCAGGGAAGGGTGCGTCTCACAAACCTTAAAAAAAAACCCCAAAAACCAACAAACCAAAAAAACCAAACCAACTAAAACATAGCAGGTATCTCACATCTGTAACAGTCTTCCCAGAGCTTATGACAAAAACACAGCTATATTTTATCCCTCATGAGACAGCTTCTATCCATGCTGTGAAAGTACACTGTAAGAGCACAGTAAGCAGGGTACAGATTCTAATGTTCAAGCTCAAGTGACAACCAAATAAAAAAAATAAATAAAATTGAAAGCATAACAGTTTGATTACAAAACTTGAGATCAAATCCAGATTGCTGGAAACATCCTTACAAGCTTGCAGAAAAACCCCAAAGGCACTGGAGAGGACAAAAGAGGTGGACAAACCAAAGTAGCTTAACAGAGTATCCACACCACTTAATATAAGAAAAAATTACCTAAGAAAAAGGTTTAGAAACTTCTCAGAGTCTTTGAATAATCAGCCCTTCACTACTTAAAACCAGAAAGCATTTCCTTACTTCATTTTGGGGGGGGGATGTGTATGTGTGTGTGTGTGTTTGGGTGCTTCTGGGTTGGTTTGTTTTTTTTTTTTTAAATAGTATCATGAGGCTCTAAAATGAAGACAAGTGAATGATTTCTAGTTTCGGTTTATGCAAATTAAGTAACCTCTTTCTGTTCTCTGGTTGACGAGATTATTTTTCTTAAATTTAATAAAGGGAACAGAAGTCAGTGGAGACAAAATTTCACAAAAAGGCTGAAGGGTATAAAGTAATGAATATTAATTAAATTCAAATCTTGTGCACTCAATTTCAAGTGAATTGGCACTTCACCTGGTACCTAGCTCTCAGAGGTTCTCTCAGAAGGGTAGTCTTACCATACTTTTCATCTTTGCAAGTGTCCTTTTCTTTCTGCATGTTACATTAGTAGTTTAACCTTACTCATATGTGCAAATAATCTACGTTTAGCAATTATTGCTTAACATTTCTATTCAATGTTACATGCTCAGTTATACTTACCAATAAATTGGACTAGGACTATAGGTCCCTATCCATTCATTTCTCCTGAAAATAAGAAAATAATCCCTTCTGGGAGTTCAAATCTCTAACTATTTGGAAGCCAAGAGATTGCTTAGGTAACAAACTGAGTTAATTTGTTTCTCCTGTGATATGTTTTTGAACTTTTAATTTCCTGATTAAACTCTTCTGTGAATGTATACCACAGTTCAGAACAGGTGAAAAGCCAACATGCTCTGGATACTTTTGCCAAAACAAAGCAAAGCCAAGTATAAATATAAAGATCTTTTTCTTCTAATTCAAGAAGTATTTTATGCTTAATATAAATGAGATACAAATAACTGGGTTAATAAATACGTCAAATAAGATCACAGTGAATGTCATGATTAAAAACAGTTCAAATTTTCATAAATTGCAGAAGATAAAACCAGTATCATTTGCTTAATACTAAAATTGCACAGGAACTTGATAAAATGTACTAGTTAAGCGATACTAAAAAGCAAGTGGAAAATATGGAAGAGAGTATTAGTGAAACTGTGAAGGATGAACATGATTTGCAAAACCAGGAATTTGCAATTTAGAGTTTAATACTAAAAGCCCTGCAGCTACCCTGTTTAGACATAGACTCAAATCCTGCTTCACAGGATGTAATCAGCGGACATGCTAAGATACTTTTCAGATTCCCATTGCTGAAATGAATAGTCAGTTTACAACATCTGACACATGCCATGTATAACAGGTGCATATACTGATTTTTATCAACATGTATATACAGAGAGACTAGACTTGAATTTTGATGTAAACAAAGAGGATGCAAAAAGGTTCTGAAAATAAAATGGGAAATATTTATAAAGTTGAAAATATTGTTTACGAACATGCAAGATTGCATAATGCTAGAAAATAAAATGTTTTAATAATATTGTAATTATTCCATAAATATGAACAAAAATAGGAAAAAGATTTGCAAAGAAGGAAGACAAACACACTCATAACGGGGAAAAAAAGCTAAAAAAGAGCAGCTCTTTAGCAGAGATAATGACAGGAATATACTGTTGATATGCTACCACCAATACAAAAACTTGCGACCAAAGTTGAAATTCAGTGAGACTGGCTTCAGAATAGTGAAAAACTGTCATTTACAAAAGGAAAGGCACACAAGTATCAGAAAAATCTCTTCTGTTCAGAAGCATTTTATAGGTATTGCACCATAATGAACTAGCTGTATCTGAGCAAGCTGCATTTCCAGGTGAGCATCACTGTGCATATAGCTACATTTAACAGATTCAATCAAAACAGCAAATACCAAACCAGAAAATCATCCTAGATTTCAAGAACTTAATGTGAAGGTCTTTATACAGAATTGCATGGTGACTACCAGACACTGTAAAGTTTTATCTTACAAACTAGTTTCAGAACCATTGTATTGGGTGTACGTGAGAAGGTCTTGGTAGCAGGGAGCTGCAGGGGTGGGCCTCCATGGGAAGGGGCCAGGGACCCACCATTTTTCTACGTTCTTCCCTCTCCTGCTAGGGGTGAGCGAATGAGTGAGCAGCTGGCTGACAGTTTGGCTGCTAGCTGGGGCCAATCCACCATACCCATTAAAAAAAGAAAAGTTGAAACCTTCTGAAAAACTAAAAACTACCCAGTGTTACAGCATGCTTCATAAAAAACAGGAAATAATGACAGCCATAAAAATAGGTGCTATTTACTCTTCACCAAAATTAGAATTCTCATCATTCCCTTTCAACAGGTTGTTTATTCACAAAGTTTGATGCCAACTGTTGACATGTCTTTGGATTCAGATTTTTTTTAGCAGATACTGGCCTGAATGACATGTCCTGGAATAACTACAGAAAAGCACTTTGCCACAGGAAAAAAACACACCTTCCAGTGCTTCCACACATGCAGCATAAGTACTCTACATTCTCTAATATCTGGCCTGGGCTGAGAAGCAATACTGTATAATGCAATGGCTCTGAAACTCAAGAGTGAACAGGCACACCATGCAGTGAGAATATGGGGATAATAGGATTTGGTTGCTAGAAGCAAGAAGAGGGCAGGTGAGAAAGAAGCATGAAAAGCTTTGGAAAACTTCTGCTTGGCCTTTGCATTTGTCACTTTTCTGCTTTCTTCCCTGTCCCCTTCTGACACTGCATGCCCTGCTTAGTCTGTCAGCCAAGGTAGCAACTTGGTTTGGGACCGACTTTTTGTATGTGATAGCAGATGGCTCACAAAACCAGGATCCCTTCCAGTTTCCTCTCTACCCTGGCACTTCCCTTTTGTAGTATGTCAGGAGAACATATCATGGATGTCTTATTAGTACTATTAATCAGAGCTGGGGAACCCAGGATGCCAATTAGTGAGGTATGTGACTTCCCTCGGCATCCATGGCTAGCCCAGACAGGAGAAAGAAAGACTCCAACATGTATGTATGCCAGTCTTTGTACAGATCTGTACTGGATGTACATGGCAAGGTTTTGATAATGGAGAGCTATGGGGAGTGTGTGTGTCTGTTGAGAGGAAGCTAGGCCTTGCCCATGCCAGTCACAGCAGCTTCCAGCCAGCCCTGCAACAGACCCACCACAGCTGAGCCCATCTGCCAAATGTCTGGTGCCTTTGTGAAAATTTAAGAAAGGGCAAAAATGCCACACACAGAGAAAGAAAAAAAAAAAAGGAACTAGAAACAGCAGATGAAAATGCAGGTCAGAGGAAGGAGAGGAAGTGCTCCAGGTGCTGAAGCAGAGGTTCCCCTGCAGCCTATGGAACAGCCTATGCTGGAGGAGATATCCACACTACATCTGTGGAGTACCCCACGTTGCAGCACTGGATATTTCCTGAAGGAACTGCAGTCCACAGACAGCCCACACTGGAGCAAGTCCTACTCTGAAGGACTGCAGCCAGTGGAAGGACCCACACTAGAAAAGGGAGGAAGGAGTGGCTGAGAGGCACTGTTATGGACTGACCGTAACTCTCCATTTCCCATGCCCGCTGCACTACTTGGGAGGGGACAGGAGTAGGGAGAGGAGTTGGGAATGAAGGAGTGAAGTTGAACCTGAAAAAGGGGAAGGACAGGGAAAGGTGGTGTTTTAAATTTTGCCTTTGCTTCTTACTGTCCAGTTTACTTTAACTGGCAATAAATTAAATTAATTCCCACAAATCAAATCTGGTTTGCCCATGATGGTAGCTGGTAAGCAATCTTCTTGATTTTATTTTGACCCACAAGATTTTTCACCCCTTTTTCTCCACCTGTCCTGTTGAGGAGGGGGAGTATTTGAGCAATTGGGTGGGAGTTCGGCCCTTACCCAAGGTTAATCCATCACAGGGTCCTAGATCTAGTTACAAACAGATGCAGAAAACCCTGATGGAAGCTTGGGTCCAGGATGTGGGAATAGGTATAGCTGGACAAAGTCAGGCAAAGCCAGTAGTAGTGGTTTTGCTGAAACCTGAATTGCAAGGATCATTAATGAAAGATGGTGTGACAGAAAAACTATTATGTTCCAAAGGGTAGACATTAGAGTGAAGTGGCTAATGGTATTTATTAAGATAGGGATCCACTGTCTTATCTCCCAGCATACCATTTCCTTTCAAATTTAAGGAAGGGTAAATATCTTTTTGAGAGAGTTCAATTAAACTGAATTCAGTCTTCTGCAAGGATTGACAACAAGGCTGTGAGGTAAGAATGCTAACATGTGATTATGACTTTGAAAAGGTATATATAGGCAATATACATTGTAAAAGTCTTAGTCTCTTACCTTTAAAGAAACACAAATCACATTCAAGGCTTCCTTAATCTGAGGGTGATGTGATTCATGAACTAGCTCCTCACAGATCCAAATACCAAGGCTGCAAAGAGCAACACATCTGCAAAACAACATTGGGGGACAAGTTGTTGAGAAACACACTACAAGAATGTGCAGTTTTTACGATTCACAATATGTCTTGCTAAAATCTAATAAACCAAACCATAGCCTCATACTAGCTACTGTGAAGAAAATTAACACTGTCCTGACTAAAGCAAGCAAAATATTTTGAAAAGAACTAAACAAAACCCTTTATAATGCTGCAACTTATTTAAAAACGAGAAAGAACTCCAAAGTACTCTGTTGAAGGCACAGGGAAGGACAAATGAAGCTCTCTTATGGGCAACTGAAAAATACAGAAGACATCAAGAATTCCTCCATCTGTATGTGCTTTTTTGGATTAAAAATATTGCCTGAAATCAATGTATGGGAAATTAATATATATTTTCTTAAGAAAAAGTAAAACTGCTAGAGACAGTATACATATTGTGATTAAATATTTCAACTTTTGTTGTTCTTTCTTCACTTATAATCAGAAAATAGAAAAGAAGTGTAAAAGTAGAGAGCATTTAGATAGATATGTTCAAAGCAGCAGACGTGGATGTAGTTTGTTCAGAAATGTTAAGGAGCTATCTTAAGCAATCTCTGAATTGTTAATAATTATCTTCAAGAACACAGACTGCAAATATTTTGGAAACAACTTCAGAATTCAAAATCCTCTGGATAAAATTGGAAAGCAGTCTAAAATCAACAAGATGATAGCTGGTCAAGGGAACTGCAAAGCATTACATCTGGAAAGGAAAAATCATATGCTAGAACAGAAACAGAAGTGGCTATGAAGCCTGTGCTGTAGAAAAAGGATTTTAAGGCTAGACAGAATCATGAAACTGCTAACAGGTAGCAAAAGTACATCTTGGAATTAATGCTACATGATAGAGTAAATAAGATGTCGAATCACCCTGTTTTGTAAACTGTCACTGAAATCTTAATTGCAAGACCGTCTCCATTACATTTTGTTTTAAGAATAAAGACAAGCTTGAGAGAGTCTAGGAAATAGTGACAAAAATACTAAACAGCTTTGGGAAATATTACATATGGAGGAGAAGTTGAAGGGCATATTGAGTATAAATCACAATTAAGCAAGAAAATAGTAAGAAATCTTCTGACATGCAGTAAGTCACTGAAGAGTGAAAAGATTTCTCCTATATACTGGTCATAAACCCAACCTGATTGAAAAAAATAGTTAAGTGTTGTAACAGTCTATCTAATACTTTTGTAACTTTCCTCTTGGAGAAAATTTTCAGCACGTTTAGCCAAGCCACTGTCAGGAATGTTTTAAATACTCCAGCCTCACAGGAGGGTAAGCTTACAGAAGTACTTCAGAATCCACACTTATGCTATTTCCCTAGTATATACTCCAATCATAGATTGACAGATTCACAGAGTTGTAGGGGTTGGAAGGGACCTCTAGAGATCATCTAGTCCAACCCCCCTGCCAGAGCAGGATCACCTAGAGTAGATCACACAGGAACAAGTCCAGGCAGCTTTTCAAAGTCTGCAGAGAAGGAGACTCCACCACCTCTCTGGGCAGACTGTTCCAGTGCTCTGTTACCCTCACAGTCAAGAAGTATTTCCTCATGGTCAGGGTGAACCTTTGTTTTCCAGTTTATGGCCATTGCCCCTAGCCCTGCCACTGGACACCACTGAGAAGAGCCTGGCCCCATCCTCCTAACACCCACCCTTTAGATACTTATAAGCATTGATATGATCCCCTCTCAGCCTCCTCTTCTCCAAGCTAAACAGACCCAGCTCTCTCAGCCTTTCCTCATATGGAAGGTGCTCCAGGCCCTGCACCATCTTAGTGTCCCTGCGCTGGACCCTCTCTCCAGTAGTTCCTTGTCCTTCTTGCATTGAGGAGCCCAGAACTGGACACAGTACTCCAGATGAGGCCTCACCAGCGCAGAGTAGAGGGGAAGGATAAACTTCCCTCAACCTGCTGGCCACACTCTTGTTAATGCATCTCAGGATGCCACTGGCCTTCTTGGCTGCCAGGGCACACTGCTGGCTCATGGTCACCCTGAATAGGTCATTGATGAACACACTGAATAAGGCTGGACCCAGCACTGACCACTGGGGGACGCCGCTAGCCACAATCCTACAACTACACTCTGCCCCATTGACCATAACTCTCTGAGCTCTTTCCTTCAAGCCAGTTCCCAATCCACCTCACCACCCAATGATCCAGTCTGCACTTCCTAAGTTTGGCTCTGAGGATGCCATGGGAGACTGTGTCAAAAGCTTTGCTGAAGTCAAGGCAGACCACATCCACTGCATTCCACTCGTCTATCCTTCTAGTGATGCCATCATAAAAAGCATCAGATTGGTCAAGCGTGACTTCCCCTTGTTGAATCCTTTTTGAACCAAAGAAAATAAGAACATAGCATGGATTTAACAATAAATGTAGACAGTTTGTGTAAGCTGACTTAGAAAATAAACTTTTAGTATACAGAAGATTGGACAGCTCTAAGTCCGTGTCACTATTTCAAGGTTTTTTTGTGCTACTGAGAATCACTCCACATCTGATGACATACTGATACGCAAAATATCCAGGAGTCTGTGAGGTTTCTACCAAGAACAGTTTCGTTATCATTATTCAGAGTAGTCTCTGAAAACTGTCTAGTTATTTGGCTACAGTATTGTTATTAAAGAATCATAGCATGGTTTAGGTTGGAAGGGACCTTAAAGATCATCTAGTTCCAACCCCCTGCCACAGGCAGGGACATCTTCCACTAGACTGGGTTGCTCAAAGTCCCATTCAGCCTGGCCTTGAAGACAGCCAGGGATGGGGCATCCCCAACTTCTCTGGGCAACCTGTTCCAGTTCCAACCTCACCACCCTTTCCGTGAAGAGAGCCTTAATAGCACCAGCAAAAGAAGAAAAACACTGAGTTCATCAACCTAGTATTTCTTTTTCAGACTGTCAGCAGCAGGGGAGGAATCTAATACAATTATTAATATTTATAGATTGAGATACAAGAGTAGAACATATTTCAGATAACTGACTTTGCTGAAGCTCAGCTGGGTTAAGTATGTAATGAAACACAAAACATCAATCCTCTGGAGAAGAGTTAAGGAATATTTATAGCTTGCGTAACAATAACAGCGCTGAGACTTGCTAGAGATATACAAAGCTATGCACCTAAGTTCCAAGAAATTGGAGTTCTTTCCTAGGAAACTGCAAAGACAATTAAGCCTCTACCAGAAGCTGAGCTGATGTGGCAAAATTGTAATGCAGATCCTAAATATGACATCATTATCTCCACAATGAAGACATACTCATCTCTTTCCCAGAAGAATGAGGTGCACAGGTAAACCGAAGAAACATTGGGAATGTATTTCTTTCTAATCTTCATTTAACGTTATTACACACAGGGGTCCAACTGTGTTTTGGGGACAGCACAACTCAGCTTTCTGAAAGACTGGGCATGCACATGTGCCTCTGCTCTTATATACAGACAGGATGTGGGGACATGCAGGATGTACCCTTCCTCTTCCCAGCCACACCGCCAGAACTGAAGATGCTAATAGTGTGTGCTTCATTGCCAAAAGATCAGTAATAATATTCTGAACTAAGGAGATTTAAACCATCTTTTTCAAAAGCAAAATGGAGAGCATTATCATTTAGAACTCATGTTTGTAAAAGAACATGAAAAATGAAGTTATCTCAGAACATTTCTTCCTTCTCCTGTGGTGAGCGAGATTACCAGCTGAAGAACAGGTAACAGGGCTGATGAAAACTGCTCTTGGTTTTCCAGCAAAACATTTTAAGGATCAATGAACTGATCTTCCCAGTAATATTCTTTAGGCATGCAGTGGTAGTATTTTGCATTTGCTAAGTGACAATGTATTAGTTGAGCAGATATATACACACACCACCCAATACATAAGGCACACAAAGTATGCTCTTCATCGGTAGGCATTACAGATTCCCGTTTCAATCCCATCTGCAGGACTTCAACTAAAAGACTCTGGGGATGGGTAAGGAGGAACAAAATCCTAAGCAAATTAAAAAACAGAAAACTGGTAACTATTGGCATGGTTTAACTCCAGCTACCAAAATACCATGAAGTTGGTCTCATAAATTCCCCCTTCCCTCCTTCAGTGGAGGGGGAGAATTGCAGGGAAAAGGACAAGGAAGCTTGTAAAATTGAGATAAGAACAATTTACTAATTGAATCTAAATTAATATATACAAATACTACTACTAATAAGTAATCAAAATAACAGAAAATAAAACATGTGATACGATGATAATACAGTTGCTCACCACCCACTTACCACTGCACAACCAGGTGCTGAGAAGTGAAAGTCAGAGCCAGAGAGCCTGAGAGCCGCAGCCTGAGAGCTATCACAGCAGATTCCAAGCGAATCCCATCAGCGCTAGCATGACTGGGAAAACTAAACAAACCCACCAACTCCCTCACAAATGAGCCAGCACAGGAGTTAGCAAAGCAGCTCATGCAGGAGTCAGGGAGAGTGTTAGCAAGTGTACAGGAGTAAACGAGTAAGAGAGCAAGAGAGAGAGTAATGGCTCTTGGACTCCCACCTCGCCTATGCCCTGAGCATGACTACTATGGGATGAAATATTTCTTTGGTCAGTTTGGGTCAGCTGTCTGAACTGCGCGTCCCCTACACTGCCTGTAGTGAGACAGCGAGAGCTGGGAATGCAGCTGCAGTATCAGAAGCGGAGAAAGACTTTGAATTCAGTGCAGGCATTCCCCAGTGCCAGCTAAGACCTTATCAGTACTTCTCTCAGCATCCAGGAACAAGCTTCATAGCAGCCACAGTAAAGAGAGTTAACTCTTCCCCGACTGAATCCAGCACACTATCCTTTTCTGAAGTTCTCTATTTGATGAAGTTGTTTAGGTTTAAGCATCAGAACAATCTTTACCAGCTTAATGTTTAGCTCAGTATTTTCTGCTTCTTTTGCATACCATAAAGAAGGGCTCATGTACCTTGGATTATTTCTGTTTCTCAAATTAAATAATGAAAAATAACCATACCACCCACAAAAATAATCTTGTCCTTAATCAAAGTAAAAAATGCCTCTCTAGCATATCAGAATGCCTCAGAAAATCCCAGAGCTGAACATCAGGGTAGGCTGGGAAAGCATGCAGCTTGTACTTTTATCCCTACTTGCATCCTTTTCTATCAGCCACTATCAGAGAAAGGATACTGGGCTAGACCAGCCTTTTATCTGACAGAAGATGTCTGTTCTTTTAATATCTCTATTTACAAACAATTTCAAATTCACATGGACCACAGTTTTGATAATGGTGAAGAAAACCAGAAATAAAATACATACAAACTTTTACTTTAGGTTCTCTAATATGTCCACCTCAAAACAATATAATAAAGAATCTATTAATTTAGAAGCTCTTTTTGCATGACCTACCGTGCAGGACCAGATGGCTCCTCTCTTGCTGAACTTAAAACAGTTTTAATTATGAGTTCCTAAAACAAAGAGGAAAACATTCCTGATTTACCAATAACTTCATCACACAAACCATCAGAAAATCATGATTTTATTATAGCACACAGAGGCACGTTGCTTAGCCAAGTCTCACGGTTTGTGGTCAGATGAACTGTTTGCTTACCACTACTCCAAGCTTCTAGACTGCCCCAGATGCTCATTATTGTGCTACCCCAAGAATATTCCACAGGTTACTGTCTTAATTTCTGCCTATTAACCACTTATCCAATTCTTGCCAATACGTTTCCATAAAATATCAAGAATCAAAAAAATGCAAAGGACTCCCTAAAGCTAGCTTCTGTGAATAGCACTAAAGGGTATTACAGAAAGAATCTATTACCTTGAGGTTGAAATAAGCATTTTTCTTTTTTTATTTAAATCAAAATTATATTGATTTTAAAAGTCTTTGAAAGTAGTTGTAGAACAAGTGACTACAATGCCTTAAGAATGATGTCAAGAAAAGTTTTGACTCAAATGCAGTGAAATATTCCTAAAGCTGTAGGCTGCTCTCAATAAAGCTCAAGTAAATAGCTATTATACAATAGAAAGGAGGAAGGAGGAATTCAAAATCAGCCCTCAGAAGGGAGCAAGGTGTAAAGCAGCTTCCAAATCATCTCTCTCTCTAAAGTGAAAGAGTTTGGAAACTTATGGAGAGCCTTTCTTAGACAAAGTAATCATACCTGCCACACGCAGCAGTTAACACACAAAGTGAGTGCTCTGCCTGGTTTCAGTATACCGGTACACTACCGAGCTCTCTTGTGACAGAGAGGGTAAGGTCTCCATTAACCTTTGCTTTTTCTCTAAAAGAATATACTGGTCTACAGAGACTTTCTAAAGTCCCTAGAAATACAGGCAGAATTGATCAGTTGTGAATTTTCAACACATTATTTATCTTAAACCTCTCAATCTTATTTTCTCAGCTGATTAAATCTGTGAGACTGCAAACAGCCAAAATGACAGCAGGCTTGAAAAGGTGAGATCATTCTACATCATCTTTTTACAAACATACAAACCCACTTTATTAAGTTAATAGCAATTATAAAGTATGTTTAGTAGTATAAAATCTGAAGAGATTTTATGTAATCTTGAGCCTTATAATCTATTTCAAATTATTTCTGAAAAATTTTAGAATCTTAAAGTTTTAGTTAGCATTTTCTGGAAAAACATCATATTAAACATATACTTGGTAGCTGAATACCATCCAAATAGTCTTAAAGTTCCTACCTTAACATCTGTAAACTGAGACACAGCAATGTCAGGAATGTTTGGGTGAAGAGCTGGTAGTTCATGATATAAGTTGGGAAAACAGACTAGAGATCCTAAAAGAACTTGTGCTTCCACTCTTGGTGCCTAAAAGAAAAAAGGTGGGGATAAATATATATTCTTACTGCAATTAGAAAGGTGACATTTCTAGCTGCCTTATAAGAGAACAGTTGAAACGCTACACAGCTATTTCCTTTCTCCTCCAAATTCTGTAGAGCTGAGCAAACCAAGACCACAGTCCCATGGATTGCTATTCATGCATGCCCCATGGTTTCCATTTTCCAGGATGGTCAAAAGGAAGCAAAGAATCATTAGTACTACAGACAAATGACTCAGCTGCTAGTGAGGCTTGGGTCTTCAGTTCAGCTAATTGAACAGAATGTGGAAAACTACTGGACATGACAGGTAACAAACAGTGTAAGAGGCTGAGGGAGGTTTGAGATACTACCTTGCGGGAAGTTGGATTTTATAGCCTGCTTAAAGGGGAAATGATGTAAGAAACAGTCAAAACTCACAGACAATTTGAGAGAAGTACTAGGGATCTTTGAGAAAATACAGTCATGCAAGGCCAACAGCCCCTTTGGAAATTATATCACTATTACAATATAAGCCTGAAGTTGCCCGAGTAACAATATCAGAAATACATCCAAATAGTGCAAACACTAGCAAATTTGAGTTCTCAAGCCTGATTATCAAAATCATTGCATAGCAGAGATGTGGAGGAATAAATATATAAATATACTTTTTCAATGAAGGTAGTCAAAGTGGACATTTACTTTAAAATGTTTTAAAGCACAGATAAATGACAGTCACAATTCAAAGAACTCTGTAGTAAAAGATTCTCTGCTTCAACAGTAATTCTTCACATATTTTCTGGAGACAACTTGCATGTGTAGTGTACCAGAATAAACCACTGGCAGTTTCTGTATTTGCTAACCACTACATTGAACTCTGGGGTCAAGTTAACACCCTAGTCAAGTTAAAATACTGCTCAGTTTTCTCTCAAATCCTTTCTACTCACACATTAGTGAGAATTAAATGATGAATGCTTACATTGAGGAAAGAAGAAGCAGCCACTCTTCCTGCTGCTACAATGAAATCCATAATGAGCATGGTGGCACCAGGCAAACCAAGAGAAAAGAACTGAGGAGAGCAGTGCTTGATGATTGTATTGACAATATCCTTGCGGAGTAAAATGGGAAAAAAAGAAAGAGTATTAAAAGACAAGTATTTACCAAAGGTGGAAAGTAAAAACACAAGAAAGCAAACCCATTGTGACAATTAAGACTCTCATTATTGAGTGAAGAGTAGCATAAAAAGATTCCTCAGCTGTACTCATATTAATATAAGTAAACTGTGGTATACTTATAAATCAATTAAATTGCAGACACTTTGTATGACGTCGGCACCAGGTCACATCTTATGTTCATGTACGTTTAGCTTTTAAGAGTCCTATAAATGATTAACGATTCATTTAAATATGTACAAAAGATATAGTGAGATAACCAGCTATTACATCATCTTAACAACATGCTTAATCCCCTCCAATAAGTATTACCTGCCTATCACTTAAAAAGGTATTAGTCTCTTACATATATCCATATGGAACAAAAATATAAAGAAAGAATTACAATGAAGTGTTTGATAACATTTCTGGTATATAATTACTCAACACAGCATATTACATTCTTGTAGACTTAGTGAGGCAGTTTTTAAAATGAATGTACATGATGCAATTTCTTCCAAAGTAACAAAAAGAGGCTAAGTTTTAATTATTACAAAACATCCCAAGTTCAAACATAGGAAAAAAAAAAAGAACCCTTTTCCTTCTCTGAACAACTCTCCAATAGTAGTGATATCCAAGTAAGTGGATGTGTTAAAGAAAGATCTGCAATCCAGCAAGAAAGGCAGCATAAACTGGTTGTTAGAGGACAGAAACTAGAGATCAGTCCTATCTATAGCCATCTGTGGAATAATTTTGGATTAGGTAATGAAAACAAGGGTGTCTGAACCTTTGATCTCCCCATGCCTCTAACTGCTCCTCCAAAAAAGTTCACAAAACCAACTTTTTCACACTTCTGATGCAAGCTTGTAAAAAGAGTGTTTAAGCCATACAAACTATTCCTATTAAGATCTATTAAAGAGATCTACTCCTGCTGATTAGATACACTCAGTATGTCTCAGCTTGCTGGTTCCTATACTTGCTGTAGAACTAAACTACTTCAATGTAGTGAGCAGAGTTAAACCGAAGAACAGCCAAAACCGAAGAACAGCCAAAACCGAAGAACAGCCAAAACCGAAGAACAGCCAAAACCGAAGAACAGCCAAAACCGAAGAACAGCCAAAACCGAAGAACAGCCAAAACCGAAGAACAGCCAAAACCAAAGAACAGCCAAAACCGAAGAACAGCCAAAACCGAAGAACAGCCAAAACCGAAGAACAGCCAAAACCGAAGAACAGCCAAAACCGAAGAACAGCCAAAACCGAAGAACAGCCAAAACCGAAGAACAGCCAAAACCGAAGAACAGCCAAAACCGAAGAACAGCCAAAACCGAAGAACAGCCAAAACCGAAGAACAGCCAAAACCGAAGAACAGCCAAAACCGAAGAACAGCCAAAACCGAAGAACAGCCAAAACCGAAGAACAGCCAAAACCGAAGAACAGCCAAAACCGAAGAACAGCCAAAACCGAAGAACAGCCAAAACCGAAGAACAGCCAAAACCGAAGAACAGCCAAAACCGAAGAACAGCCAAAACCGAAGAACAGCCAAAACCGAAGAACAGCCAAAACCGAAGAACAGCCAAAACCGAAGAACAGCCAAAACCGAAGAACAGCCAAAACCGAAGAACAGCCAAAACCGAAGAACAGCCAAAACCGAAGAACAGCCAAAACCGAAGAACAGCCAAAACCGAAGAACAGCCAAAACCGAAGAACAGCCAAAACCGAAGAACAGCCAAAACCGAAGAACAGCCAAAACCGAAGAACAGCCAAAACCGAAGAACAGCCAAAACCGAAGAACAGCCAAAACCGAAGAACAGCCAAAACCGAAGAACAGCCAAAACCGAAGAACAGCCAAAACCGAAGAACAGCCAAAACCGAAGAACAGCCAAAACCGAAGAACAGCCAAAACCGAAGAACAGCCAAAACCGAAGAACAGCCAAAACCGAAGAACAGCCAAAACCGAAGAACAGCCAAAACCGAAGAACAGCCAAAACCGAAGAACAGCCAAAACCGAAGAACAGCCAAAACCGAAGAACAGCCAAAACCGAAGAACAGCCAAAACCGAAGAACAGCCAAAACCGAAGAACAGCCAAAACCGAAGAACAGCCAAAACCGAAGAACAGCCAAAACCGAAGAACAGCCAAAACCGAAGAACAGCCAAAACCGAAGAACAGCCAAAACCGAAGAACAGCCAAAACCGAAGAACAGCCAAAACCGAAGAACAGCCAAAACCGAAGAACAGCCAAAACCGAAGAACAGCCAAAACCGAAGAACAGCCAAAACCGAAGAACAGCCGCCCTTAGAGAGATCTGCTTCCTTATCCTTCTTCCATGCTTCCATCTGTAACATACAATCAGTAAAAAAATGACAGCGTATTTGCTTGAAAGGGACTACAAAAAAAGTGTTTCAGATTACTACCAAGAACATGAGGGACATTTATCAAAGTTTAAACAAAGTATCAGGCACGTAGCTATTTTCAAAAACAAAGTTGTATTACTCAGCTGAAAATCCATTCAGTACTTTTGATTAAAAAATATTTTCAGTTGAAATATTTATATTAACCCAAAATTCATAATTAAACTTACTTGATCAACATGAAGAAGTCCACAGTGCATTATATTGTAGAAATGAGTTAAAAAATCCCTGTTTGGAGAAACATCTTGTCTTCGCTTCATTGTCTTACAAATGAGTTTATAAGCATGTAGCTTTCCTTGTTTGTATTTATCAGTCAGCATTGTTGCCTACAGTTTTAGGATAATATTTATTATTCATAAACAAAAAAACTACAGTAAGCAATTTTTTACTCTTACATGAACTTTTATTTCTGTTTCAGTGCTTAGTGCTCAAATTTACCTTGAACAGCCATGGTGTTAGAATTCTTAGTGGTGGAATTAGAACTGGTGGAGATGGGGAAGTTAGATTATCTGTTGAAATACCAAGATTGTCTCTTATCTGCAATTATTAAAAAGAAAACAAAAAGAGAAATATTTAAGGGAAATATGTAAGATGGTGGGGGTTTCCTTGTGAAAATCCTGCCTTATCAGGTCAGGCTGGAGAAGAGGTTCAGCTCTTTTACCTTGGCCAGATTCTGCCACAGTTCACACAGGTAATCAAAAACTTGGGCATGAATCTCTGGATCTATGATGCTGTTGACATCTCCCAAAATTCCTAGCATTCGCCTCCACATCACAGTTGCAACATCTGCATGCCACCCTGTAAGTGTTCCCCCAGCCATCACACTGCAACATTCTGAGGGGAAATCACTAGTTTCTGTAATGCAAGAAAAAAATTATAGTGAGACCTACCTGTCCAGAAAAAGAAAAGTTCTGATATAAGTCTTACATACAGTTTTCTTGAAACCAAAAGGAAAAAAAAAAAAAAAAAAATCAGGCTTTCAGAGTAAGATATTTCTTACCCATTCAGCCACCTCAACACTGGATGTTTAACTGTATGTTTATTATTAAACTCTGTAAAGGAAGAATTGTCCTGTTTCTTATATTCTTTCCATAAATAACATTTAAGGTCACTACTGAAGCCCTAATATGGATCTGATGGACCTACTTAGGCTACTCCTTTTGTAAATGCTGTCTTACATTCTTTGGAGTCAAAGACTCCAGAACTCCGCTTGCCTGCTTCCAAGTAAAATTACATTTCAACTTTAGATTTTTGCCAGTTAAACAGAAAGGTGGTTTTCCTTAGAAACTCCTAAGAACGCAAAATGAAGAGAAAGGTGATAGCAAACTTGTCTCTGTTCTTTAAGCAGTAAATATGTACGAGTGGAGAGGCAACCTAGCATCAGTCTAACTCTCACCTAGCTCTATCTACACATTTGTATTATACGAATGAACATTCCTTTTTAGGTGGAAGATGATTCATCTGGTTTGTCCACAGAAAGAAAACTTTGACAGATTAGATGGTTAAAGTCTACTCAGCTGACACGTAACTAGATAAGGAGCCCAGTTTTAAAGCAGCAGGCATCCAAAATCTCCTTGCCACCCCTCTTAGACAGACTTTTCCAAACACCTCAGCATCAGAATTTGCTGAAATTTTCTGAAAATCTTGCAGGCATTCAAAAATCAAACTAAATCTCAATTCAGCCTAATCACACAGCCACCTCTTTTGAATATCTGGACCACTGTGGTAGAGACACTAATGGTTTCTAGGGTTCAAAGTACAAAGCAAAATGATCTGAAATATAAATCAGACACTCTTTGTTTCCATGAGACCAAATACAGGAGAAATGGGAACTTTATATTTACACAGCGAAGGTATCCTAGAATTCAATAGCTAAGATAGTTGAAATGATTATAAATTTGTTTAAACATGAAAGGGAAAAGAACTGAACTTTCAAGGAGAAATTATAACATTAAAATTATGTCTTATTATTTGTATATCAATGACAAAACAGTCCATGGCAGGCCCACATACTAGATTAAGCAGCCACAAGTGTAAGCATCAAAAAGAACAATTATAAATCCATGGACTACTAATCTACTGCTAATAATTCCAGTGAACTGCAAGATAAAATGCAAAAGGTTTTTGTTTGCTTTCAAAGGAAATCACTGTAATTAAGTATTTTTAAAACTGCAGACAAAATCGCCTTGTACAGGATTATTTACAACTAGTGTAATACTAGCTACTTCACTATATTGTATTCGAAAGAAAGAAAAGTTTTATATTTTCTATTCCAGATATTGCCTAGGTCATCTGGCGTCTGTAAAACAGAGTGGTGGAGCTTCTCATCCAGCTGCAGATCCTTCTGCTCAATATGATCTGCATGAAGAGTGGCAGGAGAGGGTGTCTGTGATCGGGATCCAAGAGCAGATTGGATTGGAGAAGCACTTTCAGAGCCTGCAAATGCAATTTTTAACAGTTACCTTAAAAGCCTTTTCTATTTCTTGAGCTATTGAAATGTTGTCTAAACACAGCATTAAAAGAAAACTGAGCTACTTCTATATATCGAATCGGGCCAAGAAAAGATATAAAACCCATAAGCAGATCTCCCTGTGAATGGTGCTCTGAATGAAAACAAATTATAGGCAGGAAAGCTAAGAGAAGAACATGAAAATCAGATAGGTAGATGGATTAAAGGAGCTCTATTTTTAGATCCAAATAATTTAAAACATGTTTGTTCTGCTGCAGTTTCAGTGTACTTAACCAGTCAAATTTCACCTGTTTCTCTCCAGCAAAGTGTTTAAGAAGAAATTTTCATGGATCATCTGCTCTTCCAGCTTTATGGATGCATGGAAGTTAATTTACAAAATATAAAAGCTGAAACCAGTAACTGACAATTTTTGATGTTTACCTGCTGACTGGGCTGAGAAAATCCATATGGAGGGAAAGTTCTATATAGTTAAGAGGAATGTTGTTTCCCCTAAGACAGGAAAATACAGGTGTTTGAATGGCAGTGCTGCAAAGGCATTTTTCCACAGTCAACACTGAGCAACCTCTCTAGGCAACTATTTGGTTTCCTCTATTGAGAGATCTGTGGAGAGGGAGTAGATGCTTGTATTTTTTTTCCAGCACTACCTTAGTTTCACTTCCTGAATTTGCTGACAGGTCTCTATAAAAAGCAGAGTTCAGCCAGAACAGTCAGATGGCAGAAAAAAGGGAACAGATATTCACCACTACACATCAGCACATGTAAACCCAGAAGAATTCAAACCTACTTTAACTCTTAGATAAATGTAACTTGGACCCAAAAATACTATGTGTGAAGTTCAGTGTTAGAGAGAAACTGAACTTTAGGGACAGCAATGAAAAAGTGAGTCTTTTAGAACAGTGATTTCACCAAATTATTGGCTGCAAAGTGTTTTTTCTTGTAAAGAGAATAAATTGTTTAAAGAACTTGACAGAAAATGTGTTATCAGAACAGAAATTGTGGTAAACAAACTTAATTACACTGTTAAACTGCAAAGGTCTCATTCTGCTTTAAATGGCAAAGGCAATTAAGCTTCTACCATCAATTTAAAACATCACCTCTACACAGGAGAGATGGACGTTTGTTCTTCACATACAGACTACAGTTTCACTCAACAGGTACTGATACTCTCCACTCATTACTGATCACTTGTTTGCCACATGCTTACAAAAGATAATGTAAAATACACACTTAAAAGACATTCAAAGAAATATTTTCCTACTTCCCTTCTGCTCATTAAGTGGGGATGGATGAAAGTAGATCAAGAGAAAGATCAAGAAAGAGTGGTGGTGTGGGGAGAGAAAGTGAGGGAGAGGAGGATAGAGAGGATCAGAGATTGGAAGGAGAGGAGAAAGAATATGCAGGGGAGGGAGGGACCTTCGTAAGATGGAAAAGAATTACCAGAAATAATTATGGAAAATTTGCTGAAATACTGGATTTTTCTAACAAGCACTAAAAAAATATTCCAGCATACATGGATCCAAATTTGACACGAGGATAACATGGGTTCAACTTGTTCTAGGACTCATAAAGAGCAGTTGATAGAAAACTCAATCGTTTGCTAAGAATATAAAACAATGCCTGTATGACAAGAATAAATTTTCCATCCAGAAGCTTTCAAAGCAGAACTGTTTAGAAAAAAAGTTGGGTTTTGAGCAGCAGAACCACCAAAAACTTATTTCTTATGAGTGTGTTTTGAGGCTGAGTTTCTGCACGCATTTGATGGTATCTAATATAGTGAATTCACTCTGCATAACATGCAATTTTCACTAGACAGCCACCTATCTTTCATAAAATTTCAAAGAAAATTATGTCTTTCTGTTTTCTCCTTACATGTTAATTTATCAGAAATTAGACAATAGGCTCTAACATTGTTGGGGGCGTGGAACAGTCAAAGATTGTGTAATTGCACAAGTTTTGCTTCCTCAGGAAATCCAGCTAAATGCATGTGACACACAAAAGCTGCCTCTCTAAAACAGTGGTCCAAACAACAAGAAGACAGCCACAGAATCTCTCAATAGACAACTGAGTCATTAATTGCAATCTTATGAATTCATTTATACTGCAAACTTGGGCAAAAATACCAAACGAACGACATTATTAACATATAAAAACAAACAAACAGAATAAGAACAGATTTTCTGCAAGGACTTTCAACAAACACACAGCAAAGAGAAAAATGAAGCGAACAAAAGTCAAGCTGAACGTTGTTGAAAAAGCTGAGCAACAATCTCTAAGAAAGTAGTAAAAGAAGAATTCTTAAGTTACACAAATGGAAACTGACCTTACATGGCACAGTAACTAACATTTTGCATATTAAATGCTCTCAGTTACACAACAGACAATACAGAGAGAGGTTAAGATGGATGTGTATAAAAGAATCCCATGATAATTCAGTGTGATACATCGGTTTGAAAGAGCAGTGTCAAAGCCCTACAAGGAAAAAAACCTCTTCCTGAAAATAGCTATTTGACTACCAGTAATAGGAGGACACGTCTAAGAGATGTAGCACACATTATGTGGGAAGAGTTTTCTCCCTGGTAATTGTACAGATTTTGTCATGAAGGGTTTAAAATACATTTAGCAGCAAGCCAAGGATTGTATGGGTAACTAAGTCAGACAAACTTTTTATTTTACACATCACAACAGCGATCAAAAAAATCCCCTAACCCTGGAATGTAAGAATCATCTATAATACAGATTCACTGCAGAAGCTGGAACTTGCATTCTTCAGGATGGGTGGAAAATTTCTGAAATAAATGTGCTTTTTTCAGTTTGGTATTTTTTTTTAACTACTTTACCAGTAATAGTTGCAGCTTCAGCAGACAATGGTTGCTGATTGAGGCTACTTGTGTCCGAATCTATGTGAAGTGTAGTTAGACTAGCCACTTCTTGCTCCTCAGCACTCTGTTGCTGTCCTGAAATTGCATCAACGTCAGTGGAAGCTTGCGTCCCTGCCTCAGTGCCAAAGCTGAAATCTGTATGAGGAAAGCACTGTATTAATTTACAAAATAAAAATAGCAGTGGTATAAAACCCAAAAGCCCAGCACCTCCAAATTCAGAAACCTTTCTTTAAATTTTACCTAAATGTTTTCAAAAGAATTAAAATCAAAGGTTACTTATTTTGGAAGTTAATTTTTTAAAGTTGTGTGAAACAGATGGATATGCTCCAGGGAGAAGACAGTATTGTTTTCTAACTTCTGTTCACTGTTCTGCTTTTTGCACAGTAGCATTCCATTGTTTTGTTTAGTATACTATAGAAGGGCAAGGGTAAGACAGGGAAGGGAAGAAAAATTTGCAAACAAGCAAGCAAGCAAATATATTACTACTTTTGGAAAAATATACTTGCTTTCAAATTTGTGTCCATCATACTGGAAGGCACTGAAAGAGTCAGAGTGGCTGTCTGAACTGATGAGATCACTGCTGCCCGCACTGGCAGGTGATGTCCATTCAGAAGGCACACCTGGGTCATCTATAGGACGCATCTGGTTCTGTTTGTTCAATATATCAGGAAGGTCTTTAGGAACTTCCAGGCTACCAGGACTGCTTCCTCTTCTTGTCACATTCTAAACATTGAAGAGATGTAAATTATCTTTGATTGTAATCTTGGATAGCTTATTTACTTAAAATTGAAAAAGCAATCCCACATTTGCAAATGTCAGAATTTAACAAATAGAACATAAGTACCAGAAACTGTCATCATACTACATACATAGCCAAGAGTTTTCAAAACCCCAGACAGGGAGCAGTAAGTGAAGAACCCACGCAGACACAGAATTCAATAAATATAAATTTTATTTGCCCAATGAGTTTCTTGGCACATACTTGAAATACTAGGATTCAGACTAGCATGTGCCACATGCATTAGGTGAGACTTGAGAGAGAAAAATAGTAAAAAGTATATTATCCCTAGATTATGTATAAATGACTAAACCAAACATGTTTGTTCCAGTCACAAGCAGGAAAAAAAAAAAGCAAGGAATTTTGTGTTTTCTGGCCTACAGGCTACCAAGCAAAAATTTAATGTACACCACAAGCAAATGAATGTACTAATTCATGCATTCATTTTCTTATGATTAAGCCAATACTTTGGTATTGCCTTGGATACCAAAACCAGCATATAGCAGAAATAAGGCATATAGATTTTCTCATGTAAAAGTAAGGTGGTGTTCTACTTGGAGTGTTTCTTTCAGCCTCCCCCCCACCCCGCCGCCCCGCCCCGCCCCAGATAGGACCGCTTGCTTGAGAGGAAAAAGGTAAAAGTAGAAAAGCCATTTTATGAAATGGCTTGAAATCTTTATGCATTATGAGACTGAAGATTACTTCCTTTTACAGCAGGCCCAGGTACTCTTCTATTCTTTTGCTACCCTACTGATAATTAAGGATTTACTCAGACTGACAAGCTTTTTGTGACACAAGTTCTGAGCATTCAACAGATATAACAACCTAAAACTAATCTTAATAAATTGGTACTGTTTTAAGAAGGCATATTTATTTTTGCATGCTGGCTTACAAAATCAGTGTCAGTTTGAAAATATTTGTTCCAACATACCTTGGCTTGTTTTTATTAGCTAAGGAAAGTATCAGTTCTCCTGTCTGAACTATTAATAATCAAGATTCTTGCCCATCTGTGTGAAAACAAATAGTATTCACTCTCTCTTCTTCTGTGGCCAGCTGTGATGATGTCTGTTTTATTAATCTGCAGACTAAGTTCACATTTCTTTATAGACTTCAGGTCACTGTATTTGTCTTGTAACTCAAGACTTGCTAACAAGGATACTTTGCATCTACAATCAAGTTTCATAAACATGAGTTCAATACAAAAGATGGAAAAAAGCATACATTTGGACAAACTCTATAAGTACTCTCCTGACATCTATGAAAGATTATGATAAATAAAAAGATTTTTCTAATCATTTCAAAGAATCTTCTTCTGTCCCTTATTAGTAACAACTAAACTACTTGTTGACAACTTTCTACAGTAGCATGTCATAAAATGACCTTCTTAAAAAAAAAGATTTAAAAATTCTAAGCAGAAAAAAGAACTGAACAACTTTGAAACACTACCTTTAAACAGTTAGAATCATAGAATGGTTAGGGTTTGAAGGGACCTTAAAGATCATCTAGTTCCAACCTCCCTGCCATGGGCAGGAACCCCTCCCACTAGACCAGGTTGCTCAAAAACCTCATCCAGCCTGGCCTTGAAGACTGCCAGTTACCCATTCTGTTCTTTGTTCGACAACATTTTAAAAAATATTTCACCTTTTGTTGCTAGTTAATGTAACACTTATATCTTCAAATAATTTGTCTTGTTCTGAAAGCATTCAAGAGTATCCAGAAATTCTTGACTTAAAATTGATTAAAATATCACATTATTACTGACATTCCAAACAACGTAACACTTCTGGAAAAGTGGTGGAAGAAAGCACATGAAAAGTTGGTCCAATTAGCAGAGAACTATTAACAAGATATTATTACACACTTGTAAATGTAGAGAAAGAATAGTACCATACTACAGCATGGTACCTAACTACATACCACACTGAGGACTGCAAATTTACAGAATAACTATTATCCTGAAAGTCTCTGTGTACAAAGATCTTTACAGGTGAAATTAAGGTCATTCAATTCAATAAGATTATTCATCTTAGAGTAACTTCTGCATTGCATCCACAATGAAAGTTTAATAGTTTGTGAAAACACAAATGGCATAAAATGACAAAATGTCAAAAGCAAGGAATAAATATATGATATTCTTAATTTTTTGATTCATAAAATCCAGAAAAATGTGTTTTAGTGAACTGATTAATAATGCCATTGACAAGTTCACCTATATGAGCAGACTTATAAATTGAAATATTAGAAATTTAAAGGCTTACCAGTGCAATACCACTGCGGAGTCTCTCAGCTATAAACTCATCCATGAGGTCAGGAACATTTGTATTGCTACTGCCAATATCACTATCAATAGGGTGCAGCTTTTGACTCATGTCCTCTCTATTAGCTAAAAGCAAATGAACAACTGTATACAGTAAAGAACACATCAAGACATTTTCAAAACAAAAAGTAAAAAATGAAATAAATCTTGCTAATTAACAAAAATTAAAATTAAAAAAGATCATAATTGCCAAACATGCATTTTAATAATTTGCCTCTTTTAAAGCAGATTCTACTTTAAGAATTAGTACGGCGGCTTCTTCCCACTAAGCAAGGGTTAGTTGATTTCCAGTACCGCCTTTAAGAGCAAGAAGCTTACAGGTAAGCACTATTCAAAGTTGTTAATGCTTGCTTTAAGGATACAGCACATATTCTTCCTCCATATCACAAAGAGTAATTGATTAAACCTAAAAATTTTATTATTCCTACAGGCTCCTTCTTCATTGTTTTCCTAAAGAAAAGCTCCATAGCAGAAAATGTAAACTAGGATGTAAAACATATTAACAACAATTGTCCATGTGGCACTGTATACAGTTAGTAGAGTGTGAAGAAAAGGTTATGTAATAAAACTACATACTAGAACATGGAATGAAAATTTAAACTGAGTGGTCAATGGTTATGAACAATTAAGTTCACTCATTTATCACTGTTATACTTTCGATAAAACTATACTGTTCATATTTAACTGTGGCTATTACACCTGACTTCAAGATCTTGCCCTTAAAGTCTTCAAGTTATCTCAGTTCATGTTGTAAGAATTTTCCCCTCAGTGTCATCTCTCATGAGACCACAGTGTTGTTTATTCCAATATTAAGAATCTGATAAATGTTATCCATTTAAATCCAAGTAAAATTAACTTCTAAAATTAGTGCTTTCTAGATATCTTTCGTAAGTCTAGATTCTGCAGAGAAGCAAATCGCTTTTTTGAGACCCATTACAGTCAGGTTCTCATGGAGCTATGCTTACAAAGACTGCCCTCAAGTGGCATTAGCATCTCCATGCAGGATGCATTACAGAATCTTTAAATCATGCCAGCATAACAATGGGGAAAAAAACCCCTACATTACTGCTGAAGTTATTGTTCGTTTAAGGTTAAGATGTGAACTAAGACGATGGATATTACAGCGACCGCCTTCTTTTTTGATTAGTCCACAGAGGTCTAGCAGGAAAAGGAATATTTCACAGAATGGTAGGGGTTGGAAACTTCATGAACATCCACAATTCCAAGAAAATAGAAAGCAACGAAACATGTTGCCAAGATGGAACTGCATCCATTTTGATGAATGAATACAGAAAGGCCTACAGCATGTTTTCAAAAAGATTCAAATAAAACCTTATGATTAAACTCATAGGGAACAGTCAAATCATTCCAGTAATAGATTTCTGTTTAAGACTATTTTTTTAAAGTTATCTAAACTGACCTCCAAATGTTGATACATTTGAGGGGCCTTTTTGTTTTGGAGGAGGAAAAGGAGGAAGAGGAGGAAGAAGAAAACACACTAAATGAACCAGAAATACTATTAGATCAACCTAGCTGGTCAAGAGCCAAGTCCTTCTGACAGACTACACTCAGTGAACAGCACATTCAAATAAAATATGCTTATGCCAATCATTCAATATGCTGAATTTTAAGACTAAATGGTAGATGAAAATTCAAAACTCAAGGCTTAATGCTTTCTTAGGTCATTTACTGTCTCTTCCTCTTCCCTAACCAGATGGTCTTCAGCAGCAAAGAGGTTCAACCAAATATCTTGAAAAGGGAAATTAGTAATCTGAAGTATGTAATTTATGCTGGGAGTAACATCAGCTGGCTGTAGGCGCATGCATAACCAAACAGGGAAAGCAGTGATCATCCCAAAGCCTTTTGATTGCTTATCAGAGCTTGCTTCAGTTGCATTAAGCCAAACTGGTGCTGCCTTTCTCCTTTTGCACTCTGCACACTTGTTAGTGCTCACCTGAAGCTTTCCTTCCAAAATAGCCCATTACATGACTGTAGAGATCCCTCAGTGGAGTCTCTGCTGGCATTCTGTTCTGCCTCTGTGGGGAAACATTTGCCTTCGGCTTTGAAAGAGCATGTACAACAATTTTATAAACACCACCCAGGGAACCCTGGCCCTGCTGTTGTACTGACTCCTGACCTGATGCTCTAAAGGCACTACGATTATGGAACTGATTAACTGCAATCCCTTCTTTCTGTAACATGGTTGCTTGAGTTTCTCTAGATTCTTTAATTTGCTTGCTGCCAGCTGAAGCAGCATGGATTGCATCTAGAGGTCTATATATTCCAGGTCTAACCAGCTCCATGACAGGTGATGAGCTGGTGCTTGCACTGATACTGCTGTTGCTGCTACCACTACTGCTACTACTGAAGCCACTGAGTTTACGAAGTCTTGCTTTCCAAGCAGCCTCTTTGCTCTCAAGAGGATTGTAGAATTGAACCGATTCTGTAGATGGCCTAAAAGTAACATGAACGCTATTTCTTTTTTTACTCGTTATTTTCATGATTTTGGCCCTATGAGTTACAGTTTCAGATATACTCCTTTTAGTTGGTGAGAGTTTGCTTGCGCCTGTGATGTGAGGCATTTGAGGGTTAATTTGTGCTTTAGGAAGAATTTTCTTTGCATGCATAACACATGAGTTGGTTGTTTTTTCATTAAACTGGGCACTTTCATGCTTTTCAGCTACCACTGCTTCCACAGCAAAATCTATATCAGTTTCAGTGGCTGCTTGCCTGTACAAGTATCTCTTCCCTTCCTTGCTGCTAGGACTACTTGACCCATGATCGAACATGCTTTCATATTGTTTATCAATATTTAACTGCTCGCCTTTATCAAGCGCTTGATTTCTTGCAAAAATGTCTATTGGAGTAGATGCAATACTACTTATGAAGCCATTTTGGTTCTGTTCTAGGTGCGGCTCTGTGTTATCAGCTCTTTCTGTAATATTGATGCCATTTGTGCATTGACCAGTTTCATCTCTATTTTCTAATCCATCCAGTGGTAATCTATTGTTCCTATTTAGTGATGTATCAACTTCATGAGCAGAAGCCTCACATTTATCTATCTCAAAGTTACTGCAAAGTTCTTCTTTCTCTTTAAGATATTCTCTCAGAGAGGAAAGGAGATCATCTTCACCTTCAAGGTCAACATACTGGCTTTGTTGAAAGGCTGTGCTTGCAAATTCTACTGGCCCTATTAAATGACAAAGATGGTCATATATACTATCCCCAACTTCCAAGGAGGACTCTCTGCTATTTGTATCAGTGATATGGCTTTCAGTGGATTTATGCATTGAAGAGGTCTCAGTGTAACTCTGTAAGCTTGAAGCATGATGGGATGAACTGTCAATGACAGGAACTGCACCTTTGGCTCGTTCAACAGCAAATGGTTCCAGGATGTCAGAGGTGCTGCTGCTTCGTGGCAGTGGCTGTTCCTCATTCAATGCACCAAAAACTTCACTTGGAGCATCCTCACTCTGTGAAAAATGTCTGACTCGAGGCGGACGTGGAAGAATTTGAGCATCATCAATGTCTGTAGGAGAAAAGTGTACATAACATGCACTAAAATTTACATACAGAGACAGTATTTATCAGTACATCCTAATTATGTAACTTTAAAAGCCAGGAAAGTCCAGAGCCTCGTTTTCTTAAGTATAAAAAAAAATATTTTTTCCAGTACTAGAGTGTTAAAAGCACACACACATAATATCCACTTAGAGTATGTAATATTAATGAGTTACACCATCAGAACAGTTTTAAATGTTAACATGCATGGGAACAAACAATGAGACCATGGAATATTTGGAAAAAGTTAAAGCTAGGGCTGTGCCAATAAGTTCAATAATTAAGCCAATATTATTCCAGCTAGCTTGTTCAGGAAATGGTTACCTGGAATACAAATTAGCTTAACAGTAGTAGCCTTCATGGAATTTACACCTTCAGAGAAATGCATAACTCCAAAGAGAACAAGTTTCCTGGAAAATTAGAGTTTTCTATTGAAGTGGCAGATGATTACTTTTTTCGTAACTTGTATGAATATATATATAAATTATTGAAATATTAGAAAGAATACTACCATACAATTATGAATATAATAGCATATGTAACACACCGTATGCCTAAAGATTAAAGCTTTTAAATGACAGGGAAGAGCTGGCCCTATACTGAAAAGGTGACTATGCATAATGCATAATTTAAAGAGATAGCCCCTTTTCCCTAGAAGGATGTTTTGTCTTTCATCTTCAAAATACTCAATGGAGGCTTACATCCCCCCCTTCTAGTTTTACTCAAGCAAATGTGACATTTATGAAAATTACCAAATTAAGGAATTTGCTACTGAAAAACAACACGCAGCCTCACAACAGATAACCTAAGAGTAGAAACACTTCTGTTCATGAAAAGACCAGAACATTTGTTAAGACCATTTCAATCCGTGATTCCTTGTCTCTGTTGAAACTGCTAATATGTTAACATCAGTACAAATCAACTAACTAATGAAAACTGCAGTTCCAACATGGATCACCTAGAAATTGTACAGAAGTATCTTCAGACCACTTCACATGATCCACAAAAAGAACCTTTATATTCCTCTTCAGATTTCCTGACATGTTACAGGAACACTAGATACTATCAAATCACCGGTGTAGGCAAGACTAAGTGTCTCTTACAGACAATTCAACTAATTGCAGGAATTCAAGCTATCTGTTGAAGTCTTTCTACTGGATAGGCATTTGATAGGTAAAATGAGCTTTCTCAATTTTCTGTTGTTTTTTGATAGAATTCCCCAGATTTAGTTTTTACTACCTACCACTTTAAAAGCATATCTACAACTTGCTAATTCAGGAATAACAATAACAGCATCAAGAATTATTTGCCCTAATAAACATACTTATTGTTCTATCCAGAGGGTTTATATTCAGGACTACAATGGTGAATTTACTTAAAATCAGCACAAAATTTAAGCCCCTTTCCCTCCCCTAAATATGATGTGTTACTACCAAAATAAATACTTCAAATTATTACTTAATGGATCTATACCTATTTCAGTAATATTAAATAATGGTAAACTTAAGTCACCTTAAAAACCTGTTTTAAAGTGCCCACACTTTTCTGAGAATGTCAGAGCTGGAGCTGAATTTTCTCGTATTTTCCTTCTGAGTAAAGCATACAAACTGGAAGAATGAGATATATATGTACTTAAAATTTGTGTTGGAAGAAGATGAAAATTGGTATTTCCATGCTCAGTTTTTCAGACAAGTTAAAATTTGAAAATTGAAGTTTGGCCTGATACAAAGGTTTACTGAACTGTAAAGAAGCCATTAAACAGGAAAGAGACGTCTATATTGGAAAGAGACGTCTATATTGGAAAGAGACGTCTATATTGGAAAGAGACGTCTATATTGGAAAGAGACGTCTATATTGGAAAGAGACGTCTATATTGGAAAGAGACGTCTATATTGGAAAGAGACGTCTATATTGGAAAGAGACGTCTATATTGGAAAGAGACGTCTATATTGGAAAGAGACGTCTATATTGGAAAGAGACGTCTATATTGGAAAGAGACGTCTATATTGGAAAGAGACGTCTATATTGGAAAGAGACGTCTATATTGGAAAGAGACGTCTATATTGGAAAGAGACGTCTATATTGGAAAGAGACGTCTATATTGGAAAGAGACGTCTATATTGGAAAGAGACGTCTATATTGGAAAGAGACGTCTATATTGGAAAGAGACGTCTATATTGGAAAGAGACGTCTATATTGGAAAGAGACGTCTATATTGGAAAGAGACGTCTATATTGGAAAGAGACGTCTATATTGGAAAGAGACGTCTATATTGGAAAGAGACGTCTATATTGGAAAGAGACGTCTATATTGGAAAGAGACGTCTATATTGGAAAGAGACGTCTATATTGGAAAGAGACGTCTATATTGGAAAGAGACGTCTATATTGGAAAGAGACGTCTATATTGGAAAGAGACGTCTATATTGGAAAGAGACGTCTATATTGGAAAGAGACGTCTATATTGGAAAGAGACGTCTATATTGGAAAGAGACGTCTATATTGGAAAGAGACGTCTATATTGGAAAGAGACGTCTATATTGGAAAGAGACGTCTATATTGGAAAGAGACGTCTATATTGGAAAGAGACGTCTATATTGGAAAGAGACGTCTATATTGGAAAGAGACGTCTATATTGGAAAGAGACGTCTATATTGGAAAGAGACGTCTATATTGGAAAGAGACGTCTATATTGGAAAGAGACGTCTATATTGGAAAGAGACGTCTATATTGGAAAGAGACGTCTATATTGGAAAGAGACGTCTATATTGGAAAGAGACGTCTATATTGGAAAGAGACGTCTATATTGGAAAGAGACGTCTATATTGGAAAGAGACGTCTATATTGGAAAGAGACGTCTATATTGGAAAGAGACGTCTATATTGGAAAGAGACGTCTATATTGGAAAGAGACGTCTATATTGGAAAGAGACGTCTATATTGGAAAGAGACGTCTATATTGGAAAGAGACGTCTATATTGGAAAGAGACGTCTATATTGGAAAGAGACGTCTGGTATCCAAGCTATTTCAGAAAATAAACATGAACTGAAAATGATCGTATACGGCACAATTTACTATCTCTTTCCTCTCTCTTCAGCTTTAATAGGAACAAATTTCTCATCACTGTTCTTGTTCAACTTATTACTGACTATATGAATTAACACCTCTGAAATGAATGGTGTCTCTCTCTAGTTGGAACTGTTATTTCAAACTATCAACTTAGGCAGAGATAACACAGGTTATGCTTATATAGTCTCAAACCTATTTCTTACAGCAGCAGAGATAGGACCATAAGATGCAGCCAAAAATATGTATGATGTTACATAGCAGATTAATATATGTAATTATGATACACTGATCTCAAGCCTTCAATAGGCATCTTTCATACCTTTCATAAATTCAAGTTTATCTAAAGCAGCAGCCTGAGGACTGCATAGAGTGCATGCATGTAGTGATTATGATTTTCTAGGATGTTAAAAATTACTGGATGGAGAACTTCGAATGCAAACCAAGCAGCTCCATACACTGAAATAAGTTCAGCTAGTTTTATTTCAATGTTGATCCAGTATCAATTTCAGGTGTTTATGTATGCATGACTAGCACATACAAGTACACAAACATTTTCAAACAAACATGTAGTGCTTGTGCCAATAGAGATTTCTTTTTCTGTAGAACAGTGGAAGAAATTAAGGAAATGAAAAATACACTGTTATTACAATATCAGCATGGAAAATACAGGCAATGTTTAAAAACACAAACGAAGAGTTCCTTCACAACCAGGGCTCAGCCTTGCACACATGTCAAACTGGGACACCATAAATTCCTGAGGATATTCACTAACTACAATGCAATTGTGCACCAGAAGGCTGTCTATATCACACACTGCATGTGCTTAGGAGAAACACTGGCCTGATTCCTAATATGTTACCGTGAGGCAGAAATTGAAATTCGTAGTTCTAGCCAATCTCACCCAATCACAACTTTCTTTAAATCAACCTTACCTCTCCTTCCTCTGCTAGAAGGCAGAAAGAAAGGTTAGCTTTTCAACATCAACTGAGAGATAGATATGCTAAAATACAAACTCATGGAGACACACATTTTGGCAAGAGAGCATGAGTGCAAGTAGAAGATTCCCATATAACACTGGGACAGGATTATATTTAAAAGTTAGTTCAGAAAGTGGAGGGGAAAAAAAAACCCAAACCACTTGCTTCATTTTGATTCCTTCATAAGAACAAACATATTCTGTGAGTTTCTGGGATTAAAGAATAATTACTGCCATACTGACATTAGAATTATGATTTCTTTATATTACATTTTAATGATTATTTACTGATTAGGAAGCAAGGTTGTAAAGGCATAATATATGTCTCCCTTTCACGTTAATACTTCCTTTGATTCTTTTAGTCCCAATGGATAAGGAAAAATCTTCCACTTGCAATTCATTAGACTGCCATTTTGGCCCACTGCTTCCAGGAATTTTGCCTACATCTCACCAATACTTTTTTCACAAGCGATCTTGAACCTAAAAATCCTCAACAGGAGCAGGAATGAATTGTTATTTTGCTAGTTATTCTGTAAGAAAGACTGGATTTCCTATGATTCTAACAGGTTAAAAGGAAAGTTCTTGTCAGAAATATTGCAGATTTGCAACAACTGTGCTATACCGAATCACTTTAGTAACTAAAGATCTTAAAGCATAAATCCCCACTTCCACTTTCTGGATCTCATTTGAAAAGTTGCAAATATTCTGCACATGGAAATACAGCATAACTGAGAAACTACATGAAGGAATTACAATCTGGGGAAAAGCATCCTCTATGATGCTAGATGACTAGACGTCAATATTGAGTTTCTGCAATAAATTTTGTTAACCTACTGACTGCTCTTCAAGCAGAAACATTATGTCTCAGTAAATAACAAATTATCATGGGGTGTTCTGCCTTCCTCTTGAAAATTAATACACTGTATTGTACATAAGATAAAGGTTTTGGCCTAAATGCTTTCTTTTGGACTACCTCTCAAGATTCACCAGTGTTTGGTAAGTCAATCTTTCAATGAGGAGCTTCACAGCTAAAAAGGAGCCAAATATTACTTCAGAAAATTTAAGACTAGGGTTTCCTACTCTTTTGCAATAGTCTGAAATATCCTCTCCTTCGAGTTGTGTTGGATCTGAAAGTCAGTTTGCATAACAGGGTTATTAATGTAATCGTGAAATAAGAGGAAGGCCTGTCACAGCAAGCTAAACATCATTCATTACCTAAAGCACGCTTATGAAAGAAACAATTTGATTACTTCCCAAATTACATGCTGTACATCTGGACACAGAAGGCTTTCAGGAAAGGATGTATTTACTGAAGGAAGAATAGGCAAGGAAAATTATAAAGCTCCATGTTGAAAAAAGAAAAAGAGAGCAATAAGATATGCAGAAAATTAAAAGAGCAAAGTGCACTCTGATCCAGTGGACAGTTTTTCTTTTCTCTGCTACTTCCCCATCAACACTCCAACAGCTTGCTTTTCTTCATTAGAGCTTTTTAGTTTTCTGGCAGTGTTCAAGATTGTTGGTGTATTGAGTTTATGCAGCAAGATTCTGGTAGTAGAGGGCTACAGGGGTGGCTTCTGTGAGAAGCTGCTAAAAGCCTCCCATATATCTATCTAATAGACCCAACACCAGCCAGCTCCACAATGGACTTGTCGCTGGACAAGTCGATCAGCAGCAGTCATAATGCCTCTGAGATAACATGTTTAAGAAGGGAAAGAAAATTGCAGCAGAGTGAGAGGGAGAGGAAGATGCAAGAGAGACACCAACTCTGCAGACACCCACATCAGTGGAGAAGGCAGAGGGGGTGTTCCAGGTACAAGAGCAGATTCCCCAGCAGGCCGTGGTGCAGACCATGGTGACACAGGCTGTGGCCCTGCAGCCATGGAGGGTCATGGGGGAGCAGAGACCCTGTGGAGGATCCCACACTGGAGCAGCTGATGCCTGAAGGAGGCTGTGACCCCCTGGGAAGCTAGCACCGGAGCAGACTCCTGGCAGGACCTGTGGACCCATGAAGAGAGGATTCCAGGCTGGAGCAGATTTGTGACACCACAGGGGACCCACTCTGGAGCAGGCTGCTCCTGAAGGACTGCACACTGGAGCAGTTCATGAAGAACTGCAGCCCGTGGAAAGGACTCACACTGGAAAAGTACATGGAGGGCTGTCTGCCGTGGGAGGGACTCCATGCTGGCACAGGGGGAAAGTGGAAGGAGTCCTCCCTCCGAGCAGCAGAGACACCATGTGATGAACTGACCACAACTCTCATTCCCTGTCCTCCTTTGCTGTGTGGAGCTAGGAGGTACAGAAAAGTGGGAGCGAATTTGAGCTCAGGAAGAAGGGAGGGGTGGGAGAAGGTGTTTCAGGATTTGGTTTTGGTTATCTTTTACTCTGATTTGATTGGTGATAAGTAAAAATTTTCCCCGAGATGAGTCTGTTTTGCCCATGACAGCAATTGCTTAATGATCTCTCCCCATCCTTATCTCAACTCACAAGCCTTTCTTTGTATTTTCTCTCCCCTGCCCAGCTGAGGAGCTTTGGTGGGCACCTGGCCTCCAGCCAAGGTCAACCCACCACACCTGGACACATCACAAAGCTGTTTCAACAACCATCTGACAGAGAAGACACCAAAACTAGGAAGTGCCTAGGTCTTTTCCTATGTTAGAAGCCAAGGTCTGTAAAATTATTTCACTTTTAAGAATTACATTGGTTGTGCAGTTTTTGTATCAGATGAGTATCAACAGAAAGGATAATAGTGAGAGAGCTATCGGGTTTGGGATACATTAGAAGAAAGATGCAAGCCAGGACTTTTCAGAAACATGGATGATAAAACTGACTGCAAAAGCACTTTTGCCTTCTGTAAGAGAGGATAATTAAGTATCAGTGACTATATGACAAAATAGTAGTTCACTGTGAAAGCTCATTTCCTTCCACAGGTGCTCTTCAGATATTCATTAAGAACTGGCCATTTCCAACATGGTTATAGCCAGTTAAGATCTATTTCCTAATAGGCTGTTCATGTATCATTCCTACAAAACCCCATTTTTAAAAGTCTACTAATTCATCTCTCACAAAAGATATCCTTAGCACTCATGCATTTATTGATTTATTACATATAATTTGTGGTTTATTATTCTTTGTGGTATCAAGATTTGCATTCAAATACTTTATAAAGTTTCATTGTGAAAATCTAGTATCTCCAGAGTGGGTTCCTTGAACCAATCCTCCATTTATGTTTTCAGATAGGATACTAAGGCACCACACTGCTGTTTCACAATAAGATGACTTAATTTTGGACACACACCAAAATACAATTATGAAAATGCAGTTCTTCATAGTTCTTGGGTAACAAAGGCAGGCAGGAGAGACAAAAAAGAAAAAAAACCAAAATCATCTTCTATTAAAAACATACTGCCATTAAGTCCTTATATTTGTAAATAGTTTTGACTATATAAATAGTCCTCCCACTGTGCTTTCATTTCCCACCCACCCCCAGTCACTGAGACAAAGACATAACATGATTGTCTGCCTTACATGCTACTAATTTACACCTATGTAAAAGCTGGAGCACAGGTAAAACCCTCATGTTATCTGTAAACTTTCACGAATGCATTTTTAAAATCTGTGCTAATTCTAATTGATGAACCTATTTGTTCAAAGAAAATTATCCAAAGAAAGCTACTGTCCAAATTCTAGCTAGCCACTCTGCTGGATGAAACATAATGTTTGAGGAAACCTACAGTTCTGTAAAAAGTGGATCATTTGAAAAACAACACCTAAACACAGCACTTCAGACTTCCAAACTATCTAGATTTTTTAATGTTTTTAGATGTTAAGGAAAAACAGGCATACTGTAAAACATATATGGTATCATATACTTCAGACATTCTTCTTTCATGGGAGCTAAAGTATCATTATGATGGTTGTCCGCACACCATCTATGACACTGAAGTAAAAAATTCACATAGAAAGATATAAATGGCAGGTCAAAGTAAACTTACATTCTTCTTTTCCCTCCCTCACTCATCACAAATAAAAACTTTAGATTAGCTGTACTCTCTGGTAGACAGATGCTATACTTCTGCTTACTAATAAACTGAACAGGATTTTCTCTGATTTTCACTTTATGATAGTAAACATTGGCACAGCACTAACTTCCAACAGTTCCAGAATGAATTGCAAAACAGCACGGTATTTTATTTAAAACATTCATTCTTAATCTCTTCCCCTCTCCCCTCATCCCGCAAGTATTTCTACTTTGAAAAATTCAATGATTTAGCAGAATCTGAAAGCGTAAGGTTTAAAAAAGTGATAAAGGGGGTGCAGAAATTAGCAGAGGTGGCACTACCTGAAAGCTCATCAGAAAGGGGAGTGAGAACAATATCAGGCAAGAAGGGTTTGGAAGTATGGATCAGAACAGGAGCACTTTTAGCACTGCGTATATAGGCTGATGGCAGAGCACATTCACCAATGGATCGGCTTCTCATAGCTTTAAAAAGGAAAAGAAAGAAGTGGGGAAGGAAAAAAGAAGAGTGACTATAATGAAAAGCTTGTGTCACAGAAAAAGCAGCAACAGAGAAAACAAAGATAAAAAGGAAGAAAATTCAAAAATTAAAACATTTCAGCACAGCAGATATTGGCAGAGCTGTAAGAAAGAAAAATATCAGTGGACATATAAGACATTTTGAATTTTTAACTTTTATGTAAAGCAGCAACAATGCCTTTATTATAAGGATTACAGAGATTTTGCATTCAGAATCAAGAAACTAATTAACATTTTTTTCCCACTGCATCAGGGGTTGAAAAATCAAGTCATGCCACAAGCACTCAAACTTGAAATTTTTTGACAGAAAAAGCAACTTACACTACATCTGCATTTTTCTAGTTTCCTTTGGTGTACTCCTGAAAAAGTATGTCTAAATTTTGCATATACCCATGCTCTTGAATTCAAGATTCTCCAAATGAGATTCAAAACCATAAGGAGAAAGTAACCAATTATGTGTGGAGAAATTTGCAGTACAACTTGTTACAGCTCCACATTAAAAATGAAGTGACTCAAGTGAAATGGTTTGACAACAAAAAACATTGAATTGTTTCTTATCCATAGAGTCTGGCTGTTATAGATACTGCATAAATCTTGCTAAACTGATCCCAATGCACCTTTTCATATCTCATCTCCTGACAACAGTCCTACAGAATGGAAAACATACATAAGAATTATGGTATCAGGATCAAGGTTATATCTGCAGCTTTTCAAATAAATTAATCTTTATGACATTTGCTTTCCTTTATCAGAGTAAGACATAGCAGGAACTGACACTGCATTCAAAGTACACTTTAAGTTCTGCAAAAAGTAATATTCATTATTTCAAGCAGCTTTTTTCAAACTGTTGCAAATTTGAAAGTTCTTTTATAATAGTTGCTGATAAACTTCTTTTAAGGAAACTTCAGTGCGTTTTACATAGATATTGTCAGTACCATATTTACTCAGTCTTTGAACATTTCTATATCTATTTTCAAAACAACATGGAATAAAGATTAGAATCTTAGTGCCCCTGCTCTGTATGGGAATCAGAAGTACACAAATGGAGTGCAGTGAAACTTGAGCACATCAGATTTCTAACTCAAGTTAAAGTATAGTTCCCAACAGCAACATGCAGATAACTTGAGTGGGTCAACGTACAGAGCAGAAAACACATTTAACAAATTCAGCACAACTGAAGTGGAGTCTTAACATCAGTTTGAAAAAACAATTTGGAAAAACAGACTTTTGAAGACTGAAGTCATTCTCTCCTAAACTTAGTTTATAAGACAGAAACCAATCCTGAAACCAAAAAAGGCAATTAAGGCTTTAATATCTCTTTGTTTAAGGGGTACAACAATAAAATTCAGGATACAGTGATAGTTAGATGCATTACATTATCACTGTGCATCTTAAAATGAATGTAGGTAAGAAAAAATAACAAGCTACATAGTAAATCTTAAGGGTCTTTTACAACCTAAATGATTCTACGATTCTAATTAACCCAAGCTTTTGAGATTATATATACTGTGTTGATTACAAATCCTAACATAAAGTGTCCCTTGTAATTTAACTGGATCTTTTCCACCATATCACAATGATTCTAGCCGGGACAGGGGGGGTGTGGAGTGGGCAGCAGAACAACCCATTTACAAACTGGAAGGTGGAAATTTTACAGAAACTTTTGAAAGAAAAAATGCAGAGTATTATTATTATTGAAAGTGGAATTAACTTTGAGATGCTATAAAAGGAAAAATCTCATTTATTATTTTAAATAAGATTTATTACATTTAATTAAGTAGAGACAGACAATACCGGAATGTAAACTAGATATTTGACAGTTTATAACCTTCCCCTGTTGTCTACTGACAAAAGCAGAACAATAGATTAGTTAATTCTTTCTCATCTGCTATATTTATAGGACCAGAATCTGCTGCTTAAGCCATAAATTCTCTATCTAACCCTATTGAAGATTTTTCAACCCATATGCATATCACGTAAAGGCCCTTCTCCAAAAATTACTTTACATAAGTTCAGGCTAAATATGTACACACTGCGTATCAGAAAAGGCGTGATTTTTATTAGAGTAACACACATACATACAAATTTGGTGCAGCAATAAATGTGTGCTGGCATGAGGATAGCTCAAAAACATAGGTGCACAGATGTACACAAAATGTGTACAACATAACAGATTAAAAAGAAACTCCAGCTTTTTCTTACCATAAAATATTCAACATGCATATCTCCCCTACTCAGATATAAATAGTATTTTACTCACAATCAAGGGAAATACACTACATATCAGATAGCATGTAACATATCTGAGGTCTGATTCAATTCTAGACTTAGTTTGTGAAGCTAACATTAAAATGAAGGAGCAGATTTGACCAGCAATATGTTCTATAAAAAATTTTACTTATTGAGACTCTAAACCATTTTTTTTTTAATTATGTGACCCTGTGCTGGCACAGATTAAGAAGCATCTGAATAGCTCTCTTAAAAGAGCTGAGACACAGTAACAGGCAACTGGTTGCAGACAGTTAAGACAAGTAACATATTCTTCATTAACATTTTAAAAAACAGAAGAGGTTGAGATTCTGGTTCTTACAACTCTTTTGGGGTTTTTCATCTTTTAAAACCATCCTACTAATGCTGTGATGCTTGTCCACAGATGGTATTCTACAATATGAATAGAGCTGAAATTTTAACTTTTTACAGTAATACAAACTTTGCCTAGTAATATCAAATATGTAAGATAATTGGAGGAAAGGAACGAAACCACGGAAGCTAAATTACAGTGAAGATAAAATCAGATTAGTTTGCCGCTAACCAGGTCAATATATTGCTTGATTAGGATAAATTTCAGTCCCTTTAGGGCTAACATCATATGAACAGCCATCTTTCAAACAGCAGCAAAACAAACTCATCTATTGACCAAACAACATAACCAGAATATCTGAAATATTAACAATTTGGGAAGAAGAAATTTTAACATGAGCTTTACCATGTTAAGCCAATTAAGATTTAAACCAAAACCACCACAACAGTTAATCACAGACTATCTACAGAGAAGCAGAAATTACATTTAGAGTGTCTGTGATCCCTAAGGAAAACTTTAGTCAAACTAAGTGCTGTCAGCAAGAGATACAGAAAAAGCTGTGTAGCATTTGAATTCATAAAAAAGGGAGGCAATTTTGGAGTAGTGACTTCATTTTCTCACACCTGTACTGCTTATAGAACAATTAACTCTCCTACACCAACAAAAGCCTTATGAGAACATATCTTATAATGAAGAATCTTGAAGAATATTCTAATAAAAACTTTGACTAAAAATCTCTGTGACTTAAAAAAATTGATTGCAAATATTTTTGGAAAGAGAATGAAAATGTTAATTTCTGAAAAGCTAACAAAATTACATATTCAAATGCCAATATGCATCCCTGGTTTCTAAAAGTATGTCAGAATGTACCTGCTTCCAAGAAGCTTCAGTGAAGCAACAACACACAACGACTGAAGTCACTACTACTATAAAGATAGTAAAAAAAAAAAAAAGTATGAGCTATTCCTTAAAAGGTTGTTCTTTTAAACAAGTAAAATTAGCTTGGTTTTCCTTCACATAAGGGATAGCACTGAGATCAAGATGAGACAACAGAATAAATAAATTTGTAGTCCAGTCCACGTTAAGATATTCTAAGCAAATCATATGAAGACAACTGAATCTTCTTTTGAGCAATCCACCTAAAGCCCTGTTTAGCATCACTCACGTCTAACACAGGAAAGAATATCTGCAAGTAATGAGGTTGATAAACAGATGACATCAGAAATGGAAAATTGTACACGTATGTGGCCATCTTTCATTAATAAAAGATTCAGGATATAGTAAAAACCAACACATTTTATAAATTATGCAGATGTATACATATTTCTCACACTTTTCTTTGCACAGTTGGAAAGCAGTCTATTTTGTGCACACTTTATGAAAACATGCACTTCAAAAGTCTTCTATTGCCCAGCTATCTATACAATTGCCCAAACCATTCCAGCTTTTTTCTTTCATACACATACAATAGTACTGTTTTTCCGATCCAGCCTAAGCATGTGATCAAACTCTTTAAGAATACATAAACTGTATTACTTTTGTTTGCAGTAACTGTAATTCTAGTAGCCACAAGTTATTCAGCAACCCTAAAGCACATAAGGCTGCATAATTTACAAATTTAACTAGCTGTTATAATGTACTTTCATGGATAGATGTTATGCACATCTCTAATAACAGAAGTCAGTTATTAATTCCTTATGCTTTCTCAGATGTCACTTATATCATCTTTTACAAATACATACCAACTGTTTTCTGCCGCACTATGCTTCTTGCCTTTTCTGTTCCCGGGGAGCCAGTGGTTGTAGCACTGCGTTGTCTCATTGGTGCTTGTCCAGGCTGATCACGGCTCCAGCCTCTAGAAAAGGACTTATCAATGGAAGATTTTGGGAATTCATGCCCAGCACCTGCAAAAATAGAATTGCAAATCTGTTCACTACTATTCTGGTGTCAACAGATATTTATACTTAATGTTCTTTCAAACAGTCTTGAAGTTGAAGAGAATAAATTATGTTCTCAAAGCAAGAATGATTTTAAAAGCTAAATAGCTCCTTACTGCTTTTAAAATATATAAACCCACTCAGCCAGCATTAACACTGAGAAAAACTCAAACTTTTTCAGAAATGTTGATGTTAAACTACTGTGATTTTCTTTTCTGACCAATCAAGTGCAAAACCATGATAAAACTGGGTTTACAGAGGTTGTATCCTGCTTAAAATGTGTAACTACACACAGGAACAGCAAAGGAAAAGTTTCACATTAGACACAGAAAATCATACATTACAGACCATTAATATTGTGGGGTTTTTTACAAATAATTTAATAACATTTGAGGAACATGAAATAAAGATGATGCATTTGGTGTTAAAATATCGTAAAAGCAGAAAAATGGGATGATGGGATTAGAGAACAATGCTCTTTGGAAATTTACAAAAAATACTATACTAAGAAAGGATGGAACTAGTTCAGATTTGACATTTATATTGAAGTAAATAAAACTCTCATGAGAAACTATGAAAAAACAATGGTATGTTAAAAAGTTATCTAAAGAATATTTGCAATGTATTTCCTTACCCACACAGAACTCATATAATCCAAATTTATACTTGAGAAACAATTACAATCATTAAAAGGGCATCTTCTTGGAAAGTGAGCCCTAGTACATGATGTTCATTATTATCAGCAAATGAACAGGGTCAAAGAAATAGGGCATAATTTGCATAATATTTATTACTTCTAAAGCTGGAGTTAACTCTGCAACTCACTTAACAATGGAGGCTTTCTCTGGAACTCTGTTATTGAAAGCTAACAAACTCTTCTCTTGTGGCTCTATATAGGTGATTCAAAATGGGTTTTAAGCCTGTTTTCAAATAGCTATACACATTCTTGTCTCACAGAAGACTATTTTTTTTTAACTGTATCTTTTGCGAGAAAAAAGAAACCTGTATAGGAAAACAAAAATTAAAAAAAAAAAAAAAGTCCTGCAACAACTTCTCAGGGTCAACTACAGAGAAATGTATTTTTGTTCACTCGTCACACACCAGAAGTGTGACAAAGAACAAAATGAAAGTGTGAATAATGCCTTTGCCCAAGATGAGAAATTTATAAGCACCTGAAATTATTTTAGCAAGTAACAGCCTACAGGAACATCAGCTTTAATAGATGGAAATGAACATACCCACATAGATTACTTCTCACCAACAAACCCAAGTATATTGTAGGAAGCACCTTCTCTCAGGTTTGACTGGAGAACCACAACACAGAGAGATTAAATTGCAGACTAAAAATTACACTTTCTTCCATCTTTACTACTCACTCTAAATATAAACCTGCCTCTCACTATTAGATCTCTCAGCACTTTTTCAAGGACAACAGTATCATCAGCTGTGTTTTACAGAAGTGGAAACAAAGAAGTGATTGATCATGGTCACATGAAGAAAGTCTCTGATTTGGGAAGAGAATCCAGGTTTTGCAACTCTCAATCCAGCACTCTGTCCAGGACGACAGACTTTCTGTCCCTTACCAATTTCAGATCTGTACCATTACAAGTAGCCACCTTTTCTCCCCACTTTATGCTCTACAGATTATTTCCTGCATTGTTTAGGAATCAGTTTAAAAACTGGTACCATTCATACAGATTATTAAAAATGTCCTTTCTCTTAAATAGTTCAACAAGGTCACTTTGACAAAACCTTTCTTCCCCACGGCTTAGTGATGAATTAGAGCCCAAACCAAACTATGTTCATCTTATATTTCATCTTTAAACATAACTCATTGGATTTCAGGATCGATATCTCAATTGTGCTTGCCATAGCCACTTGCTAGCTAATTTTTACCAGCTGTGTAATCTTTGTTACTCTCAACAAGTTATGATTGGGACTCAACTATTTAATAGTTGTGATAACAGGAGAAAGACGTAACACACTGCAGTGTAACATTTTAGGTTTAAATCAACACACTTAAGAACTATACTTCATATATGCCTCATTATTTGCATGAGTGAATCTTTAGAACCACCACAAAACCTCCATGTAAAGAGCAGCCTTAAAGAAACTGAGTTATTTCAGGTGATAGAAATGCCTCAGTTCAAATACCCCAGCTAAATTCAAACAATGTGCATATAGTGTTGCCTTACCTTTGCCTTTGTGTTTCTTCTGCTTCTGCTCACTTAATTTATCCAACGGCAGGTCACTGAGGTCCAGGCTATATAAGTTTCTAGCCAATACTTTAGTTAGTGTCTCCATTGTCAGTGACCACTCAGTGGCCAGCTCTTCCCAATATGTCAGCGATGACATTACAGACAGCAAGTCATCCCAAAGCTCTCGAGAGATGTACACATTTAGATTTGCTTTGATCCAAGCTACTATAAGAGTCTAAAAGAATAAAGTGAGGAAAGTCAGGTTCCAAACAAAGGATGATAACATTCAAATATTACTGCTTAAGAAGTTTTTAACTGCCACAGAAATTTCTGTGTAGTCCTGACATTCTTTTCCTTACCAGTACACACAGACTTTTAATGAATTGTTATGTTAGCATGGGCTTCTGACTTGGATACAAAAACAACTAGTTTGACTCAAAAGATCTTTCAGTATCTTACAAGTTTCATCAAAGAGTTTTGTAATACTGTTTCTCAATTAGTTCTCATCACATTTATATCTTGTGCACCCTTTTTTTTTTCCTCCTACTAAAGAGACTTTACAGTTCCTATTTACAGGGAAGCTGCCACAACAGCACTCTGCAACTATAAACACTGAAAGGAACTGATACTACTGTAAGGAATAAAAAAATCAGTAGGTTAAACATGGATGGCACAGAAGTGCTAACTTGAGCTAATTTTGCAATGGAAGCAGGCTACAACTGCACACATGGCCAGTTATCCCAATTCAACTAAAGGATGGGAATTTTTAAATTTCAAAGTACCCCAAAACCCACCACCACAGTGTCATTAAATATAGGACTGAAAGTAACATAATATGGCCAGTTGTTTAACCCACACCATTCACAATATCTGGGTAACATGGTCAATGATTTAAGATGACAAACCAGACAACAGTGATTGTTGCATTTAATCTCTTAGTCAAAATTAAACTGAGTTAATTAATGTGATTTTTTGTTTAATTACCTGGAAAAGAGGTCCTGCAAGTCTTCCAGCTAAAGTGGAGTTTTTCCTTCCTTGATATTGCAACAAAGTTTGGGGTGGTATTTTCAGCACAGATTCAGTAACCCTGAGTAGCACAAATAGCATCTGTTCCCTGCAAAACAATATTAAACTTGGAGTTACCACTGTTACACTTCTGTATATACAAGGATACTTTTAAAGATAATAACCAAGCTGTACTTGCTCAAACACATTCCAAACAGGACACAGTATTACAAACAGCCTTAGTTCTTGCAAAAGAAATTTCTCTAATCTCCTTTACACACTTAAGAGCGAGGAACCCCTGTCGCCCTTTAACATCTTCTGCCAGGTCATTCAAGTGCTATCACCTTCAATGGCCTGAAATTACAGTCCAAGTTTTAGTTTTATTTCAAAACTGAGCTTTTACTTTTCTGCATCTTTGGGCGTGTTTTTGTTGTTGTCCTATCAATGTCAGGCTTTGGCAATGTTACGTTATCATTAACATCCTTCATCAATATTTTGTGTGCCACAATCTTTGCCATCATAGTCTATAGTCACTTCTTTACAGTGAGTAACTCTGTCAGTGAGTTACTGACTCCTTATTTCCTCACAAGAGGAGACAAGCTTCACATAACATGTAATGACAGCTCTGCATACCCAGAACTCAAGAAATACTAGTGACAGATTGAATGCAAGTCAAGTGAAAATGGAGTAAATCAGCCATTTGAAATCCCTTTTGTCCTACTTCCTTGCAGTGTAGAACACTGGCAATATACTACCTCATGAGACAGCTATTTAAAGGAGAGGGGGGAAAAAAAAGAGAAATTAATTTGAAAGTGAAAGTCCCTTGCACCTGCTAGGCACTTTAAGCACTGGAAAGGAACAAAACAGTTATACAGTACACAGACTCCTGTACACAATTATAGATCCAGAGCAACCCACAACTGATTATAATAGTTACCCGTGCTTAACTGAGGATTTTTTGTTTACTTTTAAATAAGACTCTGAAGCTTCCTACATGTTTTCATATCTAGCACTTTGACATATGAGCAAAATGCCCTGGCAAAAAGTCAGCAGTAGCTTCTTAACACTAGTTTGTATATGTATCTGGCTTTAACAGAGGAAGTAACCTCTTCCCCTGTGGTAAATTGTCTTTGATGCTGAAGTCCATGTATTTACTGATTTAGAGAAACTAGTTCACACAGTCAGTACCACTCTACTGTCTTTACTACCAAGAAAATTTTCACAATTATTTTGTGAACGAATACTATACAAAAAAAAGCATTAGAATTTTACCATGTCTTCTTGTCCATAGTCACTTGAACTACCATGTGGCGATAGATATTAAGAATGCGTTTACACATATCAGTGTGTTCATCCAGCAGCACTTTAATTTCATTGGCAGGTTCAAGAAAGAATATATTTGAAGAATTTATTATAAAAACCTGTAAGTAGAAAAGAGTGGATGTTATGAGCTTGAAGCACTTTGATGTTTTTCAGAAATACAGGTAACAGTAACCAGGAAGAGAAACCTAGATTAACAGAAAGGTCTGCATATATACTCAGAAGTATATATTTAAATGCAAGTTAGCTTGATGTGGATGATAGAGCAACAATAAGACTGAAGCTTTTTCCCTCTTCTGTTTCCTACAAGAAATATTTGTATGTTGTACCATCTGTCTGTGAGAGCAAAAATAAGTATTCAATACGATTATTTTAACTGACGGACAAAAATGTCCCAGCAATGAAGTCCACTGCACAAAAGTTCCACCTCTAAGCCAGCAACTGACTAGTACAATATATGCTAAACTACTTGAAACAGTCCTGGCACAGAGTGTGTGCTTCAGCATGACAAGACCTGTATTATGTACTGGGAAAGTAAAGCATTTATCCCTCTATGATCAGTAAAGCTTACCAAAAGTAGGAAACCGGATACCTTCTACAAAGTGGTTGATTTCAGTGGATAGTGAAAATTAGGGCTTTCAGAATGAAAATGATGAAAACAAAATAGGCAAGGACACTGCAGGTGGTACAGGAACTACTACTGAACTGTTATGTTATTATGTATGTTTAGGAATTATCTGAATCACAATGAGCCCTACACTTCCAATTAATTTTTATCTTTTTTAATCCACATGTACAGAAAATCATTGGTTCTACAGTTGACATTTCCCTCTACTGACCACTTCAGATTTTTATAACTAAAAACTGTTAGTATGCAGCTTTACATTCACTAGCCTCAACTAATGAGCTATCCCAACTCTAAGCGCCTACAAGTAAGTCTATGCAAGAATTAAATGCGAAGAAAACTCAAGACAGAAATCTTGGATTGTCGATTCACAGGAAGAGGACAAATATGGTTCCAGGTGAGGAAACTTTGCAAACTCAGACATAGGACTCTATTAGAATGATGTCTTGATGCTTTTTGGTCTAAAAAAGGTATGTGCTAGTCAAATGACTTTCCAGGCATTCTCAGATGTGTAAACCTTAGTAATATACTGCAAACAGATGAAGATACTTCACTGTTTCTTTTTTCAGAAACACTTCATAGTCTAAATAGTCATTGTAGGCAAAGATTATGAAGCTTAAATTATTGTAACATATTTTAATTCAAAAGCGGTTTCAGTTACAAAGTTTATTTCTACATGTAATAGTCTAAAGAAAAATAGGAAACCCTATTCAGGAAATCATTCAAGCTGTGGGATAAATAATGAGTTCTGATTAGCATGGTCACCCATGGTAAAAGTATACACAGTAGAGCAGCAAATGCATGTCTTATTTTGTTTAGAAATCATTTTCTTCTAGATAAAAGAATATTATGGAGGCTAGAGTCATATACACACCTATATGTATGTACACGAATGCACATGTTATAAAGAATGTGTCCATTTCATGTAATATTAAAAGCATTTCAAAGACCCTCAAATAGTTTAAAAGAAAAAAGCTTCTGAGCATTCTCATAAACACTTAATTAGAATAACTTGACAATGTGGCACTCAAATGAGAATTATTTATTCTGTGATATGATGCAGCGCAAAATGCATGTCCTGATGCAAAGATAAAAAATTTTTTTACCGTGTTATCAAATACTTGTGTATACATTGTCCTAGTTAAGGTCAATAAAAATGTAATGAACCACTGCATTAGATGATTAGAATAATGATTAATTATCTAATCAATAGAATCATTATTCTAACTTGATTTATCATCACACTTTTAAAATCTAAAATATTTTTTTAAATTCAGAAATGCTTTGAAGGAGCATGAGTTTCCCCAGCAGGAATATTGCATTTATTTCACTCTTTACTTACTGCTAACAAGAGCTTTCTAATTAGGATGAAAATTAGGTATCAAGACTATTTCATACCTGCAATACTGACTGCACTCCAGCTCGTACATTTTGCTCTTCAGTATCAATTTCAGACATTTTATGCAAAATGTCTTCATAACAGCCATTTCTTGCCCAGTCTGAATTTCTAAGAAGAGTAGAGTTCATCCCTTTCTCCTGAAAAATATTTTTTACTTAAAATCCCACAGATTTGTAGACAGCTATTTTGCTTGTATATTAAAGAGGATATAATAGATATTAAATAAGGAACAATGGTAGGCAGACATTTAAGATGCATCTTAAAGACACAACCATATTTTAAGAAGTTTGTAACAATTATTTTAAAGTATATGCGTGAAATAACTACTATTTTCCTCATCCTTTCATTTGTATATATTTGTTACACAGTTGAAGGTTGGCAAACCGTATAAGCCACATCTTGAGATTAGTTCATAAAAATGTATGAAATTTTAAACTGAACTAACCTCATTAAAAATCTACAGATAATGGATCAAATTAGTAGCCCATTCATGCACTGCTTAATTACCACTGATTCTCTCCAACACATGCTCTGACATCAAATTAAACCACATATAAACCCATCAAGGAGGCCACTTCTCCATCTATGAGCATATCCAAAAGATAAGCAAATATTAACCAACAATATTTTACCTCTTCTCTTTCTTTTGCTTTCTCTGATAAACTGTGGTCAACACTTTCATCACAATCTACAGTTGTGCACTGCATTATTTCTTCAGGTTCTTTCATAAATAAAGGCTTGTCTTCTTGCTGAATCCATTCCTGATATACCTTTACCACTTTCCTCATGGCAGCTGCTTCACAAACTGGCAACAGAAATGCCTGTGAGTAGAAAAAGAAACAAACAAAGAAACAGTTACAATACTTGAAGTCAAGTTGGGCTCCATAATGTACAGGTTCTATAGGAGTAAGGGGGAAAACACACAGCCACTGCCACTGTAGGATCTTAACAAATAAGTTAGTCCTGTACCTAAATGTTTGCTCACTTTCTTCACCTGTAAACTAAAAACATGAAAAAAATGTTTTAACAAGAAAACTTGTCAAGAAAGTATGTCAAAAACTTGACTGCCAAAGACAGCGAGATAAGAATCCATACAGGCATATCTACTAGACACACAGCCTGCTGAAATTAAGGCTCAAACACCCAAAAGTATGCAAAATGAATGAGCAGAAGTTTCTTACAACATCTCCCATTCAGAGGGCTTGGAAGAGTGGAGTTCTATCAGTCCTAAATGACTAACAAAATTTCAAGTGACATACATATTACTGGTAGCCATGTATCTTACTTTTAGCTGAATAATATTTTACAAAACCGTACTCTTAAAACAAATGACTCCCTGAAAAGACTTCAGAACTATTGTTCGAAAAATCGTACATGTGAGTCAGTGTGACAGCTGACTAGTGCCCTCTTCAGGAGGTTTTCTGTATCTATCTGCTGTGCTGGTGACAACTAGTCAGATCAGAAACTTGACATTAGCCAGGTCTTAACTACAAATACATTTACTGAAGACCACGGTGCTCTCATTGTATTTAAAAAAAAAGGAACAGGTAAACTACACTAACACATAGTTTTCTGCTGTTTAAAGTAATTAGGTGTCATGCATTTCAATTGAAACAGCGTATTTTTCTTTACTATTATTCAGAAGACTCTCTTCATCTTTTGACCTATAGCATGGGGTATAAAGAAAGTCTATCTTGTTCTGTTCTCCCACACTGAACTCAAAGTTATTTATTTTCACATTGTAAGTAAAGACTTCATATTTGGCATATGTTCTCAGTTTAAATTTGCTTAATAATTTCGATAAGAAACACTATTTTGAGTATGCTCAGCTAACATTCATGATTGAAAGTTAGGTCAGCAGCAGCAGCTGTTACCTTCTGCAGCCATCTGTCCCACTCTTCCGATGAACACTATCAAGGTAAGTATATTCGATTGCTCCTAAAACAGCTCTTTGACAGTTGCAGACTCCCACAGGTTTATTTAATATGCTTGGTTGTGAGTGCTAACAGCTACGGGGCTGATGTATGAAAAGATCAAACTAAGCAAATGCTCTTGAAAAAAACCATGACATAACAATCATTTACAATATAATAATCATGATTCTTGCATTCTAAAGGGGGTTCTTTACCTGTCGAAAAATCTCAGTTAGAAAATTAACATTGCTTCTTTTAGAAAAAAATACTTTCCGGACAATTTCAATATCAGTTAAATGCTCTTCATCAATACTGCAGAGGCTGGAAGAACTTGGTTCTCTCTCCGTTAGAGTACTTGTATTAGAATGAGATTGTTCTGGCTCTGCATTTCTATCCTGCTTATCAGTACTGTCATTTTTGCTGTCCTCCCTTGAAGCCATGCTAGCAGCTGCTCTCTGAAACAAGAAATAGAGTATTTCATAGCTCATTTTTAGTACAACAATTGAAAAGTAAAACTTAATTTATACAATCAATATTAATTGCATAATTTAGAACAGTACAAAGAATTCAGGAAAAAACCCACAAAGACAGGTTTCAATGCATTTCAAGGCTTTTTTTTTTTTTAATAGCAGAATTTGGGGGAAAAAGAAAAAAGGCATAGCAAGACCTTCTAAAGGACTGCTGACATAACAATTAAAACAAAAACATGAAAACAACATTTTTTCCTATATTTGGTTTTACCTGAATATTCTTTGGCACATTTTCACCTTCCATCCCAGGAATATGAGGTTCTGTGTGAGGTTTTGGTTCAAGCCAGAAAGACACCAACCATCGAATGACAATAACACGAGCCTTAATAAAAGGTTCCTTTGTGCAATATACTGCCTCATTGGTTTCAGCATCTTTCTTAATCATTACATAGTTCGGCTTTGGTCTTGTTTGTGGTATATCTGTAAGGACACACAACATCTTAAAACCATATGCAGAGGGAAAGTTCTATATAAGAAAGAAATCTTAAAACCGTAACCACTACATGTGAACTTTCAGAGGTGCTGTTTTTTCATATTCACTGCTGCACAACTCATCCCAAGATGTGCCAAAATGGACATGATAATAGAAAATTTCAAGACTAGACTGCAAGACATCAAAAGGCTGTAATTTTCTCCTGGGGAGAGACAATACTGTTGGTCCAACAGACAGTAACTTGTTTCTGCTATGGAAAACTTTTTTTTTATCTGACAGCAATTTCTATAGCTTTACATCTTTGCTTGTGGTGGTGCTTTTTTTTTTTTTCCTAAACAAGTAGACACATTTGTTTTCATTGTTTTCAACTTTTTTTAAGCTACATGTGATACTCAGTATTTAAAGATAAACTTCAACAAACTCACTACTTCACACTTCCACTGAAAACTACGAAGGAATTCTAAGCAGCAAAATAACTGTTAACTAGACTAGAATATGACCTATTCAAGAAAACTATTTTCATGCACAATTAAGAATAGTGTCAAATTCCTTAATCATTACAAAGTATTTATTGTTAAATTAGTAAACCACATTCATGTAATTTGTACCCTTTTACAGCCTTTTAAGAGTCATGTATGTCACCTATTTCCTACTACCAAAACTACTGGGAAAAAGCAGAAGCAGTTGAGATGCAAGGGATTACCACATCTTCAAAAGTGTCCCTAGAAAGATCCCTCTGTTGGTCTGCAGCAATCCACAATAAAGCAGTATAATTAGTGATAATGATTGTCAGTTCTTTACTGATACAGATCCCAACATCTAATCACAGCTACAATGGGAAAGCTTTAATTCCAATCAGCATTCTAACAGGAGCTGCAATAAATGTAGCCTCTCCTGAGCCTGCAATAGGTGAAAGATGAACAGAAGAGAGAAATCCTGCTCCAAAGCCATGTATTTCACAGCTTCATGTAATGCCACATCTACACTAGCTGATTTTGCTGGACTTTGATGCTGACCTAGTTGAAATATTATTCTGTGGCAATAGCTTCTGTACTAGCTTGCAGGGGATGTAATGAACAACGCCCAGCTCTCACCCCCATCCAACTAGGCAGGAACTGTGGTTATTTGGGGTCTATAACCTTCCATTTTCTGCATCCCATGCTCTACATGATGGTTTGGAACTGCTTTAGCTCTTCTGGTTCTCTACTGTGCTAGTGACAAAGACGCTGAATATATCAGTATTCCTGAATCTGCTTCAGAAAAAACTGACAGTCTATAACAACTCAATGTGGACAGAACTGACACATGCAGTAGGGGGCAGGGGTACACAGATGGAGAGTTTTTAAATTGTGTAAAACACACATTTCTGCAGGGCCAAGTATCAATAGCCCAGTTCAACTCCAGACATGGATCAGCCAACTTAACACTGCAAAATGTCATTTCTGGGTTTCACAACCCAAGACAGGGTGCAGAACATTTCTACAACACGAATCATCACCTGAAGCAGCTACAAAACTTTCAGGTGCATTTCTCTGGGAGTGGTGTCCCAACTTTAGTTCCAGAAGGGCAAGTATCTGCTCAGATACTGTAAATAGATGAAAATTATCTGAGGACTGATTATGACATGTGCTGTCAGAACACACCCTGCTGCTGGTGTTTCGCTATCACAATTTTCATCTGGTGACAGCACAAACAACAACAACAACAAAACAAACCACAAAAAAATACCACAAAAACAAATAAACAAACCCCCACAAAACAAAAGTGAGGAGGCATGGAAAATTATGGTCCTCTCCAGATACGGAGTGATAGATTGGACAGAGATGGTATTTTCAGCACTGCCTTAACTCTTCTATAGCTTGCAGTACATGAGTAAGAGATGGTTCTATGGTTCTACAAGCCAGAAGGCAGTTCACAGATACTAATGGTGGGAGTCAATGAAGACGCAAAGCAGTCATGCTAAAGAAGATAATGTTGGTTCCTAACTATATCTTCCTAATGCAAAGGTCAAGAGTTCTTTGAAGGGATCCAGCATAACTTCTCCCAGGAGGACAAGCAGCAAAGAAATAATCAGCTACTATCTAGGCAATTAAGTTACAATGATCACATATACTTTTAGGCATTTGAAGTGAATACAGCCTGCTTGCCAGACTAATGTAAAGGTTTCCTTGTTAACTTACAAATACACACCACCACCCATCACCAGCACTGAGGATATCCAAGATGGTATCGTCTCAGTGCCATTTCAACAGCCACATACAAAAGTAGTGATAAACGCATCATGGTGCTGCTAAACTGAGGAACGTTTCCAGAATAGACTTTACAGTTACATCCTCTATTTTAAATGGAAGCATTATTTTTAGAGGAAAAAGGTACATGACTCTTGCGTTCATCCCCCTAAGTAACAAATGCACAGAATACTTTTTAAAAGGCTTACTAGGAGTTTATTTACTACATATAAAAAACAGTACATAGTTTTTATTCTGTGGAAAGAAGCAGGTTAATAAGAAAGCTAAAAAATAATATATGTTAAACAGGGGCATGTATAACAGCACAATCAGTGAAAAGGAAGCTAATGCCTGGTAGTGCAGTATTTAAAGATGCAAAAATCAGTTTTCTCTGGTATTTAACAACATTCAGCAGGGCGTGAAGGCTGCAATAGTGGCAATATTTTCAAAAGGACAAGGCATCCAGTAGACACATAGTAAACGTCTTGGCAGCACACTTTCTCTTTCTGTCATTTTATGATACCCTCTCAGAACATCCTCTCTCTGTTCCCTCTCAACTGTGTTATATACTCCAGCTGCCTCTCAAATATATCTTCCTTCAGTCATTTCTTGTATTTTCCCATTTTCGTCCATCTTGGAAGTAGGTGTCAAGGCTCCAGATGAGGACACAGACATAAAACCAAAGCAAAACAGAAACTTCTTAGATTGGCTCAAATAGCCCAAAACAGAACAGACAGAAAAAATGGAAAGTTGGCAGAAGGCAATATTCTTCTTGGGCTTTCTCCACCCCCTGCCCTTCCCCCTCTGGGAACTTGGTATGAACCGGTGCCAAAAAGGGTAGAAAGCTGTAGATGGTGGAAGACCTACAAAGGGTTGAAAAAGGCTAGGAAAACCAATTATAATGGTGGGTATTTGTAGTTTTGACTATGCTTACTTTTGAAGACAATAAAGGGTTCAGAAGGAATGAAGAGCTGCAGAGAGCTGTAGGACAGCCCACTTTATTGTTTCCCTGTAAATGAAAGAACCCACCTAAATGGTTTGAAAATGGCACAGAATGGCACGTTAATATGATGGAAGAAACACTGCCCCTGGAATCTTACTGCCATATCTACAGTTCTTATTAAACAGTTTCTAAAGACTATCTTGCAGAATGTAAAAAGATGTTAAATTACATTCAGAACAAAACAAAAATATTCCAAATAATCTGATGGGCTCTTCTAAACCTGTAACACTCAAGCCAAAATTTGGAGGAGGCACAATACTAGCTTTTTATAACTGGAGTGCTTGATGCTTGTTACTGTAACCAATATACTTATCTGAAAATCTGCCTTAACAGAAAGAAGAAAAAAAAAGAAAAAATCTCAATCCAATCTACTGTAAAGCCCTGTATCAATCCTTGCTTACTAAAACTAGTTTTGATTTGTACCTTATGACTTCTTCTAAATTAAATGTTACACCAGTAGCATAACAACTGTTTATATTAGCATGATCAATGCCCAAGTTAGCCCTGTTTTCTGCCTAAATGCTGTAAGTTTTGTTCAGAACAGGCACAGGATTGTTTTCAAACAGGGTGAGAAGATGCATGCTAGAGAAGAACTTCTTAGAGGAGAAAAGACTATTCTGCTTACCAGTTTTTCTGCTCCTTTCATTGCTATATTCTTCCCAAAATCTATTGTTGCAGACTTTGCACAGTTTAAGGCACTGACAGTAGTTTTGGAGATCTGTGCCCCTTCCTTCTTGTTACCCACTGTCCTCTAATTTACTAAGGCCTTGGAAGTTTCTTGTTTATGCTTCACAGAAAGAGAGGACTGCAGTAAGACTTCTATGGAAGACTCAATCAAGATCTTCATAGAAAGAAAATATTATTTCCACATTTCTTGTTTGAGGACATCAAGCAGCAGCAGGTTTGCTTTCTCAGCACTGCTTACCATTCCTGTTGTAAAGCTATTTTATTACTGATCCTCTTCAGTATCTTCACAGAACTCTGGTTCTACAATTGCTTATAGCTAAATTTATCCTGTTTCTTCTCCCCTAGATGAGAAGGTCCACTGTTGTCTTTCCCAGGAGAACATGGGTTTGAAACATCCATCTCTGAAGAAAGCCACAATCCAAATACATGTATATGGACTAAGAAACGAAGACTTTTTCAACAAACTTCCCTGACAGCTTGATATTAGAGTATGAAATTGTGTCTGGAGATCACTCCTAATCTTTGTGATACGCTGCATCAACAGGAAGAGGAGCAGTGAGGTGTCCATATTAGTCAAGTACAAGTGGGTGCACACAAACCTAGCAAACACCTAAAATTCCACTCTCTATATGGGAAGATACAGTCTAGCACCATCAGCTTTAAAGATTGCGTTAAACCGTAGCTTTCTCTTCTTACTGCAAACACTTGACAAGATAGTTGAAACAAAAACATAACTAACTTTGCCCTGTCTAAACTATAAGCAAACACTGTATAACCCAAACACTGTGATTCTGTACAGATAAAGCCAATATCCCCCGAAGAACAGCACACTAACACCTTTTATCTCAGCAGCAGTAGTTTCTCTTCAGAGCACAAGTTAATAACAGAGGTCACATTAAAGAACTCTTACAAGAGCATTTCATTTACCTGAAACAGGTTAATGTTGCAAGACTGACTCTAATGAAAGGGTCAGATACTTCCACACACAGAGAACTGAAAAACCATGAACAGGAACCTTAACATGTTCTTTCATACGAAAAACTTTTGGTGAATGTTCTTTACAGGCAACATGACTCAAGCAAAAACTTTCTTTCCTATAGTGTCTATTAGAGAAAATGTAATTTTATCAGATGTGTTACACTTACCAAGTATAGGGTTATACAAGCTGGTCTCCTTACAGATGTTTGGGAAAATAGAAGGTAAGTAGTATTTCTTAAAATTTGAGAATAAAAATGAAAATCCCTTTTCTTGGTTTTCCTTGTTCTTCCATTCTAAACTCTTAACCTTAAAAAACAGAAGTTGCATGAAGTAAACATCAAGAAGAGAAAGATGACTGATGAAATGTCTCCTTTATAAGTTATTTGGAACAAAAACATATGCATTTTAATAAACACTTTCAGAAAGATGGAACAGAAACTAGCTAGGAAACATCAATGAAACAAAGACTGTTCACTTCCAAATCATTTAATGAGATGAACTTGAACATATCAAATACTGAAACCAAGAGAAATACATCTGATTTTCTGGTCATCTTGCCATGTCATGGAGTAAACCCAAACTGACTGTTTTTAATAAAACTGTTTTTATCTTTCAAATGTTTTATAAGGAAAGGACAATTACCCATGTTACTCTGAACATGTTTGACAATTTCTTGTAACACATTTCAACTGATAAGTGTCCATATATTCATTATAATAGGCATTTAGATTCATTTGTGGGGTTGGCAATATGGAACAAACAAATCTGTCAACTACAAGCAGTAGAAGATACAACTTTAAAGTTGTAGACATTACTTTTACGGATCATGGGTGATAAGACTTCACCATTATGAAATGTTTTCCTGCTGAAAAGCATAAGTTCTCCTTAACAATAAACCCAACATGCAGTTTCCTTCTTTGTCCTGGAGAATGTCTGCAGAGCTGGGAAATCTGCCAGGTCTACCATAAATAAAATAAAGGAAGCTTTGCTTTTTCTGCCCACCTCACTTTTTTTCCTTTTGATTTTTTCCCCCCTCCTCTAGTCCTTAAAGTCCACAGTTCTATGACCTATTTTTATAGAATGGAAATACATACATATATATAATATATATACAGGCAATGTTATTCAATAGAATGTATGACTAACATGTAGAAATTAGTGACACAAAGTTCTTTAGCAGAACTTAGCATCAAAGAAGTAACTATTCCGCTTGAAATTATCAGTGTCTCTAAAGAGACTTCAGCAAAAGACTTTAGCATTCATATAGTAAGTTGTATGACACCTGTCTCAATAACTTACATTTAAATATAATACTACCAACTTATTACACAGAGGGCAGCTGTAAGGAGTATTTTTATTCAAAGTGAACAGTCATCATTAAACTTACCCTACAAATCACAAGCATGATGACCTCTCTTTAAACTGGGAAATGCTGGAAGCAACAAAATGAAGTTGCAAATTATTCCAGCACTGTAAATTCACTGGGTAAGACAGATAAAGGGAAGTCATAAAATGTTTAACACTGGTCCTATTTATGCGCTGTCCATCTTCTCTGGCACAACCTGCAAAAGTGTTAAGAAAAACTTACAGATAGACACCCAACTAGGTTCTGCTGGGTCATTCAGATGACCCAGAAGGCAGGACCCTGGAACACCTACAGCACGTCACACAGCCAAGAATTTTGCTGGGCATGTCAAAGAAGAGAAGGCTCAGAAGCAGCATGTGCTAACTGGCCAGGAAATTAATTACATAAAATATAATAATTTGGCCACAGGTTTTGATAGGAACTCTTACCATGCCCTGTCCTAGGGGTTTCAAGTACTGGCTGAAATCATGGAAGTGTCAAAGTACGAAGGGAAGGACATAGATTGCACTTCAGTTGCACATCATGGGCTAGATCCTCATTCAAACCTTTATTTTCTGTGCACAGTTCAGATCCATAATCTGCCTTCTAGGCAGCTTGAGACCTGCAAGATGTTATTACCTGGTGTTCACAGAGCAATGCCACCACGCAAGTGTAATCTCAGCAGTGCACCTACTTTCAAGAGAAACCTAACTCATAAGCTTTGTCACACCTGAAGTATTCCAAATATTTTCTATTTCCTATTGCTTGTCTTTTGAAGAGGTTCACTTGTTCAGCTGTAGCAGTAATACCAAGTTTTCTCTGTGCAATGTACTGTATTACACCTCAGCATACAAGTCCCCTGAAACTAAAGCCCCATCAAGTACAGCGAAGATACCAACAGCAGTCATGGCACCATCCCTGCAAGATCTAGACAGTAAGTATTAAGTTGATCAGCAACAAAAACCAAACAAAAAAACCTCCCCACAAGCTCTTGCTAGAAAGCTATAATCTGTGTCACACTCTAAACACCTTGAAGCATTTCTATTTGTCTTGGTTTTAACCACAGCTGGCAGCTAAGCAACATGCAGCCCTTTGGTCACTCCTCCCCCACCACAGTGGGATGGGGAAGAGAATCAAAAAAAAAAAAGTAAGATAAAGTAAAGATAAACTGTCTGAGATAAAGACAGTTTAATGGGACAGCAAGGGAAAATAAAATAATAAAACATACCAAAAAAAGTGATGCACAGTAAAACTGCTCACCACCCACTGACTGATGCCCAGCTAGTTCCTGAGCCACAGTCGCTGCCCGCCCCTCCAACTCCCCCTAGTTTATATATTGAGAATGAAGTCATATGGTATGGAATGTCCCTTTGGCCAGTTTGGGTCAGCTGTCCCAGCTATGCTCCCTCACAGCTTCTTGTGCACCTCCTTGTTGGCAGAGCAAGGGAAGCTAAAAAGTGCCTGACTTAGTATAAGCAGCTGAAACCAAGACACTACTAACCAGGGTTTTCAAGTAGCTCAGACTGTTTCCATTAAAGAATGGAGAGGCTGTATGTTTAATCTACTCTAACTACTGAAATTCCAAAAAAGATAGCTGGAGGGAATATATGACACTAAGCAGAGACACTGGCAGTCCCAAGCTTACAAACCATTGACTCTAACATCCTACTTCTGTTTGGTTTTGTCAGCTGAGAATAAACCTAGGAAAAAGGCCAGCAAAAGTTTGGAACTCATTAAAAGTCCGTATCACAAAACCCCCGTGGTTTCAGTTAGAAGTTTCCCCTTAGTATGAAAAGCAAAGTCCCCGACCACCGCAAAACCCAAATAATAAGAGCGAGCCCAGTTGATCCTTCCACTGATTAAAGGCAACAGGGTAGTAAGGGGGAGGTGAAAATGGGAAGGAAGCTGGAATTAACATTGCTGGAAGTGACTGACAAGTCCTATTTGTTCCTCCATGCTGCAGTCAGATACAAGACCCTGTGGTAATAGATCTGTGAATCTTCACACAGAAGATAAGTGAAGATTCTCTAGGAGAACTTGTTTTTATGAACGACACTTGAGGGAGGGGCAAGGTGGAGAAATGTTTAAAACATTTTTACGTACATTTGCAGAGCTACTAGTGAATGTCTTCTTGTATCAGACAAAGAGGTGTTAGTAGTTTCATATTTGTTTGCATGAAAACTATCGAACATACCTGAATTACTATGTATTTCAAAAGTGCTTCTAAGAAATAGCTTGTTAAATCTTCTTGTCCTTTATCTCCTGATTGTGGAGGAACAAGTGGAGTGATTTCTTCTATAGTCACTTGAGCTATTAAAAAAAAAGAAAACAAGAAGTAAACCTAACATTTAGATGGTTTCTTTTCATGCCTAAATACAAACCAAGCTATGAAAGTAGAATTGTACTAGGGTAAGCAAAGACAGTTACAGGCAAAACAATCCACCCAGAGATTAATGAAAATTAGGAAATGTTATCTAGTAAACCACCACAGAACTAATTTCTTACATGTATAAAAACACAGCAGATAACTAATTTGTCCCTATGTGCCTTGGGAATCTACCTGCCAAGACTCAATTTTTCCAAAAGGAATAATCCATTTCTGTTGGAATTTATACAACCAATAGTGTAACATTTGTGCTGCAAATGCCAAATCTTTATTTACACCTCTCATGATTTTCTACTTTTAGCCGTTGATCAGTTACATTTGTCTTAAGTTTTACTAGCTCTATCCTTCCTTTGCCTCTACAGCGAAGCTACTTCAGAGCTTATTTTTCTCTTGTTCCTGAGTTAGGTATCACATTTCACTCTTCACACTCTGCATTTCTATGCTGCCTACATCCCCTTTAGATTTGTTCTACTTTTCCCACCGCAGAGATGTAACACAAGATAACTCTAAAATGGGGTTTAAAGTACATGGCAAATTTATCAGCAGAGCTATCCTGACATGAAATTCTTCTGCTAAGTTTAAGTAAATTTAAATACCAGCCAAGGAGACACTGCTTGCTTCTACATGCAATGTTTGTGTCAGCTCTAAAACATTGAGTGTAGGTGGAAAAAAGGCAACAGATCTTAATGTTCAGAGAAGAAGAGGTCAGCTTCTTATTTGTACTTATGTGAATGCAGTTTGCACTTATGACCCCATCCAATTCCAATTCATTATTCATATTAGCAGGATACGAATAGCTTAAAGCTCATTTATTAAATTGAGTTAGGAGGCAAGAGGCTCCCCAGAGTCACCAATATCTGACACTTAGTGTTAAAGTGAACAGTCAAAGGAAAAACTGTTTGAAGAATCATCTTAAGAGAAAAATCATCCTCATTGTATTTGAGTCAAGATAATGAACTTCACATTTATTAAAAAAAAAAAAAGAAAGTATAAAAATCTTAACAGAATGCTCAAGCCTTTCCAGTGATCCAGACATTTCTGACCTCAGGTTTTGCAATTTACAAGGTCCAATTATTCTGGAAGGTTCTGAGCCATAAGAATACCAGAAGTTCAATTGCTTGGTTATACACAGACACAGCAGCGAGGTCAACTATTTGGCTTTATGCATTGCCCTAACAACCACTCACTCTCTTGAAGGCCATACCAGAACTGCTTTATGTAGCTAGCTCCTGAGACTATGGCCAAAGCTAATGTAAAAGCTCAACACGAGCAGAATCTGCCTGTGCAAGTTTGCAGTAGATGCAGCATCTGCTTGTAATTCCCAAGAATAATTACATAAAATTGCTCATGTTCTTATTTTATGTGTTAAGCTACTATAGCCATACTTTAAAAACAAAACGAAATCAAAACAAAACCAAAAAACCACCAACACAAAACATAAACAAAACCAACCCACCCTGAACAACAAGATAAAAGACAAGGTTACTATTGGAAGACGACCTGATAAACTGCCAAGAAACTAACAGCTTCATAATCTCCCTAGGTACATACGTATGTTGGTTATTTGTTACTTCAACTTGCCTTTTCTGTGCTGAGAACAGAACTATGTAGAGAACTGAGTAGTATTTCCAAATCACTTACTTTCTTGAACATGAAGTGGAGGGTTAATGAGATTATCAAGTGTTCGGGGGCCATATTCGGACTGGGGTGACGAAAATCCAGGAATCAAGCAAGAAAATATCCATAATTGTTCTTTACTACAGTTATTCTGAAGTGCTTGGAGCCACAAAAGAAACAGACGCACGCCCTCTCGCCGTATCTTAAAGGAAAATAACGGAACAAGTTAACTTGTCCCAGAACATACAAAAAGCATTGTCATTTGTCCTGGAGGGAGGAGGAGAAGGCGAGTGGTAGAAGAGATGAGAACAGACAGACAGTATGACCACCAGCGAAGTGGCAAGACTAGTGCATCTGCTACTCCTGCTGAAATGTAAAGATACCCTGGCACCTTCATTGTTGTTGGCCTCACAGAATCTCCTTCACAAGTTTTTCTCTGAAAGAGGAGGAAGAAAACCAACATGTGCCTAGTCACTTGTCTGACTACAGCACTGCCAGATGTCACAAATTTTTCAGAAAATACAAAGGCTGTCATAAAATTTCTAAACGTGTTTGTGAATTATAACAACAGAGGGGGCTTTTTGCAGCAGAAGGACCCCTTCTGCTGTGGAAGGGGTGAACATCTTCCACTCCTTCAATAAAGGTGTTGGGAATCCTAGAGCAGTCCCCTCCTGGCTCTCAGACTGGAGAACTTCAGCAACAACCAAGGCTGCAGATGGTTTACAGAGGGGTAGCACGGTTGCTTGCTGCAGTACCAAAACTACATGATACGCTTGCGGGGCTTTTTCCCCCACGGCCAACTGCTATTACACTACCCACCAATAGGTCTCTTTAGCGTAGATAATCTTTCACTTCCAATACAGCCTGAGCCCCAAAACCAGTTTTCTTGCCCATAAGAATGGGGCAAGGCTTACTTCTCCTTTAATGCAAAATCCTTTAAACCACATTCTTAATTTGGCTACTCTATATAAACACATTGCTACTGTGAGTAGTTCTACCGAGATAAAGCTGATGATGTGAAGTCATTCTTTCATGACACACAAGTCATGGTCTGGTTCTCATTCCTCTGCTTTTACTATAAAAATTCACTTATTTGTATTATGAAGTATTTTAGACAAAAGTATGCAACTTTTTCCAATACCTTTAACGAATTTCCAGTGTGAAGAAGCTTCTTTAAAATCAACCCTAAAAAGAAGGGGGGAAAAAAAACCAAGAAGATATTTTGTTTGTTTGTTTTTTCTTTATTAAGATGTCAGAGTTCTCGGTCAGACTTCATAGTAACTTTTAAACAAGTCCTTGGCAAGCTCCAGTTCAATCTTGGTGAACTTGATGTCCTCAGGCAACTTTATCAATGCCAGAAGGAAGAAAAAAGATCACCTTTCATAGCTTCCTCATAATCCATAACATCTTTTCCAAATATTTTTTTGGGATATTAATGACTTGAGAATCACTTAATGTACACATGCATAGTATCAGCATTCCCCATTTACAAATAAAGAACTCACCCTAATTTTGAAATTTATTACTAAGAGAGAAAAAAATTAGGGAAAAAAATTTTCAAAGCAACTTTCCACCTGGCCTTGTTCTCTCAGCCACTGTTCTATTTCAAGATTTGCTGATTTAACTCTACCTAGAAGAGCATTCATTACATTGGTGAGGGTGGTTTGTTTTTTCTCTTTCCTTCTTCCTTTAGCTTACAAGAATTTCAAGACCATAATCCCTGTTACACTACTTAAAGGCTAAGGAAATGAGTAGCACAAACTAGTAAAAGCTACTAATAAAAATAAGATTAAAAAAAAAAAGGAAAGGAAAGAAAGAAAACCAACTTACCAATACTATGAAATTGCCATCTCTGATGAATCCTTTCTGGAAGCAGTTGCAAAATTTTCTACAAAAAACAGAACCCAACGACCTATGTTGCAGATACCATTCTCGGAAGACCAAACAGCATTTTCACAAAAGCCACAGATCAGTAGCTGAAGGGTTAACTTGGAAAATATTCATGCTGCTTTCTGTCCTTTCAAGATAATCCCATCCCTAAAGCTAAGAAGCCGAAAGGCTCTGACAGACTGTCTGGCAAGTTCTGCATTGGAGACTTCAGATATAACTGCAGTTGATGTGGCTCCACTGCCTTTTTGTTGGATATTGCTGCATATAGCACAGGGAGTGAAAAGGGATGAGTATCTGTCTCAGTTGCTCTCATTCACAATAGGCTGTATTAGGTTATTCCACCTTTATAGTGGCTTAGGTTTGGATGCTCAACAGTCAACCTGCCTCTGTGGCACAAGCAGATATTTGCTTCAGCCGCCTCAACAAAGGGGCAATGAGATACAGCAAAACAATGAAGAAAAAACCTGAGGGATTAATGGTCTAACATCTCCAGCTAGACTGGAGGATGATTGTCTTCAGATGGTAAGAAGCAGAGCAGAGTTAGTGACAGAAGCAGTTAAAAATCTATTATATAGCACTTCAACATTCATGCTAGAGGCATTAGCAACTTGTAAATAGCCTGATTTCCCAAATGGAGTGCTGTGGCACTCCAGCAGTCTGTGAAGCTGTTTCCAAAGCACAGGTCACCCAATATCCCTTTATACAGGATCTAGTATACAAATGTACTAGCTCTCTTCAGATTCACCTTCATTGTAACAGCTAACACTACAGTTTTAAGCACCAACATACCTTACACACACACAAAAAAATTTGATTTTGCATTCAACCATGTGATAAGCATTCACCAGTTTTCAACTTCATACATATTTAAAAACCACAATCCTTGTTCTACAATTAGAAGACTCCATCACAAAGGAAAAACAAAACTAAAATTCTAAGCTATTTCTAAACTAGTCTCTGCTCAGCAATGTTCTGATTATATTATTTTCTAATTCATCTTAATTAAATCAAGATATGCTTTTGGTACGGGTATAATGAATTGCTATTTTCAAATAAATCTTTTCAAAAATAAAAGGGATGTATACAAAATAATTATGCAGTAGTAAACTATTATGAGAAAATCAGAGACAATATGCAATTAAAAGGTCAAAGATCACAACTAATCAGAGATCACATTAGTAACCAATAAAAAGTAATGAACTATCTGCAGACACAGAAAATACCTTTTTCCAGTTAAGACATCTTCCTGCAAAACTGCAAATCAAATTATTTTTCTTCTCACATAAAAACCATACATTGAACTCCAAGAAAAGGAAAAAGGAATGCAGTTATATTCTGCAGTTATATGCAGAATATAAAGCATACTTCCAGGCAAATGTAGAATATTAACAACATTATTATTTAACAGGATTTAACTCAAAGCAAAAAAAAACCACCTCATATGGGAATATTCAAGTTATCTTACCTCAAAAATAAAAAGAATAGAATCTAGTTCTTCTCTCTGAGACTTGTGACCTATATGCAATTAAACAGAAGATAGTCTTTAATTATTAAAAAAAAAAAAAAAGGAAAATAAAGAACACTGACACAGATCCTTAGATGCAAAAGCATGCATTTCTACAATCATAAATTTGTGTTACTTCTGCAAATAAAAAAGTGTATTTCATAGTTATGGTTTATAACAGTCACAGTTTGTATAACTCTATTATGACATTAACAGCTGGTAGAGATTAACTTACTCAGTATCTTGATACACAAAATTTAGAATAAATTCACAGAACAAAAAGTGTAATACCTTACGACACCTTACGAATCCTCACTTTGCAAAAGAGAAAACCCAATCATTAGAGAATAAACTCCTTGCTCATCTCTACTGCATGCACCTCTAATTGCTCTGCCTTTACTTGCAGTTAGGGCTTACACATATTTCTGCACAGCTAATGCTGCCATTTGTGACAAAAAAACTTATTTAGAACACACTGCTTTATTTACACAAAAGCAGAAGCACCAAGACAAAAAAGTGTTTTATTTGAAATACTTGCCTTTTTGTTTCAGACCTACTTCAATAGTCACAAAGTTTTCAAAGAACACATAATATATATGCGAGAAATGTAGGTCGAAAAACTGTTTGAGATCAACTGATTCTGCATTCTCTGAAAAACAGAACAGAACATTGTTTTTATTTCTTTCAAATATTGAGGGTCAACCACTTCATACCATTATCCAGCAGTAGTAAGAACTGAAGAAAAATTATTACTGGTTAAGAAGTTCTTGACGCTTTCATTCTTTCAAACTGAAGCTAATGAAATTCAACATGGCATTCCATACGTGCCTAGTGAATTTTAAAACAGGAAGCAGGGTCTTCTTCCATGCTAATTGTCTGCATGACAGTAATGCCTGCAAACCCCAGTCACAAAGCAGAATTCCATCATGACAAGCACTGTAGAGATGAACTTTGTTTTAATTGTTAATTTAATATAAATAAAGCTAACAATGCTGCCCAATCTCTACAACAGAAAAATTATCACCATCCTCAACTGTAATTACTGGGCACAACTAAGCTTACTTAAGAATGAGGGAGAAGGACAAGAAGTGAGGGCCACCTCTGGTCTGCAGAGAAACAGGCTGGGAGGAAGCAAACAGTAGTACTGGATTCCCACTGCTACCTCCTTATTCCCTTCAAGCTCCAATATGCACTTTCCTTTCCAGTCTGGCCCAGTCATCCCTGTACTCTGTGTGGTCTCAGAAGATCAGAAGCTGGGGCATCAGCTGGATACCCTAAGGTGGAAACATCGAGTGTAGTGGGATGTGCTTTCTTGTGCACCCCTGGAAGGTTTCCATACTCTCTTCACACAATCCCCTAGATGGTTTTGTGTAAATCCTCAGTTATAGAAATACATGATGATTTATCTTGATTAATTTTAAATTGGTTGTTTTAATAAATTATTTCAAGCCTTAGTACACACTTAAACAAAAGACACTCTCTCTCCTGTTATTTAACTACGTAAGACTAGAGAAACTACGTGGACAGAACAATGCTATGGAAGCACAGAGGAACACGGAAACAGTATTTTAAAGGCAAAACTCTCCCCTTTCAGAATACCATTGTGAAACAAACAAAACCACCCAAACCCAGAACATGAAGAAAGGTGAGGCAAACGAAACCTTTATACCCTTCACCAGCTCTGTACACACTGAGGCATCATCTTCCACATCTTTTAAGTCCTCTTCTATTTCTTCACTGGATCATAGTTTTTTAACTCTTTTTAGAATGGCAGTCACATGACTGAATATACAACTAGTAGAATATAAAGCACAGAAACAATCAATTGAAAGGATGGCCAAAAGCATGACATATTTTCAATACTATCTTATTATATGCATATAGGTCTAGAGGACTGTCACCTCAATTTTATCACACATCTTGCTCTAAAAGTTTCCCATACATGTTCAGTTTTTGCAGCATCACAGCACTCTGCCAGTGTTTTGAATAATCAGTGTAATGGAATCAGAGTGCTCTTGGGGAAGATAGTGATGCAATAACAGCTAAGATCAACTCCTAAAGCAAGGCAGCTTAGCTAGTGATAAACTTGGTGATGCAGTGTGGCTGGCATGTGCCTGACCATCTGCAGGACTACCAAACATTCAGTTTTGCAGAAACCGCTACACCACTTACAGATCAGCAGTGGAACTACGCTAGTTTAGAGTCTGAAACATTAAAGTCAGTACAACAAAACCCAATTCCACTTTAAACAAACTAGATTACAACTTTCAAGAGTGGTCGGGGAAGTACACAAGAACAAAGCTATGAATAGAGCACAGGCACAACCATTACATTCACTTCCACTCACGGGGCAGAATCACAGAATGCTATGAGGTGGAAGGGACCTTCAAGATCATTTAGTACAACCCTCCTGCCAAAGAAGGTTCATCTAGAGAAGGTTGGACAGGAACATATCCAGGCAGGTTTTGAATATCTCCACAGAAGGAGACTCCACAACCTCCCTGGGCTGACTGTTCCAATGCTCTGGCACCTTCAAAGTAAAGAAGCTTTTCCTCATGTTGAGATGGGATTTCCTTCATTCCAGTTTGTGCCCGTTGTGTCTTGTTGCTGGGCATCACTGAAAAGTTTGGCCCCATCCTCTTGACGCCCACCCTTTAGATATTTATAAGCATTGATAAGACCCTCTCTCAAGTCTTCTTCAGGCTAAAAAGACGCAGCTCTCAGCCTCTCCTCATAAGAGAGGTGCTCCATTCACTTGATCATCTTTGTAGCCCTCTGCTGGACCCTCTCCAGTAGTTCCCTGTCTCTCTTGAAGAAGAATCACAGGTCACCAGGAAAGCTCCTGGCAAACAAAACAAGAGAATTCTAGATGCTCCAGTCAGCATGCCAACTTCACTGTGGGCCCATTTTCAATGCCTCTACGCAAACGCATGGAGCATGGGAAATAAGTCAGAGGTGTGTGCAGGCATGAGAGGCTCCACTGGAATCGTGGAGACGTGGTGGGACAGCTCCTGTGACTGTGAGAATGGAAGGATATAGGCTCTTTTAGAAAGGACAAGCAGGGTGTTGCTCTCTATGTCAGAGACCAGCTTGAGTGTGTGGAGCTCTGCCTGGGGATGGAGGAGCTGACTGAGAGCTTATAGGTCAGGATTAAAGGGAAGGCAGGGAGACGTGACAGATACTGTAGTGGGAGTCTGCTACAGGCCACCTGAACAGGACAAGCGAGTGGATGAGGCCCCCTACAGGCAGACTGAAGTAGTCTCACATTCACAAACCCTGGTCCTCATGGGGGACTTCAACCACCCCTGTATCTGTTGGAGGGACAACACAGCAGGGCACAAGCAAGCCAGGAGGTTCCTGGAATGCACTGATAACTTCCTTCTCCAAGACAGAGAGGAGCCAGCCAGGAGTACAATTCTGGACCTTGTTCTCACCAACAGGGAGGGGATGATGGGGAATGTGACCCCCAAGGGCAGCCTTGGCTGCTGCAACCATGAAATGGTGGAGTTTGAGATCCTTACAGAGGCGAGCAGGGTGCGAGAAAGCTCACTGGACTTCAGGAGATCAGCCTTTGGCCTATTCGGGAAACTGACTGGCAGTTCCATGGGATAAAGCCCTGGAGAGAAGAGGGTCCCCAGAAAGCAGGCTAGTATTCAAGGATCTTCTCCTCCAAACTCAGGAGCAATGCATCCCAATGAAGAGGAAGTTGGGTAAAAACATCAGGAGGCCTGCGTGGATGAACAAGGAGCTCCTAGACAAAATGAGGCACAAAATGGGAGCCTACAGTGGGTGGAAGCAAGGACAGGGAGCCTGGGAGGAGTACAGGGAAGTTGTCTGACAAGTGAGGGATCAGGTTAGCAAAGCTAAAGCCATGACAGAATTAAACCTGGGCAGGGACATCAAGGCCAATAAGAAGGGCTTCTACAGGTACAGAGGGGATAAAAAGAAGATCGGGGAAAATGTTGGCCCTCTCTGGCAGGAAATGGGAGAGCTGGTTTCCCACAATATGGAGAAGGCTGAGATGCTCAATGATTTTTTTGCCTTGGTCTTCACTGGCAAGGACGCAAGCCATGCAACCCAAGTCGCAGAAGGCAAGGGCAGGGACTGGAAGAATGGAGAACCACCCACGGTTAGAGAGGATCAGGCTCGGGAGCATCTAAGGAACCTGAAGGTGCACAAGTCCATGGGACCTGATGAGATACAGCCACCAGTCCTGAACGAACTGGCAGATAAGGTCTATCCATCATATTTGAGAAGCCATGGCAGTCTGGTGAAGTTCCCACTGACTGGAAAAGGGGAAACATAACCCCCATCTTTAAGAGGAGAAAAAAGGAGGATCCAGGCCAATCAGTCTCACCTCTGTGCCTGGCAAGATTATGGAGCAGATCCTTCTGGAAATGATGCTAAGGCACATGGAAAAGAAGGAAGTGATTGGTGACAGCCAACATGGCTTCACCAAGGGCAGATCATGCCTGACAAATCTGTTGGCCTTCTATGATAAGGTCACAACCCTGGTGGATAAAGGGCAACCAATGTCATCAACCTGGACTTGTACAAAGCATTTGACACTGCCCTGCATGACATCCTTGTCTCTAAATTGGAAAAGCATGGATTTGACGAATGAGCCAATTAGCAGATAAGGAACTGGCTTGATGGTTGCACTCAGAGAGTTGTAGTCAATGGCTCAATGTCTGAGTGGAGACCACTGAGTGATGAGTGGCATTCCTCAGAGGTTTATATCAGGACTGTTGCTGTTCAGCATCTTTGTCAGTAACATGGACAGTGGGATTGAGTGCACTCTCAGCCAGTTTGCCGATGACACCAAGCTGTGTGGTGCAGTTGACATACTGGAAGGAAGGGATGTCATCCAGAAGTACCTTGACAGGGGGCCCATGCAAACTTCATGAAGTTCAACAAGGTGAAACACAATATCCTGCACCTGAGTTGGGGCAAGCACAAGTACAGGATGGGCAGAGAATGGACTGAGAGCAGCCCTGAGGAGAAGGACTTGGGGGTACCGCTGGATGAAAAGCTGGACATGAGCCAGCAGTGTGCTCTGGCAGCCCAGAAAGTCAACTACATCCTGGGCTGTATCCAGAGAAGCATGGCCAGCAGGTCAAGGGAGGTGATTCTCCCTCTCTACTCTTGTTCTCATGACACTCCACTTGGAGTACTGCATCCAGCTCTGGGACCTCCAGCATAAGAAGGACATCAACTGGTTGGAACGAATCCAGAGGAGGGCCATGAAGATGATCAGAGGGCTGGAGCACCTCTCCTATGAAGAAAGGCTGAGAGAATTGGGCTTCATCAGTCTGAACAAGGCTCTGGGGAGATCTTGTAGCAGCCTTCCAGTACCTGAAGGGGACCTACATGAAAGCTGGAGGGGGACTTTTTACAAGGGTCTGTAGTGATAGGACAAGGGGAAATGGCTTTAAATTGAAAGTGGGTAGATTTAGATTAGATACAAGGAAAAAATTCTTCATGGGGAAGTTGGTGAGGCACTGGAACAGGTTGCCCAGAGATACTATGGATGCTCCATCCCCGGAAGTGTTCAAGGCCAGGCTGAATGAGGCTTTGAGCAACCTGGTCTAGTGGAAGGTGTCTAAACCTAAACCATTCTGCGATTCTTGAACTGGGGAGCCCAGAACTGGATACAGTACTCCAGATGTCTAGGGCACTGTAAAGGGGAGGATAACCTCCCATGTCCTGCTGACCATGCTCTTTTTAATGCACCCCTGGATACGACTGGCCTTCTTGGCCAAAAGGGCACATT